>BSBM01000309.1:292500-1512500 GCA_027924585.1 Larix kaempferi
GATGACATCAAAACTACATTTCAGATTAGTAAACAAATGCACCCACGTGTTATTAGCATGCATGCGCCTTTAGTGCGTACATGTGTGTTTAAAACAACGCATACACGCCATTTAAATTTTTAAATTTTGGTGGACAATTCATTTCCCACCAACGTGGTGGATGACTTGGCCACTTTGGTTTTAGGTTTTGGTTGCCAAAGCAGGTGGCTTGGATTGTGTTATAACAAAATAAATTGTATTCTATAACTTCTTCTATTTCGAGCATGACTGTGCCAATGCTACACTTGTCCACTGCTAATGAAATTGCACATACTTGTAGAACTATGTGTATAGATTCCGAATATGTAATTTTTTATTAAATCTATCATTTTTTTCTATTTTTTATTTAATTTTAATTGGACTAACATCAATCTTACACAAAAAGTAGGTTATTTCTTGAGACTATAAATTTTGATTGAGTCACCTATTTTGAAAATGGAAAAGAACCCACACAAGTACACAAAAATATTTACATCCTAAAAAAGAAAAGTTCATTGATTATGTTAGGACTATGATGTGGGGGCCCAATGCTCGACCTAGTCATTTTAGGGCTTCGTTCAATTCTTTAATTTAAAAAAAAAAATTAACATAAATAAATATGGGAAAGCCCAATGCAAACATATATTCATTATGTTTTCTTAAAAAAATAACATACCAACCTTAGGAAAACTCCATTTATTGGGAGTTATACATAATTTTCATAAATAAAAGTTATATATTCCGTAAGGTAATCCGATTGGTTTTATCTTCTTACACCATATTCCAAAAAGTTGTGTAAGTAGCTCTAATATTGTTTTTCTAGACTAAAGCATCATGAGTGACCAACATTAACATGCATCAGCCCATATTTCTTTATTTTACTTTACTTTACTTTATTTTACTTTTATTTACTTTACTTTACTTTTATTTAGTTTAATTTATTTTTATTCTATTTTTAATTTATTTTACTTTTAATTTACTTTGGTTTATTTTTACTTTACTTTACTTTTATTTCTTTATTTTACTTTATTTTTTTATTTTATTTTAATATTACTTTATTTCTTTTTTGTTTAATTTAATTTAGTTTATTTTAATATGTTTTATTTTTTTTAAATTTAATATGTATTCTTTTCATTTTTATTTGGAAATAACATTTTTATTTAGCTATTTTTTTGCTAAGTTCACTTTTTATTAGCAACAATCACATTTTTAAATATGATTAATATTTACCAATAAATTAATATCAACCACTGTTAAATATGTCAAATATGTCGATTTAAAAATATGGTTGTTATTAGTGATTACCAATAACAACTAATTTTAATAAATTTTACCATCAACAACCATACTAAACAAAATCACAAATACCCCAGAGTCGCTGGCACGCCAAGGAAGATCTGACCTATAGCGGGACACACTATGAATGTCATTGTACATTAAAAGGAGCAGACAATTCATTTATTATCTTGAAAACTACTTGGGGTTTAATCGGGTTGGTGACAATAGACAGCCATGACTCGCAGAAGAGCCGGTATCGGCTTGACTGGGTTGAGACAGCTAAGTCTTGCAGAAGAGCCGGTATTGACTTGACTGGGTTGTCGCCTGTACATAGAGTAGTCTCAATTGTTGTTGCAGGTCGATGCCTGTTTTGGTAGAGGTAGATATATGATTATTGTTGCTTCGTACAGGTTCCGAATTATATTGGAATCATGAATTCCCAAGGACCTAGGTCAGGATCGCCCAGGAAGATACTCCAGGGTCCGAGGCCTTCTCCTCTGAAGATCTGTCGGGACTCTCATAAAATTCGAAAGTCTGCCTTGATGCCGATCATCAAGAAATCACAGCCGACGATAATCTACATGCAGTCTCCTGAGATCATCCACGCAGAAGTGCAGGATTTCATGACTCTGGTGCAACGTCTCACGGGGAGTTCGTCGGATATTCGTAAGTCTGATAGTTCTGAAAATCTCAAAGCTAATCCTGAGTCCACAATACACCAACCCTCCGCTGCGACAACAATATCGACGTATCAACCTGCCGCATCTGTAGAGAATATGGGGGTGGTTTATAGTCCCAATTCACGGTGGACAACAATGATTGACAGGAATCAAGAAATTGGGAGCAGGGCTTCTGAGCCTGAACCTAACGAGCCTGGGCTGTCCGCAGTGACTTCTGCTTCGACTGTTGCAACCACAACGTCGATGTCTGCTTTTTCGCCCAATTTCCTGTTGCCGTCACGGCTCCTTAATTTCTCTCCGACTGTTTTCAAAGATCTTCCGCTAATTACCCCCAATTCTGATCATTTCTTCTACTCCCCGCGGGACTTTTTATCGAACTTCTGATCCATTGTTCAGTCCTTCTTGGTGACTGCCCTTGAAAACCCTCCCCATGATACGGTCACCATATTCGCCTGTCTTAGATTTGTATAAATCTATTCCAGAGATTTAGGGTTTATATTGTTGTAATAAATATGGTTTAGACATCAGTGAAATTATCCTTTATTTCTCGTCCAAATCAGGAAGAAATAACGAAGACAGTTCTGGGGTTTTGATATTTGCGACGTTTACCGTTGTTGCATTGAATTCCTCCAATTCGATTTCTTGATGAACGATCGCCATTTCACTGGTATTTAACCCTTCGGCCCTCATTAAGTTTTGTTGTACCGAATTATTTAAATGACTGGTCGACAGTCATATGGATAATTATCTGCTTATATGATATTTTCCTAACAGTTATTAAACATTTTTTAAACGAAGCTGGTTAATCTTTAAGGGCTAAGAAATGAATGATTAGTATTACTCCATGCCTTACGGATTTTTTTAAAGTTTTTCTAATTTGTATGTATATCTGCCTACTATTTAGTTTGATCTTTATTTTGGTGGATCTTCCTATTGTTTTGTTTTGCTATGTAGAAATCGAAAATATTTTGTAGAGAAACAATTCAAATGGAAGGCGTAGTTACTTCGATAGGCATTCCTATTTCAAAATTGGGAGTGGGGGGTGCAGGTGGAGGTGTCAAATTAAACAAATTTTAAATACAAATCTAGATGGTGCAGACATGATTGAACAAAATGGGAATATCGTCTAGGGATCATATTTTATGTCGTAATGTCATTGGAGGTTATAATTTGGGGACTAATAACTATTGCATGGGATCAAAATGGGCTAATAATTAGTATGTGTGGCATCTCTCTTTCTTTCTATGAAAGACAAAATACATCCAACTGTGCACTACTCTGGCCCCAACCTCCGGGTCCCAATCATCAAATAGGAAGGTAAAATCAAAAGCATCTCAAGTGTTCATTTACGCCTAAACAATTCCAATTCCTTGACAATGGAGATAAGTTGTTCTTTTCAACAGTAGAAAAGAGAGTAAATTGCTTTTCCAACTAGATATCTTATTGGTTTACAAAAAAATAAATGGCGCCTTTAACTTTACAAATGATTCACTACATTACACTTTCCACCCAAAGCAAGCATGTGAAGTTATGGTATTAGATTTCCTTGGACTCACTTTAGCTTATCTAAACATGAAGGCGTTGTGATATCCATTTTTTTTAATAGAAACTAGAAGTGAAGATTTATATTATAAAAAGGTGGAAATAAAAACACCCCCGAGGTAGCAAAAACCGAAACAAAGGTATGAAAATAGAGTTTTCATGTACACACAAAACCAATAAAACCTCTATCAATTCTAATATTTTATGATCTTTATCAAAACTGATTCTAGTGCTTCTTATAATGTATACTTTAATAAACAATCCTCCTAATAATTTGCAAAAAGACATTTATATAAACTTAAGAGAGAGAGAGAGGCATAGACATCATTCCTGGGGTATTCCTCATCTACTTCAAGTCGGATAATGGAGGCTTCATCCATTGGAGAAACTTCTACATGCTCCCTGGTTGGCTCACTGTTTCCTCTATATAGTCCGTTGACGTCTTCTTTACTTTTTTCTTAAATGTATTTCAATTGAATGAAATAGTTTTCATTCCCCTCAGAAGAGATCATACTTTGATCCTGCATGACCCTACGTAGCTCTATCACCATCCCATGAATCTCCTCGAGCCTTGCATTCAAAATCTCTTCCATATCATAAACGCACCGTTTCAAATCTTCCACTTCACCAGTCTGCACCATGTATCCAGTCTTAGCATCCTCCAAACAAGATTCAAAACAAGACAAATCCAGATCAATTCGCGTGGATTCATCCAGAATCGCCTTTGTCACCTCGAAAAGGCACCTTCCCATCTTATTTAGGTCCAAAATATCATGCTTAATGCCCTTAATCTCTTGCATTACATACTTCAAAGTGGTTTCCTCTTTAGGTTGAGGCACCTTTGCTTCGTTGATTAGAGTAAAATCTTTCTCGCCCATGGTGAAATCATTCTGCATGAGCTGCTCCTTTCTAGGAAAAAAGCACTCGGAACAATGCAATGAAGTGAATTGCATCTGGAGACTTCTAATATCACCCTTCTTAGAGATAGATGAGGATGCGTCCATAATGTCGCAGAGATCCTGCATACCACATACCAGTACACTCAGCACAAGTATAACAACCCCAAAATACACCAAAAATTTTAAAATTTTAAAAACTCATGAAACTAGGATTGTACTCAATTCTTCTTTGCACTAGGCGTGAAGTAAAACTTTTTTGAAACACACATAAATAATATTTAGATCTATACTCTAAAACTTAACATTATGTATTATGTATAAATATATAGAATATGCCAAACTTCTTTTTTCATGGATAAGTAAGCATGATTTCCTTTGTGTTGTTTGTCTTGATAAAAAACACCCAAAATCTAATTATAACCCATTGATTCCAGCCATCTATCTATTTCCCTCCATAAATCCACAATTATATAGAATACATATGTAGCCCTTTATATCCATGAGGATTACTCTCATCAATACATTTGTAACCATTAATAGTCATGTCTTTTACTATATCCATCTTCTCTTTCTCTTTTAAACAATACACAAACCTAAAATGTATTAAGCTTTTTATAATTATTCCAAAGGTTATACTTGTTTTCTAAAGGTTACGCTCTTTTTCCCTTTTCATAATTGAAATCACTATCTTCTAACTATTCATCACCAAAATATGTAATATAATTTCCAAATATATATATCGTAATTTCGTTAGATCGCACATGATTTAAGCTGTCTCATTTTCACCCATTCAGTCAACTATATAAAACATACTTATTAGTCATTGTTATATGCATTCCGAAACATATTTATTATTCATTGTTATATGCATTCCGAAACCCTCTAGAACGAGTTTTAGACCGTATACAATCATTACGGAATCTACATGGAGTTCAGTATAGGATATACACAGGTTCGACATTTAAAAGGGGTCCGGTCTGTGTAGTATTTTTAGAAATGCTTAGTCTATTTATACTACCCAGGTCTGAACTTAGTAGTAAAAATATTAACATACATATACATAATTAAACTCTGTTTAATCACAGATTGGTCTATTACTTTGATTTCATCATTTTCTTTACTATCTAACTGATAAAATATAATACCTAAAATAGTTATATCAATTCTGTAAAATGATGAAAAGCAGAGGGAGGTTACAAAGAATAACACTATGAACTATTTCTGCGATATATAATGCGATTAACCTTCCATTGTTAAAGTGGAACTATATATTCACCATTTGATCGATTTACACTAACAATTTTAATTCAAATCGTAAATCTAAATCAAAACCCCCCTCTCTATAAAAACAATTGGTTGTCGCTCAAGCGAATGAGTCTTCTATAAACATACGAATACTCAAATCTAAATGCACTAGTAAACATACCTGTAAATTGTAAAATAAAATAATGATGGGACAAAACATTTGGAGATTCATTTCCTCCCAACTATAAAAGAGGATAGTACATCGCTAGCCCAACACAGAACTAGCAAGCAAGGCTTGAACACAGTACTTTCTCTAAGAGTCTCTAACAAGCCGAGTGATGGACTTGCAATCAAAAGAGAAATAGTCAACAACCTGTATTTATAACAACAATTTCTCCATACACAACATAGCCTCCCGTGCTATCTCAGTGCACAAATTTATAGTGTTTGCTCAAGTTTTGTGCCATCTCTATCAAATCTCAATCAATCCTTTAATCCCTATGATTTAGGATCTTTTCTAGTGACTGAGCTTTTAGATTGGATTTGATTGACATAATATCTCTTGCTTGCTTTCAACTTGTTCTTTGTCTCATAGTGGTGTCCCCTCTTTCAATTGAATTCTCCAAGTGTCTTTTTCTTTTTATTAATAATAAAAATAATAATTGTTGTGCAAAATATCCAGTCACTCACACCACATGTGAGTATTTTTTAGTTTTATAACTCTATTACAAATAATAATTTTTTTGGAATAATTCTAAATAAAAAATAAATAAGAACGTCTTGGAGGTATCACAACGAGTCGGAAAGTGAGGAATAAATGAACACGACAACTAATAAGACCTTCCCTTACCAACCCGAACCACTGGTGGCCCATCTAGCAAGCAGGTTGGTCGGTAGCTAACCATGGCTTCATTCCACATTATCTTGGGCATGACAACCATTAAATCTAACATCGGAGAGTCAACATCCATTTAACAAGGGAGGGGGGGGCGGGGGGTTGTTAAGGGATAATACCCCTTGATTAAGCCTTGCACCCAAATTTTCTAACTTGTCTCCTTCAACATTATGGTTTCTTTTGATATGGAAAAACTAAATCTTGGAAATGTTGGGGAAAAATTGGAAATTCTTCATTGAAAACCATTTTTTATCTCCTTAGTGCTTTGGAAGTAATTCATGGATTGGATTACGATCCAGAAGTCACCAAAGAAATTGAAATCTTCAATTTGTAACTCGTACATGTATTCCATAACTTGCATAAGTGTCGCCCACTCTGCGTGATTATTCGTGTGCTTTCCCAAGCCCCACGTGTAAGTTAATTATTTTCCCTCCTAGATCATAAATAACCCTTCCCACACCTGCCTCCCCGAGAAGTTAAATGATATCTTTACAGTGATAAACTTCACAAATTTTCTTTCCCTATCATTGATTTGACATTAACAATTTACAATGTTATCACAATTAAAAGGATAACACATACACTAATTCTCCTTGTGATTAAATTAAAGATACTCTTCTTATTATTCTACCATAATAATATTCCTCTACCTTTTACTTTTAGGTTCTTACGATCTCATATTATATATATATCGAAGTTCCCTTCTTTACGTAAAGCATCCATGAAGTGCCCCGGTTGTGATGCTGAAGAAGCACAATATCCTTCTTTTCCCATGTAAAGGAATGCATATCTTGTTTTTTAAGTGTATATGTATTTTATTAAAATTGAAGATAATCCATAATAACTATGTCTTAATATTAGAAGAAAAACTAATGTTTAATATTCAACAATTAGGTATAATAACAATATTTTAGACTTTTTACATTCATTTTTTTATATACAAGATTAGTTTAAATGATACATGAATTGTAATGATGACATAAACTAGCACACAATGTATATTGAGAATGTAGTATGGAGCTATTTCGATATAAACAAATTTGTAAACATAGAAGTAGTTCTTTATACATTGATCTTCTACACTCTCTGTTTATTCTATTTAGAAAGTTATAAATATTTTCACAAATTTACTATAAAAAATGTAACACCTTAATTATGCCACTATTTAAATAAATGTTCATGCAATTAACTATATAAAGGAAAAAAACTAATTGTGTTTGCGGCGTTTGGATTAGGGTTGAGAGTTGAACCCTATTGAAACTGCCATCGATCCTTCCATGGCCACCATCCTTCTTCTCCTTTGCTTCTTGTGACCATGGCATGCGGCATGGAAACATGTACACTGCGCACAGGTGATGGCGGCTCCTGCTCGACGGCGGCAGCAGCTCTCTTTTGGCGCGGTGGTGTGCGGATACGAGCGGTGGCAATGGCTCCAATCACACTCTTCTTGCAAGGTATGCGGCTTGGGTGGTCGGCTCACTGCAAGCGAAGGGGTGGTGGAGTATTTGCATGGCTACTCATTGCTAGGTGGGACACCTGCTAATCAGTGGTGGTGGCGGCGGATCTAAGTGCTAAGGGGTGTTTGTAGGGAAATGTGTCCACGACGGGGACATCGGCTGCTATTAGTTGGAGGTGGAGAAATGATCTTGCAAGCTTCCTGTCTTCTTTATTAGCGGCGGCACTGATCGGCAGACATTGTCAAGCAGACAATTTGGTTGGATGCTTCACGGTGTGGTGTGAACTTTTCTTTTAACAACACTGCTTTCTTCAGTTCTAGATGCCGGTGGCTCCACGTTCCATCCGTTTTTATGTTTTTCGGGTCTCCATTTGATGCCTTTGCATCCGTGACTTTCTTTTTATTTGTTTCTTTCAGCTCTATATGAGCTGGTTATTACATATTCTTGAACCATACATGGCTGGTCTGTCATAGGGCATTTAAATTTTTTTGAGTATTATTTCAGGAGATGCTTTGGTATCAATTATTTCTTTGAAGCTGGAAAGTTGTCAATGGAAAGGACTCTTGAAGCCTTTCTGCATATGTAATTTGATTATTTTTAATGAAATTACGCTTTTTTCCTTGAAAAAAAAAACTATATTTAAAATCTCTTATATATTTAGAAATAAATGTTCATGCTATTAATTATATAAATATAAAATCTCTTATGAATTTAGAAATAAATATTCATGCTATTAACTATATAAAGTTTCTTATGTATTTAGAATAAAATGAGTATTCATTAGTAAAGGCTTCATTTTATATGTAAGTTTTTTCTTAAGTTAAGTTAAGGTTATGATGTAAGTTGTCATAAAGAGAAACTCCATCACTATGAATAAAATGAGTATTCATTACTAAAGGCTTCATTATATATGTAAGTTATTTCTTAAGTTAAGTTAAGGTTATGATGTAAGTTGTCATAAAGAACAACTCCATCACTATAAAAAAAATATAGCTTGGTTAATCAAAGAACGTAATATTTAATTAGCTTGCATGTATAATTTGAAGGATTTCTAAACTTTTTTTAGGTGGAAATGTTAATAGTAACAGAGTCAATAACTTGTTTGAGTTTCGTGAACAATATGTTGTAATATCTAATTTCCAAGTTACTTGTAATTATTTGTATCCTTTAGATTTTTTATGTTCCATATAATCATGCCAAGGATTGAATTTTCATGTGCTATACTTAAATCTATATAACCTCTTTCTAGTGTTCTTTTAAATTTACAAAGTCAACACTAAATGAATTGATAGATGCAATTTATCGTATTCATTTAAATCTTGTCAATTCCAAGTTTATATGGATTTAAAGGATTGATTTTATGAAATGTGACTCCTTGTCCTAGGGTAACTATTTAAATAGTTCTCTCATATTAATTGGTTTCTTCTACTCATATATGTAGCCAACATCATATCTTCCTAGCTTATCCTAGGATTGATAATCTAGATATTAAGGTTTTTGTGTGCAAATAAAGAAGTTTACAATTGTGTTTCCTAAAGGTGAATTAAAAGTAATTGTTGGGGAAGTTAGATGAGTTCTAAACTAAACATAATAATTATAGCTTATAGTAAACTTTATCTCCTTAGCACTTCATATAAAACTTGGGTTGGAGGTGGATTGCTGGCTTAATAAACTGTTCTTTAGCTTTTCAAAATAGACCTAGGTGCTGTGCGGTTCAGGGAACCAACCAAACCCCTTTTCACCAGCCCTTTCAGCAACAGTCTACGAGCAGACTGAGGTCTCACCCGAGGCGAAGTTATGGGGAGGTTTCGTAATCGAGTTTCCACAACTGAGTGATGCGTGCTCCAACAGAATGGTGAGAAACACGCTATAGGACTCACGCTGCGAATTGGGGACTGTGTGAAGTTCACCTACTTCGTGGTTAACACTTATGCAATAGCGCAACCAAGGACTGCACGGCTCGGAAAGGCTATTCGACAACAGGACAACGCAACCAAGGACTGTGGTTCCTCTTTGAAAATTAACCAACTTTGACGAACTTCTACCTAATGTAAATTACTCATTCAACAAGCATCTTAAACTGTAAACTTTGCAAGCTTATTCAACACGATGCAACTGCGCACTTCCGGTGATGCACTTCGGGTAATCGTACTCTACAGACTTCACTGATTCAAATGTCTACCCATTTACTTATGCATTTATCATGTTCAGAAGTATTTCCGCATTCAACATTCATTCATATGCATTCAACACTTAGCATATATTCCTATCATTTATTATTTTGGAGAATACATATGAAAGCAAATATACATATACTCGTAAGCAAGAACTTAACCATTCAACAGAAGCAAATACACATTCAATCCCATAACACAAGGATTTAACGTGGTTCACCCCTAGGATGGGAGCTACGTCCAGAGGAACTGTTGTTATATTATCAATGGAAAGGGTTCAACAATTCCAGTCTTCGCACTCAGCTGCAGACTCTCTTCTCTCTTCAGTAGGTCTCTACGCACGCAGCTGCAGAGACTTTTTACAATGTTCAATCTCTCAACAGATATCAATATTCAACAATAACCTCAATGAACATCTAACCCTTTCCCTTACAAAAATGCCCATTTATATAGATCGTTCCCTTAGGTCACGTCTGTTACAATGCATGTGGGCCAAAACCATAAGGTTACCCAAAAATGGTGCGGTTACCTGCCACCCTGCCTATCGTCATCAACAACTTGCGCCACTTTCTTCAAGCCACCTTACTGGGCCACTTGTGGCTCACATGCTCCTCTGACAGCCACAGTCATCCTAAAAACGGTTACAACCGCATCGTGGCTTGTCGCTTTTCGCCCCCTTTTAGCCTTGCTGTCATTGTCGGTCCGTGGCTTAGCTTCTAACAGTTTTCCGCCACTGTACTGACAGGTGGCTTTCATCTGCCCTCACACCACTCCTTACCCACTCCCGGGAATCACATAGTCGCTTACCCAAAACAGGTTTCTTTCTTCTGCTCTACCTTCCCTTATACTTTTTGCCCAAAATAGCTGCTCCGTTGGCACTGCGCATCACCATAACTACGCAGTGCTTTGACTTCGCACTGCTTACTGTGCATATCTGACTTTGTAATTCGAACTGCGCCTTTGACAAAACTGTGCCATATGAGCTTCACAGTCCGAACTGCGCAAATGCCAAAACTGTAATTCTTCAAACGTGTGCTAACTTGGGCCATGCACAACATGGATTAACTTATGATATGGGAACCATTGCAGGTATAGAATTTTGTTTCCTTTGGGTGGCATGGAACTACATGTATGGACTATTAATAAAGGGAACACTTGTTATATCCCAATATCTTACACTCGGTCCTTTCTAAAAAGTTTTTAAAAATAAAAATAAAAAAAACATAAAAATTTAAAAATCAATAAAAATTATTTTTCTTAATTGAAATTAGTTTTTTTAAATGGATTAAAAATAAATATTTTTTTTTTCGGCCACACCTTGTTCTAAAATACCCTGAAAACTAACTTGGCAGATGAAACCGGTTCCACTTTTTCAATTGGGGGGTTGATTGAGGGTTTTGATTGTATGGGCACCGACCGAGCTTTCCAAAAAGTTGTAGTTTTAGCCTCGTAAAAAAATGGGAGCTACTGGTAGCACCACTTTTCTATTTGAGGGTTGTTTTTGGTGTTTTTGATGCGAAAATATCAAATTTTATGGCTTGAGTTCTCATTTTGAGTATGGAGTTCTCGACAAGTTGTATAATGTATTTTTTCATATCGAAACTTTCCTTCTCTCTTAGTTCATGAACTTTTTGAATGGAAAACTCCTTCCTTCTAGAATTTTTTGCTCTATTTATTTTGCTACCCATCTCCTTAAGGTTATAATGCAAAAAAGAAACTCTAAGAGGTTCTAATATGACAAAATATGTCAAAAATAGTGAATCCAATCACTTTAACAAACAAAGAGCACATGCCATAGTATTTTTTTCACAGGACTAACATGCTCAAACAACAATTTACATGTTGTGAAGAGACAAAATTATGGGAAGGAGTTTTTTTGTGTCTGTTAACGTAGAAACAACATGAGCGCATTCACTATTCAACGTTAGTAAGGGTTAGAGGGGGGAGGGGAGAGAGAGAGAGAGAGGGAGATATTGAGAGGGGCTTAAGAGAGAGAGAGATATAGGAGCCGAGGATGAAAGAGACATAGAGCAAGGGGGGGATTCTTACGGGTAGGGGTGGCAAGGGAGGTTGGAGCAAAGAAATACATAAGTACTGGGGGGGTTAGGGGTTTAGGGATGAGTATGGAAGTTAGAGAGAAGGGGTGGGCATAGGTGGGAGAGGGGGGGGGATGCCATTAGTGGTAGGGGAGGGGAATGAGTAGAGACAAAAATTCATCTCACTGCAGGCTAGAGAGAGAGAGAGAAGGGGGTTGTTAGTGGTAGTAAGAGAGAGAGGGGGCGTGTTAGGGGTAGGGGGAGTAGGATGGTGATAGGGAGAGAGAGGGGGCTGGGTGAGGGGTACAAAGAGAGAGAGAGAGGAGCGGGTTGTTAGTGGTAGTAAGAGAGAGGGGAGGTGGTGTTAGGGTTAGGGGGAGTATGAGGGGGATAGGGAGAGAGGGGGGGGGATGGGTTAGGGGTACAAAGAGAGAGAGGAAGAGAGAGAGGTGGGAAGGGTGATTAGGGGTAGGATGGGGCGACGGGGGGTCGCGGGAGAGAGAGAGGGGGGGTAGGGGTAGGGGTGAGAGAGAGAGAGAGGTGGGGAGTAAGAATGGTGTGTGGAGAGAGAGAGAGAGAGAGAGAGAGAGAGAGAGAGAGAGAGAGAGAGAGCAAGAGAGAGAGAGAGAGAGAGAGAGAGAGAGAGAGAGAGAGAGAGAGCCGTTGGGGTTAGGTCCAAGGGTAGGAGGTGGGAGAGTGAGATAGATGGGGGGTTAGTGGTGGAGGAAGAAGGAGGGGGGTTTAGGGACAAAGGGAGAGAGAGGTGAGGTTAGAGAGAGAGAGAGTGTGGGATTGGGGTGTTAGAGAGGTGGGGTGTTAAGGACAAAGGGATATATAGGAGGGATTAGAGAGAGATGAATTTCGGAAAGGAGGGGAGGTAGGATGGGAGGGATAGATTGGGAGATGGAGAGATATAATTGCGAGGGTGGGAGGGATGGATGCAGAGGTTGTTAGAAGGATATAAGGGGAAATAGTGGGATGGAGAGAGAGGGGTAAGGTGTGAGAGATAGATAGGGAAAGATGTAGAAAGGATAGATTGGGAAATGGTGGGAGGGAGAGAGAGGGTTAGGGTGTGACAAATTGATAAGGAGAGATGTAAACATATATTGTGTGCCTATTTTTATTTTTGTAATGGGTCCACGTTATTTTTGGAATAAAAACGTGCACATGTGCACGGTTTTAATGTAAAAAAATTGGCAGGGTTTACTTTTTCCATCTATGTGGTGGATGAGTTATACGCTTTGGTTTTAGGTTCGAATTTTCAAACCTTTAGGTTTGTCTGCAAATAACAAAACACATCCACTTTTTTGTTTCAACCTTGAATCTACATGTGCTCTATGTGTTTGTTGCTAATGAAATTGTACAAACGTATAGAATTCATTGTCTACATTTAACCAACCTAAGGCCTAATGTAAACACATATTGCTTGAATTCGTAACCTCTCCCACGAATGAGGGAGTGTGCATACATCTTAGAGCTAACCCTTGGGGCTAAATATATAGAATGTATTATTTGGAGGATGATTATTTATAATTTTAAAATATTTGTAATTTTAAATATTTAGATAATTTTAAATATTCCTCCCACTCCGCATGATTATTCATGCACTTTCCCAAGCCCCATGCATAAGTTTTAATTATTTTCCCTACTGGGTCATAAATAACCCCTCCCGCACCTCCTTCCCCCGGGAGGTGAAGTGATATCCTTACGGTGATCAAATTCATAATTTTTCTTTCTCCGTCATTGATTTGATATTAACAATTTACAATGTTGTCACAATTAAAAGGATCACACATAAAGTAGTTTACCTTGAGTGATGATCTCCTTGTGACTAGATTAAAGATAATCTTCTTATTATTCTACCCTAACAATATTCATCTACACTAAATGTAAATGAATTGATAGATGTGATTTATCATACTCATTTAAATCTTGTCAATTCCAAGTTTATATGGATTTAATGAATTGGTTTTATGGAATGTGACTTCTTGTCCTAGGGTAACTATTTAAATAGTTCTCTCAGACTAGTCAGTTTCTTCTACTCATATATGTAGGCCAACATCATATCTTCCTAGCCTATCCTAGGATTGATAATCTAGATATTAAGGTTTTGGTGTGCAAATAAAGAAGTTTACAATTGTGTTTCCTAGAGGTGAATTAAAAGTAATTGTTGCGGAAGATAGATGAGGTCTAAAGTAAGCATAATACTTATATCTTATTGTGAACTTTAAGCCCATACCACTTCATATAAAACTTGGGTTGGAGGTGGATTAACCTATGATATGGGAACCAATGCGGGTATAGAATTTTGTTTTTTTGGGCGGCATTTAACTACATGTATGGACTATTAATAAAGGGAACACTTGTTATATCGAAATATCTTACACTAGGTTCCCTTCTAAAAAGTTTTTAAAAATTAAAAAAAAAAACATAAAAATTTAAAAATTAATAAAAATTATGTTTCTTAAATGAAATTAATTTTTTAAATGGATTAAAAATAATTAAATATTTTTTTCGGCCACACCTTGTTCTAAGATACCCTCAAAAACTAACTCGGCGGATGAAATCGGAGCCAAGTTGTACAATGTGTTTTTTTTCATACTAAACCTTTCCTTCTCCCTTAGTTCATGAACTTTTTCAATGGAAACTCCTTCCTTCTAGAATTTTTTGCTCTATTTATTTTTCTACCCATTTCCAAAAGGTTATAATGCAAAAAATAATCTCTAAGAGATTCTAATATCACAAAAATATGTCAAACATAGTGAATCCAATCACTTTAACTAACAAAGAGCACATTCCATAGAATTTTGGTCACATGACTTGCATGCTCAAAGAACGATCTACATGTTGTGAAGAGACAAAATAATGGGAAGGAGATTTTTTTTGTGTGTTAACATAGAAATAACAAGCGCACATTTTTTATTCAACGTTAGTAAGGGTTAGAGGGGGGAGGGGAGAGAGAGAGAGAGAGGGGGGAGAGAGAGAGAGAGAGAGAGAGAGAGTTGAGGATGAGATAGAGAGCAGGGGGGTTATTAGGGGTAGGGGTGACAAGGAAGGTTGGGGGAGAGAAAGACATAAATACTGGGGGGTTAGGGGTTTAGGGAGGGATGCGTATGGCAGTTAGAGAGAAGGGGGGGCATAGGGGGGGGTGTCAATAGTGGTAGGGGAAAGGAATGAGGAGAGACAAAAACACTCAATGCAGGTTAGAGAGAGAGAGAGAGAGAGAGCAGGGGGTTTGTAGTGTTAGTAAGAGAGAGAGATGGTGTGTTAGGGGTAGGGGGAGTAGGAGGGGGATAGGGAGAGAGAGGGGGAAGGTTATGGGTACACACACACACATAGAGCAGGTGGTCATTAGTGATATTAAGAGAGAGAGAGGGGGTGTTAGGGGTAGGGGGAGTATGAGGGGCTAGGGAGAGAGAGGGGGCTGGGTTAGGGGTAACCTACAGAGAGAGAGGGGGGGATGGGTTAGCGGTACACACACACACACACACACACACACACACAAGTAGGGGTGCATGCGCACGCGCGTGAGAGAGGGAGAGAGAGAGAGAGAGAGAGAGAGAGGAGAGGGGCTAGAGAAGAGGGGGGTTAGCGACAAATGGAGAGAGAGAGGTGAGGTTAGAGAGAGAGAGAGTGCCCGGTATTGGGGGGTTAGAGAGGTGGGGTGTTAGGGAAAAAGGGATATATAAGAGGGATTAGAGAGAGATAAATGTCGGTACGGAGGGGAGGTAGGATGGGAGGGATATATTGGGAGATGGAGAGATATAATTGGTATGTTGGGAGGGAGGGATGGGGAGATTGTGAGAAGGATATATAGGGAAATGGTGGGAGGGAGAGAGAGGGGTAAGGTGTGAGAGATAGATAGGGAAATATGTAGAAATGATAGATTGGGAAATGGTGGGAGGGAGAGAGAGCACTAGGGTGTGACAAATTGATAAGGAGAGATGTAGACATATATTGTGTGCCTATTTTTATTTTAGTAATGGGTGCATGTTGTTTTTGGAATAAAAACATGCACATGTGCATGGTTTTAAGGTAAGAAAATTGAGCTAATCCTTGGGTCTAAATCTATAAATTTTATTATTTAGAGGATAATTATTTATAATTTTAAAATATTTGTAAGTTTAAATATTTATATAATTTATTAATTCATCGTTAAAAACTATTTAAACAAAATATTAAAATAATAAATTAATTTAGATGTTTAGTTAACTAAATCAAAATTAGTTTTATTAAAAGACAATAACGTAATTAAAATTTTGAATTTGTTTTAAAATTAAAATAATAGTAAAATTAATTGTTTTATGTTGTTTAATTAAATAAATTAAAACTAATATTTTTAAAAATATTAATTTAATTTAATTTTTTATTTTAAAAATAAACCATTATTAAAATTATATCCATTATATTGGTAAATTTTCCACATTGTATGTTCAATTTGAGGATTTTGATACTTATTGGCCTTAGGTCACTCTCTCGCAAACCTATATGGTGAATCGATTTAATGATTCAAAGCAGGCCGAGCCTGAAATGAGTTTTTATAAGAAACAGATTTGCATTGGTAATGTCCACGACAAAATCAGTGCAATTTATTTTAAAATTATAAATATTATAAGGACGAATATTAACACAGTTTTTATGGTTAGAATATAATTTAAAATTGTTTTTGTAGTTGGAATATAATTCAAAATTGTTTTTGATTGGTTAAAAAAATAAGATATTAAAATATTTATCCATAAATTAATACTTTGATTACCATTTTTTTTAATACTTTGATTATCAATTTTTTTTAATAAATAAATTCTCACATATATTTGACCCTGTTGCTCGGAATTCTACAGGCTGCTGTGGGGTTGGGGCTTATATCGAGTGTGTTAATGGTGACCAGATTAAACTTTGGATGTGCGGAGGAAGTGGTACCAATACAAAAAGTGAACTTTTGGTGTTGTGGTTTTTTTTTTCTTTTTTCTTTTCAAAAGCTAATATTTTGTTGGAACAGACAACTAAGGATTCATTAACTAATGGGCAAACAATCAAGCTACTATTAATGCACTTGCTCTCAACTCCTGGATAAATCAGACAAAGCACCTTTTGTGTCTATGCCTGAATACTGCTATTATTCATATTTTTGAGAAACACAATGTAATTGCAGATGGCCTTTCGCGCGGTGGACTTGAGGCTGTTAAGGTCGTATCTATTACGAGATTTTGGAGGGCTCAGCCTTGCCCATTTTTTCCCACACTAGTCATTTCCAATTCGGTGGGCCATTTTGTTCTTGGCGGTTGTTTATGTTATTATGTTTATATTCCACTCTGTATTGTTTTTTTAATGCTTTTCGGCTGTAGCTTCGGGATTGAGTTGGTTGTTTTGTGGATCCCGTATTTTATGGCTGTTGTTTATTTTGCTCTTCGGCGATCGGTTGGTGGATAGTGCTTATCTGCTCCTTTGGTATTTCTCTGTGGGGATGGTCACTGTTATTCCTGGTTATGTTTCGTATTGACTGGAATGTCATGGTAACAAAGACTTTACTGTAACCCTTTTTATACTCTTTAATTAAAGTATAGTGATTTTTAGTGTGAAAAAAAAAAATTCATTACCAATTTAATAATTGACAACTAAACTTTAATAAATTTTACCATAAACAACAATACTAAATACTAAAGAAAATCACAAAATACCCCGGAGTCAGTGGCACGCCAAGGAAGACCGATAGCGGGAAACAGTGTGAATGTCATTGTACGTTAAAAGGAGGAGACAATTCATTTATTATCTTGAAAACTACTTGGGGTTTAATCTGGTCGGTGACAATAGACAGCTGAAGACTCGCAGAAGAGCCGGTATCGACTTGACTGGGTTGAGACAGCTAAGACTTGCAGAAGAGCCGGTATCGACTTGACTTTGTTGTCGCCTGTACATAGAGTAGTCTCAATTGTTGCAGGTCGATGCCTGTTTTGGTAGAGATAGATATATGATTGTACAGGTTCCGAATTAGATTGGAATCATGAATTCTCGACGACCTAGGTCAGGCTCGCCCAGGAAGATACTCCAGGGTCCGAGGCCTTCTCCTCTGAAGATCTGTCGGGACTCTCATATAATTCGAAAGTCTGCCTTAGCTGTTCCTACGATGCCGATCATCAAGAAATCAGAGCCGACGATAATCTACATGCAGTCTCCTGAGATCATCCAAGCAGAAGTGCAGGATTTCATGACTCTGGTGCAACGTCTCACGGGGAGCTCGTCGGATACTTGTAAGTCTGATAGTTCTGAAAATCTCAAGGCTAATCATGAGTCCACAATACACCAAGCCTCCGCTGCGACAACATCGACGTATAAGCCTGAAGAGAATATGGGGGTGGCAGGGCTTCCGAGCCTGAATCAAGAAAATGGGAGCAGGGCTTCCGAGCCTGAACCTAACGAGCCTGGGCTGTCCGCAGTGACTTCTGCTTCGACTGTTGCAACCACAACGTCGATGTCTGTTTTTTCGCCCAATTTCCTGTTGCCGTCACGGCTCCTTAATTTCTCTCCGACTGTTTTCCAAGATCTTCCCCTATTTACCCCCAATTCTGATCATTTCTTCTACTCTCCGCGGGACTTTTTATCGAACTTCTGATCCATTGTTCAGTCCTTCTTGGTGACTGCCCTTGAACACCTTGCCATGATACGGTCACCATATTCGCCTGTCTTAGATTTGTATAAATCTATTCCAGAGATTTAGGGTTTATATTGTTGTAATAAATATGGTTTAGACATCAGTGAAATTATCCTTTATTTCTCGTCCAAATCAGGAAGAAATAACGAAGACAGTTCTGGTGTTTTGATATTTGCGACGTTTACCGTTGTTGCAATGATTTCCTCCAATTCGATTTCTTGACGGACGATCGCCATTTCACTGGTATGTAACCCTTCGGCCCTCATTAAGTTTTGTTGTACTGAATCATTTGAATGACTGGTCGAGAGTCATATGGATAATTATCTGTTTATATGATATTTTCGTAACAGTTATTAGAGTTTTTTTAATGAAGCTGGTTAATCTTTAAGGGATAAGAAATGAATGATTAGTATTAGTCCATGTCTTGACGGACGATCGCCATTTCACTGGTATTTAACCCTTCGGCCCTCATTAAGTTTTGTTGTACTGAATCATTTAAATGACTGGTCGAGAGTCATATGGATAATTATCTGTTTATGTGATATTTTCGTAACAGTTATTAGAGATTTTTTTAATGAAGCTGGTTAATCTTTAAGGGATAAGAAATGAATGATTAGTATTAGTCCATCCGGATATTCTATTGTTTCTGTTTTTCCATTTTTCTTGTCACTGTACAGTTAGACTGGCTTGATATAGATTAACTCTAATCCATGAAAAAGTTGTATTTAATTTTTTTCGGCTCTTATTGGCTTAAGGTATATATATATGTAATTTTTATCATCAAGGAACAATTAAAAACTAAAAATAAATATGGCAATCAGCTTACCTTATCTGCTAAGCAGTGAAGAAGTAGGCCGGTTTGGGTTTTAAGCTGTACTTTCTCTTTTCTAGCACTTATTTCAACAGTAGTTAACCAAGTTGATAACGCAACCAGTAAATGATGCCAGAGGCAGTGATCCATTAGTTTCCCTAGCTGTACCCGCGGCACCTGATCGAATGGAGTAAACGCGATGGGTTGACCTCGTTATCATGTCCTATTTTATGTAGATTGTTAAATTATTTCAGGCGTCCAAGCTCGAGGTCCTCGAATTTAAGGTAATCTGTCTGTCACAAATCTGTAATATGTCTGCCCTGCTCTATTTGAAAACCTTATCTATTAAAATTAAGTTTTTCTTGATGCAAGTTACTTTTAATTGGCTTTCATATCTAGAAAATTAATTTGTAATCTACATGATCATGAATCCATTAGTTTTCTAGAGGCTGACTGCTATGGAAAAATGGTAGATCAATAGCATAATATTTTCTGTTCATATTTTTCATACCTTTCAATTATAAAGGATTGAAAACATTTGTTATATCTCATTTTTGTTTATACTTGTTATATGAGGAATTGAGTTTAGGTCATTTTTGTTTATACTTGTTATATGAGGAATTGAGATATGAGGAATTGAGTTTAGGTGAGGAGAATAACATTTTTCAGGATTAAATTTAATTGAAAAAAAATTATTTTCACTTAATAATGATTTAAAAAAACATATATATATATATATATATTTTCTTTAATATCCTTTTCATAATTAAACTTTACTTAAGTTTATCACATACCATTTTGAATTTAGAAAATTAATTTTGTTGAAATGTTTCTTTGTATACATCCGTGGTTTATATCCTAAACTTACATAATGATATACCTTTTTGAATTTAGAAAAATAATTTTGTTACATAGATCTATTTTAATTTTTTAATAAAAACCTAATTTATGTTGTTGAAAATATAGTCAATTGGTTATTTTTTGTTTTTTTAGGTACACCAAGGCGGTTGTATGATAAAGGCACACCACAAAAGTATTAAAACTGCAAAAAAAAATATCTGCATCACAGCCCGATTAGCATATGCAGTGCTCCATATACGTATACGCATTGGGGCATTTTTTAAACTAAAACAAACTTGATCATATTTATTTAATTTTTTTTAATATTATCGAGTGCTTCGTATAGATATATATATTTTTAACGGTGCTTTTAATATCATTAGAAGTGTGTAGTAAATAGGAAACTATTGATAAAGGTTATTGGCTATACACTATTTCATATGGTGTTGTTTTGGTAGCTCTATGATAAGTGGGATTATATTATCAATGTTGGAAAGGAAGCCATTGTTCCAATTGGTGTGGCCTTTTTGTGAAGCATCTCAAATCTATTCCTAAATATTTAATAACTATTTAAATTTGACCATATGTTTTGGGATGATAGGTTATATTAAGTTTCAACTAGGTATCCTAGAGTGTAAATTACCTTTGCCAAAGGTTGCCAAAGGTTGCTCGCAAATGTAATATCTCAATTAGATGCAATGGATGTCAACATGCCATGTAACTTAAAAATATGATCAATGAAGACTTGTGCCATGAGTGATGGTGTAAAAGGGTGTGAAAGAAACATAAAAGAGCATATTCAGAAAGGAAATCGACTACCACTATGATTGCTAATTTATTTCTAATTATGGGAATCCCTACTATAAAATCCATAGACATATATGGGTTAGAGTTCAAAGTTATTGCAAATCTCCCCATGACGTCATTGCTTCTCCCTTGTGTTGTTGACAAATGGTGAAGGCTGCAACATAGTTGTGGATGTCTATTTTAATGCTTTCCCAAAAGAATGATTTCTTAATTCGTTCACATGTTTTATGAAAACCCGAGTGGCTTTCTGTGGGTGATGAATATAACTCTTGTAAGATTCGATGTTTTAAGACTTAATTTGGTGTGAGAAAAATGCACAAGTCTTATAACTCAAGCTATCTGAGTTCCATTTATACCTAGTCGAAGTGTTTGAGTCTTCCTTAAGCCTTTGGATGGGTTGTTTGATGGTTTCATTTCCATCCATTATTGATTTGCTTACCCAAGCCACCCTATAACTAGTATGGATAAATCAAATAGAGAGGAATCCTACTCAAATTTCCTAAACAACCATCCACGACCACATTTTCTTTACGATTCTTATATATGATCTCGTAATCATACCCCAACATATTAGTAACCACTTATGTTGTTCTGTAGATGACAACCTTTTTCTAGGAAATATTTTAGACTATGATGGACCGAATTGATATTGAAATGTCTTCCAATTAAATATAGGTTACATGTCTCAATTGCATGAAGGATGACCATATCATACTTTGGATGACTCAACTTAAGATAGATATCTCAATATGAGAAAGGATTTTAGAGGAAGATGGCACAAGAAGAGAAAATGAAAACAACAAAGAAGGACAAGTAGGAGGCCCAAACAAAAAATGAAAATGTTAGAGGTGTGTATAAAAAGGATGGCACTAATTGTAGATCCAACATTTATAGTGACTTTGACTGATACAAATTCCCATCTTATTGAACAAATTATTTTCCTATCATCTTCGCAAACATTCAACAACACTGAATTTGAGAGGAATAATCAAATTGTACGATTATGTAATTTCTCACTAGATTTTCTCAATCTTCTTATGACATACTAGTGGGATTTATACCTATATCTATAACAATTCACCGATCTTTATCTACGATAATACATTCCATAACTCAACGATTTGGCTATTAAACTTCTCTATTTCTATTCTTGAAAGGATCGGAGTTTTCCTTACACAAGATTCACTGCGTAAAGCTCCCACTTCAACATAGGTTTATTGTAGACCCAACATACCCTTGCTCTTCACAAGATGAGCTAAACCATAGAAATACATGCACCCCCCTCAATCCAATAGATACTAGGTGAAGTGTTTTAATAAACCTATGCAAGAAAAGAAACACCAAAAATAATCCGAAGCACAAGAATTAACAATGGCTCTCACACACATTATACAAAGATTTATCTTTGAAACCCAAAACCAAGAAAACCAACATTCTTGAGAGTTTCTCCACTCTCTATCTCATTGTATTATATTTTCTATTTACAATACAATCTTATAGCATCCAAAATCCTAATCCATTATCCAAGATTGGATTACAACCCCAATTCCTTAACTGGAATTAATATGCATTGGATCGAAAAAACTATTGGCCAAAAGAACTCAAAATTGACCAAAAACATACCCATTTTTTTTTATTTCAAGGATGTTAGCCCCTTGCTCCCCCTTAGATGAGGGGTGTAATCAGTCGCCCTAGACCATATTTTCTTTCGGAACCTACAAAGAGTAGAACACATGTACTGTAGTATCACTATTGTTCACTATGGTTGATCATGTTTCAATATTCAATCACATTGCAACATGATTATATATCTTCTGATGTTCATCTTGGTTGACTTAAGTCAACTTGTTTTTTTAATTATTGTGTCACATTGTGATGTTCATCAATCGTTACATTAATGGTTATGTTTCATTGTGATGTTTGTCAAGGGTTTTTTCTTAGTAAGGTTGGTTGACTTTTGTTAGCCAAGGTTGACTACAATTGACAATGATTGATTGGAGTTAACCATTTTTAACATGTTTTACTATGCATCGCCATGATTAACTATGGTTAACAAAGGTTTGATTATGTTTGACTATCATTAACCATGGTTGAAGGGTTACTATGAGAAAAAAATGGATGAACAATGTTCATTATCATTAAAAATAGTTGAATATGGTTGACTATGATTGGAAATGGTAGATTATGGTTTATTGTTGCATGCTTTCCATAGAGTTCCTATAAGATTATATCACATGGTGAAATACATTTTGGCTTTCTTATGTCAATCTTCTACAATGGTTATGTTGCAATATAAGATTCACGAAGGGTTATATCACAATTGTTTTATAAATAAGATTTGGTTGGTTGAATGACTTTTATGGTCAATATTTTTTTAGTTTCATAAGTATTAGAAATATTAATAAACATCAACATTTATATTTATATTTAAGTATGATATTTAATGATGACATGTTTAGATTTCACATAATTGTTATTTCTCATAGCTAAATTATGAATATCACTAAATCATCTACTCCATAAAAATTAATAAATAAAATAAAATAAAATAAAAAAACTAGCATTAAATATATTATTTTTTATGTTTGTTTACTAACATATCAACAAATTTATGATAAATTCTAAATAGTCATATAAAGATTGTATTTTGCCATTCCTTATACTAATTTCAACAAAAAAAATTCACTCTCTCATGTCAAATTAATCTGTTCCTTCATAATTATGTTGCATTATAGCATTCGTCAAGAGAGCAGGAAAAACGTTGGGAGAAGTACTTTAATTAATGGAGAAGTATGTTAACCTGGTAACTCCTTTATTGGTGAGCTGATCGAGATAGGGTCTTTATGATGTTGAAAGAAGGGCATCCTCCAGGTAATAGCTCGTGTTAAGGAGATGTTCTCGAGCACTCTTCTTTTTTTTGTTGCGGAAGAGAAGGGAAATGGGAAGAGCCCGGCTAGGGTTTTGAAACACCCTGTGAAGTATCCAGAAGTGGATGGAGGAATCAAGGGCCAGAAATTGAAGAAGGTAATTAAACAGAGGCATAGGATCAAATTGACTATGGGGGAGGATGTCAAAGTGGACAACATTTTGCAGTTGGTGGGTAAAACGTTGGTTGGAAGGTTTTATGGAATTCGTATGATGGAGGAACCGTTAAGGCGGTGGATGCAAGAGCATTGGGAGCCGGGATTTACAGTATGTCCCAGAATTTTTCATAATGACTAAAGGTTGGCTGGGGTTCAAGTTTAAGACGGAGGCTGATGTGGCCATAATCTGGAAGAGAACCTGGTTGTGGGGGAACACTGTTTTGAATTTAAAGCCTTGACATCCCTGCTTTGATCCACGGCGTGAATGCTCCTCTACAGCACCGGTCTGGGGTCAAAATTTCCAATCTACCGTTGGAGTTCTGGAACGACGCCTTCCCTTCTGATTTGGGTAACAGTTTCGGCAAGACGTTTATGGTTGACAATTCTTACAAGTTTATGGCGCAGAGGTCGGTGGCCAGGGTACTGGTGATGGTGGACCTTTCTTTAGGGTTGCCTGAGAAGATTGAAATAGAGGTAGGAAATTTTAGTTTTCTATAGGTTCTGGATTTCATCAATCTACTCTTTCATTGTGGTCGGTGTCACGAGTATGGACATGTTATCTCTAATTGTCATATGGCCTTTACCAAGAGGGTTTGGGTCAAGAAAGATGGCTCAGGGAAGGAAAAATTTGATGGAGTGTTTGACGAAGGATGCATAGTCTCGGGGGTGAAGGCCAAAATGATGAATGAGTTTTTGGTGCTTCAGAATGATCAGAATCCCTTTTCAGAATCTGGTCTAGTTAACGGGGAAGCTGAAGAAGTTAAGTTTTTAAATAATTCACTTGGAGCTGAAGGTTCTTGCGAGCTACATAATTTTTTGGCTTCCAAGACAAGGTTAGCGGAGCCAGTTGAGAATAGCAAAATCTGGGTGGAGGAGGAGCAGAACCATGAGGTCCTTTCTCAGGATTTTAATGATGCGGCTATGAATTCAGAGCGTTTAAAAGGTAAGACTGAAACCCTAATGTCTTTACATTCTTTGAAGGACCTCCAAATGGACCGTCAGTATTTCTTGGTTAGTCCACTGGTTGATTTTGGGTTTGTAAGTTCTGGATTGAATTTACGAAGATGCAAACAATTGCTTAGAAGCGGGAGCTTACATTCTAGGGAAGTTGGGGCTCAAGAGCAGAAAAGGATTTCTAGTGAGTCCATAAACCATTACGGTTTGAGATCTTTGAGAAAGTATGGGAACGAATTGTTAAACCCTAATCCTGGATCTGGGGAGGGTTATGGGCCTAGGAAGAGTCTTCAGGAAGCCTTTGGTTGCAGTTCTTCTTTGTCCCCTGGTGGAAAGGCTCTTAGAGATAAGCCTTTTTAGAAGGTGCCCCCATGAAGGTTATTTCATTCAACTGTCGAGGGTTAGCTAGCAACCCGAAACTACTAGCATTGGGGAGGGTAATGGAAGTTAATGGTTTGGATGTAATAGTTCTGCAGGAGATGATGTGTGAAGGTGCTAGAGTTGTGGAAAGACTGAAAAAGCTGTGTCCGGGTGGGGATTTTGTTTGGGATGATGGGGTGGGCTTGTCCGAAGGTTTGATCACAGGTTGGAGGGGGACAGTTACATTTTTAAACTATTTTGCATTCTGGTCCGGGCTGGGCATGACTTTACATTGCCAGGCATTAGGACTGGATTTTAATTTGTTTAATTTGTATGGCCCTTATAATGGGAAAATTCCCTTCTGGAACGACTTCTTCAAGAAATCCTTTCTGATGGAGCTTCCGTATTTGATCGCAGGTGATCTGAACTTTACGATGCATAGATGGGAAGTGTTGGGTTTGGGTGCTAGAACAGATCCTGCTCAGGGGTTTTTCTGGAATCTTCTAGTGGAGGGGGATGTGTTTGATGTAGAATCGGTGGAGAAAAGACCTACATAGTTCAACCGTAGAACTGGGCCTACTACGATCTCTAAAAGATTAGACCGATTCCTTTGTTATGGTTCTTTGATTGGAAGGGTAGATAGGTTGAAGACTTGGAGGATTAGCAGAGGAAGATCTGATCATCTCCTGATTGTATGTAATTTGGAAAAATGGGGGGTTAAACTAGGCTCACCCTTTAAGTTTAATCCGTTTTGGCTTCAGAACGCGGAGTTTTTAAAAATGGTGCATACTCATTGGAGATCTTTTGATGAGCATTCTCAGGTTTCTTGTGAAGAACAATTCGTTAACAACTTGCATCATCTTAAGGTTACTATTGACCCATGGGCCCGAAAGTTGAAGAATTCCTTGGAGGAACGATTGAAGAGGACGGAGGAAGGGATTAAGATGGTTTATTCAAGCCAGGGAGGGGTTTTGAGGGAGGATTTTCTTAGCGAGTTGGCTAGTTTGGAATCCAGGAGGAATGCTATTCTATTGGAGCGGGAGGCGGATCTTAGAATGAAGAGCAGGGCGGTATGGTTGTCATTGGGGGATGAGAACACGACCTTTTTCCATAAGATGGTTAATCATCGGAAACGGGTTAACTCTATTTGGGCATTATAGGATGGTAATGGGGAGCATTTGGAGGGTTTTGATCAATTGGCTGTAGGGGGTGTAGCTTTTTTCTCTTCTTTTTATCAAGCTCTGGTTGGAAATAACGTACTAGAGATGGTGGAAATGGTAATGAAGTTTGATCAGTGGGTTAATCAGGAAGATTTAGCTTTTTTGAACGAGTCGGTTACCTTGGACGAGCTAAAGTCCTCTATAACCAAATTGAAAAAGACAGGAGCCCTGGGCTCGATGGATCGACAACTGAGTTTTACTTGGCATTTTTTGATCTGTTAAAGTATGATATGCTACGGGTGGTGGAAAAGAACAAGACTTCGGGGTTTCTAAAAGCCAGTATAAATTCTACCTTCATAGCACCGATCCCTAAGGTAGATGAGCCTAAATCATTTGGAGATTTTTGCCCTATTTCATTATGTAACGCTTTCTATAAGGTGATTTTGAAGCTGATAGCGGAAAGGATCAAACCTATTCTGGCCAGGCATATATCTCAGGAGAAATATGGGTTTTTACCTGGAAGGAGCATCCATGAGGTTATTGGTTGTGCCTAGGAATGCATACATACTTTAAAGACTGAAAAGATACTGGCGAAGGTACTAAAGGTGGACCTGTCGAAAGCTTATGACGGTAACTGTTGGCATTATCTTAGATTAGTCCTAATTCAGACTGGATTCGGGCTCCCCTTTGTTAATTGGATATGGTGGTTCCGTTTCTATCTTTTTCAAGCCAGCCCGAGGACTACGCCAGGGATGTCCGTTATCCCCGTACCTGTTTCTTCTTGTCATGGATGGTTTGAGTAGACTAATATCGGAGGCTGTGGAAATTAATGAGTTTGAAGGTCCATGTTTTGGAGCTACTCAAATCACCCATATATGTTTTGTAGACGATGCTTTATTGTTTTTGGGAAACTTTGTTGGTGAGGCTCAAGTAGTAAAGAACTTGTTTTGGATGTTTAGTAAGGCAACGGGAATGGAGGCACAACTGGAAAAATCAGCCTGTTATATTAACGAACTGGGTCCTGAAGAAGTGCTTACTTTTATAGAGATCTTTCCTATGGAGATATGTCCTCTCTCTGGGGGCTTTAAGTATTTGGGATTTAAACTCAAACCAAACTATTACGGACTGGTATATTGGCAATGGCTAGTGAAGAAAGTGGAGAGGAGAATACACTTCTGGTGTAACAGGTTCCTCTCAAAGGGAGGGAAAGCTATTATGATCCAAAGTGTGCTAAGTGCGCTACCATTGTATTGGATGATAAATGCCAAGTTACCTCAGGGAATACTGCATAATCTTCGAAAACTTTTCTTCAGTTTTCTCTGGAAGGGTAAGGAGGACAGAGGGATACATTAGACTTCATTGGAGTTGATATCCAAACCTAAGGTAGTAGGAGGATGGGGTTTTAAGGATTTATTCTACTTCGGGAAGGCTCTGGCTTCAAAATCGACATGGCTATTCATATTTGGGAAATGATACAATTATTAATTGGTTAAGGAACCCGATGAAGAATAGTCATGGTGGCTCACTATTTTGGAAATCGATAGTTGCAGCTTTACCAGTAGTGGAGGAGAGATTGGTATGGGAGGTGGGAAACGGGAAATTAGCTAGGATTGGAAGTGAGTTCTATAGAGGATTCAAGAAAATACCTGTCTTTCCATAGGAGGTTATAACTTTGCTGCAGACGAAAGGTTAATCGGTTTTGGCCGATGTGGTGGTGCTAGGGTCTAGAATCACACAGAAATGGCTATCAGCGGAGGAAATGAGGATCCCAGCTAGATGGTCGGAGTTATGGTCCAAATGGATAGCAACAATGAGGAGTGGATTTATCAGATTGCGGGAGGAACTAGATTTGCTACGTTGGCAGGGTATTGAGGATGGGGGGAATTTTTCAGTAAGAGCAGTGTACGAAGCCCTTGTTATTCATATAACTGTGGAAAAAACTTGGTGGGGTTCTTTGTTATGGAAAAATTTGGCACCGCACAAATGTAAGATTACGGTATGGATGTTAATTCAAGGCAAAGTCCTTACATGGGACAAATTGAAAAGAAAGAATATGGAAGGTCCTGGGCGTTGCAGCATGTTTAGAAGTGCTGACGAAGATGCTGATCATTTATTTCTTAGATGCCCTTTTATTAGACAGGTATGGATCGAGGTGATGGAGAAGCTTCAGTTGGGGATGATGAAGGATGTAGACAGTATCGATGGCTTTTTGAAATTGTGGTTCGAGGAAAAGAAGCTGAAAAACTTGAGATGCATTCCTTTTTTGGTGGTCTGGCAGGTTTGGGTAGCATGAAATATGGCAATCTTTGAAGATAAGCTATATCCCAACTTTGTAGTTACTGCTCAAATTCTTTCAACATATAAATACTTTCAGGGTCATGATCAGGTAGCTAAGCCTAGAGTGATGAAAATGATGAACTATGGAGCTAGAGATTCAGTAGGATTTTTTTGATGGTGCATGTGTGAACAACAGTTGTGGTCTAGGAGGCCTACTATCCCATCAAGGTAAGGAAGTGTTATTTCATGCCAACGGAAGTGAAGGGACTAACAATCGAGTTGAAGGACTCGCCCTTTTACTTCTCCTTCGCTTGGCGGAAGATCACTCTGTGGTAGTTCTTAGAGTTTATGGTGACTCTGAAATATGGATAAAAAGAATGAACAAAGAAATCACTTTTCAAAATCACTCATTGCAAAATCTTGGACTTCGGATTGATCTGTTGGCACAAAAGTTTAGGAAGGTGGAGTTTGTACATATTTTCAGAGAACAGAATGACAGGGTTGATGGACTTTCTAAAGCAGGTCTTCTTGAGGAAGCTGGACTGTGCAACACATCATCAAACAATCAAGATATACTGGAGGAAAGATGGAGCAGGATGGACTCTTTTTTGTACTAGCTAATATGTAAAGTGAAACAAGAAGCAGTTTTCAGTTAAAGTAGACTTATAAAGTAATCAATGATAACAGTCTTTTGTAAAGGTTTTAATATGGCTGATAATTCAGTAGCAGTAGTTGATTGGATCTATTTTATAGTACTGTCTCAATACCTAAGGAATGTATTCAAAACTCTTTATGATGAATAAATATGACTTTTTTCCCGGGAAAAAAAAAGCATTCATTAATATTTATTTTATTATTAATAATAAAAAATGATTTTATATTTTGTTATTTTTAATTAAATAAAAATAAATGATTAAATTTATAATTTTCTATAATTTTGATGTTTAATTATTAAATATTTTATTGTTATTTAATAATTAAGATATATATTTAGTTGATATTAAAATGAATCAACAAAATTAAAGATCAATATAAAATAAAATGTTTAAAAGACAAATTTATTTAAATTATCAATTATAAATTATAAATATTGTTCCACATTTTATCATTATGTTGTTTTACCCAACAAAGTTTGATAGTTCCTATGGAGTTATATAAATTGTATTTTTCTACCCTTTATATAATAAAATATAATTATAATTATATAATAAAAATATAAATTAGGTTTGACTAATTGGTTTGATAATTGTTTTGGTCAACATACATATTTTTACATCTATATACTAAAAATATTAACAAATCTCAACATTTATATCTATATTTATATTTATATTTATACATGGTATATGTTATGATAGGTGTAAGATAAAAAATATTAACGAACCTCAACATTTATATTTATATTTACATTTATACACGGTATATGTTATGATAGGTGTAAGATAAAAAAATATTAACGAACCTAAACATTTATATTTATGCATGGTATATGTTGATGGCATGTTTAATATAGCAGGTCTTTCTTGGTTTATATTGAATTAGATGATATACTATAAAAATATAAATTTATGTAATCCATATAAATTATATGATACTTATTAAGTGGCCATATAACATTGTATTTCTTTGCTCTTTATGTTGATTTGCTATAATATAATATTCGACGTATAAACTATTTTGGAACTCTTAAGATATTATCGGTTGCTCGTGGTGGAAAATTATTTGGCAGGTTTAAGCTCCCCAAAAGAATAGGATCTTTTTATAGGATCTTTTTGTGGTTGATTCTGTGAGGGAAGGTCCTGACTTGGAACAATGTGAGGAAACAAAGTTACTGTGGACCTAGTTGGTGCAGTGTTTGAAGGGGTGAAGAAGAAATCATTGAACACTTACTTTTAAAGTGTCCTTTTTCTATATAAGTTTCGAAAGGTTTATGTGACTGTCTTCATTTGGATCGGTTTTGGGAATTTGATTCGATTGATAAAAACTTTAAGTCCTGGGTTCAAGCTTTTGAATTTGAAGCATTTAAGATACATTCCTTATCTTGTTTTATGGAGTATATGGAAGGTAATAAATTATTCCATCTTTGAGAATAAGTATTATCCTGAGTTCTATGTTATATCAAATGTGATGGAAACATACAGTTTCTTTATCAATAAGTAAGGTAAGGTCAAAGACAAAATATTGAAAGAAATTAGTGTATAGAATAGGAGGAAACCTCACGATTTTTCGACAGAGCTTGTGTAGATCCAGAAAGACTTTGTGGATTGGAGGAATTCTACACCTATCTCAACTATAGGTCAAATCTAATTGGGGGACAGGAACCGATAATAAAGCGGAAGGATTGGCTTTGAGAACACTCTTGGGGATAGCTAGAGAGGAATCTGTGAAGAATCTGAAGATCTTTGGGGACTCGGAATTCTCTATAAAATTTATGACGAAGGAGAAAAGAATAAGGAACATGAATTTGATAGGCATTGGGAAAAATGTGGAAATGATAGTTAAATATTTCAATGGCTTCAAGTGCAATCATGTCTATAGAAAACAGAATGAGGTTGATGATGCCTTATCCAAAGAAGGCCTTCTTCTTCCCACGGGTGAATGCATGATGATAAGAAGGAAGGGGTAACTGCACGAAATTACAAGGAAAAATCTGGATTTTATTGTCTTATAAATAGCTTAAGAGATCTATATTTTTTGGCATTTCTTCTTACCGTAAGATTTATTAAGCGATGGATGTTTTGAAAAACATTGAAAAAATGATTTATGATATAGAAAGAATGAAAATTTTGAAAAGTGTTGTATGCATGTGAGGGATGTATTCTATATTTGAACATGAATGAATAGAATATGGATTTTTTCTATGAAATAAAAGCATTCATCGAATAGAGTTAGGTTGGTTTGATGATTTTAAATGGATATGTTAAAATTATGATCAATCTTTAACATTTATATTTATAGTTAGACATCAAATACAATGATGAAAAGCTTAAAATTGTACATAAATTATTAAAACTTTGGATCTAATTATGTATTAACATAAGAAACAATAGTAATACTAATAATAATAATATTTAAAAAATGATTGTATATATGTTTAATTACTAAAATATATGATTAAATTTTATGATTTCATGATTTATTATAAGTCAAGAATGCTTTTTATTTTCTATATTTTTTTGGATAAGTTTAAATTTGTTTTATTTTAACTATTTAACATTGTTTTACTTTGTTTCCAGCGGAAAAAAACCATACTATTGGTATTCATTTAGGAATCAAATAGTACAAAATCTTAAGTCATTATTTGACATGACTTATACAAAAAAGAAGTCCCTATGGAGCTTTGAATCAACATCCAAATTTCCGAAAATAACATAGAATTCATCCTATGACATTGTCTTACTTTAAATATATAATTTAACTATTTAACATTGTTTTATTTGTTAACGTTTTCTATATTATTTTATTTATTACTTTTTTCTATTATTTAAAAGTTATTATTAAATTTTTAATTAAAATTTATTTCGAGTCAACATCTCTTCAATAATAAACTTACTAAACTTTATAGACACAATTAATATTTTGTTTTTATTTAATAATTAAATTATATATACTTAATTAATATCAATTTAGATAATACTAAAATTACATACAGTTTAAAAATTTATGAATTAATAAAAAAATGTTTAATTTTTTTTAATTTCTAAATTATTAATAATATATATATAGATAGATAATCCTTGATTTCCCAAACAAATTTTGGGAATTCGTATAAATTTATACCATCTTTAATTTTATAACTATTTATATAATAAAATATAATTGCAATTATAATTTTATAAAAAAAATATTTAACATAATAAAAATTTCATCGAATTGTATGCCCTAACATAAAGGTGCAAGGAAGCTCCGTGTCCATGGATATGACTCTATCAGAGCATCATATCCATCCCAATCACCCCATCTGTTATTATTAAATAAATAAATATATTGATATATAAATTTAAAATATTCAAAAACTATAATTTTAAGTAAATTTTTTTATATATAATTTTTTTTTTTAAATTAAAGAAAATATAAACATTATATTGTTTGGTAAATTATTACAATTTAATGGATGAAATAAAAAATCCATTTTTCAAATTCTAAGACCAATAAGTTTAAAGTATTAAAACATTCCATCACATTTGATATAATTAAGAAGAAATAGTAGCAAAATCATATAAAGCATCAAACCATTCCATGACATTTTATAAAATCAAGAATATTTCATAGCAAATTATCAAATTGTGATTCAATTTTTTTTTCAAGAAAAAACCGCATATATTGTATTTATCATATGCTTCTTTTAAGCATCAAAACCAAAAACTTTACAGATGATCCTATAATATTAGGACATACTTGTCTTAATTTTTACAACCAAAAAGATTTTCAATATTTTTTACTCTAAGAGATTTAAGCACACAGGCTTAGTTTGACCAAAATGAACGTATATAAACAGAAAAATGTTTCACATGAACTTTTCTGAACTGCAAGAGAAACCATCGCACAGGCTCTGACTTTTACTGCTTCTGCATCAGCTTAAACAAAAATAAATTCACATGAGACTCTTTCATCCAAACTCCAGCGTGATTATGATGTGAGAACTGTGTGAACACTCAATAACACCTCATAACAGGCGTGATAGTAAAAACATGCTTAGCCCACAAACTTTTGGACATGCCCTTAATTCAAATCTGAAGAAGTATCGAACAATGGGAGGAAAAAAAATTCCAGAACTGATACCTCATCTCCCACCCTGTTATGAATGAATCAATCTAAGAAACCAGTATCTGCTATCTACTACTTTCCTCTCTCCAAAATAGGACAAAATAAACCCAAAGAGCCATTCTATCCTTATCCTGCTGAGATCCTCGTTGCTGTATCACCTTAGATTTTGTGTAGTCTGCATCTACAATATTATAAGATTGTCTCATAGAATTTGCATCAAAAAACCATGTTGTCAAAACACTGCTTCTGCTTCCTTTCAAAGTTCATGCAGATCATCAAGTTCACTTTAAAGACTCAGTAAAAAACCTTCTTGAGCTTAATTCTGATAAACGAATTCCCTTTTTCTTCCATTTTCCTCTTCTATTAAAATCCATGTGTTTAGAACACATTCTAATCCTTCCTTTGATGATATGTTTGCTATTTCATTTCTCTCTCTGTAGATATGGGAAATAGAAGACTCCTTTAATATATTTTTTTAATCTTATCACTTAAACATTGTGACACAGTTTTTTCCCTTGAACCCAATCTATAATATTCAGAGCATCACCGAAAATTTGCAACCCTTTTAGATTCATTTCTATTGCTAGTACCAATAAGAATCGTAAGGCTTTTATCTCTGCAAAATTGTTTGTTCCCTCTCTGACACTGGATTTGAATTTTAGAGTATGATTTTCTGAAAGGAAGATGATTCCTCCTACCCCTCCAAATGAAGGATTATCTTGAGCTGCTTCATCAAAATAGGCCCATGGCTTCTCTTTGTTGATAAATTCTAGAGTGATTATCCTGAAAGAAATTTTTTATGATGGAGATACTTTTAGCAGCATAAAATTTTGGAGGAATTTGCTTGTTTCCAAAAATACTATAGTTTCTTGCTGACCAAACCTGTCACAAGACTATCAAAGGCAATTCTTTATAATCTGTAAATTTTGGATTTAGACACCAATTCCTCCAACTGTCTGAAACTTGAATCCCACTCCATTGTAGTCTTACTTTTAGTAACAATTGTATCTCTTTCCAAACCTGATCTGTAAAAGCACATTCCATTATAAGATGATAGTTTGTTTCCTCATTTGAGTTACATAAAGTACACATTGTTAATCCTATTTTCCGTCTTTTTTGAAGCTTGTCCCAAGTTAGACATTTATTATTTAAGAAAAACCACATTAGGATCTTCTCTTTTCACGAACATTTAAACTTCCAAATTATTTTCCATCACCATTTTCTTCAATATCCCTTTTCATCAATACTTCGTATCCTTCTTTTGGATTAGACTTACCTTGAGAGTCACTCAATCAAACTAGCTTATCGATATTTTTAGATAGATGAATGTGACTTTGGGAGAGTGCTTGTATGTATGATCTCAAACAGATTTAACATTTCCATAGAAACCCATAAATTTTGCCTTCATCCACCCTTGTGCTACTCTCCAGGTTACATTTTCATTTGCAATTTGATTTACACTTATAATTCCTTTTATTCTGAGATGATTATTCATATGCCCAGGAATTGAATGAGCTGCATTGCTTCCTACCCATGCATATTCTACTATTCTAACCTAATTTCCATTGCCCACCTTCCACCCGTGAATCTTCCCTATCAAATTGAAGGACATTACTGTTGCCTTCCAAAGATTGATACATTTTGAATGGATTTAATTGGGCTTCTTATCCATTTCAAAATAGTATTTGGTTTTATATATTTTTGAAAGATCGCTTGTTTCCATTGCACATCCCCTTGAATTAGATTCCACACTAGCTTTGTTGCTAGAACCTTTGAAAAAGAGTAAATTTTTTTTACACCCCATCCTCCTCTATTTTTTGGCATTGCAATTTTGTTCCAGCTTACCCAAACTGTGCCTAAGCTTGCTTTCTTTCCTGACCACAAAAATTCAAGAGATAGCTTCCTAATATTATCCCTCATACCTCTTGGGATCCAAGCCAAACTAGTCCAATATACTGATGTTGCTTCTAAAACTGTCTTTAGCATGATAAGTCTTCCTCCTTTCGAAGTCCATCTTGTGCACCAGATTGAGATGTGTTTCTCACATTTTGGTACTAGCCATTGCCATTCTTTTATCCCATAGGAGACAAGATTTTAAAAAAATCCCAAATATTTCATACCTTCGTCCAACTGAGCAACTGAATATGGTAGAAATCTGAGATGGTCTCCTAATGAATCATCAACAAAACCTTCATTGTATAAAAAAGATTTTTGATTGTTTATCTTCATTTTTGTACCTTTGCAAAAAAGGTCCAAACATTTGGCCACCGATTCTGAATAATTTAGAGTTCCATTACAAAATATCAAAATATCATCTACAAATAGGATGCGTATAAGAAAAAATACTCCTCCTAAATGGATTCCTGAAAAGTGCCTTGAATCTTTTGCTACAATTAGAATTCTACTCAAACCATCTGCCACAAGTAGGAATAATAGAGGTGCCAATGGGAAGCCTTGGTGAACTCCCCTCGATGCACTAAAATACTTAGATGCTGCTCCATTGATCAATAAAGAAAAAGTGATAGAAGTCAAATAGCACATAATCCATCTAATGAAAGAGACACAGAAGCCCATCTATGACAATACTAGTCTCAGAAAAGACCAACTTACTCGATCGTAAGATTTTGCAAGGTCTATCTTTATAACAACTACATTTAAATTTTTTTGACCTAATTGAATGTATACCTTCTTGAGCAACACCTATTTCCTTGTGGATTTGCCTCTTTGGTAAGAAACCATGTTGATTATTTGATATGGACTCTACTAGAAAAGGTTTTATCCTACCTGCTATAATCTTTGCAATTATCTTATAGATGGTGTTACAGAGCAATATTGGTCTAAAATCAACAAAGGAAACTCGTTGATCTTTCTTTGAAATTAGAGTTAAAAAGTTATAATTAAAGGAAGCCAGAATCTTACCTTCTTTTCTGAGAGTTTTCTACTACTCGCAGCAAATCATGTTTCATAACTTCAAAAAGACTGATAAAGACTTCAGCTGAGGTTATGTACGGGCCATGAATTTTTTATATTTTTAACTGATTGAGCACTTGTTCCAACTCTTTATGGGAGACTTCCTCCATTAAAGATAGATTGTCATATTCCTTTATTGAGCATGGAACTGTCTGGCAAATCCTGACTTCTTCTTCTAAGTGTATATTGTCTTATGCTTTGAAGGATTTTTTGAAAAAAATTATACCAACTGAGGAAGTTTCTTCGAAACTACTTACCTCCTCCCCTTCCTTGTTCCTAATTCTCAAAATCGAGTTTCTTCTTTTTCCTATGATTTGTAAAATGGTGGAAACATTTGGTGTTATCATCTCCTTTATCGAGCTAGATCGCTCTTCTTTTTAACCTTAAATCTACACCTCTGTATTCCAAAATACTCCTCTTTTGATCTTCCAAATCAATCAATTCCTCTTTTGATACTTCTATTTTGAATCCTAAACCTCTTTCATCATTTAGAATCTTCAAGTTTCTTTCAATATATTTTACCTTTTTATCCTTTTGAGTTCGCATATCAACTGACCATTTAGTGGCTACATTTTTTATTTTCTTCAAGTTTTCCTTGAATTGGATCGAGGCTGATTCTTCCTTCCTCCTATCAAAATGATCCCATCCTTCAATAATTTTTTTTACAAATTCTTCATAATTCAAACAAAGAGAGTTAAACTTAAATGGGCCCTCTTGTCTTAATTCCCAAACCTTCTAATTCAATCAAGATAGGCTGATGATCTGAGTTCCCTCCTTCTCCTACGCATTGGCAAATTCTTACTGGCAAATCTGCTATCTTTTCATGAATCAAAATTCTATCAATTATTTTCGCCACTCTATCTAGGGGCCTACTCTCTTGTTACTCCACGTTGGACTTAGTTTGATAGGGTTTATATCAATTAAGTTTCCTTCTTTCATTTTTTTCAAAAATAAATCTAAAACATTGTCTTTTTGTGTTGATTGACCCCATACTTCTGACGATCCCAACGAAAAGTTTAGGTCTCCACATAAGATTAATGCCTTAAATCTTATCTCTTTTTTTTTGAATTTCTTGTCCTCGAATAAAACTATGTATTGGTATGGTCCATATATATTTAGGCACAAAAGTTCACAATTAAGTTCATTTGAAAACAAAGTTATACCCAATCCCAAATCTATTAACCAAGAGTTCTCTAAATTCATACTTAGATAGTTCCATCCAGTTATTACGCCTCCAAATTCTCCTTTTAAATCCATGAAATTGAAATCCTAGCCTGGGCAATTTCCTTCCCCATAGTTTTTTTAAAAAAAACTGCATCTAGTTTTGTATTATACTCCAGATGCTATAACGCTAGTTTTTTAGGCAAACTAGCTAATCCTCTAGAATTTAGGGATGCAAAAATCATTGAGAACTCTCTGTCGGAGTCTCTACTATTCTAATCCTTCCATATAAAGACTTTTGAGAACCTTCTACCACTTCCATCGGATTTTTGAAAGGCCGATTTTATAGCTTTACGAAGGGATTTCATTACCTATGGATTGCATCCCAAACCTCCAGAATGATATTTCACTTCACATAACATTTTCATAGAATTAAGAATAAATCGTATACCAATATCATGCTATAACTTTAAGGCATCATAACATTCCACAAAATTTTATAAAATTAAGAATATTTCATAATAAATTATCAATAAAATTAAGAATATTTCATAATAAATTATCAATAGAATCATATTTCACTTAAGTTACGAGGCCATTTTAATGCTGGAAAATTAATTTAATATTAATATATGAAAGATTATGTTCACATTCTATTAAGATGTTCATAAGGATAATTGAGTATCAAACTAATGCTTTTTCCCTTTAATGATATGTTAGTTTGGAATGGAAATTAAAAAAAAAATCTTAACTAGGACGAATTTTAAAGGTACATACACATTTTATTATAATATAGTGTAAAAGTATGAAACATAGGAATTTGAATAAGTTCATGGATATATATAACTTTTATTTATGGAAATTGATATAATTAAGAGAAATTCAAGTTTTTCTATTGTTTCTATGTTATTTTTTCTCTAAAACATAATGCATATGTTTCTGTTGAGGAGACAGTTTAGTATCATTATAATGGAATTTCCTTTTTTTTTTAAATCACAATTGTGCATAACAACGATTCTTGTGTATCACTATTTTTCCATATTTTTAAAATGTTAATTCTATATTTCTTTAAAATTAATGAAGTCAATGAAGCCATGAAATAACAAGGTCAATTGTTAAGGACGCATTTGAGGGTATGTTAACAATCAAATTAACACACTTAACCAAGTGAAGGAAAAATCATATTTTTACTATGCGCCCACAACATGAAGACATAATACAAGTACATAAGAGAACAATCCTCTCTGATCTAATCACTACTTACATAATTGGAAGGATTGAGTGAAGAAAGAAGAATCCTAAAGAGACAAGGTTCAATGATTGAACTGCTTAATTGAAGGCTCAAATCTTGTCTCCATCAATCAACAGTGAGAAGAAATGCACAATATTGCATTAATTGTAATTAAATATGTTAAAGTTGTGACAAAAGCCTAAAAATACTATGGAAAGTGGGTTTTTGAGAGAAAATAATAAAAAATCATGAAAAGAGATTATCCTACATTGAAAAGAGAAACTTGAGAGCCCATTTCCCAATGCTATAAAACAAAGACATTTGGAGCATATAAAGAAAAGGAAAAGGAAGAGCAAAGGCATGCTCGAGAGATTTGGAGGATTGGAAAGCTCAACTTCTTCATCAAAAGCAAGGGTGGAGAAATGATAGCTCATGGAAAAGGAAGAAGGATGCACATCAAGATTCATCGTAGATATGTACTTTCTTATCTAGCTTTATATGAAATGATTCAAGTTTCCTTCCATTTTGTTTGCATTTATGATGGCTTTAGATCTTGAGAAATGTTTGATAGTTGATTAAAGATATTAGAAAATTTGTATTAATTGTTTCATATCTGACATTGGAACTCACCATTTTATAGTAATATATATTTTTAGGGTAGACACATCCCTACCTTAAAATCTATTATCAGATTGGCGACCATACTGGTTGAAATTTCTTGCAAATTTCTTCATATTTTTGGTGTTCTAAACTTTCAGATCTACTCCATTTCAGCTTTAAGATCCCTTCAAGAACTTATGTTTCAGGTCTAGAGGCCCCAAATCCTCCTAGATCCACTCTTAAACTCCAAAAATCCTTCAAAACTGAGCTGAGATCTCAGCTTTCCTTGATTTGGAAGGCTGGTGCACTCTACCCGTGTCCACAGAGTGACATCTCATCCTGTACACTAGCAATGTGTGCCACTGTGTCACCTTTCTAGTGTACAACCTACAATAACCCTCTGTTGGCGCTCTGCTCTGTTCTAGACTGCGTGTCGGTCGGGTTTTTGACTTTTGAGAGATGAGTTCTTCACCTTTGTCTCATTTTTTGTGATTTTTTATTTATGGATGGCATTAGTAACCTCTTAGATTAGAGATTAAACCTCATTTGTATCCTCCTTTTCTCAAGATTTGGAAGATTTCTAAAGAATTTTAAAGCTTTCTTGTTTCAAATTTGCAAAAAATTGTTAGAACTAGCTTTGACATTTCATTGTTTTAGAGCCACATTTAGGCTTCATTTTTGTACTTGTAGACCTGAATACTGATTCAAGACATGTTAAGATCATTTTAATAGTAATTAAGAAAGATTTGGGAGGGTTTGGTTTGAGATTTTTAGATTTGGGATTTCCTTCCAAAAACCTTTAAAAATGGCTTAAATTGACATTTCTTTCAAATTTTTCTTACAATTGGTGGTAGATCCATTTTCTTAATGTCATATTTTGCTTATAGATCCCTGATTGGATAGGATTAGGAATTATCTTTAAATAATTTTGATTCATTTCATAGTTTGCAAATAGTGAAAAGTGAAAAAACATCAATATTTGTTTAAAGAACCTTAAGGCCCTTGAATTTTTGACTCTCATGCAATTGCTTATATGAAACTTGGAACCAAATCTCATTTATGGCATTTGAAAATATCACTTTAACACATTTTCATTGAAAAACAAAAAAATTTGAACATCACACTTTGAAATATTTTGAAAAACAATCTCCTTCCATAAGCAAAAACAAGCTTTAATTAGTTAAATTTTGTTTTGGATCTATAATATTTTCATTATACTCTTGCACAATTAGAGGAAGTTGTAGCTTTAGATATCAATTTTCTTGTGATAAGTGGTGTATGAGCCATCGTATCCTCTTCACTTGGGCCTTCATGTGATCTTGTGAATGAGAAAGTGGATCTCAAGTGTAACAGTTTAGGATTTGATTTTTCAAGCATCTTATTTTTGAGCCACCGTATCCTCTTCACTTGGGCCATCGTGCGATCTTGTGAATGAGAAAGTGGATCTCACATGTAATAGAGTAGATTTCATTTGTTGCATACAGTTTTTCGAGCCACCGTATCCTCTTCACTTGGGCCTTCTTGCGATCTTGTGAATGAGAAAGTGGATCTCAAGTGTAACAGTCTAGAATTTAATTCATAAGCATTCCAAAGGGATATGCGTATCCTATTCACTTGGGCCTTCGTGCGATCTTTTGAATGAGAAACAAAGACCCCCTGTGTTATAGAATTAGATTCATTTTTCACTGATATATATGTTTGGTCTACGTTGATCTTGGAAATTAATTATTATCCATATTTCAGAGAGTTGTGCATAAAAATCAGAAATCTACCAAAGAATTTTGCATGTTTGAAAGGAACACATGAACCTCTAAATTTTCATTAATATAGAACATTCATCGAATTGAAAGGTAGAGTAGTGAGCATATTGCATTGTTTGGTTCATATTTTTCAAGTCAAAACACCACCAGTTTCACATCCACTCCTGAAACTAAGCAAACTACCCTTAAAATTGGCACTTAATATAAAATTGACCAACATTTTGATTTTCATATCACCAACAAGTTTAGGTTAGTGCCCTGGATTAGGTTTGGAGAGTTAACACTCTTGGGATGCAAAAATTTTGAAACTAACATTGATCACTGAGAGTTTAAATCCATTAGTAGCAAAAAACGCTTGTTGGGAAAGCGCTTCTAAAACATGCATTAAGCACGAGGTTAATATGGATAAGTAAGGGTGGTTCCCCCCCTCTTTCTTGTTTATTGGGACATGAGCTCATCAAGGAATTCTATGTCAAGTGACAAGTCCTTGGGGCGACATCACTTTTTTAGAGTACTTGGTTATGAGAGTTGTTCTCGACTTACAACTATTCCGCCCGACCATTGATTGTGAAGTGGTAACCTTAGTTGCTATGCCTAGGGAATCACATAGGCTATTGTGAGTGGGGGACAATTGTAGTACTAGAGACATACTTTGGAACTTTTACTCCTTGGGAGGGTGATTGGTCAGGAACCAACACTCGCACACCTAGCGATTAAAGTTTATTGTAACTATTTCTCATAACTTCGCTGCTAGCAATCATTTGAGGCTTGATATCCCTCAACAGCTACTAGTTTCGGAAGGCCCTACAATCCATCTTTTCATTGAGCTTCGTCTCTTTGGAAAAGTAATTTGCATGCTTGGATCTATAGGACTTTTTACTGTGTGGACACTTTTTATTTTTGTTGAGTCTAGACTGCCTTAGGATTTTTAAGTAAGAACATCATTTTAAACATATCCCTTTATCAAGTTCATAGAAGTGGCTACTCTCCCGATCCAACAGTCACGGCGGCAGTGAGGTGTGTCACTAGAAATTGAAGGCCCTATTGCATTGCAGAGACATATACAAAAACCACATCCTAGTGACTTGGAAACAGAACTGATTTTAAACTCAATTAATATTAATCGAGAATAACAACATCAAACAAACACTGAACATTCATTATCACATCACAAACTGAATACAGACAAAGTTGATGATCTTACTCTAGTTGAAATTGAAACATTGAAAAATAACACAAACGCTCATGTAATTCCACCTTTGATGAGTCTTTCAAAACTAGTTGTACTTACTATCCATGAGTCACTGGGTGATATTAAACCTCTTTTTGAAAGTTTGAATGACATGTAAAATTCAACAAGTGACCCTATGTCTTCATCAGGAGCAGAAGGGACTACATCGTCGCAACATCAAACAATTGTTGGAGGTAGCAATACTTCCGATTTGGCCTCTACGTCAATCCCAACAGTTAGTATACATGTTAGTAGCACAAGTTCAACCAGCACTTCAGTGCCAGTTGGTACAGTTTCGGGTTCCAATCCCGGAAGTATATCCACTTCGTCTGCAAGAATCTCTATTGAAGGGTGTGCCTTACCAAACATTGGTTTTCCATACGGTTCGGCTAATCAAGGTCAACACACACAAGGAGTAAACTAAAATCCTCTTGGTATGCCAAACACTTGTCCAGATTCTACTTCTGGGGGAAACTTGTCACCATGAAATGGTAATATTCCCAGCTGAAGTAATGAACCATGGAACATTTATGCCAATTGAGGATATGCTCCTCAAATTAGTGGAAATTCCCTGGGGAGTTATCCTCCGACTTATCTTAGAACAATGCCTAGTGGAAATCCACCTATCAACCCCATTTCTGGAAATCCACCTATCAAATTAACACCCTTAACCAAGTGAAGAAAGAAGCATATTTTTACTATGCGCCTGCAACATGAAGACATAATACAAGTACAGAAGAGAACAGTCCTCTATGATCTAATCACTACTTCCATAACTGGAAGGATTGAGTGAAGAAAGAAGAATCCTAAAGAGACAAGGTTTAGTTATTGAACTGCTCAATTGAAGGCTCAAATATAGTCTCCATCAATCAACAGTGAGAAGAAATGAAGAAGATTGCATTAATTGTAATTAAATATGTTAAAGTTGTGACAAAAGCCTAAAAATACTACAGAAAGTGGGTTTTTGACAGAAAATAATAAAAAATCATGAAAAGGGATTATCCTACATTGAAAAGAGAAACTTGAGAGCCCATTTCCCAATGCTATAAAACAAATGCATTTGGGGCATGTAAAGAAAAGGAAAAGGAAGAGCAAATGCATGCTGGAGAGATTTGGAGGATTGGAAAGCTCAACTTCTTCATCAAAAGCAAGGGTGGAGAAAGGATATATCATGGAAAAGGAAAAAGGATGCACATTAAGCTTCATGGTAGATATGTACTTTCTTCTCTAGCTTAATATGAAATGATTCAAGTTTCCTTCCATTTTGTTTGCATTTATGATGGCTTTAGATCTTGAGAAATGTTTGATAGTTGATTAAAGATCTTAGGAAATTTGTATTAATTATTTCATATATGACATTGGAACTCACCATTTCATAGTAATATAGATTTTTATGGTAGACACATCCTTACCTTAAAAGCTATTATCAGATTATAGCTTTTAAGGAAGGGATGTGTCTACCCTAAAAATCTATATTGCTATGAAATGGTGAGTTCCAATGTCAGATATGAAACAGTTAATACAAATTTACTAATATCTTTAATCAACTATCAAACATTTCTCGATATCTAAAGCCATCATAAATGCAAACAAAATGAAAGGAACCTTGAATCATTTCATATTGAGTTACAGAAGAAAGTACATATCTACCATGAAGCTTGATGTGCATCCTTCTTCCTTTCCCATGAGATATCCTTTCTCCACCCTTGCTTTTGATGAGAAGTTGAGCTTTCCAATCCTCCAAATCTCTCCAGCATGCTTTTGCTCTTCCTTTGCCTTTTATTTACATGTTCCAAATGCCTTTGTTTTATAACATTGGGAAATGGGCTCTCAAGTTTCTCTTTTCAATGTGGGATAATCCCTTTTCATGATTTTTGATTATTTTCTCTCTAAAATCCACTTTTCATAGTATTTTTAGGCTTTTGTCACAACTTTAACATATTTAGGTACAATTAATGCAATCTTGTGCATTTCTTCTCACTATTGACTGATGGAGACTAGATTTGAGCCTTCAATTGAGCAGCTCAATCACTGAACCTTGTCTCTTTAGGCTTCTTCTTTCTTCACTCAATCCTTCCAATTATGTAAGTAGTGATTAGATCAAAGAGGATTGTTCTCTTCTGTACTTGTATTATGTCTTCATGTTGTGGGTGCATAGTAAAAATATGCTTCTTCCTTCACTTGGTTAAGGGTGTTAATTTGATTGTTAAAAGGGTATTAACTTGACCAATCCATTTTTATTTATTTTAATGTGTAGACCTCCATCCACTATACAATTTGTTTTCCAAATGGGAAAATAAATAAAATTTACACCATAAATAAAAGACCTATGTATTTTAAAAATATGATATATGTAGAAATACAAATCAATAACAAATAGAAATAAAATTGTTATTTCTTATATATATGTATATATAATCCATAGGAAAATCTCTATGAGTGTGTGCATTTTAATGAGCAATGAATATATTGCTCATATTTAAAAGTGTGGTTGAAAACAACCTTAAGAATAGGGACATAGGAAAATAGATTTTTTCTATTTATGCAACCCAAACTAATAGGTTTTCCATTACAAAGCTAAAACCAAAGGAAACAACTCATTTGACATGTAGATGAATAGAGGAAATCTTGCCAAACTTTTTTGAATTTGCAAGAACACATGCACGTTTATAATGCATGTACATTCCTTCCATAGATTTTTCTCAATATCCATTTTTATATTTTTATTTAGAAACTTTCAATAGTATCCTAGGAAAATAGTTTTCAATCTTTGATGATGGTCGAGGATCCATAAACAATCCAAAAAATTGTGTGGTGGTCATAGAACATGTTCTCTTGGTTCTTGATCCTAAGGGGCTATGTTTAGGAATCCTTAAGGATGGTGTATCTATCAACCAACCAATGTGAAGGGCCTTAGGATGTTGTTTCTCTACCATGACTATGGTTAAGGCCTCAATACCCTTCCATGGTGCCTGGAGCATCTTAACGACACTGATATCTAGATCCTAAGGAAAATTCCCCCTATCAAGGGCTCATGTTGTTTTGTCTATGTTTTGTTCATGGAACTTGGGCACAAGAAGGTTCAATTATGAATTAAAGCCCTTGTTTACCCATTGACCATGTGGCACAGTCCAAACATATTTGTAGTGGACAATAACTACCCACAACACATGTATCCCACTCAAATGCATGCATAGATCCCATACAAATGACTGTTTTGATAGTATGAGGAATCATTCAAGGTTCTTGAGTTCAAGAAGATCCAATAATATCTATATGGTCTTTGTTTTCCTTCCCCAACCATGTTCAAGTCCCCATGACCCATTATTGTACTCATATGACATTGGAAGACCTCTAGACACATTCTTGGTGCACAAATAATGTAATGATGGCATGCAGAGCACCCTTGGATGTGATTTTTAAACAACATAGGTCATATATGCAGGTTTGAGGAAACATCAATGCAGCTTGATCTTGAGAAACATTGTTTAGGGCTTGAGGATAATGGTTCCCTCCCCCAACCATTGTGAAGGGATTTAGGATGTTGTTTCCCTACCATGACTATGGTTAAGGATTTGAAACCCATCCACATTGTGTGAAACATATTAGCGGAACCCATATATATTGTCTAGGGAAAATATCCCTTATCAATAGCTCATGTTGCTTTGTCTAGGGTTTGTTCATGGAAATTGTGCTGGAGAAGGTTCAATTAGAGCTGAAATAACGTTTTTACCTCATTGGCTATGTGGTAGGGTCCAAACCTATTTCAAGTGGACAAAACCTACCCACAATAGTTGTATCTCGCTTGAATGCATACATAAAACCTCTACAAAGGATTGATGTTATGGTGCAGGGAATCATTCAAGGCTCTTGAGTCCAAGACTGTTCAATAATATCCATGAGGTGTTTATTTTCCTTCCTAGACCATGTTCAAGGCCCTACTAATCCATCCTCGATGTGAAAAATATCTTGATGGGATTTATATCCAACCTTGATTCCAAAAACCCCCAATAGAGTTGAGTTTTAGTTGTAGTTTGTAGGTGTTGTTCATGGTGATTGAAGCCAAGAAGTGGCTTTTTAGGCATAAGGCCTATTATTATTTGCTTATGACATTGTACATACCTCTAGACACATTCTTGGTGCACAAGTAATATATTTATGTCATGCATAGTGCTCTTGGAGGTGATTCTTAACCAATAGAGGTAATATGTTGATGTTTTAGGGTACATCAATGGTGCTTAAGCCTGAGAAACTCTATTTAGAGATTGAGGATAATGCTTTTCCCACTAAACAAATTTCAAGGTCATTAGGATGTTGTTTCCCTACAAAAACTATGGTTAAGTCCTCAAGAGCCGTCCATAGTGTGTGAAACATCTTAATGGCACCCATATCTAACACTTAATGCAAAGAGCCCTTATCAAGGGCTCATGTTGCTGTGTATAGGGTTTTTTCATGGAACTTGACCTCAAGAAGATTCAATTATGGTTTAAAGCCCTTGTTTACTCCATTGTTAATGTGGCACAATCTAAACCTATTTCCAATGGAAAAACCCTACCGATGACACATGTATCTAGTTGAAGGACTACATAGAACCCCGAAAGAAAAATAATGTGATGGTACAAGGAATAATTCAAGGCTATTGAGTTTGTGAATATTCAAAAATATCCCCGAGGTGCTTGTGATGGTACAAGGAATAATTCAAGGCTATTGAGTTTGTGAATATTCAAAAATATCCCCAAGGTGCTTGTTTTTCTTCTGTGACCATGTTCAAGACCCTGCAACACATCCTTAGTGTGAAAATATCTTAATGGCATCCATATCCAACCTTGATGCCAAAGACCCTTAGGAGAGGGTTTTTGCTATAGTTTGAACATGCTTTGCAAGTATTTTTCATGGGGATTGAGTTTGAGAAATGAAACTTATTGCACAAGGCCCATTATTATCCTCTTATAACATTGGATAGACCTCTAGACATATTCCTAGTGCACAAATAATGTATTGATGGCATTTAGAGTACCCTTGGAGGTTATTGCTAACCAATAAAGGTCATATATGGAGGTTTAAGGGCATGTTAATGGCACTTGAGCCTGAGAAACTCTTTTTTTGGCTTGAGGATAATGCTCCCTTCTCAACAAATGCCAAGTCCCTTAGATGTTTTTCCCCTACCACAACTATGGTTAAGGCCTCACGACCCATCCACAATGTGTGAAACACCTTAATGGATCCCATATCCAACACGTAGGGCAAAGACCCCCTATTGAGTGATCACATTGTCATGTCTAGGGTTTTTTCATGGAACCTGAGATCGAGAAGGTTCAATTAGGGATTACACCCCTTTTTTACCACATTGACCATGTGGCCTAGTCCAAACCTATTTCTAGTTGGAAAAACCTACCCACAACACTTGTTTCCCACTCGAAGTCTTGCATATAACCCTTACAGAGGACTAATGTGTTGTTACAAGGAATAATTCAAGGCTCTTGAGTTTGAGAAGATTCAACAATATTGTTGAAGCACTTGTTTTCCTTCCTCGTCCATATTCAAGGCCTTGTGACCCATCCTCAATTTTAAAAATCTCTTAATGACATCTATATCCAACCATAATTCCAAAGCCCTTTGAGATATAGTTTACAGGTGTTGTTTATGGTGATTGAGCCCGAGAAGTGGTATTTAGGGAATTGGTCCCATTATTATCCTCTTATGACATTGTCCAGACCTCTATACACATTCATGTTGCATAATTGATGTATTGATAGCATCTATACCACCCTTGGAGGTGATTGTTAACCAACAAAGGTTACCCTTTGAGTGGGAATATTGATAACATTCTCATACTTGATCACTAGGTATGGATTTGGAGGCCTCAAACCACCACACCTAACCACCAAATATGGATAGGGAGACCATTAGTATGTTTTCACGTCTAGGTATAACTATTACTGCCTTGACCAGATTTAGAGGGAAAAACTAAAAACTTACTCCTAAAGGTAGCTTCTAATGCTCAAGGTACATGAATGAGACAATGAACCACCATGTATGACCTATTTTGGAATATCTTTCTTTTGGGAAGGGATATGGGCTACATTAGAAGGTTTTTAGGACTGGGATACGTCATGGGGGGAAAGACATGGTTACACAAGGAATATTAGGCCTTGCGTCAAGGGTAAACAATTTCTCATTATGGGGGAACATCATGATGTAATACCCCCATTTTGACCCTTAGGAAATATTGGCTTTTAATGCAAATATTGTATACATGCGATGTATGTTTTCCTAGCGTGGAGTTCAAGGCCAAGGCCCCGCTAGTGTATGCTCAGATTTTATTAAAAAGGAAAATATTTGATATTATGTTATCCATGTGCTATTAATCCATGGAATATTGTAAATTGATGTAAATATTAATATTGCAATAAAATACCAAAAACTGGCTATGGAAGCAACTAATAAGAGGGGGCCATGTGTATCCACTAGGGAGTGGTGAGGGGGATTGTGGGGTTGAACCATATGCTTCCAAATGTTATCTTGAGAACCTATTTGACTTTCCTTGCTGACATTTGTTTTTGTTGTAAGGAAGTAGTTGAAGAAATCAGTCCATGGCTTCAATGGAGCATGGGAAACCCGGAAATTCGTATGGAAGGTATGGGATATATTTTTCTTGACCCACAAGTTACTCTACCTCATGGGAATTCGTTCTTCCTCATTCCCATTCCATGGTGGAACATCTAAGCATCATTTTTCATCCATTACACAGTGCGAACAGTAAGAAAAACCATAAATCATAACTCTGCATTAACCCACATTTTGAAGTGCCATAAATGCCCATAATTTCATGTGTACAGTGAAATCCGATGGGGAATCTATAGACAAGAACCTTGGGGCGAATTTGAGAGTGTTAGATTGCCAGAAATCCATGAGAAAAAACAGTTTTTATAGCCCAAAAATCCAATTAAGGGATTGAGTCATTTGGTCAACGAATTGTGAGAATCCAAGTGTGAATAACAAAGAAGAATAGAGAATAGAGGTTGGGATTGCTTGAAAAACCCAGTGAAGGCTATAATATCAAGGAATTAGTAGCTGGACCTTTCTATGCCCACCCTGAATAGAACTGGAGGGAAGGGGCGCCTGAGGGACTATGTAGAAAAAAGGGGAAGTTCCTTGTGTTGGGTATGGTAGGTATTGTGGGTGCTAAGGCTGTTTGGATTTAGTTGAGATGCATGTAGCTCTGTGGTTGAGCTCACTGGCTTAGAATCCTCCTCCCTTGTCTCTTGCATGCTTGATAAACCAAACTGTGTCTTGGCTTAGCATGACTATTTGTGTGAAACATGGCTGTGAGTGAGCCGGTTTAGTTCCTCCTTAGTGGATACACATCCCAGCTCGGGGGTGGTCTCTCAGTTGAAGGAATATAGGATGGACAGAGACCTATGGTTGGCTGGAACGTTGCTCTCACATAGCGAGTTGTTTGGGCAATTTCATATTAAAGATAAGTATTCTCTTTAGTTTAAATTATGTTCATTTTGTGTTCTACAATGTTTTATTTGATGACTGTTATTGTTATGTTGAATGCATGATGTAGTTTTGTGTGGATAATGTTTAATTCTGCTGTGATTGTGTGAGTATGAATCTGCACACATAATTCCTTAATTACTGTCAATTTATTTATTCGTGAATGGGATGAGTTCTAATTAATCCCATAAATTCAGCCGCATTCCCTTCCTGGCATCAGATGGACGAGAAGGGGACGTGACACATGACATGAAAAACTAAGGAGGTTACCATATTCATGGAATACATGTAACTACATCCCAAGAGGATGTTATAAGGCTAATTGTACGTCATTGACTTCAACATCAAGAAAGAAAATTTTACACCCTAGTTCAATAGGGACATTCTAGTAGAGGCCTTATGGTTTTGAAGGATGACCATCAAAGGCCCAAATGGGGATAGAAGAAGGGATGATATCATGGGATCTGAGTGATTTCCAAACTATTGTGGGAATAATTGAAGTAGAAGAACCTTCATCACCAATGATTTTCTTGATTGTGATAGGTATTTGTAAGCTGAATGATGATGGTAGTTAGGATTTTCTACTATTGGGGTCAAAATTTATATTGAAAAAATCCAAAGAATCAATGGAACCAAATTTTGTTAGTAGATTGTTCTTTTGATAAGGGTAGGACTGGAGAACCTCAAGTGTGGACATAGTGGTGGAGTATTGGTCTAAATCGTCGATAATGTTGTAGTTATGTTCCACTCTCATATGATGATTGTGAGTGGTGAATTGTAGAGGTGGATTTAGTATCCTAAGGATAGGGTCACTACTAGGGCATGGAATTTGTAAAGGTTTTCAAGTAGAAGTTGGGTCATCTTCACATTACGTGGGTTGATTTTTTCAGGTTCCATAAGTTTGATTGTGGGTTAGAATATGAATGTCCATAAAATTCATATATATATTACGGTATGATCCCTCTTGATATGGGGAATGATTAGTTGTTGCGAGAGCCTTTTTTTGTGAGAAATAATGCCTTGATTGGTGAAAGGGTGTTGTAACACTAGTTGTTGGGGGGAGCATCATTATTCCCTTGAGGTGGGGGTTAGCACTAACTTGTTTCTTGGCCTCCAAAATCCATTAACACTCTGGGATCAATGGAAAATGATTAGTTTAATGGTCGTGCTCACCATACATGGTGTAAGAAAAGTTAGTACACAAATTATTTTTCTTTCCTTCTTTTCGTGGGTTGTTGGTACTAGTGTTTTGGGGCTAGTTACTAGCATTATGTTTTGGTTGTCTATAGAGATTCCCCCCCAAAATGTATTCTAGTTTTGTTTCTTTTCTTCACATTTCTTCTTCCCATGATTTGGTGTACTATGGGGGTTTTGTGCATTCAACTATTCAAATTATTGAACCTATTCAATTTGAGAAGGTTGAAAAAAAATCACCTTGACATATGTCGTAGGGTGAGAACTAAGGGGTTCGGGAAATGGAATGTATGGTTTTTGATGGGACATGGATCCATAAGTAATAGGTGTTCCATATGAAGTCAAAGTGGGGTTATGAGGGGCCATTGTGGTGAGATGGATAACATCTGGTTGTGCCCCCATCTTGGGAAAACTAGGATTGTATTGTCCAAAACTGATTTGTACAAAGGGAGGATTGGTTCTTCTTTGAGGAATATTAATGGATAGAGATGGAAGAGGATAACCATGTAGAAAAATTGGTGAAAAATACCTATATGGAGCAAGGGTGGTCCGCTTATGGTAAACTGTAGTGAAAATCCCATTGATAGTGTGTGACATGCCAAGAGTGCTTGGATCTAAAGGATAATGATCAGGAGCATTGGCTATGATTGTATATAAGTACCTTGACTAGGTGTATATCAAATCAAAATGTTGGGATTTGAGCATGGCCTCACCTTCACTTTGTGTCATGGTATTTGTGACATATTTGGTGATCATGGGTAGGAGAGACATAAGGAAACAATCCAATAAGAATTCAGGATTTATGTTGATTTTACAAAATGTGTGTTGTCGATGCCATTCGTGGATGTGGTATACAATGTGTGTAGATGTGTTTTTCTTGAATTCTAAAAGAATCTCCAATACAAGGTCATTGCAGGACACGGGGGGTTCACTTAGGGAACTTGTGTCATAGCACGACCGTTCGTAGGATATTAAAGAATATCCCTAATTTCACTAAATATTGGAAAATGTCTCCTAAAATTGTATTGTTGAACCCCCCTCCCAATATACCTTTCAAATTAAGAAACCCCCTAGTTTCGCCAGATATTGCATGTATCCATTTTTATCAACCCATTTTTAATACCCGCTTTATATCATATTATCAAGTTGTATCAAACAAGAGCCCTAATAGATCTTAGTATAAGAAAATAGGATGTTAAATAAAATAATAATATAATATTCTAATAATGATCCCACCGAGATTGCAGCGGCGACTGATCAATTTGTAGTGTTGGATAGTGGAAGACCCAGCGAAATAGTAATGGGGAAGTAAAAATGCATAAAGCCAACCCAGTCAAGAGATCAATGTAACAAAGAATGTAAAATGCTGACAGTCCAATGATCAATGCAATCCTTAGAAAAGATGAGAAATAGATGTTTCATACCACAGCTTGCCAATCTACCAATTTTATATCATGTAAATACAATTATAGCCATAAAGAGCTCATGTTTTTTATAAGCTTAATAAATTAAACTCCATAAAAATGCAAAATTGAAAACATTTTGTGGATGAACTTCCCTACCTTCCTATCAAAACAAACATCATTGATGTTTGAACCCAAATGAACATAGAAAAATTCCTCTTACATTCCAATAACACCATATGATCATGTGCATAGCTTGGATTTGGGTCATTAATAAGATGCAATGAATTGCCTCCACTTCCTCTACATTTATTCTTGCAATCAAGGGAATTAACAACATTTAGTTACATTTTCTTGGGTTATATATAGTTTTTTAATCTTTACAGAAGAGGGAAAAATCTCCATTGTAAAGTCTCAAGCATGCAATAGTTAGAAAGATACACAAATGATGAAACTAATAAGGATTAAGATTTTCACCTGTGTTCATGTAAGTTCCAATACAATATTAAGATGGGTGCCTTACATATAAGAATTTAAATTACAATTATGAATGTGCTAAATATAACTCAATATAACAACTATTCCTAATTGGCAATATGAAAATTTTAAAAAAGAATACAACACGTTGAAAGAAATAATTAGTCAAGAAAGATTGATCTAACTTTTCTTGGTTCCAGTGAGCCAAGAAAGATTGATCTTGCTTTTCTTGGTTTTCGTGGAGCAAATTTTGATTGAATATAAACACCCATCTAAACCCCAACCTAGAAATTGAAGAGTTAGATCTTTTGTTAAAATTCCTACAAAAAATACAATACAATTGTTCAACTCTGAAACTCTTGATTAGCTACATCTCTTAACTTTGGAGTTGACGAGGAACCAAATGCATATTCAAGCATATTGAATAGTGTCATATGCTGCAATATGACTTCTATCTAGAAAATAAACACTTTGGAAATTGTCCTCGTATAGAACAACAAAAAGTATAGTGTTACAAGACTGCCTCAATTTTAACACTAGCAAACTCAACCTCAATTATGGAGAAAGTGTGAAATCTTGCATGTGCATATTAATGAAAATTGGCAACACTAACATTTTGGACATCGAATCAATAACATTATGCATATAAAAAAAATACTATCACCCTCTTATCTCAGCAAGTTATTATAACCAACAAAAGTGATTTATGAGAAATTATCATTTATGACTTAGAATCGTTTATGGTGAATCAACGAAAATAATCCTGTGGCGACATCTAATATTTAAATACGCAGACGGTTCTTAAAAGATAACAACATATCATATAATTGAATAAAACATGAAGGGTATTTAATTTTAAAACCCTAGGGAAGTGGCCATAGCCTGGAGATGTAAACTATATATCCGAGTGAAATGTTTTTTTAGATGCAAAATAAAATCATAGGAGTAGGTATATGAAAATATAGAAGGTACTGAAGTATTAGAATTTGGATACAATTATTGAGGGAAGTAAATGATGGAAATCACTGTAGCATTGCATCTTTTATACAAAAGAAAACACAAACTTTACAACGTATCCAAAACCTGGAAATGTCAAGTGATACCATAAAATAGTTTCCTATTACAAAGTATACAAAATGGGAAATGATAATAACTTTAACAAGTAAAATTAGCTGCACAGTTGCTTATACCTGCCTCCTAGAAACTTTAATGTGATATTTAGAGATGTTTTAATGTAATGGTTTTGCGTATAATGAAATGATGTCATAGTATTAGCAAATTTCATCTTTTGCAAATATTTTTAGGTATGGTAAATGAAACTTTATATACATATTATAAATAAAATACGAATACAATGCTTTATAAGAATATAAAAGTAGGCCTTCCCCCCATAGAGGGGATTGCTATGACAAGGTACTTGATGTACAAGTACAAGATAAATGGCATGGGAGACCAAAGACTCCCTAAGATCGTTTTAAAGTCCAGTCAAGTCCACTTGCATCTCAAGAATGGTTGGCATAAAGATAACATGACTTGGTTAAATCATTGGGGGATAAAAGAAAATACCACTTTGCAAAATATCAATAACATTAAAAATACGATTACATCTATGTTTAAAGAGAAAATGTGGGGCAAAAACGATTTAGAGGTTAAAGGGAAGATAAGATACTACAAGGAGGTCACTAACCCTAATCAAGAAGACCAAAAGTATCTCTCTATTTTAACTAGCTCGAAGAAAAAAACTAACATAGCCAAAATTAGAACAAACTCTCATGAACTTAGTAGTGAAACATGGCACTGGACAATTCCTAAAACACCCTAGGAGGATAGGATTTGTCATCGTTGTGAGACTAAGAAAGATGACGATGAAAATCATTTTCTCTTAGAGTGTCTTGCTTACAACCACATTAGATCGCAATTTCTCAATCCTTATCATAATACTAACCTCTCTAATATTCTAAGTTGTTAAACCTATGGTAACCTAGGTAATGCTCATTTCTAAGATTTTTTTAGCATAAGAATAATTTGTTACAACAAACAAAGTTTATTAACGTACAATAATCCAAAGTTAGTCTCAATAAACGTTAACTATCATCATCATCATCATTAAATAAAAACATAATAATATATTTTTTAATCAATAGTGCACAGCGTTAAGCTTTTGCATTACAGTGAATCAATGCAAAAGCCCATCTTATAATAATAAGAAATATTAATAAATAAATAATTCTATTCTTGTATATTACAAGTCTATAAATACATATAATATAAACATTAACATGTTTATATTTTTTAAGACTTGCAAAATTAATAATATTTTTAAATATTTAATATAAATATATATTTTTAATTAATATTGCTTATTTTAATAATTCTTATATTTTATAAAACAGAAATATATATTCTAATTTTTGAAATAAAAGATTAATGTTTATTTAATTAAATTAATTATAATTATAATAATATTATTAATTTAAAAAACCATATTAAATAAAATTTTGAATATTAAATAATTATGCTAATAAAAAAATTGTAAAAAAGAGAAAAAATATTTTATTTGAAGAAAAAAAATGCAAACCAAAATTTATATATTTATAAAATTAAATCAAAATATACAATCTCATAAAATTCACATTTTCATATTTAAAATTATATTTATATTATATTAAATATAATTAAATGTTTTTAATTTTTAATTTTTATTTCAATATAATTATATAACTTAATTCAAAAACTAAATTACAATTTAGTGTGTAATTCAAAAAAAAATTACGACAACTTTAAAAGATTAAAATAAAAGTGGAATGTAATTTAGTGTGAAAATTTAAAGATTAAAATAGAAGCTTTTATATAATTCTATAAAATACTATCCAATTTTTTTCAGTTATCTAAATGTTTAGTTATATCTACATACTAGCATTGTGTAAGGTAAGTAAGTTTTTAAGTGCAATTATCATACCGAGCAAATAAAATTGTGTACTGCTTTAATATGATTGCGTCACATGTGTAAACTCAACTTAAAAAAATTAAGTGGGGTTGGGGGAAGATGTCATGGTGGCCACGATACGATGGTAAATGAGTCATCCAGCATGCCCACTAAATATTGCTAGTACCTAGCGTTGATAGTATCATCCCTCGCGAGTCGCGATGGGCGATGGGAAAATGGGGCATGTATTTAATCTTCGTGCCTCTCACGTAAAAACTCATTTACGGAACATGCATGGTGGCATTTATTAGAATGCGCAATAATATTTAGTATTAAATATAATAGACACATGGTTGTGTGCAAATGTTTTTCATTTTTAAATCATTTTTAAATTTGGTAATTTATCATGCCTAATATTAATGTCACGATGTTTTACATTAATAGACACGTCAGGTGGCATTACAAGCTATTTTTGAAAAAAATTATTTTTAAATTAATTTTATTTTCTGACAAATCTAATTTAAACTGGGTAAAAATTGTCAATTCAAAGATTTGAACCAATAAAAAATTCAAAATATTGAATTTAAAAAATTTAAAAATTATTTTTAATTTAAGAAAAAATCAATTTTATAAATAATAGTAATACCAACATTATAAAACTTTAGAGTTGCAAAAAACACTAATTTAAAATTATAGAGTTTGGCCAAAAAATCAATTGCTATATACCTACGGGAGGCAGGTATAATAAATTCTTAATATCCACCCAGAATCGATCATGGGCATACACGTTACCTTTTATGAATACCAACATTATAAAACTTTAGAGTTGCAAAAAACACTAATTTAAAATTATAGAGTTTGGCCAAAAAATCAATTGCTATATACCTACGGGAGGCAGGTATAATAAATTCATGATATCCACCCAGAATCGATCATGGGCATACACGTTGCCTTTTATGAATGCTAATAAGATTTTGATATATAGTGAAAGAAACGACAATGCTGTTGGTAATTATGGAAAAGTGTAATTGATGAATGATTTTAGATTTAGAGCCAAGGTAGTAAATTATTTTCCTATAACGCTCCTTGCAATTAAATAGCTTCCATTCTACGGTAGATTCGGCGAATCGGCTATAATTTCATTTTCCATTGTGGCCCTCTCTATTTTCTTTCAAGGTCCTCTCTATTTTCAAACTAGGCTAGCAACTCAGTTTCCCTCCCGGGAGATACATTCTGTACCTCTAAATCTAGTATACATGGTATGTGTACAGGAAGGTCGAGCTCATCATAAGGAAGGAAATCCCTCCCACTAGTTTCATACAAAGAGAAAACATTTAACCCAGAACACACATACGTGTAATGTGCTCAGAAAATTTACAAGGAAGTTGGAATTCACCCATTGTCGAAATATTGTAGACACACAGTAAGGAGAAATAAGTTTGAATATTGAAGGTAAATTGTATGAAGTGAAACTGCCTAACTCTGGGTTTGATGGAAACTCTTACCAAATGAGTGCACGTGATCCCCATCATAATTAACATGCCATACTTCAAATCTGTGACACGCTCCAGGGAAATCTTAGGAGTGTCGACTCTCAACATAGCACCTGCTTTAATAAATATAACCAGAGTTAATATATAATGGCATGCGAATGATAAGAACAATCACAAAGTCACTCAAAGGATAATATATCTCATTCAGACAAACCCAAAAGAAAATAATGCTCTATGTGTAAACCGAGAAAGAGAAAACAAAACATTACCGTGAATGAATGGAGATTCCATCGAGCTTATCTAACCAATACGCTTAACCTCCTATGTATAAAGAATGTAGGTGATATGGAGCGATTCACCCCAAGCTCTTCAACAAATGGAGAATGCTACATGGAAGGAAAACTCAGAATTCGAACAGAGGACAAGGAGAAGTGGTATGGTCTAAGTGACACAACTGCAGGGTTGGAATTTCACTAGAATTTTACCAGTCATACTATTTTTTTTTTACGTTTTGGAGTTTAACATTCCCCTTCATTGAACGTTTTACTTAAATATATACCTGTCAATAATTAAACGTTTAATGTTGTAATTTGAAAGTATAAAACAAATTAAATATAGATCAAGGACAATCCATGAGTATGAGAAACTAAATTGTTTTGATTTCTATAAGTTTGATTTTGGGAAATAAAGAGAATCTACTTCCAACCAATGACGAGAGCTTGGTCTATGCTAACTGTATTTAAGACACTAAACTATCAATAAAATTAGTTTAAACATCTTGAAGTTATGTGATTGGGTGACATGCAGATTCTATTCTCTTGTCAACATAATTTGACCACTTCAAGACAGATCTTTACCATCGATTGAATGGAATCCAACGGTTCACAATTATGCCTGGGTTTGGGTTTTTGTTCTTATTCTGTTAATAGAAAACTTCTCTTTGTTCCCCTTCTTGGAATACGCCATCACTTAGAGAACCAACAACGCCAAGGAAGGGTCTTGTTCCACATTTCTACAATCTTGAACTTCAAACGAACTGAAAGAAGGTCTAGAGTAAAGTCTTTACCTTCGAGATCAATACACCTCAGTTGCTTTTCCTATGCAGCAATCACAGGGTTTTACTATTTCTCTATGGAAACCGTGGTTCATTAGGATTCACGCGCTGAGCTCTCCAGTTCTGGCAATGTCACCCTTCTTATATCATGACTTAAATTCCAGTCATCACATTACAATCGGATTTGAAACTTACGGCCTTCATCAAACAACTACAGGTAAGACGCTCTGTTTCTTTTGCAGGTAAAATAATTTGCAGACTGGATTAATTCATATCTCATAAAAGGAAAAGAATCTGAAGGTTCACTGTAATGAACACAAACTGGCACAAATCGATTTCCTTAGCTTAGCACAGATTTCAAGATGCAGTACTAATCGAACCATTCCTTTAATTTTCGATTTGTTCTTCTAACACATCCTTCAGCTTCTAATCAGCTATGATGCACAAACACTGAAAAAAAAATGACGTAGTGCCTCCATCCAAAGAACTAAATGGGTCATCTATGGTGCACGGTTCCAAACTTAGGGTGAATGGGTCTCTCGCCTATATTCATTAGTAGATCATCATACAAAAAGGAATGGAGTCATTCAAAATAGTCTCAAAAATACTGATGGGGAAGAACCTTAAATTTTCAAGAATCTCAAGTTCATGAGCAAAAGGACAAGTAGCTTAAAGCTATGCAAGTCATGCAAGATCTTACCACAGAGGATATACTCCTCGCCAATGATCTCCACTACTCAATGATGGATACTGGAATGGTTACGAATTTTCCTAAAAATAAAGACGTGTCCTGGAGGATTTATATAAGAGAGAGCAATCAGTTTTGTTTTAATCGATCGCCCCTCCATTCCAGCTCTCTATTTCAAAGAGGATCCCAGAATAACTTTAAAAGGGCGGCTGAGGAGACTCGAGAGCTTCAGGTTATACAAGAGCTCGCTGGCAAGGAAAGCTTCAAAATATCTGAATCACTTTGAGAGTGAACTCCGTTAACCCCAATTTGTTTTCAAAACTGGTTAAATATAATTTGCTAACCTATTACTCTAATTTACTAAGCTACCATTGACTAATGCTTACAATACTAAGTGAGAATTTGTAGTGTGTTAGGTTTTCAGAATATTGAGTTGCCCATCAAATATTAAGAATATATATTGATGCTAACAAATATGATAAGAAGAGCGCAAAGCATAATGGAGGGATTGATTCCTTACATTTGCACGACCATTACTCGCAGAGTCATGAGTTGTAAGTTGGAACTGCAAGATGCGGAAAGCCTTTACTCCCAAATTTGCGAGACCCAATTTCCAAACTTCGGTGGTGCTCGGCCGAGTCGCCGATGCTTCTAATTTGGAATGTGGTGATAAGTGGGAGCCTGGAGGGGAAGCCAAGTGAGAAGAGGCATAGGCTAATGATGTCTTTGCTGGCTTGTCTGGGGAAAAACCACCAAATTCCACTTTCAATCCCTGCCCCGGCTTCCTGTATCAGTAATGGAGTGGTTGTGGTAACTGGTAATTTGGTAAATATTGATTTAATTTGAGAGTCTGGGATATGCATAGTCAGGGTCTTAACTTCGTAAGCTACCCCTGGAGGATGGGCCCTGCGCATTCACATAGTACAAATGGTTAGCCAAAACGCACTGAACAAAAACCCTATCTACTGCAAACACAAATGGAATCCATCTTACCAGAAGCAGAGGACAAAAATAGAAAAATTCACAGTAAATGAAGAACAATCTAGACACCAGCAGGATGTGGTATGCTAGCAAGTTGCGAGCCTGCTGCTTTCCAATCGGTAGCCCATTGGAGATTTGGAATTGCACTGTAGTATTAGTCAATCGTCCATGATCCATCAATTTTGAATTCAATAAACATTTAAGAATTCACCTAACAGCCATTGTCTACTATCAGAACAAGGACCGGGCCCCACTCGTAGACTACAACCATAGTCTGCTAACTCAATATAGGTATTAATAGGTATTAATGATGTTTTCAATAAAATCTAAAATGTCAAAAAGACGGTTTATAAAAAAAATTAAACATCTCACGAAACGTTTTGATTAAAAAAATTCCCTTATTTGACGGGAAAAAAGCTCCAAGACGGGAAAATGCCCGTCAAATTCCAACTCTGGACACAAGTGCTTAGAGCAAGTGGTAAGTTGGCGCCCATTCCTTCAACCATCATATTAACTCAGCTCGGTACTGATGAGACTGAAACCCTTTCGTATCATGCGTTGTAAGGATCTAGGCCGTGGATCATAGCCGAGCTTACCAAGTTGACCATTTGGGGGCTTATGCAACCATTCACTTGTCTTAAACCTCAGAGCTTGGGTTCCACGCCAAGCATGTGTATTAAATAAACACTGTTTTCGATGGACATAATGAGGAATCAATGGAAAATATTACGGATATCTACTCAAATGTAGCATTGCATAGCTTTGGAAGGAAGGATCTAGGCCATGGATCATAGCCGAGCTTACCAAGTTGACCATTTGGGGGCTTATGCAACCATTCACTTGTCCTAAACCTCAGAGCTTGGGTTCCACGCCAAGCATGTGTATTAAATAAACACTGTTTTCGATGGACATAACGTGTATGAGGAATCAATGGAAAATATTACGGATATCTACTCAAATATAGCATTGCATAGCTTTGGAACTCGCCCATTAAATGTAATGTAAGATTTTATATAATAAGTTATGAGATTGTAGTAAGGAAAATGTTATTTCGTTGCATGAAATCACAAATCAACCCTTTTGGTTTATAATCGAAATTCATATATTAATGTATGTCATTCATAAAATATTTAAGCTTATACAAATGGTCCAAGTGTGAAAGTACAAATGGTCCAAGTGTGAAAGGTAACAATTATGTATATATTGTGTATGTGATATTATAAGTGGAAATAAATTCATGGTTTAGAAGTATAAATTTTACGAATGGTCCAAGTGTGAAAGAGTATGTCATTCATAAAATATTTAAGCTTATACAAATGGTTCAAGTGTGAAAGGTAACAACTATGTATATTTTGTGCATGTGATGTGATAGATAGAGGAATTTAATAAATATTATAGGTGGAGGAATTCAATAAATACATGGTTTAGAAGTATAAATTGACAACTTTTTAGGTTGATAATTAAAATTATACAAATTTAATGTATCCACTAGAATGGATCTAAAGCATATGTATAGTAAGACTTATATGCTTCCTTTAATGGGAAGTGTAAAAGAACTATATATGTATATATTTTGGGCATGAAAAATATAGGTTGGGCTTAGAAAATTATTTTGTGTATGGATGCAATCATAAAATATTGAGATTAATTACCATCATAACAAATAATATGAATATTCCTTCACTAAAAATAATAACAAGAATGGTATAAAGTTTAGTTTTTTTAAATTAATTAAATAAATAAATATTTAATTTAAATATAATTTTATATATAACATAAAAATTACGGTATTATATTTTTTATTAATATATATTAAATACTAAATCTTAATATTTTAAAATATAAGTTTCTTAAAAATTGTAAAAATGTAACTTTATAAATTAATAAATTATCAACATGTAATTATAATTTAAATAAATAAAATTAATTAACCTAAATATATTTAATTTTGAAAGAATAATATAAACTATAAATTACAATATAAATATATTAAATATTAAAAATAAGTAAATAATAAGTCTATATATTTTATCTAAATTTTTTTATTACCCATTCTCACGGGCTTGGGGCGAATGAAATCTTAGATAAATCCCATTTATGAAGAAAATTATTCTAAAAAAATGAGAACTTTATAAGTTCAATGATTTGGAGGTATAAATACAGCCCACGATTTGGAGGTTAATCCTTACAGTAGTTAGGATTGATATGAATCCATCCCATGATTTGGAGGTATGAATCTAGCTCGCAATTTGGAGGTTATTCCTTAGAAAAAACTAGGACTAATATGAATTCAACCTGTGATTTGGAGGGATGAATTGAGCCCATGATTTCGAGGTATGAATCCATCCCATGATTTGGAGGTTATTTCTCAACCCACCCAAATAAAATAACCCCCAATATTTATATTACTATGTCAAATTAAAATCCTCCCTTGACCCTTTAATACAAGGCAATATATTTTTGAGGTTTTTAGGAGTATTCAAACCCCCAATATGAATGGACGTGATATGATATTGCCTCAGTAGTGAACCCCCCGTGTTGCAGGATGGGAGATAAAAATCGGCAAATAAAGTAGTTTCTATGGACCTGAAGGTGGCATGTATTCCTACTAGTATATTGTCATACCATTTAGTTGTCTTCCTAGTCAGGGTCTTCTGAAATATCCTAATACTAATGATGTCATTTACTATGTTTTTGGACAAGAACTATATGTGAAAATAAATCACATAGATGGTTGGGTATTCCCCATGTTTTCCTTCGAACTTTGGAATATTTTAAACTAACCTAACTGGAGTGTTAGGCCACATAGGGTCATGATGAATAGGGTCGTTAATGAGTTTAGACAAATCAAGGAGATTTAAACTAGACCTCGATGGTAAACTGGTTAGATCATTCCCTGCCATCATGGGGTGGTGTAATGTACCCAGTATCCTCTTTAACCATTGAGACCATGGGGTACTCAAATTCATATCCAATTTTAACATGGATGTCTAATTTCATTTTTTCTCCATTCGTTTAATTACAAAGCGGAATAATATCTATATATAGTGGCCCAAAACATCATAGACATTCACAATTCCTTTATTGACAATTCAATTAGGGAACAAGCATACAATTCCATTCATAGATAAGAACATAAAAATTAATTTAACAGTAATAAAACACATAATTAACCATAGAATTCATAGACAATTAGATACTTATCTTTTAAACCAAATACTATCCAATAGGCTGCATGTGAAGGATGTTCCTCCTAGCCATAGAAACTGTCAAGCCAAGTCTTACTTTGAAAGCCCACCCCCAAGCTGGGGATATCAATCCACAAGGGCTAATTATTTTTCCACAGATTCTAAGCATCCCAATATCTCATGAAACCCACTCATTCCTAAACCCCCTCCACAACTATCGCAATCCTCAATTATCCTTCCCCACAAACCTGCTCAACACTAGGAACAAGGCCCCTTCCTTGAGTTAACAATCCCTCGGGAAGCCTCGAGTTCCCTTCTAGCACTCCAGAACAGTCTGGACAAGAAGTATCTGAATTAGGGACTCTAGGGCTAAGCTATAGGCTAGGTTTCTCTCCCTGACTAGTCTATCGAGTCAATGGCATGCAAAATTCATATTTAGAAATGGATTCACACTCCTCTGTCACAATATCAATCTCAGCTCTCCAAGGTAATGTCAAGGCTCATGGCGAAGGAAAATTCAAATTCGAATGGTGGAATGGTAGAATGAATTAACCCCTCTCAATCCCTAATTCTTACTTTTATAGGCATGCATCATATTTCCATGTGGGCCATACATTGAACCACTCTTAATCTCCTTTTGCATAACTAAATAACGCTTTAATTAAATAAAGAAGGCTCCTAATCATGGCTTAAGAAAATATGGTAAAATGAATAAGGTTAAGGATATAAGCTAATCCCCCTTGGGTCATTTCCATTAGCCCACTCTCACTTTCCCTCTCGTGTATTCGTAGCCTCCCATCTCTTTTTCGTCCCTCTTCCTTTGTAGCCATTGGAGATTTTATATTAATATCAAAATGTACATTATATTTACATAGTCTTGGTCATCCTGGCCATTGTTTCTGGCTTCTATCCTTTACAACAATATTTAAAAATTTACATCACGGGGTCAAAAATGGGGTACTACATTCTCCTCCCCCTTAATTTATGCATTGTCCTCAATGCATCATGAACACTATGTGCATTTACAAAACTTTGTCAAAATTTTAAAATAGTTGCAGGTATGCCTCCTGCATCACATCCTCGAGCTCCCACGTTGCTTCCTCAAGAATGTAATGGTTACATTGGACATTTACCTGTCTAATGGCCCAATTCCTCAGCAATGTACCTCTCTTGTCTAGGATATGCACTGGTTGTACCAAAATATAGCCTTCCGGTTCGACCTGGATCACAGCCCAATTAATTATATGGTTAGGATCAGGCACACATTTCTTTAATAAAGAGACATGAAATACATTATGCACATGTATACAAGCAAGAAATGCTAATTCATAAGCTACATGTCCTATTACATCTAAAATTTCAAATGGACCACAAAATCAGGATGCAAGCTTTGGACAAATTCCCAATTTCAAGGAACTCTTCTTTGGCATGACTTTTAGATACACATGATCTCCCACTTTAGACGATTTTACTTATATTCCTCTATCTGCATTACTATTTTGTATGTCCTATGCCACTTTCAAATTTTGTCTAATTTTCACCATCTGCTCTTCTATTTCTCTGAGTAGTTTTGGCCCAATTATTACCTATCAACTGGATTGTCCCAATTGATTGGGGTATTTTAGTTTCTACCATATAATGCTTCAAATGGACTCATATGCAAAGAAGCATGATATCCATTATTACATGCAAACTCTACCAGATACAGGTAGTCTTCCCATTTTGATGGTTGATCCATCACATACATCCTTAACATATCCTCAATAACCTAGTTGAATCTCTCAGTCTACCCATCTGTCTATGGATGATACGTTGTTCTCAAATTCAATTTTTTTCCAAACCCCTTGAATAGTTCCTTCTAAAAGTTTGAAGTAAACTTTAGATCTCTATATGAAACTATTTCCTTAGGTATCCCATCTAACCTGGCAATCTCTTTCACATAAATCTATGCTATATTAACTTCCTTATGAGTTGACTTGATTGGTACGAAGTGAGAATATTTGGTTAACTTATCCACCACTACCATGATGGAATCATGTTGTTTTCTTGTCGTTGGCAACTTAGTGATGAATTCAATGGTCACCACATGCCATTTCCACTCATGTATTGGCAATGGTTGAAGCAATCTTGCTGGATGTCTATGCTCAAGCTTTACTCTTTGGCATTCAATGCACCTTGCTATATAATCAACATATTTCTTCATTCCTGGCCAAAAGTATTGACTTCTTACTGGTGCAATTGTTTTTTGGTATCCAGGATGTCCTACATATGGTACAATATGCATCTCATTAATTATCAATTTCCTTAATTCCCTTGAATTAGGAACATAAAATATGCTTTTGTATGTAAGAATTCCATACCTTCCAACTTGTAGCCTTCATATTTCTATTGTACATTTTCTTGTTTTACCTGAAGGTCATGTTCATCTGATATGACAACTTCAAGAATATTGGTTTTTAAATCTGATTTACATATACTAATGGTTGAATCATGCATAACATGAATTCTTCTACTGAGTGCATCAATAAATTTGTTTTACTTTCCTTTAATATGTTTGATATCAAGATCAAACTCACATAGAAATTCCAACCATCTTGACTGTCTTGCATTCAAATTTTTCTTCTCAAATAAATATTTCAGCCCACTATGGTCTATTCTCAACTTAATTTTTCTTCCCATGAGATAATGCCTCCGCATCTTTAGTGCATGCACAATAGCAACAAGTTAGCTATTGTCAAATAAAATCTTGACGTGAATTTTTTTCAAAATCTTAACCAAGGTGAGGGTTATATGAAGTTAGCTATTGTAAAATAAAATTATGACACATAAACATCTTTAACTTCTTATGTCCAACTCAACCATAATGGTTGACCAAAGTTATTGAAATTCTATTGGTTTGAGAAATCCAACTCATCCATGAGAAATCGAACTCATCCATGATACAATTTTTTATAAGGCCCATTTTAGACCTCAAATTTCCTCTAATAGTTCCAAATCATGTGTGACATACTTTTTCTCATGCTATTTAAGCTCTCTTGATTCATAACAAATCACATGTCCATTTTGCATAAGGACTCCACCAATTCCTTCTTGGCAAGCATCTGGACATACAACAAAATCTTCATTTGGATCAACAATCTTGAGAACTTGTGTACTAGTGAGCAATCTCTTTAATTGATGGAAAATTTCTTCACACAGTGGTTCCTATTGAAACTTGACTCCTTTCCTCTGCAGTGATGTAATTGGATATGCCACTTTAGAGAAGCCTTCAATAAATCTCCTGTAGTATCCAACTAACCCCATGAATGACCTTACTTCTGATACATTCTTGGGTGAAGTCCATCCCATAATAGCTTCTATATTCTAAGGATCCACGACTATTCATTCTTCAGAGATAATATGTCCCAAGTAATGTATTTTCCTCTGATAGAAAGAACATTTAGTCAACTTGGCATAAAGCTTATTTTCTCTTAACACTTCTAGTACCAATATCAAGTGCTCCTCATGCTCTTCTTCTGACTTTGAATAAATAAGAATGCCATCCAAGAATACAATGAAAAACATATCTAAATAGTTCCTGAATATACCATTCATCAAGCACATAAATGTAGCTAGTGCATTTGTTAACCCAATGGAACCACCAGAAACTCATAGTGACCATATCTAGTCCTGAAGGCTGTCTTTATAATATCTTCATCTTTTATTCTCACTTGATGGTAACCATATATCAAATCTATCTTTGAGAAAATATTTTATCCTCTGAGTTGATCAAACAAGTCATCAATTCTAGGGAGTGGACATCTATTCATCATAGTGAGCTTGTTCAACTGCCTGAAGTCAATACATAACCTTAGAGTGCCATCCTTTTTCTTTACAAATAGTACCAATGCACCCCAGGGAGATACACTTAGGCATATATACCCTTTCTTCAATAATTCTTCTAGCTGCATTTGTAACTCTTTTAACTTAGGTGTACTCATTCTGTATGGAACTCTGTATACTGGGGAATCTTGAGGCATCAAATCAATAGAGAAGTCAATATTTATTTTTGGTGGCAATCTTGATATTTCTTCAAATACATCTGCAAAATTTTACAATATTGGAAAATCTTCTAGACTTTGGCTTTAACACTTCTCTAGTACTTGCACATGAGCTACATACAACTGACATCCTTTTGTAAAGCACTTCTTTAATTGCAAAGATGAAATTTATATTATGGAAATATGTCTTGGAATTCCTTTCACTATCTTTTGCTTCCCTTCTTCATCAAGACAAGTAAATGTCTTGTTATGAAAATCCAACATCACATGGTGTGCCTCTAACCAATCCATCCCAATAAGTACATCATACGAACCAAGTGGGATTATATTCAAATATGCAAAAGTGTTCAGTCCATTCATATCCAATGGAAAACCTTTTACTAATTCATTAATCTTCCTTTCTGTTCCAATATTCAATTGAACCATCAATGATATATCATCCTTACTTTGCTTTAGCTAAAATATTTCAACTAAATTAGGAGCAATATAACTATGACTTTCTCCAGAATCAATGAGAATAACAATAGGTTGATTAGCAATTTTACCTTCAACCTCAACCTCAATCATGTTGGACTGATGATATGTTTGTCTGTTATCCAATGTTGCATATATTCTGGGAATGTTCTTTCCTACATCCTCCACAACACGCGCTTCCTGTAAATTGTGCACATTTATCATTCTATCTCCCCTTTGTGGACAATATTTATACATATAGTTTCCTTCACATGTCCAACATTTTACATATTTTCTAGTTCCTTTCCCAATATATTCTATCATCCTGGGCCCATTTTGACTTGGGTTACTTTGTTGGTATGAATTATGTTGGTTACTGGAGAAATATAATTAGAATCCTTTATTTCTTTCATAATTATTATCCTTCATCTTATCTGTCCAATATTTATGAAAAATTGTCCTTCCTTTGTTCTGATAAGTACTTTTTTTGGAAGTAATTCTTGAATTGCCTCCATGAAATCCTCTTTTCACTAATATATTTTACTTGAACAAATTGGTCCCACCAAATGGAATACTTTCCCAGTAATTTGTAGATGGAAGTACTAGCTTCCATGTTAGAGGAATAATTATGAAAATGAAGATATTTCCTCATTCCCAACAACCAATCTTCAACATATTCTCCCTCCTTGTTCTCACCATCAAATGTGGGAAGTTTAATTTTTCTAAGTTCCCCTTGCAGGTCATCTATCACATGCTATCTTTTATGATGTCTAACTAGATACATTTATGGGTTGTTGCTTGAACTTTCATATATATATGGTTTTCTTCCTACATAGCGAGGTGAGTAGTGCTTCTTATGACTCCTCACAAGACTTTTAAAGCATTCAGAATTTTCATGCGATCTCTTCCTTGAGCATTCTTTTCCTTCTTTCTTCTCAATTGAGGCCAATCACATATTAATTTGTCTCTATAGCATATTCAGACTTTGCATCAGCTAATTATTCAGTTCAATTTGTTGTTCTTGGGCCCTCAATAACCTCTCATTGTCTCCCCTATGACTCTGTACTTCCATCCTCAAACTTCTCATTGTTTCCACAAATTATTGTGGATGTATATATTATCTATTCCCATTTGTATATATTTATGTATTTCCCACACTGATATATTGACCTCTCACATCATATTCATGGCTATATGGAAGCTCCCCTTCTTCCATTTTATTGTTATGTATCTTTTTTAATTTTTCCCTGCGACCATGTTTAATTCAAAATTGAATCTCCAACCAAACTATATCTGCAATGTGTTCATGTTCTTGCAATTGTTAGGCAAAGTTTAGTTCAAAAATTCAATAAGAATTCCATATACATATACATATATTCTAGAAAACACCATTTGATTTTTTTTTGTCAAATAGGACCTACAGGTCCCTTTCTTCTCATTTCCTAAAAAACATCTGTAACGCTTTATTTTGAAAGTTTGTTTACTTTTATTCTCTTTCTGATAAGCTTCCCAATGATTGTAGCCATATTTTGTTATGCTATTGGAGCTGCAAATTACAACTCTTTACAATCCTTAATTCTTATAAATTTATATTGTTTTTGTAGCTTCCCTTAAACTCAGAAATTAACTTTGTTGATATATAAAAAGAAAAATGGGGGTCAAGGGGGAAGTTCCTTCTTATGGCATCCATGCACCACTCCAAGGCAGGTTGAGGGTAGCACCCTTGTTTTTTTATTTATAAATCATCTGATTTTGTGCAATCTCTCATATGAATTCAACTGCAATTTTCAATTTATAGAACTTGAAAATATTTTCCCAACTCGCTGCCATTTGTTTCCAATTCCTATGTATTCACGATGTTGGTTTTTCCTTTTTCCGTAAATGGTTTTTTCGTTTTCTATTAAATGGTTTTATGATGCCCAGTGGTTTCCTGCCACTGATTTCGAATTTTTGGTTATCGATTTACCCTTTCTTAGCATTTCACATGTCCGCCAACATTTCTTCCATGAACAATCACGATCTAATATTCTTGAGACCTAGATTAAATATCAACCATTGGAGGAAATGGGCCTTTATTACATACCAATTCATCTCCCCTTTCTGTAGATGGCCTAGATTAAATGTTCAATCATGCCTGATTTAATCTTAACTGATGGAGGCATTATTCCTTATCATTAAGTGCAATCACATTTAAACTGCGAGAATGGTTACGATCATCTGATCGGGATTACATGATGAGATCTAAACCGTTTGACATTGGAAGTCCCCTCTGATAACCCTAATCTAATCGGATGCGTTAATGGTTCATATTTTCTTTAGCAAAACTTGCGCAATGGATCTGGACCATTGACAGCTTATACAGACTTCGTCTATGATGCCACCACACATAGGAACCCTTCCCATGCTGCCACCTATCCACTGAATCCATGTTGCTAGTCCATGTCACAGTTGTCCAGATGACCAATGTCGGGCCCACACCAAATTTACGTGAAATTCATATAAAGACTTAAATTTTGAATTCTTTGAACATGCGGCTAAAATAATATTACATTTGCCATATTTTTGACAAAAAATTTCCATCTGAAATTTACACTTGGTCAATAATTATTTACACCTGGACTTTCATTCGATGAAAATATTTCCATCAATACTCATGACTGTAGATTTTCCGTCTGATACCATAAATAGTAATCCTTGTCATGGGTTCAATTCTCACCGAAATTTCACAGTTTTTTTTCTCAAACCTGTACTGATCCTTACGAATTTTCTTGGAAACAATAGCCATGTTAATTTTGATAATATATTTTTGTCATTTTGATATCACAAAGTTTATATTGACATTTATTCAAACAATTAATCTGCAAACTATAAATTCTTCCTAATTTACACAGAACCATCTTAAACATTAAAATTGTATTTTGGCTCCTCTTTGCACTTGTCCAAGTTCATAATTACGTCATCTATTTACATATTAATATTGTGAATTAAACCATTGGGAACATTCCATTCCATTTTTCTTAGAAACCTCCCTAGAAGTGTTTATCCAAACACTTTTTTTGCAACCTCTGAATTTTCTTATAGAAACAAAATTCAGCCTAAATAGTCCAATCCTGAAAACTGTGGCTCTGGTACCACTCTGTAACGTACTCGACATCATCTTTAACCCTTGAGACCATGGGGTACTCAAATTCATATCCATATTTTAACATGGATGTCCAATTTCATTTTTTCTCCATTCACTAAATCACACACCAGAATAATATCTATATATAGTGGCCCAAAACATCATACACATTCACAATTCCTTGACTGACAATCCAAACAAGGAACATGAATACAATGCCATGCAATTCCATTCATAGATAAGAACATAAACATTAATTTAACAGAAAGAAAACACATAATTAACAATAGTATTCATAAAAAATTAGATACCTATCTTTTAAACCAAATATTCACCAACTGGATTTATGTGAAGGATGTTCCTCCCAGCCATAGGCACTGTTGAGCCAAGTCTTACTTTGATAGGACACCCTTGAGCTGGGGCTATCAATACACAAGGGATAAGTGTTTTTCCACAAATTTTAAATAGCGCAATATCTCAAGCAACCCATTGGTTCCTAAACCCCCTCCACATCTATCCCAATCCTCAATTCTCCTTCCTCATCAACCTACTCAATCCCAGGAGCAAACCCCTTCTCTGAGTTAACAGTCCCTCCAGAAGCCTCTGGTTCCCTTCTAGCACTCCATAATAGGATGCACATGAATTTTCTGAATTGGGGACTCCAGGGCTAATCTACAGGCCAAGTTTCTCTCTCTGACCAGTCTACCGAGTCAATGGCATGCACAATCCATATTCAGAAACTGCTTCACACTCCTCTGTCATAGTATCAATATCGACTCTTCAAGGTAATGGCAAGGCTCACGGTGAAGGAAAATTCAAATGGTGGAATGGTATAAGGAACAAACCTCTCTCAATCTCTAATTCTTACTTGTATAGGCATTCATCATATTTCCATGTGGCCCATCCACATGAAACAACTCTTAATACACTTTTGCATAATTAAATAAAGGAGGATCCTAATCATGACTTAAGAAAATATGGTTAAATAGATAAGGTTAAGGATATAACCTAATCCCCCTTGGGTCATTTCCATTATCCCATTATAACTTCCCCTTTTGTGGATTCATATCCCGCCATCTCTTCTTCATCCCTCTTTCTATGTATACATTCGATATTTTATATTAATATCAAAATGTACATTATATTTACATAGTCTTGGTAATCCTGACCATTGTTTCTGGCTTCTAGCATTTACAACAATATTTACAAATTTACATCACGGGGTCAAAACTGGAGTATTACAGGTGTTGCGAGGGGGTTAACCTCTGCTTGATTCTAGAAGGATCACAAAGAGGGCATTAAAATCTAAGAGACTGAGAGAGAGTTATGGTGCGGTGGTTAGTGGTAGAGGAGGAGGAGGAGGATTAGGAGAGATAGAAATATAGAGAGGTGCTTGGTGGTAGTTGGTGGAGTAAGGGAGATAAAGAGGGGTAAGGGTTAGGTGTAGGTGGAGGAGAAGGGGAGAGAGAGAGAGAGAGAGAGAGAGAGATGGGGGGTGGTTAGTTGAAGGTGGAGGAGGATTAGGAGATATATAGAATGAGGGGGTGTTAGGGATAGAGGGATAGAGAGAGAGAGAGAGGTGGCTAGTGGTAAGGTGAAGTACCCCAACATAGTATATTTTGTAAATGTGAAAACTTTTACAATAATTAAAGAAGCTAGAAGTTATGTGAATTTTCAACCCAATTCTTTCAATATGGTTAATCTATATAACTTTCCATCTCACCAATACATATACTAAGTCTTTTTTATATATGTCATGTATATAAAAAATAATTGCAATTTCTAATATATATTTAAACTAAGATAACTTCAACTCTATTTCATACACTAAGCCTTTTTTATAAATAACATGACATACCAATTACAATTTCTTTATATATATATTTCTCCTCATACTCATACTCCAATCCTTGTTCTTGGCCGTTGGCAATTTACATTTAAAATGCATAGATTGTAAATTCTAATATATATTCAAAGATGGTAAGATTCCACAATCCATACCCATTCAAGTAGAAATCCATTTCACCTTAAATTATATTATCTACGCTACAAATTATTTGAAATGACTATAATACACATAAGTTAACTTAATAATATATGACTCAAGTAACTGAAGAAATTAAACGTAATTTTAATGCAATTAACATATAAAATATGAATCAATCGTTGAATGGATAAAATTTCAATACAATCTTAAAAATGTATAATGACCCCATCGGAATATGACTCTTTCATTTCCTTTAAAGAAAACAAAACTATCCTTTCACTCATTATCCCTACATATAGTTCCCTTTCGACACATATATAATAGAAGACAGTCCTTAAGGTTATGTAGAAGGAAACAACCTATAAAGTATGGAAAATGCATATGTGAAATATGTGAACCAACAGTTACGTAAACAAGCAGATGCATATATATACACTTGGATTACATATAAGAATCACACTTCTACATGCATGAGGAGATAATCAACTAAACGTCTTAGTATTTAATACTCAGACACTTATTATCGCATTAATCGATTTCAACAACACCACTATACTACAACAACAATTGCATGGAGGAAAACTGGGCAATAATATCGGGTCAGACTGATCGACAGGTTAAATGGATTTCCTGCATTAAAAATCCAATTCTACTAACTGGATCTATCAAAGAATATGCGACGGGAAGCAAGGAAAAGAGGAAAAGGGTTGACCATATATTAAATTAACACAGCCTACGTCATCCGTGTGACCTTGTGTCTTGGGATAGAGGAAAACAACGTCATTCCCGGGATTATAGATGGAGAACTCACGGTAGGTGGCGACAAAATGTTATACGGCGAGAAGGTAGATCTTCCAAGTATGGAAGCATTAAAGATTAGGGAAACATGATCTAATCCAACTGGAGAGATTCGGTGCACCGAAAATTAACTTGTGAACTATAGTATCAATCCACGAGGGAGAAACCAATTTCTTCCAATCGAACGATCTCAAATGAAGGCATTTAAATCTCTAAGTTCACAACAAAGGTTGCCTACGGTTTCCATCATTATATGAAAAAAAAACGTGATCAGATATTCCGTGAGTTGTTATTGAAGACAATTGGGATCAAACTAGAAGGCACAGATGATCCACCCAGTAGTTAGCATTATTTTTGGATTTCAATATCGACTTCGAAAAGTTCAGCAACTTCGACCAGTCATCGACTTCGACATGCATCGTCGACACTTCCAACTGGCGATCTACGACAGATTGTCTCTCTGTCTTCCAGTTGACCGTAACGATGGAACTTCTAAAACCATTCTAACTTCTCTTGTAACTGAACGTAATGGGAAGACAACCCAAGCGTCTCAGCACTCTATTTAAGCATGTAAAATATTGTAATATACAACAAGTAATAGAGAAGAATCAAGATCAGTTCGCATTCATGCATATTGTCTGTGTGTGTATGTTTATGTACATAGTGTATTCCTGCTTTGCTTATTCTTATGCTTATGCCATAACAATACTGATTCATTCAGTCAAACTGTTGTCCCCATCATGCACCTTGGTGCGTACAGATCAGTTATGTGCCTACAGGACCACCACTAAGAATATTCACAAGCAAACTCCCTTCTAGTTGGTCTATGCTAGAGAAGTAGCAGTTCCCACAAAATTTGTAGTCCCAAGTATTTACATTGCACAAGTAACACATATGATAGGAGAAGAATTAGTTGTGGAATGACTTGCAGAACTAATGGAGCTTGAAGAATACTATTTTATGCACTAATATCATGAGACAGTAGAAAAAGGGTGACAAAAGGCATGGCATGATCTCCATATCAAGTAGAAACAATTTGGCAAAGGGAACAAATTACTACTATATGATAGAAAGTTTATGAAGCATATAGGAAAATTACAGATGCATTGGCTAGCACCATTCATTTTTACAGAAATCAAGGATTTAAGTGTTGTGAAACTTGCGTAAATTGATGGTATATTGCATCCAGGATGGTTGAATGGTGCACACCTAAAGCCCTACAACTTTGCTCAATAATTTTGCAAGAAGCCACTCCTGCTCTTAGTTAGAAGTCAAGATTTACTTTTTAGTCCAATGATTTTTTTTCATTCTTTATTTGGTTTCTATAGTTTAGTTCGCTTTTTATTTAGTTTTCACCATTGTGTTCAGGGAGGGGACCCACAGTTGCAATCAGTTTCCATTAATGCCACAAAAAATCAATCCCACTATATTTTGGAATTTATGAGTTTTAATGACTCGATCCCCCATATAAAATCTTCTCATGTGAACACAACATTCACTTCTAGCATTTAGAAAAACATTTTCTGTTAGCACTCCACTAAGCCCGACCATTAATGTCTCATCATTGCAAACTTTCCTATTAAAAGGATGGTGATTTCAACCACATTGCACATTATGAAAAACCAAAAAACTGACATTCTCAGGAAATAATAGCCCATAATACAATTTATCTACCAGCACCAAGCATCTCTAATGGATAAGGTCACTATAACATGATTTGCATCACTAAAACGGGGAAGGTCACTATAACTAGAAAAACCAAACCCCGTGAATCCAAGGATTCAAGTCATGGCTGACTTGCAAGGGAAAGTAGAGCAAGCACAACTTGTGGATGTTGATTTTCTAGATGGAGATATGTACCTAGACATGAAGCCAAGTGTTTACCAAGATTTCCTCCCAACTTCATATGAACAGGCCTTACGATAGTGGAAATTTGACTTTGTGTCCCTGAGAGTCTCGACCTTGATGAATCTCAAAGACCTTCTAGTCTTTGGCACCACATCGGAAATTAATAAATGCACAATTTTTTTATCAGTCACATGCATGGTTACTCTTTATGGTTATACAAGCGATATCCTATTCATGTATATGACATTCACAGACTCATAGGGCTCTCAATTCAAGGGTAGGATGTTGCCAGTGCTTTCCATGCCATCCATAAGAGAGAAAAGAATTACACAGAGATGAACCTATATGACAAGAATGGTAGCAAGTGAGGAGGGAAATGTTCCATCATCGTTGAAATTAAATACCCACCAACAAATATGGCTTGTCATATTATACCTCGTAAATTTATGTGTAAATACATGAAGGGGGAGCACACTTTGCACACATTGTCAGTGGTGGAATTCTACGTTAAAGGTGTCCAAATCAATTGGTGCAAATATTTTTTGGATGAACTATTCCAGGCATGTGCATATGCGTAGAAATCTAGTCAATATTTTATCCTTAGGTACTTGCTTGTTTCACTAGCTATGTGGAAGTGGTGAGCACCCTGTGGTTGACAATTATCACCCATTAAACTATTGCAACCTTTTTCCTAGCATTACACACCATGGAAAGATCCATGAGATCCTACCAACACTTCCTTAAACAAGAATGATTTCAAAGAATGCTACGTTGACTTCAAGAAAGATGCAATGGAGAGAATCCATGATGCCTTGCTTAGAAAGTATACTTCTGAGGTAAGGTTTGGCATTGACCAGGATAGTACATTCATTCGACCATATCCAGAATTATTCCCACCTTGTCCCATGCCATTCTACTTACTTCCAAAATCATTTCATAAGTTTGTTCGCAATTGTCCAGGTGTATCACCAGAACCAAATGTATGTCCTATATGTTCGCTAAAACTTCATATAAGTAGAAAAAGAAAGTTGAATAACCCTAGGAGACCTCTTCATATGATATATGCATTCCCAAATCCATACCTCATCCCATGCCCCAACCGCTCGCATCACTTCCAGACACTGCTATGGTCCTCGCCAAGCTCCTAAAGCATGTTTTTCATGCCCTTACTCCAACCAAGTGTGCTTGCACCACCTAACCAAAACTAGATTACCCATCCACCACAATCTCCAAGTTTCCAACCCCTAGCTACACCTCTTCCACTACTTCACTCATAACTATCCCTCCCCTATCAACAGTCTTTGCTTCAGCCCTTCAACCCAACACAATATAGTCCTTAGTGATTAATATTCTTGATGATATCCTAGAACACATTATCAATATACCAAGAGTACCAGTCCATGAAGAAATCTCACTATTCCAAGAGACATCTATCACATACCCACCCATCATACCAGCATGGGAGTGAACGTGACACTAAATCCGGGCATCTAGCCCCATATCCATTAAGTAAAAATTCATTGATAAAAAAGACATATACATGTACATATTGTAATTAAACACAGTGGAATTAAAAATCATCTACATATCTAACATACATTCAAACATTTCATAACAAACATTAAATAATTGCATTGCAGAATTTAACACATGAGAGTACTTATCTTAAAACAAAGTAGTCTCGAGCAACCAGCTATGCAACTACAACGTTCCACCCAACCATAGGCCAGTTGTGCTTATCAATCTCTTGATACAACTTCCACCCCCGAGCTGGGCATGATTTCTACAGGGAACAACAAACCCACACATAGCCAAACATACACCAAAATGAGCGAAGCCAATATACAATTGGGTTTATGAGGCTGCTAAGGAAATGGAAAGGAAGAATTGCTAAGCTAGTGAGCTCAACCACAGAGATATGGGTTCCCTCTACAAGATCTATCTAGCTTGGCACCCACAATTCCTACACACCCCACTCAAGGAAGTATTCCCTTCACCAATACACAGTCCCTTAGGCCATACCTTCCATTCTAGTGTTGTCCAAGGTGTGCATAGTAGAGTAGCCAGCCCTTTTGTTCTTTCTGAGAGGTTACTCCCCTCACTAGGTTTATCAAGCCAATTCTATCCACTACCACTCCAAATTTCTTGCTCACAGGTTCAAACCAAAACAGAGATGCACATAACAACAAAACCACAATTGCTGGGCATGAAGAAAAACGTTCTTCAGTGGGATGTCCAAAATGGGGTTTCCATTAGCTGCAGAAAAACGTTGGGCAACCAAAAATGTGTTGATGTATATGTAACTTTGGAATGTATTTCACATATATGTATATTGTATTCCTATAGAGATGGTATTATTCCTCTATAAGGAAGTGTCGTCATTTATATTGTAAGTGTCGTAACTTATACTTGATGGGTTATTAGACCACCTTGTTTGGGGTCGCCCTGTATAAGTCATGTGGGTCAAAGGGTTATTAGACCACCCTATTGGGGGTCGGCCCACTCAGCATTATGTTATGTGGTTAAGTTCGAGCCTACATGAGTTGGGTAAAAAGGCAAGTCAAGTCAAGTATAAATAGAGTGCGGGAGGCACTCTATTTGCTCACTCACTTCTCACACTTGCACTCAAGGAGGAGTGGCGCACTTATGGAGGAGGAGGATCTGCTGCTAGGTTATGGCTATCTCTCTTGGTTGGTTGTATCATTGCTCTATCTATCTCTGAGGAAGTTATTGGGGTTTTTCACCTTTATGGTTTTCCCCAGGTAAATCTTTGTGTCTCTTGTGTGCTTGCATTATTGTCTCCATGATTGATATACTGTAGATATGCTGTACATGTTGTTCTCTCAGTTAAGATCCTAGATCCGATTGAAGTAAATTCTGAAAATTTAACATGGTATCAGAGCTAGCCTGAAAGAAGGCATGATATGGCATGTATGACACTTGTTGCACTTACGATGCTAGGGCTTGATATAGCAAAAACCAGTCGTCGTAGAACTTTCGCTATAAATCCGTTTTGACAAAAATTTTGGATCTGAAATTGTTACAGGACGAAGATTAAATCTCCAGGTACCTTGTGTCCAAAGGAAAACCTATAATTCGTTGTACTTTGTGATTTATGATCTGTACAATATAGGGTTTCTGCTTCTTCCAGATCTGAGTCAAAATCAGGTGACCTTGGGAAAAAGGTCATAACTTGGGATAGGAAGCTCCAAATGAAATTTCGTGAAAATTGATAGGTAGAACACAGACTGTGCTATCTTAGAAAACGTTTTCAGAGGCCGAAGCTGAAACAATGACACGTGGCACGACGTACAAGTTTTCTCTCCTGAATTATCCCAAAACAGGTCACGTTGCAACACTTGTCATAACTCTCTCTCAGAGAATCCAATTGAGGTCATACCTCTCATGATGGAAAGATAACAGGCCAAGCTATCTCAAGAAACGTTTTCAGAGGCCGAAGTTCAAACAGTGACACGTGGCACGCCGTACAAGTTCGCTCTCCTGAATTATCCCAAAACAGGTCACGTTGCGACACTTGGCATAACTCTCTCTCAGAGAATCCAATTGAGGTCAGATCTGTCAGGATGGAAAGATAACAGGTCAGGATATCTCAGGAAACTTTTTCAGACCCTGTGGATCAAAAAGTTTGGAGTTACACCAGAAACAATCAGGTACATATTTCTGTCAAAACAGAATTATTTTTGAGTACCTTCATTCATGGCTTCCGGAAATTAGGGCTTCTGTAAAAATGGGAATTTTTGAAATCTGTGACCATGGCTGGAAGCTGCTCAGAAAAATAGAAGCTTAGAGATTTGGATCAAACCTTTTGATTGGGAAGAAGAGTGGGCTTCATCAAACCCCAGTTCAGGGTCACGTCCAGTGAATCCGGAAGTTTCAAAGGCAAAATTGAGGAGTAAAACTTTGCAGTTTTCAAATTCTGAATATACCAGTTTGATCAGCTCATCAAGGCACATATTTCTATCCTTTCGGAAGTTTGAAATTCAAAGTTTGAATTTTTGGGGTTTCTCTGACAAACCCATATCCAGCTCCAGGTCCAGTTCTTGCAAATCAAGTGGTGGTTTAATCCTAGAAGAAGATGGATTGGTCACCTGCATAAGTGAAGAAATTCCTGTTTCAGAGGGAGATGAGGCTAAGGCTTTACATAAGGAGATTACAAGCGATCTCGACAGGTATGACTCATCAAGGTATGTTTCGATATTTGTTCATGATTAAGTTTATGGTATGATTGTCTTCATGTTATTACGGTTAGTACAATATTGATTTTAGATTTGTCGTATCACCTTAACAAAATTATGATAGAAGATATTCATTGGTTAGGGTGTTGACATTTATGATTGTACTAATGCATTATGGTGTTGTATGAGGTTTATGTTGTCTACTAACATGAAAGGTACACCAAGAAAGACAAATCATGTTCTGTTCCAAGAACATATGGTCATGATAACATGAGGACAAAGATTCATCCATTGTCATGGATCTCGTAAAAGATCCATTTACGAGGTATGTATAACTTGGTTTCTACAATGGTTAACTTATGAGACATGCAGGTTACTAGCACAAGTCACTGAAGAGAACCAGAAGACATTATGTGGGTATGTTAGACATAAATAGCTAGCATGCTAATCCAGGTATGTTTTTCCTATATCAAGCTAGAATCCTACCTTGTGTTAGGATCTTATACTATTGTGTTGTTGATAATGATTATTCATGAAGTCATAAGTTTGAATAATCACACGTTTTATGCATATTATATCTCTTATCTTGTTTGATGATTCAACTAATCCGAAGAGTCATAGGTTTGAGTAATTATAGGTTTAGACATGTTATGCTTCTTATGATTTGACTAACCATAAGAATCCTACATAAACCTTGAATGATAATGCTTATTATTTCTGTTTGAAATGATCATGACTATACATGCTTGAGATTATTGTGTTTTAATAGTATGCTAATGAATGTATGATTTTATATGAGATTACAAGGATAACACAATCATGATACTAATAAGCATGCATAGGGACCAAGGATGAATATGAGTTCAAGAACAGGTAATCCAGGAAGCAAAGATCAAGAGGGAGTACACTCCAGTGGTTTATGAAAGGATGCAGATATTCAGAGGGAGTTGACCATCTCTCTACATTCCACAACAGAAAGTTGTAGAAGAAGCTACTGCAGATTAGGACTCCAGCAGCTCCTGCAAGAAAGCGAAGACTCAGAGGGAGTCCACCCAACAAACAAACAAAGATAAGTATTTTAATTATCATTTCTTGCATATATGTTTGTTTAAATAAAATTGTTCAATGATGTATATGCTCATGTTCCTAGACTTAGGATATGTATTGTGCATATTAGAATAGTTGCATTGATGAACAATATACTACTAATATACATGGGTAAGTGGCCTATGGCACTGTACAACATTCCATTGCTACTTATCTAGAATGAAACCTCTTTGCTGACATGTTGGGAGTTGTGCACACTCTTAACAATGTTCTGGTAGAGATTGGAACGCATCTAGAAAGTTACGGGATATGGATAAATGTTGTATTGAAGCATTGACTAAGATAATCGCATGATTGTATGACATATTTCTTTATGTGTAAGAATTTGTTCTGAAAATTATGAGATGTTTCTAATCATGCAATTTAACCTGTTTTGTAGGAAAGACCATATATCTTCACCTACAAAAGGACTACAACATTTGTTCCAGCAACAAAGATATCTATTGAAGATATTGAAGTTCCCAGGATCTGGGATGAAGAAATGGAATGCCATGATCCGTCGATCATCAAGAATGATGTTTGGGACGTAGTCCCAAGACGTGAAGGGAAGTTTGTTATGACTTCCAAATGGATCTATCAGATCAAGCATGTTGCAGATGGCAGCATTGAGAAATATAAAAGTGATGAAATAGAAGATGCACCAGATGGATTTCAAGACAACATGGTGTAGTCATACATGTGTGCAGAACTTGGTATGGTAGGATAGACAACTTTCTATCCAGTTTGGGATTTACCAAGAGTAAAGTGGATTCCAACCTTTACTACAAGGTTGAGGAAGGAAATCCAGTGATTCTACTCCTGTATGTGGATGACCTATTTGTGACAGGAGATGACAGACGGATTGTAGATACTAAGAGGAAGCTTGCAGCTGAATTTGATATGAAAGATATGGGAATGATGCACTATTCCTAGGTATGGAGGTGTGGAAGAATGCAGGTGGGATCTTCCTTGGTCAAGGAAAGTACACACTAGATATCTTGAAGAGATTCAGGATGATGGATTTCAAGGCCATGGCCACACCGATGGCATCGAATCTGAAGCTTCTATGTGGTGCTTCATCTGAGCTGGTTTATGTCTCTATGTATCGTCAGATGATTGGGTCATTGATGTACCTGACGAACACGAGACTAGACATTTGCTTTGCTGTGAACACATTGAGCCAGTTCCTGACGGATCCGAGGAGTGTTCACCTGGTTGCTGTAAAGCATATTCTGAGGTACCTGAAGGGTACAGTGGATTATGGGCTCAAGTATGAGGTGAATCAAAAGTTTAACCTGCAGAGTTATGTTGATTCAGATTGGGCTGGTAGTGCTGCAGACAGGAAGAGCACATCTGGGTGTTGCTTTAGTATGGGATCAGGTGTGATCTCATGGTTTAGCTGGAAGCAGTCCTGCGTAGCACTGAGTACAGCTGAGGTAGAGTATGTTGCAGCCTATTCAGCTAGTTGTGAGGCAGTATGGCTACGGAAGCTACTGTCTGAGTTATTTGATCTCCCGTTGGAGGCTACTAGTATCTTCTGTGATAACCAGAGTTGTGTGAAGCTGTCCGAGAACCTAGTGTTTCATGACAGGTCGAAACACATAGAGATCAAATATCACTATATCAGGGATATGGTGCAGAGAGGAGCTGTGAAGCTCCTGTATGTTGCGACGGACGAGCAGATTGCAGATGTGCTGACGAAGCCACTGGCCAGGGTGAAGTTTGAGTACTTCAGAGAGAGGCTTGGCAATATTTAGATCGAGGACACTTCGAGGAAGAAGTGATGGACACATTTGCTGAAGCAATTCCAAGCATGTTGGAAGGAGGATCCTTCACATGGCTGTGGATGTAAGCGCTGGATGATGAGCATTAGGATGATGTTCTGGTTTCTGCTTGGATATGATCAGTTAGATCATTTTTATGTATGTATATATGCATCATGTTGGATGCTTGGACCATGTATCTGTATATGTATCAGGTGGATACATTGTATGATCAGATGGATCATGTATGGTGATATGTATCATGTATTTGTATTTGTATCAGGTGGATACATTGTATGATCAGGATGATCATGGATGATGATATGTATCAGGTAGATACTTGGTATGCATCAGGTAGATGCATTGATGATCAGGTAGATCATGTAGCAGGATGTTGCAGTGATGATCAGGATGATCATGGATGATGAGCTTCAGGATGTTGCTCCAGATGACATGCAGCAGGATGTTGCAGTGATGATCAGGATGATCATGGATGATGAGCTTTAGGATGTTGCTCCAGATGACATGTAGCAGGACGTTGCAGTGATGATGATCAGGATGATCATGAGTACATCAGGATGATGTATGTTGAGTATCAAGTTGATACTTTGTGGCCGTGGATCAGGTTGTGCAGATGAGCATGTCTGGGAGATCCTATAGGTCGGAGTTGTGTACCCGTAACAGCCTGGGATGCTCTTTCGAGACATTGATCTGGGAGGACATGTAATTTGTGCCCTGGGAGATCCTTTAGGTCGGAGTTGTGTACCCGTAACATCCTGGGATGCTCTTGCGAGGTTTTGTCCTATGGCATGTAATTTGGGCCCTGGGAGATTTCAGGTCGGAGTTGTGTACTCATAACATCCTGAGATGCTCTTTCGAGGTTTTGCCATGACCACATGTAATTTGTGCCCTGGGAGACTTCAGGTCGGAGTTGTGTACCCGTAACATCCTGAGATGCTCTTGCTAGGTTTTGTGGTGACCACATGTAATTTGTGCCCTGGGAGATCCTTCAGGTTGGAGTTGTGTACCCGTAACATCCTGGGATGCTCTTTCGAGGTTTTGTGGTGGGGTCACATGTAATAGCGCCCTGGGAGATCTTACAGGTCGGAGCTGTATACCCATAACATCCTGGGATTCTCTTTCAAGGTTTTGTGACGCACGTAATAAGTCCTGAGGATTCCACAGTATGGCCAGTGATGATGAAGACCTGCAGGTGGTGGGCCTACATCCAGTATGAAAAAGGACTGGCTCTATAGAATTTCCTATGACGAGTAGAGTCAGAGATTGATTTAGATAGCAGCAGCAGTGACGATGATGATGACTCGATGACGATTATCCAGTGACGATGATCTAGAGAAGATGACTTGTGCTAGAAGAACTGTGCTGAGAAATACCTTCCTAGTTAAGAGGGAGTGTTGATGTATATGTAACTTCGGAATGTATTTCACATATATGTATATTGTATTCCTATAGAGATGGTATTATTCCTCTATAAGGAAGTGTCGTCATTTATATTGTAAGTGTCGTAACTTATACTTGATGGGTTATTAGACCACCTTGTTTGGGGTCGGCCCTGTATAAGTCATGTGGGTCAAAGGGTTATTAGACCACCCTATTGGGGGTCGGCCCACTCAGCATTATGTTATGTGGTTAAGTTCGAGCCTACATGAGTTAGGTAAAAAGGAAAGTCAAGTCAAGTATAAATACAGTGCGGGAGGCACTCTATTTGCTCACTCACTTCTCACACTTGCACTCAAGGAGGAGTGGCGCACTTATGGAGGAGGAGGATCTGCTGCTAGGTTATGGCTATCTCTCTTGGTTGGTTGTATCATTGCTCTATCTATCTCTGAGGAAGTTATTGGGGTTTTTCACCTTTATGGTTTTCCCCAGGTAAATCTTTGTGTCTCTTGTGTGCTTGCATTATTGTCTCCATGATTGATATGTTGTAGATATGCTGTACATGTTGTTCTCTCAGTTAAGATCCTAGATCAGATTGAAGTAAATTCTGAAAATTTAACAAAATGAAATGGAAATTGGGGAATCACCCTGGGAGAGCAAAATCCTTTCTAGAAAACGTTTATGGGCATTCAAGGGACAAAAACGGCCTCCATAAACCCCAAAATCGTGGCTCCCTTCCTCCTAGCCATTGTGCAATATAAAAATGAGTTCCCAGGCATGGAAAATGTAGGAAAAATGGTGAAAAACGTGATGGGGAAAGCCCAGCTAGCTCAGACTGCGTGAGAGGGCAAAGGCCATGGGTGAAAGATGGCTTTGGGCACCATTTTGTGGGTGTTTTCTTGCCCAAGAAGCAAAAATACAATTTTCCAGATTGATGGCTTGCCCATACACGAAATTGATTGCCATATCTCTCCATCCCCAAGGCATTAACTGCCTCAAGCAACTCTTGGAAGAATTAAATGATTGGGTGCATAACCCAAAATGGGTAGCTGGTGGTTTATGGGTTTTCTCATTGACACATGGATTAACACCACTGGCTCAAGGGTTTGAATAATTTCCCTCCCTATTCCTTATAAAAATCATGCCCCCATCTCTTTGTTGCATTGCATAGTTAGTTGTGGGTATTTCATTAAAATTCGTATTTACATGATGTCTTAATTTACATTGTGCTTGTCTAGCATAAGAACCATATGCACTGATTTTAATTGCTAATACATAAAACGATAAATCAATGGCGGGGCCTTGGCCTTGAGCTCCTTACCATGATTTAATAACGATATTTACATCATTTACAATTTTAATGCAATAGGGTCAAAATGGGGACGTGACATTCCCCTCCCCTTACATTAGCACTGTCCTCAGTGCTCATCAGAATTGAACAAAAATGGATATGCCACTCTCATGGCATCCTCCAGCTCCCATGTAGCCTCATGAGGACTGTAGTCTTTCCATTGCACCTTTACCTGTTCGATGGCTCGGTTCTGGAGCAATGTTACCTTCTTGTCTAGGATGCGCAATGGATCGGTTTGGAACTCTCCCTTGGGTTCCTTTTGGATCACATTCCAATTAATCACATGGTTAGGATCATGTACATATTTCTCAAGCAAAGAGACATGAAAAACATTATGAGCTCTAGTGCTAGCAGGAAATGCAAGTCTATATGCAACTGGCCCTATTCTTTCAAGCACTTCAAATGGCCCATAATATCTAGGTGATAGCTTGGCACAACTCCCAAGCTTTAAGGAACCCTTTCTTGGCCTCACTCTAAGATACACATGATCCCCAACATTGAATTCCCTATGCACCCTATGCTTATATGCATAGCTTTTGTGTCTATCCTGGGATGATTTTAAATTTTGCTTGATCTTTACAACCGCTTGCTCCATTTCCTTAAGCAATTCTGACCCAAGTACAATTCTATTCACTGGATTGTCCCAACTCACTGGTGTCCTACACCTTCTGTCGTATAGAACCTCATATGGACTCATTCCCAATGATTCTTGCTGCCCATTGTTATATGCAAACTCTACCAGGTGTAGATAATCCTCCCACTTGGATGGTTTGTCCATTACATACATATGGAGAATGTCTTCAAGCACCTGATTTACTCTTTATGTTTTCCCATCTATTTGAGGATGGTACGTGGTGCTAAAGTTCAACTAGGTACCCAAATCTACAAAGAGACCCTTCCAAAAATTGGAAGTGAACTTGGTATCCCTGTCAGAAATTATTGCCTTAGAAAATCCATGTAATCTGAAAATTTACTTCATGAAAATATTTGCAATGGCATCGGCTTTATGTGTGGACTTAACCAATATAAAATGTGTTTCCTTTGTTAACTTGTCCACCACCACCATGATGGAATCATGTTGTCTCCTCATCATTGGCAAACTTGTAATAAAATCCATGGAAATTACTTCCCATTTCGATTCTGGAATTAGCAATGGATGCAATAAACCTGCTGGGTGTTGGTGTTCAACCTTCAGCTGCTGACATTTCATGCACCTAGAAATGTATTCAGCGCTGTCCTTCATTCGCGGCCAGAAATAATGTTTTCTTGCTGTAGCAATTGTTTTCTGATATCCTGGGTGAGCAAAGTATGGAGCTTTATGGATTTCATCCATAACAATCCTCCTCAAATCTACCACATTTGGAATATAGGCTCTATTCTTATAGGTAAGAAGTCCGTCTTCTTCCAAATGATAACCTTCATACTTCTTTTCAAGGTTTTGCTGCTGCAATTTGTCCTTTATCTACACATACACTTCATCCTCATCAATATGGTTAACAATCTGCTATCTCAAATCTGGTTGGCAAGTACTAAGCACTGCCACATGCATTTCATGTACTTTCCTGCTGAGTGCATCTACTACCTTATTTTCTTTCCCTTTTATGTGTTTGATCTCAAAATAAAATTCACACAAAAATTCCAACCATCTAGCTTGCCTAGCATTTAAAGTTGGCTGATCAAACAAGTATTTCAGACCACATTGGTCTGTCCTTACTCAAATTTCCTACCCATTAAGTAATGCCTCCACATCTTTAAAGCATGTACTATGGATAGAAGTTCTAAATCATGAGTAGCATAGTTTTTCTCGTGCTCCTTCAACTTCCTCGACTCATAGCATACCATGTGGTTGTCTTGCATAAGGACTCCTCCAAGTCCTTGATTGCATGCATCGGTACATACCACAAAGTCTTTTTCTAGGTCTGCAATTTTCAAAATTGGTGCACTCGTAAGAAGATTATTCAACCGTTGGAAACTTTCCTCACATCTTGGTGACCATTCAAACTTTATCCCCTTCTTTTGCAAAGAAGTGATCGGGTTTGTGACCTTGGAGAATCCTTCAATGAACCTCCGACAATACCCAGCAAGTCCCATAAAGGATCTCACATCTGTCACATTCCTTGGAGTTGGCCAATTCATAATGGCTCCAATCTTCTCAGGGTCCACCAATATTCCTTCGTCTGAGATAATGTGACCCAAATAATGAATTTTATCTTTATAAAAGTCACATTTGCTTAACTTTGCATACAGTTTATGCTCCCTTAGCAATTGCAATGTCATTTTCAAATGTTCTTCATGCTCTTCTTCATTCTTAGAAAAGATGAGAATGTCGTCTAGAAAAACAAGAACAAACTTGTCCAAATACTTGCTAAAAAACTATTCATGAGACACATGAATGTAGCTGGTGCATTTGTGAGACCAAATGGTACCACCACAAACTCATAGTGTCCATACCTTGTTCTAAAGGATGTCTTATGAATATCTTCATCTTTGATTCTTACCTAATGGTAGCCAGACCTCAAGTTAATCTTTGAAAATACCTTTGCTCCTCTCATTTGATCAAAAAGGTCATCAATTCAGGGAAATGGGTATTTTTTCTTCAGATTAACTTTGTTCAACTTCCTATAGTCAATACATAACCTGAGCATTCCATCTTTCTTTTTCACAAATAGAATAGGTGCTCCCCACGGGGACACACTTGGTCTGATATATTTCTTTTCCAACAACTCTTGTAATTGCATTTTCAATTCTAGCAATTCCGATGTACTCATCCTATAGGGTGTCTTAGACACTGGTGCAACTCCTGGCAAAAGTTCAATTGTAAAATCAATGTCTCTCTTTGGAGGGAGTCCAGGAATCTCATCAGGAAAAACATCCCTGAATTCCTGCAATATGTGATAGTCCTCCAACTTAAGAGTTTCATTCTCTGTTGCCTCCAAAACATGGGCTGCATACAATTGACAACCTTTCCTACAGAACTTCTTCAACTGCATGGCTGAAACCTTCCTAACAGAAGTCACCTTTGGAATGCCTTTTACAACCCTTGGGTTTCCTTCTTCGTCCATGCATTCAAAAGTTTTATTGTAGCAGTCAAGTTTAACCCTGTGCACTTCTAACCAATCCATTCCAATGAGAATATCATAGGAACCCAGTGGCAAAACATTTAGATTTGCATAAGTGAATAGCCCATCCATCTCTAAGGGACATTTCTCTACAATTTCACTAACTTTTCTCTTGGTTCCAGTGGCTAGTTGAACTAACCATGATTTACTATGCTTTGATTTCTTAAAAGAACAAGTCTCAACAATTTTAGGAGTGATATAACTTTGAGTAGATCCAAGATCAATCAAAATAGAAACATATTGCTTAGCAATATTACCTTCAACTTCAGCAACAGTTGATTGATGATCTGCTTGGTGATCATCTAGTGCTGCATAGATTCTAGGGATTGTCCTCACCACTTGACCCACAGTTTCAGCTCCTTAGATGTTGTGAACTTGATTTGCATTCCCATTCCGATGTGGACATTTCCTAAGCATGTGGTCTCCTCCACAACCCCAACATTGAAGTGGTTCTCTTGGCTCCTTTGGATCTCTTGGCTTGTCTCCCATCATTTTAGTTGGCTTAGTCACAACTTGTGATGGCTACCTTTGCTGATTTCTGATATGAGGAGGTTTGAAACCTTTCTTTCTTTGGTCAAACTTCTCATTCTTCTTGTCCTTCCATTCCTTATGGAAATCAGGTTTGCTTTTGTTTTGATCATAGCAATACTTGGCCTTACTCATTGTCTCCTCTAGAGTTCGAGGTTCATCAAATTCAATCCTATCTTTATATGACTGAGGTAGCCCACTTAAAAAACACTGAATTTTAACCTTATCATCTCGAATATACCTGACATACCTCAGTAGCTCCAAGAAATTGTTTGCATACTCTTCCATGGTCAATTGTCCCAATTTCAGCTCATGGAACTCTTTGATCTTGTCATCATAGTACCTATCAGAGAGGTACTTCTACTTGAAGTATTTCTTGAACTGCTTCCACACAATCTTTCTTTCATTGATCTTCTTCACTCGCTTGATGTGTTCCCACCATATAGATGCTCGTCCATTCAAGTTGAAGATGGCAATCCTTGCCTTCATATTTCCAGAGTAGTCTTGGACTTGGAAACACTTTCTCATCCCAAGAAGCCAAGCTTTAGCTTCTTGACTAGACTTTACCTCTCCATGAAATGTAGGAGGTTTTGCCTTCTTAAATTCCCCATGTGAATTGTTCTTGTAATGCCTCTTTCTCTCATTCTTGCGAGATGAAGAGCTTGAACCCTCAATGGATCCTTTAGAGTCAGATGATCCGCTAGAAGAGATTTCTGGAATATAGGTTCTGTCTCTAGAAACTCTTCTTGAGATATTGGACCTCTTGCGGGAATTTCTCCTTGAACTACTCCCACTCTTTTCTGGATTTGATGTCTGATGCCTAGAGTTTATTTTTCTTTGGATGTCTGTCAAACTCTGCAGCATAGTGGCATTCAATTGATTTGTCTCTTCCTGAGCTTTAATCATCCTTTCATTATCCTCTCTGCAACTTTGCAACTCCACCCTTAGGCTCCTCATGGTGGCTACAATATCTGGGGAGTCTCTCGATTTCTTCTTCCATTGCATTTTGTTTCAGCATTCTCAACATGTATATTTTCCCCCATGGCATCTGTCTCAGGCTCATAGGGATCTTGTGCATCATCCATGATGTTGATATTCTTGGCCCAACCAAGACCAGAACTTTCCAACTGCACTTACTTGGAATGTTGCTTTGATGTGACTATAATTTTGCAAAATGTGTTTATAAACACAACTGTTAGCTGCATTATAATGCTATAATTATTTGCATGTATGTGGGGAAATCCCATATTGACAACTTTGTCCAATCATAGACTTTTCCCGTTTGGCGCAATTATTAAGGTTAAAATGGTCGCCATTGTCACGGAAATTTAGCTTAAAAAGTGCCGCCCGTGTCGCGAAATTTTAAGCTAAAATCTGACGCCTTTGTTGTGGATGTTAAGGCTATTTTCACCGCCGTGCACCACGCACATCGTAGATTTTATCCTTAAAATTGCCGCGGGTGGCGCGGCTCCTATCGCTAAGTTGTCGCTGCATGTGTCGCAGATATTAATGCTAATTCTGCCGTCGCGCACGCAAAAGTTAACATTAATTTTGTCGCTGCGCACGTAGAAGTTTAACCTTAACTTCGCCGACACGGCCTTTAGGCAAAAAAAAAAATTCAAAACACTTAGAAAAAATTTAGAATTTTCTCTTCCCTTTCGGTACATAATTTAACAGCTATTTCACCGACCATTGCGGTGCTTTTAGGCTTGTCTTTGCCGACAAAATCTCAAGAGTTAGCCCAATTCTTGCCGCCGCGCATGCAAAAAATTAGTCTAACTTTCGTCGCCGCGCGCGCAGAAAGTTAGCCTAACTTTCGCCGCTGCGCACTGTAGAAATTAGTGTAACTTCCGTCGCCGCATCGCAAATATTTAACATAACTTTGCCGTCGCATCGCAAAATTTAATGTTAATTCCGCCGCCGCGCGTTGCAAAACTTATCCTTAATTTCGTCGCCCTGCATCGCAAAAGTTAACGCTAAAATTGCCAGCAGAGTTGCAAAGTTAGTGCTAAACCCGCCAACCGTGTCATATAAATTTAGCCCAATTTTCGTCGCCGCACGCCTAGAAAGTTAACCTAATTTTCGCTGCCACGCGCGCAGACTTAACATTAATTTCCCCACTGCAGCCTTAGGCAAAATTTCAAAAATAGTTAGAAAAATTCAAAATTTTTCCTTTCTTTCTGTGATGATTATTGCTCAACAGGAGGTGACTTTTTCCTCTGCAAACTATTCAACCTTAGCCTATTGAGGCCCAACATGGTAATGTGTGGTGTTTATAAGGGGATCTTCCCTTGTAACTGTCATCATACTTGGCCCATAGAGGCCCAATGTTGTAGCCTATGGCTCTGACACCATTATGTCACATATCCACCCATCATACCAGCATGGGAGAGAACGTGACACTAAATCCGGGCATCTAGCCCCATATCCATTAAGTAAAAACTTATTGATAAAAAATACATATACATGTACATATTGTAATTAAACACAGCGAAATTAAAAATCATCTACATATCTAGCATACATTCAAACATTTTCATAACAAACATTAAATAATTCCATTGCAGAATTTAACACATGAGAGTACTTATCTTAAAACAATGTAGTCCCGAGCAACCAACTATACAACTGCAACGTTCCACCCAACCATAGGCCAGTTGTGCTTATCAATCTCTTGATACAACTACCACCCCCGAGCTGGGCATGATTTCTACAAGGAACAAGGGAACAACAGACCCACACATAGAGAAACATACACCAAAATGAGCCAAGCCAATCTACAATTGGGTTTATCAGGCTGCTAAGGAAATGGAAAGGAAGAATTGCTAAGCCAGTGAGCTCAACCACAGAGATATGGATGCCCTCTACAAGATCTATCTAGCTTGGCACCCACAATTCCTACACACCCCACTCAAGGAAGTATTCCCTTCACCAATACACAGTCCCTCAGGCCACACCTTCCATTCTAGTGTTCTCCAAGGTGTGCATAGAAGAGTAGCCATCCCTTTTGATCTTTTTGAGAGGTTACTCCCCTCACTAGGTTGATCAAGCCAATTCTATCCACCACCACTCCAAATTTCTTGCTCATGGGTTCAAACCAAAACAAAGATGCACATAAAAGCAAAACCACAATTGCTGGGCATGAAGAAAAACATTTCTTCAGTGGGATGTCCAAAATGGGGTTTCCATTAGCTGCAGAAAAACTTAGGTAACTAAAAACGAAATGGCAATTGGGGAATCATCCTGGGAGAGAAAAATCATTTCCAGGAAATGTTTATGGGCATTCAAGGGACAAAAACGATCTCCATAAACCCCAAAATCATGGCTCCCTTCCTCCCAGCCATTGTGCAATAAAAAAAGGAGTTCCCAAGCATGGAAAATGTAGGAAAAATGGTGAAAAACATGATGGGGAAAGCCCAGCTAGCTCAGACTGCGTGAGAGGGAAAAGGCCATGGGTGAAAGATGGATTTGGGCACGATTTCGTGGGTGTTTTCTTGCCCAAAAAGCAAAAATACGATTTTCCAGATTGATGGCTTGCCCATACACGAAATTGACTGCTATATCTCTCAATCCCCAAGGCATTAACTGCCTCAACCAACTCTTGGAAGAATTAAATGATTGGGTGCATAACCCAAAATGGGTAGTTGGTGGTTTATGGGTTTCCTCATTGACACATGGATTAACACCATTGGCTCAAGGGTTTAAATAATTTCCCTCCCTATTCCTTATAAAAATCATGCCCCCATCTCTTTGTTGCATTGCATAGCTAGTTGTGGATATTTCATTAAAATTCGTATTTACATGATGTCTTAATTTACATCGTGTCTGTCTAGCACAAGAACCATATGCATCGATTTTAATTGCTGATACATAAAATGATAAATCAATGGCGGGGCCTTGGCCTTGAGCTCCTCACCATGATTTAATAACGATATTTACATCATTTACAACTTTAATGCAATAGGGTCAAAATGGGGATGTGACAACATCTCAGGAATATATTAAAGGGAAAGAGGCATTAGACTTAGAAGCTACCATAGTTGATCCCCTCTTATTACATAATGATGAATTGATGGAAATACAAGGTGATTATGAACCAAATCCATATGTCCAATCACATCAGTACAATGCAAATGAGGTAATTCCACATTAATACCAGTAGAAGGAAGAATTCCAGACCAGGCTGCAAGTAGAATGGTAAAAAATTCCTCCACCTCACCAGGTTCCTAAAGCTCCATCACTCGGAACACAGATCAAACATTGGGAAAAAGACCTGAGTAACTACCAGGTTATCCTCCAAGTTTTCTAGGTGCACCATGATATCACTCCTTCATTTTTCCATGAATTCCATGAGATGATCATTAGTACCAAAATAATACCTAAGGAAGTGAAAACAATTTGCAGGATCATTCAACACAATCTATAGCCAACAGGATGCCACTTCAGTTGTTTCCCCCTAACAAACCAATACTAGATTATACGGCTTTGACTATCCAATAGTTGCTCGAACTGATCCACATTACTGCATTAGAAGCATAGAGATCGCTATCATTTGATGATATAGAGAACAACGCAATCAAGTAAGCATATGATGACACATGCATACATCTATCTTATGCTCTAGATACCAAGGAAGAAGCACATAAAGACAAATCACTTGCAAATGATACTATTTTTTCCCTGTGTGATAAATTGCATACAATGTGGCCTCATGTCCATGAACATGTAACAAAAACACTAGAGGAGATATCATCCACCATACTACAAGACCAACCATAGCACCTATGTGTCTCTTGGAATAAAATTCAATCGAAATGAACTGAAATCCAACATCAACTCATCAAGCTCTAGAATCAAGGCAATGAACAACATATTTAATTGATGGCCAAAGTCTCACAAGTGAGCAACATTTTGACAATCATCCGCAACCATCACGAGTAAAAAATGCAGTGAATTCAAGATCTCTTTGTAGCATTAAATGAATGGGTCGACATCCTTGAGAAGAAATAATGACCCATCAAATCCTTCCAAAAAATGTTAAACAATTGAACCATGAATCCCATCTTACAGATGATCCCCTGGAAAGAGAACAAAAGTACAAGTAATCCAAACAAATTGATAATGCGATGGATATTCTCCATGATAAATCCTACACCTCTAAATAGACTATGCAGAGGTTGAAGTCTACAACATAGGAAACCTACAATGATTTGCAACAGTTAGATCACTTTACAGATACAAAAATTCAACAGTTAGAGCAACAGAAACCCACCCTCCTAGATACAGATAAAACCCAACAATTCTTATCTTGCACCAACATCTTGATAGGTAAATGGAGAAAAAAGTTAGATGAGTTTGAACAAATTTGGAAGCAGAATTTTGTTGAAGTACCAAAGTTGGCTCTGTTAGCACTTAGATTTTATTCCGGTTGTAAGAAAATAAAACCTAAGGTAACCTATTTCAAACCAAGCTTTAGGTAGAAGAACTAGCCATTTTCTCTACCAGAGAGGGCTCTCTCAGGATATATATATGAAGGCTAAAATATATAAAGGTTTCCTTAAAACTTCTCAAAGGATATTTTCTGGTCGAAAAGGTAAACAAGAAACATTGGGCATGGAGTCAAAGCTTTCAGAATGTATAATAAACCAGCAAGAGATTTTCACCATATAGATTTTCACAGAGGCAAGATAGTAATCATGTTACAGTCAATTTGATTTTTCAGGCGACATAGAAAGAAGTAAAGACATTCCATCAACAACAGGTATCTATCCAGGATAAATCTATTGTCAACTTTGGAGAATAAAATGGATATTTAAATGCAGATAAAATGAGGCATAACCAGTATGAATCTCAAGTTATTTCAAATGCTCATTTAAATATAGAAGAAAAACACCATGGGAGATATAACGAAGAAGATAACATGCACATATAAGGATAAGGAAAATAACAGACTGCAAGACTGATTAACTCATGAATCTCTGTATCAAAGGATAGGTATCATCACTGTACTGCCTTTATTTCAAAAATAAACTTCAAAACATACTTGTTTCTCAAAAATTTTCCAACCCTTTCAACAATGACCTCCATTGTCTTTTATACAAAATTTTCAGAAGAAGCTCCACATAAATGCTTCTTCTAACTAATAATTAAAAATATTTAACTAAAAATAACTGTCTTCGAGTAATCCATAACTATCTTTCAAATAATATTACAAATTTAAAATAAAAAGTCTTTTTGCCACTTGGCAAGACTTTTGGATATCATCATTTTTGCCACATGGCAGGAATTTCAAATGCATTTAAGTATGAACAGAATATCTGGTCTTTCCGTACTTCTCTACATAATTCCACTGGTCAGCCGTGGGTAGGTCATAACTGGTCATTTCTTTCACCAAGACTCGCATCTCGATATGACCTGCATAAGAAATAGGAAGAAGGTTTGCGCAAGTTGAAATCAGTATATTTAAAATTTCAAATTCCCCTGACATTTTCTCCATTAGGATTTTTCCTGTGAGCATGTGATCTATCTGTTGGAATTTTCGGTGATCCATCCTGATATCAAACAGTAATCTTTTATAATCATTCTGAGGAATTAATTCATTATCTTCGTTCCAGAAAGCTGGGAATCCTTTGTTCACTAACTTGTCAAATTGCCTTTTGAACTGGATTACTTCTTTCCTTATTTCTCCTGCTTTGGCCTCGATGTTTTCGATATGGGAGTATTTGCCTAAGATCCTTCTGGCCCAAGTGATGACAGAAATTCTGTTTGTTATACTCATGGCCGTCAGGTCTGCCTCGGATAAACTGTTTAAAAATGTAATTGCTCTCTGGGCGATTTCTTTCGGCTTTCTGTTTAGGATTTCCCTGACTGCCTGGCAACTGTTTAAGGCATCTTTGGCTACTTTTTCCTTAACTCTTATATAATCCAGATATGGCCTAAGTTTTTCAACTTCTTTAATGATCTGGTCCCATACCATATGTTTACATCCCTGCATAGCAGCTTGTCCTGTTGCATGAGCAGCCAATCCTTTATTATTACTACTCAATTCTTGATTATTTGCCTGCAAAGTTTTTATTTCTTTTTCTTTTGTTTCATTTTCTTCTTTTAATTTCTGTATTTCTGCCTTCAACAATTTGATTTCATTATCTTTTAAACTTATCTGTGACATTGCCTGTAAAATCCCATCTACACCATTCTTATCTTCTTCAGGGCCTGCCTGTACTTGCTGTTGACTGTTCTCTGCTAGTTGTTTTCTCACTGTTGCCAACTGTTCTTCCAAAAGGAACCTTTCTTTTTCCCAGTAGTCCTTTTCGTCAGACAGCTTTAGCAATTTAGCTGTGACATCATTGACTTCATTAGCTAACTCTTCTTTCTCTTTTTCTAATATAGTCAATTCTGCACTTTGAATGAGTACAGCATCTGGGATTTTCAACTTTCGTCTCAATGTTAAAATCATTTCTTCTTTCTCCTGGAGCAATTTGGTAGCTGCAGCTCCATCTTTATTAGTTAAGTCTATTTGCAGTTTCTTAATTTGATGTTGTCGAGACTTATTCTCTGCCTTTTCTTGCCTCAACTGATTATTTAATTTTTCTACTGAATTCTTTAGTTTGTTTGCTCTCAATGTGGCCCCCAAATAGTCTGAGTATATAACCTCTCCAGCTTGTCTATGTAACAAAATTTTGTCAGGGGCATTTATCTTCGACAAATCTACACTCATCTCTGAGATCTTGTCTTTGGTCACAACTGAAAATTTTAAAGAATTTTCTTTGATGTTCCTGCTGGTGAATAAGCTCACTTCATTGTTTGATATATTTCTGACCTTTGGAAACAATAAACTTGTTTGTTTCGCAGATTCCTGTTTGTTTTTACTATGTTCATTAAATACATCCATGAAATTTTTAGGTCTATTTACATCATCCCCTACAGAGGTCTCTTCAATATTGTATTCCCTCACTGTAACCTCGGGTATTTCATTTTCTGTAGCTTTTGCTTCTTCTGAAATGGTTGTCAATTCCTGTGACTCATCAGTCTTCAATCGTTTTCCTTTTTCTGTCTCTTCATCATCAATAATCATAATGTCCTGTATAGGTCTTTTGGACCCTACTAATGCAGTATTGATTTCGCTTTCTGTTTCTGCCATTGCTTCCTCCAATGACCTTTCTATGTCGGCCTTGTCTGGGATAATTTCTTCTTTGTATTCGAGCCAGTTGGCTCTGTCTGCCATCCCTTCAACAGTTTGATGATTCAGAGCCTTAATACGGTGTTCAATTCTTCTTTTGGATATGATATTTAATGGGTCATATTCCAATGCTGCATCTGTCTCGAAATTCATGTCTTTTAACAATTTTTCTATATATACAGCAGCGTTCTTATTCTTTATTGTAAACGGACCTAATGTGAAAGGGTACTTAATGTCCGTTGCTTGTCTGTGGACTAAAAAATTGTTATCTTCTACAATCAATTTCTGTCTCAAAAACTCCAAGGCAAAAATCCTCAAGGTGAGGAATGCTGGTAGCACATAGGGTTTATGCTTGAACCCATACAATCTGACCACTGTACTATCTTTTGATAAAAACCAGTCTCCTGTAGCATACTCTGTATTCAGTTGCATTGATACCTGCATTTCTGGCAATACCCTAGGCAGACTTTTTCCGAAAATCATCTTAAAGATCGTTGAGAGCATGTAATTGATGAAATTGAAAATATTGTTTTCCAGTGGAGTTGCAAAAACGATCTCTGGGAACTGTAATTCTTCTTGGCTGGATACCATAATCATTTTCATTAAAAATGCTTGAAACCTGAAATGTCTGTGTGTGGAAAAATTGACCATCTGGTCATGCATCCTTTCGGCTATGAAAGCTTCAAAATTTAGTCGGGGAATTTGACTTTCGTCAATTCCCGACTGGATTATACTTATTCTGTACAATAAACTCAATTGGAACTCAGTTATATACAAATCCGAATCTAACCCTAAAACTACGGCTAACAGTGTCAAGACCAATTGGGTATTCTCATTAAAAAGGTTGATATCTAAAGGGTAAGGGAGTTCAGAAAGGCTAGTTTCTGGTCTGAGACACGTCGACAGAAACACTTCCCTATCACTCTGAGAGGCATGGTGAAAATTTTCAATAATTGATACCTCAGAAAAAACTTCAGGGTCGAGGGTTTGGGGCAAATCTATTTCTAGGGCTCTAATCACTTCGACTGGCTCAATTTTGCAGATGGCTCTAGTTTTCTGACTGTTTAAAACAACTTTTTCTTCCCGTGAATAGTTTTCAGCACACCAGGAGACGAATTCTGGGAAAACAGGAAATTGATCAGGGAAAAAAGCTATTAGAGATGACTGGTGAACTCTATGCGGGTCTATACCCTCTTTTAACAGCTCAGATAACTTCACTTTTACATCGGAAACTGGGAACCTAAGAAGGGTATCGAAAACGTCTTCATCTCTGTCTTCTAGGGCATCTTTCGACCTAGAAACGTCTATATCTTGTACAGTCTCCATCTAAATGCTTCTTTTAAACAAATTTCCGTTTAAAGAGAGTGACAGGTCACCAGACCCTACCTGTAAGTGCTTGCTTTTCGCCTTCTGTCGCAATCGCCGGCTTCCACCAGTCTTCGGGACTCTCCAGGATAACGACAATACAAAATGCCGTTATGTGGAGCCCTTTCTTTTTATATAAGCCTTTTTAGACTAACCTCCTTGCACCTTTACGAACGTGGGTCATTTTCAACCATTGATCTTTGAACCATCATTTTGAACCGTCAGATCTTGTCCATCTTTATTGCACCGGCGGTATCCGCGATCGAAAAGGTGGTTTCCTTTTCCGGTTTGCTACCCGCGCGGATGCACCATCTGCTGACACCTGTCGAGGCGGTTTATTCTCCGCGACCGCTTTCCTTTATATTCCGTGCGCATGTTCCTGGCCGCGGATGAAATGCTGGCCGTTGATTTGATTGAAACATGTATTGGCCTTCCGATCCATGCAAAGTATAGTGCCACGTGCTACGGTCTTATCAATCCATTCCTTGTTCGCCACCTGTTAGGTCCCACCTTGCCACGTAAGAGATCTTTCCACCTTTCTGTAATGGGTGGTTCCGCGCGGTGTTATGGTGGTTTCCGATACCACTTTCTCCAAGCGCAGATGAATGAATGTGGGACACGTGCCTTGGTGGTATTATGTCCGCTACCACCCTCCATCGTTTGTTGACGATCACTTTGGCGACGCGGGGTTAATATGAACCGTTGATTTGGATCTATGCTATCTCCGCCGACGAAACCTGACCGGGGCTTAACCTTTCCATAAATTTGTTGGCGGACTTTATAAACATGGGTTTTTATAATGTATTTTTTTTATATAAAACCTTTATTTCAACCCTTTTAGAGATGATTCTTTCTCTTAGGACCTTTTTCAAAAATTTCAATTTTCCTCAGACCTGGTGTCAACAACTGGCTCCAACTGGGGATGCTATCCTCCCTGCGAGGTAGCAAAGAACATCGTAGACCAAGTGCCTGATCCATTGGGCCAAATTCAAATTTCAAATTTTTTTTTTTTTTTTTTTTTTTTTTTTTGAAATATTTACACTGTATAAGAACTTTCTTTCACTTCCATCTGTTAGGACAAATAATGTTTGAGGTGCCTCCCATTTACTGGCCCCCCAGGATAAAATTCTCCATTGCAATTTTTTAAGATAAAAGCATTTTCTCCTTGGCATCCTGCAATAATATATGGACCTTTCCATAAATGTTCAAACTTTCCATGGTGTTCTTCTTTCCTGGAATCCCATTTCAAAACCAAATCATTTATTTGAAAATCTCTTTCCTTAACTTTTCTGTCAAAAGTCTTTTTCATTTTTTCTTGATGTATTTGGGTCTTGTTATATGCTTTTTCTCTGACTTCATGCAATTCTATCATTTGGTTTATTCTTCTTTGCATATGATTTGGTTCTTCATCAACTTCTTGTAACAGTTTCATGACTGGCAATCCTAAAGAGACAGGAAAAACTACTTCTGTACCATATACCAACTGAAAAGGAGAAGTACCAATTGCTCTTTTTGTACTGATTCTGTCTGCCCATAGAGCATATTTCAGTTTGGTGTGCCAAGCCCTCTTATTATCCTCTAACAACTTCTTTATGATTCTCACCAAACTTTTATTTGAAGATTCGGCTAATCCATTTCCTTGTGGATAATAAGCTGTTGAATGATTCAGATGTATATGATATTTATGACAGAAATTTATCATCTTTTTTTATTTGAATGCTGGGGCATTATCTGTCACTATCCTTTTAGGGCAACCAAACCTGGACAAAATATTTTCTTCCAAAAAGTTCATAATCACCGTCTCTGTAGCATTTCTGGTTGGTATGGCCTCAATCCATTTTGTGAAATAATCAGTAGCAGTCAAAATCCACTTGTGTTGTCCTGAAGAATTCGGGTTAATTTCACCAATAAAATCTAACCCCCACTGTTGGAACGGTGCTTCAACGGAAATGGGTTTCAGTGGAAATGGTAATAATTCTCTTTTTCCATCGAAAATTTGACATTCATGACATTTTGTTATTTCTTTATACACATCGGAATACATGCTAGGCCAGTAAAAACCAGCTCTAAGAATTTTGTTCACTGTAGCCTTCCATGAATGATGTCCTCCACACAAACCCTTATGAAATTCCACCATAATATACTGTGCCTCATTCTCTAAAAGACAATTTAACAATATTCCTCCTGGATCTTTCCAAAACAAATTTCCATCTAATATGCAAAACTTTGCAGCTTTCAGTTTTACTGACCTGGCCCTTGTTTTTTCCATGTCTGCAGGTGCTTGGAGATTCTGTAAGACATATACAATATCTGAGTACCAGGGGGATAAAGAAAAATCTTCAATTATTGGTGACTTTGGAACATCCTCGGATGAGGTTTCAGCCATAAAATTTATACTGAGGGAATCCAAATTTGTTTCTGTCATCATCTTAGCTAAACCTTGACCTTTTATTAATTTGGTGGGTTTAATGTCCAGGTCATATTCTAGTAATACTGCTATCCATTTTGCTCTTTTCCCTTCAGGATCTGGTTGTGTAAGAATATCTTTTACTGCTGATGATGGAACATGCGCTATTGTATGAGAATGCAAAATATATATTCTGAAATCCTTCAATGCTTTCACCAAAGCATAAGCTTGTTTTTCCATGATGTTGTATTTTAATTTTGCATCTCTCAGAATTTTACTAAAAAATGCAATAGGCTGTTCTATACCCTCTTGATTCTTCTGCAACAGTACCCCATCCACTGTGTGCTCCGATGCATATGTAAACATAATGAAATCCCTTGTATAGTCTGGACTAATTAATACCGGTGCTTCGGTCAATGCTTTTTTGATGTTGTCGAAGGATTTTCTTGCTTCTTCATTCCATTTGATTTCTCTATCTTTTCTCAACATTTCAGTTATATTTCTTAAAATTTCAGCAAAACTGGGGATGAACCTCCTCAACCAATTTACCCTTCCTATGAATGACTGAATCTCTTTCTTACTTCTAGGAATTCCCACTTTTTGTATTGCAGATACTCTCTCTGGATCAATCTTAATTCCTTCTTTGGATATGATGTGTCCCAATAACCTTCCTTCTTCCATGCAAAAATGTGATTTCTTAGGATTTAACGAAATTCCAAACCTTCTACATTTTATGAAAACTCTTTCCAAATGTTTCCAGTGATCAGCTGCGTTCTTTGAATAAACAGTGATATCATCCATGTATACCACCACAATTTTGTCCCTTTCATCTGCAAATGCAATATCCATAGCTCTCTGAAATGTTGCTCCTGCATTCATTAGACCAAATGGCATTTTGGCGTACATAAACGTTCCCCAAGGTGTAGTAAAAGCAGTTTTTTCTTGATCTTCTGGATGAACTTTGATTTGATTATAACCTGAAAAACCATCTAGCATTGATATTCTCTCGGCTCCCACAACTTGTTGTAAAACCTGGTCCATTTTAGGGAGTGGATAATTATCTTTCAACGAAGCTCTGTTCAAGTTTCTAAAATCCACACACATCCTTATTTCTCCATTCTTTTTCCTCACAGGTACTAAATTTGCTAACCACTTGGAAAACCTCAGAGACACAATTATCTTAGCATCAAACAACTTCCTCACCTCTTTTTCTATCACTGGCAGTAGCTTGGGATTTATTCTTCTCAACTTTTGCTTAAAAGGCTTTTCACCTGGTTTAATTGGAATTGTATGTTGTATAACAGAAATATCATATTCCTTTAAATCCTCATAGCTCCAAGCAAAAACATCTGAAAACCTTTTCATTACTTCCACACTTTTATCTTCTTCTTTTCTTGGTAACTTCTTTGAAAGTTTTACTAATTTGGGATCTTTTTCAGAACCCAGATTATAATCCTTCACATCTTCAGGCTTTGGTTCAATCTTTGGATTTTTTACCACATCATTTTTATCAAATAACTTTTCTAAAGGAATTAAACCTCTAGGGATAACATTATTCTTCAGTTGAATAATATCCTTACCTCCGATCTTCTGTTTGAATTTTTCGACTTCCTCCGGAGAATCCACTTCGTCTGGACCCATCTCATCACCTTCTGCATCAATAGATCTGTAGTGGAACTCATCGGTCATTTCCAAAAAGCGTTTGATCTGTTGGTCATCTTCAAAGACCTGCCAATGCTTGACATTGTCTGGAATAGATGGTCTATGTATGACTTCGATATTATATTCCTTTTTAGAAAAGACGGGAGTTTTGAATGCAGCTCCTGCAGTGGCTAAAGAATCTGCTACAGTGTTGCTAACTCGAGGAATTGAGATAACATCATGTTCATCAAAGAAGTTTTCCAGTAAATCCCACACTTCATTCCTATAGGACCTCATTTTAGGGTGTTTGGTCTGATAAATAGCTTTTACTTGATTTATAACCAATTCAGAATCTCCGAATACCTCAATCTTTTTTGCTTTCAAATCTTTCAACACATTCAATCCCAGAATTAAGGCCTCATACTCTGCAACATTGTTGGTACACTCAAAATTCAATTGGTAAGAAAACATTAGAAAATCTCTGTCAGGAGTAATTATCCATACTCCTGCTCCAGCTCCTTCCCTGCTTCTAGCTCCATCAAAGTGCATGGTCCAAGTACCTTCTTTTCTGATTTTTTCTCTTAACAATTTTTCCTCCTTATTTTCTTTAGGTTCAATTAAATCAATCTTTTCTTTAGATTCAACATCATTGTACAAAATGCAAGACCCCAAATCGGTGTCTAAAGCATAAATGGCATGTTTCTCAGGTTCTTTTAGATCACTTACCAAATAAGAAGCTCTCTTTTCGGTATACAATCTTCTGTGTACCCCCAACACTGGAATAGTAGCGAAAGACATATCCATTTGTAGAGTTCCCTTTAACTTTGAAGCCCACGACCTGGATAATAACATACCAAACTTTGTAGGGATATCAGCAACCACCACGTCCATGAGAATACCTTTGGCTGGTATTTTACTGAGATTGACTGTCAAATCTTTAATCAATCCTAAACATTTAACTTTCCTTGAATCAAAAGAAAATAAGTCATCATATGGTCTTGTGATCTCCAATCCTAGAGAATCTACTACAAGTTTAGGCATCAAATTATGAGAAGCTCCGGAATCCAACATACAGTTATGTACCACTTTATCATGAATATCCAAATTCACATAGAAAGGAGAAACTTCTTCCAAACTATTGTCTTCCATTCTTGATCCTAAACAGATATTAGGATTCTCATCATCTAACTCCAAAGTGTCTACTTCCACCCGATTTTCTACCTGCATCATCTTGAAAATTTGTTCCTTGTATTCCTTGTTCTTCAGTATTTCATTAAAGGGTACTGAAATCTTGACTTTTGACATTTCATTCTGTATGTTGAAAGGAACCAAACTTTTATCATTTTCTTTCATTGAATCTTTCTTGATATCTGGAATTATCTTGGGTACATCTTCATTTTCCTTTCTCTTAGTTTGTGGTTCAGACTGACTTGTAGAAGCTTTATCAACATTTCTTTTTGACTTGCCTATTGGTTCTTTCCCTTTGTCAATTACAACATCTCGGTTCCTCAGATTCATCTTTCTTTGAAGATCATTTATGGTGTTTTGATAACCAATCTGGTATTGATCACTCCCCATCTCCAAACTACAACATTCTCCTTCTGCCAGGAACATATCATGCTCCTGTTTAGTCAAATATACTTCTGGATCAGAACTGCCACAATGATGAATATCTCCTTCAGGCATTTCGGCTTCAGATTCTCCAGCAATATAATTCTCAGGAAAAGGAGGTCGGATTTGATCGTCTTCTGCATTCCTTGGGTTTGTCTGTCCTCTCGGTCTTACAGCTGGAACAAAAGGCCTCCTAAAGTTAGGGTTTCTGATTTGAGGTTCTGCTGGTTCTTTATTTGGAGTTTTATTGTCCACTACTAATCTTTCTAGCAATTTTTCCATAGTTTTCATCATCGCTTCGAACTTTATATCAGTAGAGGAAGAAGAAGCAGAAGAAGAAGCCACATTTTGATTATCTTCTCTAATTTTCTTTCTATCCATATCTCTATGTCTCATTTTTCCAGGAGCCATCATATTAGCCTCAACTTCTACTGCATCTTTCATCATTATTGCCAAAGTAGTAGATCTTCTTTCTCTTAATGTGCATGAAAAATCACCTTCAAAAGCATCAGCATAATGTAACTTGGCTGCTCCTACTGGAGGTTTTATATCTGTAGGGATTGAATTATAGACTTTCATAAATCTGGCAGAAAACTCCTGAACTGACTCAAACCCTCCTTTTTTCAAATTGTTGTATTGGGTCAATACCTGTGAAGGATTCTTCTGATCTTCCCATCTTTCAATAAAAAGGGTTGTAAAGGCATCATAATTTGCAATAGATCCAGCGGCCAAGGCTCTAAACCATTTTTTCACTTCACCTCTCAAACTTTGAGCAAACAACCTCATTTTAGCATCATCAAAATCTACTTCTTCTAAATCAATAAAATCGCTGAAATTATCAATATGTTGTTGTGCTGTATAATTTCCCTCATTATCAAAAGTAAAGATCCTCTGTGCATAATTTTGAGGCAAATCATGTAAAACTGCTGGCAAAACCAAAGGAGCAAATCTGGCGGCCATGGGTGGTGGGTTATAAGGTGCAACTACAGTCGCCTGTTGTCTATTACCCGGTACAGGTATTCTTTGGGCTTTGGATATTTCAGGTGCTTTCCTCTCAGATCTTTGTAAATTTTCCCAAACAGATTTTAAAGAATAGTCCCACAAACTTTGTGGATCAACTTTTGTTTCTCTCAAATCAGAATCTGACTTAGTTCTAAACAAAATCTTTTCACTGGAACCAATATTTTCTTCCTCAAACAAATGTTCTTGCAAAGAAGGAAATATATTTGAAAACTGGGAAATACCTTCTTTCGTCTTGCCTTTGATTTTCTCCGTCTTGAGGAGTTTTTCTGGATTATCTACGCCCGAAAAGAACTGCGAACCGGGATTCCTTCTTGTAGCCACAATGTCTTTCTCAACTTAATCTCAAAACTTCTAAAAACTGTCACAAGTGAAGTCGCCAGGGCAATATCTACAACCAACTTGTTTCAAACTTCCTTGCCCAAGAAATTTGAGCTTTCTTTGTCGTTTCTCCCAGGGAAAATTTCACTTTCGGTCCCCGGCAACGGCGCCAAAATGTTAGCACTTAGATTTTATTCCGGTTGTAAGAAAATAAAACCTAAGGTAACCTATTTCAAACCAAGCTTTAGGTAGAAGAACTAGCCATTTTCTCTACCAGAGAGGGCTCTCTCAGGATATATATATGAAGGCTAAAATATATAAAGGTTTCCTTAAAACTTCTCAAAGGATATTTTCTGGTCGAAAAGGTAAACAAGAAACATTGGGCATGGAGTCAAAGCTTTCAGAATGTATAATAAACCAGCAACAGATTTTCACCATATAGATTTTCACAGAGGCAAGATAGTAATCATGTTACAGTCAATTTGATTTTTCAGGCGACATAGAAAGAAGTAAAGACATTCCATCAACAACAGGTATCTATCCAGGATAAATCTATTGTCAACTTTGGAGAATAAAATGGATATTTAAATGCAGATAAAATGAGGCATAACCAGTATGAATCTCAAGTTATTTCAAATGCTCATTTAAATATAGAAGAAAAACACCATGGGAGATATAACGAAGAAGATAACATGCACATATAAGGATAAGGAAAATAACAGACTGCAAGACTGATTAACTCATGAATCTCTGTATCAAAGGATAGGTATCATCACTGTACTGCCTTTATTTCAAAAATAAACTTCAAAACATACTTGTTTCTCAAAAATTTTCCAACCCTTTCAACAATGACCTCCATTGTCTTTTATACAAAATTTTCAGAAGAAGCTCCACATAACTGCTTCTTCTAACTAATAATTAAAAATATTTAACTAAAAATAACTGTCTTCGAGTAATCCATAACTGTCTTTCAAATAATATTACAAATTTAAAATAAAAAGTCTTTTTGCCACTTGGCAAGACTTTTGGATATCATCATTTTTGCCACATGGCAGGAATTTCAAATGCATTTAAGTATGAACAGAATATCTGGTCTTTCCGTACTTCTCTACATAATTCCACTGGTCAGCCGTGGGTAGGTCATAACTGGTCATTTCTTTCACCAAGACTCGCATCTCGATATGACCTGCATAAGAAATAGGAAGAAGGTTTGCGCAAGTTGAAATCAGTATATTTAAAATTTCAAATTCCCCTGACATTTTCTCCATTAGGATTTTTCCTGTGAGCATGTGATCTATCTGTTGGAATTTTCGGTGATCCATCCTGATATCAAACAGTAATCTTTTATAATCATTCTGAGGAATTAATTCATTATCTTCGTTCCAGAAAGCTGGGAATCCTTTGTTCACTAACTTGTCAAATTGCCTTTTGAACTGGATTACTTCTTTCCTTATTTCTCCTGCTTTGGCCTCGATGTTTTCGATATGGGAGTATTTGCCTAAGATCCTTCTGGCCCAAGTGATGACAGAAATTCTGTTTGTTATAATCATGGCCGTCAGGTCTGCCTCAGATAAACTGTTTAAAAATGTAATTGCTCTCTGGGCGATTTCTTTCGGCTTTCTGTTTAGGCTTTCCCTGACTGCCTGGCAACTGTTTAAGGCATCTTTGGCTACTTTTTCCTTAACTCTTATATAATCCAGATATGGCCTAAGTTTTTCAACTTCTTTAATGATCTGGTCCCATACCATATGTTTACATCCCTGCATAGCAGCTTGTCCTGTTGCATGAGCAGCCAATCCTTTATTATTACTACTCAATTCTTGATTATTTGCCTGCAAAGTTTTTATTTCTTTTTCTTTTGTTTCATTTTCTTCTTTTAATTTCTGTATTTCTGCCTTCAACAATTTGATTTCATTATCTTTTAAACTTATCTGTGACATTGCCTGTAAAATCCCATCTACACCATTCTTATCTTCTTCAGGGCCTGCCTGTACTTGCTGTTGACTGTTCTCTGCTAGTTGTTTTCTCACTGTTGCCAACTGTTCTTCCAAAAGGAACCTTTCTTTTTCCCAGTAGTCCTTTTCGTCAGACAGCTTTAGCAATTTAGCTGTGACATCATTGACTTCATTAGCTAACTCTTCTTTCTCTTTTTCTAATATAGTCAATTCTGCACTTTGAATGAGTACAGCATCTGGGATTTTCAACTTTCGTCTCAATGTTAAAATCATTTCTTCTTTCTCCTGGAGCAATTTGGTAGCTGCAGCTCCATCTTTATTAGTTAAGTCTATTTGCAGTTTCTTAATTTGATGTTGTCGAGACTTATTCTCTGCCTTTTCTTGCCTCAACTGATTATTTAATTTTTCTACTGAATTCTTTAGTTTGTTTGCTCTCAATGTGGCCCCCAAATAGTCTGAGTATATAACCTCTCCAGCTTGTCTATGTAACAAAATTTTGTCAGGGGCATTTATCTTCGACAAATCTACACTCATCTCTGAGATCTTGTCTTTGGTCACAACTGAAAATTTTAAAGAATTTTCTTTGATGTTCCTGCTGGTGAATAAGCTCACTTCATTGTTTGATATATTTCTGACCTTTGGAAACAATAAACTTGTTTGTTTCGCAGATTCCTGTTTGTTTTTACTATGTTCATTAAATACATCCATGAAATTTTTAGGTCTATTTACATCATCCCCTACAGAGGTCTCTTCAATATTGTATTCCCTCACTGTAACCTCGGGTATTTCATTTTCTGTAGCTTTTGCTTCTTCTGAAATGGTTGTCAATTCCTGTGACTCATCAGTCTTCAATCGTTTTCCTTTTTCTGTCTCTTCATCATCAATAATCATAATGTCCTGTATAGGTCTTTTGGACCCTACTAATGCAGTATTGATTTCGCTTTCTGTTTCTGCCATTGCTTCCTCCAATGACCTTTCTATGTCGGCCTTGTCTGGGATAATTTCTTCTTTGTATTCGAGCCAGTTGGCTCTGTCTGCCATCCCTTCAACAGTTTGATGATTCAGAGCCTTAATACGGTGTTCAATTCTTCTTTTGGATATGATATTTAATGGGTCATATTCCAATGCTGCATCTGTCTCGAAATTCATGTCTTTTAACAATTTTTCTATATATACAGCAGCGTTCTTATTCTTTATTGTAAACGGACCTAATGTGAAAGGGTACTTAATGTCCGTTGCTTGTCTGTGGACTAAAAAATTGTTATCTTCTACAATCAATTTCTGTCTCAAAAACTCCAAGGCAAAAATCCTCAAGGTGAGGAATGCTGGTAGCACATAGGGTTTATGCTTGAACCCATACAATCTGACCACTGTACTATCTTTTGATAAAAACCAGTCTCCTGTAGCATACTCTGTATTCAGTTGCATTGATACCTGCATTTCTGGCAATACCCTAGGCAGACTTTTTCCGAAAATCATCTTAAAGATCGTTGAGAGCATGTAATTGATGAAATTGAAAATATTGTTTTCCAGTGGAGTTGCAAAAACGATCTCTGGGAACTGTAATTCTTCTTGGCTGGATACCATAATCATTTTCATTAAAAATGCTTGAAACCTGAAATGTCTGTGTGTGGAAAAATTGACCATCTGGTCATGCATCCTTTCGGCTATGAAAGCTTCAAAATTTAGTCGGGGAATTTGACTTTCGTCAATTCCCGACTGGATTATACTTATTCTGTACAATAAACTCAATTGGAACTCAGTTATATACAAATCCGAATCTAACCCTAAAACTACGGCTAACAGTGTCAAGACCAATTGGGTATTCTCATTAAAAAGGTTGATATCTAAAGGGTAAGGGAGTTCAGAAAGGCTAGTTTCTGGTCTGAGACACGTCGACAGAAACACTTCCCTATCACTCTGAGAGGCATGGTGAAAATTTTCAATAATTGATACCTCAGAAAAAACTTCAGGGTCGAGGGTTTGGGGCAAATCTATTTCTAGGGCTCTAATCACTTCGACTGGCTCAATTTTGCAGATGGCTCTAGTTTTCTGACTGTTTAAAACAACTTTTTCTTCCCGTGAATAGTTTTCAGCACACCAGGAGACGAATTCTGGGAAAACAGGAAATTGATCAGGGCAAAAAGCTATTAGAGATGACTGGTGAACTCTATGCGGGTCTATACCCTCTTTTAACAGCTCAGATAACTTCACTTTTACATCGGAAACTGGGAACCTAAGAAGGGTATCGAAAACGTCTTCATCTCTGTCTTCTAGGGCATCTTTCGACCTAGAAACGTCTATATCTTGTACAGTCTCCATCTAAATGCTTCTTTTAAACAAATTTCCGTTTAAAGAGAGTGACAGGTCACCAGACCCTACCTGTAAGTGCTTGCTTTTCGCCTTCTGTCGCAATCGCCGGCTTCCACCAGTCTTCGGGACTCTCCAGGATAACGACAATACAAAATGCCGTTATGTGGAGCCCTTTCTTTTTATATAAGCCTTTTTAGACTAACCTCCTTGCACCTTTACGAACGTGGGTCATTTTCAACCATTGATCTTTGAACCATCATTTTGAACCGTCAGATCTTGTCCATCTTTATTGCACCGGCGGTATCCGCGATCGAAAAGGTGGTTTCCTTTTCCGGTTTGCTACCCGCGCGGATGCACCATCTGCTGACACCTGTCGAGGCGGTTTATTCTCCGCGACCGCTTTCCTTTATATTCCGTGCGCATGTTCCTGGCCGCGGATGAAATGCTGGCCGTTGATTTGATTGAAACATGTATTGGCCTTCCGATCCATGCAAAGTATAGTGCCACGTGCTACGGTCTTATCAATCCATTCCTTGTTCGCCACCTGTTAGGTCCCACCTTGCCACGTAAGAGATCTTTCCACCTTTCTGTAATGGGTGGTTCCGCGCGGTGTTATGGTGGTTTCCGATACCACTTTCTCCAAGCGCAGATGAATGAATGTGGGACACGTGCCTTGGTGGTATTATGTCCGCTACCACCCTCCATCGTTTGTTGACGATCACTTTGGCGACGCGGGGTTAATATGAACCGTTGATTTGGATCTATGCTATCTCCGCCGACGAAACCTGACCGGGGCTTAACCTTTCCATAAATTTGTTGGCGGACTTTATAAACATGGGTTTTTATAATGTATTTTTTTTATATAAAACCTTTATTTCAACCCTTTTAGAGATGATTCTTTCTCTTAGGACCTTTTTCAAAAATTTCAATTTTCCTCAGACCTGGTGTCAACAACTGGCTCCAACTGGGGATGCTATCCTCCCTGCGAGGTAGCAAAGAACATCGTAGACCAAGTGCCTGATCCATTGGGCCAAATTCAAATTTCAAATTTTTTTTTTTTTTTTTTTTTTTTTTTTGAAATATTTACACTGTATAAGAACTTTCTTTCACTTCCATCTGTTAGGACAAATAATGTTTGAGGTGCCTCCCATTTACTGGCCCCCCAGGATAAAATTCTCCATTGCAATTTTTTAAGATAAAAGCATTTTCTCCTTGGCATCCTGCAATAATATATGGACCTTTCCATAAATGTTCAAACTTTCCATGGTGTTCTTCTTTCCTGGAATCCCATTTCAAAACCAAATCATTTATTTGAAAATCTCTTTCCTTAACTTTTCTGTCAAAAGTCTTTTTCATTTTTTCTTGATGTATTTGGGTCTTGTTATATGCTTTTTCTCTGACTTCATGCAATTCTATCATTTGGTTTATTCTTCTTTGCATATGATTTGGTTCTTCATCAACTTCTTGTAACAGTTTCATGACTGGCAATCCTAAAGAGACAGGAAAAACTACTTCTGTACCATATACCAACTGAAAAGGAGAAGTACCAATTGCTCTTTTTGTACTGATTCTGTCTGCCCATAGAGCATATTTCAGTTTGGTGTGCCAAGCCCTCTTATTATCCTCTAACAACTTCTTTATGATTCTCACCAAACTTTTATTTGAAGATTCGGCTAATCCATTTCCTTGTGGATAATAAGCTGTTGAATGATTCAGATGTATATGATATTTATGACAGAAATTTATCATCTTTTTTTATTTGAATGCTGGGGCATTATCTGTCACTATCCTTTTAGGGCAACCAAACCTGGACAAAATATTTTCTTCCAAAAAGTTCATAATCACCGTCTCTGTAGCATTTCTGGTTGGTATGGCCTCAATCCATTTTGTGAAATAATCAGTAGCAGTCAAAATCCACTTGTGTTGTCCTGAAGAATTCGGGTTAATTTCACCAATAAAATCTAACCCCCACTGTTGGAACGGTGCTTCAACGGAAATGGGTTTCAGTGGAAATGGTAATAATTCTCTTTTTCCATCGAAAATTTGACATTCATGACATTTTGTTATTTCTTTATACACATCGGAATACATGCTAGGCCAGTAAAAACCAGCTCTAAGAATTTTGTTCACTGTAGCCTTCCATGAATGATGTCCTCCACACAAACCCTTATGAAATTCCACCATAATATACTGTGCCTCATTCTCTAAAAGACAATTTAACAATATTCCTCCTGGATCTTTCCAAAACAAATTTCCATCTAATATGCAAAACTTTGCAGCTTTCAGTTTTACTGACCTGGCCCTTGTTTTTTCCATGTCTGCAGGTGCTTGGAGATTCTGTAAGACATATACAATATCTGAGTACCAGGGGGATAAAGAAAAATCTTCAATTATTGGTGACTTTGGAACATCCTCGGATGAGGTTTCAGCCATAAAATTTATACTGAGGGAATCCAAATTTGTTTCTGTCATCATCTTAGCTAAACCTTGACCTTTTATTAATTTGGTGGGTTTAATGTCCAGGTCATATTCTAGTAATACTGCTATCCATTTTGCTCTTTTCCCTTCAGGATCTGGTTGTGTAAGAATATCTTTTACTGCTGATGATGGAACATGCGCTATTGTATGAGAATGCAAAATATATATTCTGAAATCCTTCAATGCTTTCACCAAAGCATAAGCTTGTTTTTCCATGATGTTGTATTTTAATTTTGCATCTCTCAGAATTTTACTAAAAAATGCAATAGGCTGTTCTATACCCTCTTGATTCTTCTGCAACAGTACCCCATCCACTGTGTGCTCCGATGCATATGTAAACATAATGAAATCCCTTGTATAGTCTGGACTAATTAATACCGGTGCTTCGGTCAATGCTTTTTTGATGTTGTCGAAGGATTTTCTTGCTTCTTCATTCCATTTGATTTCTCTATCTTTTCTCAACATTTCAGTTATATTTCTTAAAATTTCAGCAAAACTGGGGATGAACCTCCTCAACCAATTTACCCTTCCTATGAATGACTGAATCTCTTTCTTACTTCTAGGAATTCCCACTTTTTGTATTGCAGATACTCTCTCTGGATCAATCTTAATTCCTTCTTTGGATATGATGTGTCCCAATAACCTTCCTTCTTCCATGCAAAAATGTGATTTCTTAGGATTTAACGAAATTCCAAACCTTCTACATTTTATGAAAACTCTTTCCAAATGTTTCCAGTGATCAGCTGCGTTCTTTGAATAAACAGTGATATCATCCATGTATACCACCACAATTTTGTCCCTTTCATCTGCAAATGCAATATCCATAGCTCTCTGAAATGTTGCTCCTGCATTCATTAGACCAAATGGCATTTTGGCGTACATAAACGTTCCCCAAGGTGTAGTAAAAGCAGTTTTTTCTTGATCTTCTGGATGAACTTTGATTTGATTATAACCTGAAAAACCATCTAGCATTGATATTCTCTCGGCTCCCACAACTTGTTGTAAAACCTGGTCCATTTTAGGGAGTGGATAATTATCTTTCAACGAAGCTCTGTTCAAGTTTCTAAAATCCACACACATCCTTATTTCTCCATTCTTTTTCCTCACAGGTACTAAATTTGCTAACCACTTGGAAAACCTCAGAGACACAATTATCTTAGCATCAAACAACTTCCTCACCTCTTTTTCTATCACTGGCAGTAGCTTGGGATTTATTCTTCTCAACTTTTGCTTAAAAGGCTTTTCACCTGGTTTAATTGGAATTGTATGTTGTATAACAGAAATATCATATTCCTTTAAATCCTCATAGCTCCAAGCAAAAACATCTGAAAACCTTTTCATTACTTCCACACTTTTATCTTCTTCTTTTCTTGGTAACTTCTTTGAAAGTTTTACTAATTTGGGATCTTTTTCAGAACCCAGATTATAATCCTTCACATCTTCAGGCTTTGGTTCAATCTTTGGATTTTTTACCACATCATTTTTATCAAATAACTTTTCTAAAGGAATTAAACCTCTAGGGATAACATTATTCTTCAGTTGAATAATATCCTTACCTCCGATCTTCTGTTTGAATTTTTCGACTTCCTCCGGAGAATCCACTTCGTCTGGACCCATCTCATCACCTTCTGCATCAATAGATCTGTAGTGGAACTCATCGGTCATTTCCAAAAAGCGTTTGATCTGTTGGTCATCTTCAAAGACCTGCCAATGCTTGACATTGTCTGGAATAGATGGTCTATGTATGACTTCGATATTATATTCCTTTTTAGAAAAGACGGGAGTTTTGAATGCAGCTCCTGCAGTGGCTAAAGAATCTGCTACAGTGTTGCTAACTCGAGGAATTGAGATAACATCATGTTCATCAAAGAAGTTTTCCAGTAAATCCCACACTTCATTCCTATAGGACCTCATTTTAGGGTGTTTGGTCTGATAAATAGCTTTTACTTGATTTATAACCAATTCAGAATCTCCGAATACCTCAATCTTTTTTGCTTTCAAATCTTTCAACACATTCAATCCCAGAATTAAGGCCTCATACTCTGCAACATTGTTGGTACACTCAAAATTCAATTGGTAAGAAAACATTAGAAAATCTCTGTCAGGAGTAATTATCCATACTCCTGCTCCAGCTCCTTCCCTGCTTCTAGCTCCATCAAAGTGCATGGTCCAAGTACCTTCTTTTCTGATTTTTTCTCTTAACAATTTTTCCTCCTTATTTTCTTTAGGTTCAATTAAATCAATCTTTTCTTTAGATTCAACATCATTGTACAAAATGCAAGACCCCAAATCGGTGTCTAAAGCATAAATGGCATGTTTCTCAGGTTCTTTTAGATCACTTACCAAATAAGAAGCTCTCTTTTCGGTATACAATCTTCTGTGTACCCCCAACACTGGAATAGTAGCGAAAGACATATCCATTTGTAGAGTTCCCTTTAACTTTGAAGCCCACGACCTGGATAATAACATACCAAACTTTGTAGGGATATCAGCAACCACCACGTCCATGAGAATACCTTTGGCTGGTATTTTACTGAGATTGACTGTCAAATCTTTAATCAATCCTAAACATTTAACTTTCCTTGAATCAAAAGAAAATAAGTCATCATATGGTCTTGTGATCTCCAATCCTAGAGAATCTACTACAAGTTTAGGCATCAAATTATGAGAAGCTCCGGAATCCAACATACAGTTATGTACCACTTTATCATGAATATCCAAATTCACATAGAAAGGAGAAACTTCTTCCAAACTATTGTCTTCCATTCTTGATCCTAAACAGATATTAGGATTCTCATCATCTAACTCCAAAGTGTCTACTTCCACCCGATTTTCTACCTGCATCATCTTGAAAATTTGTTCCTTGTATTCCTTGTTCTTCAGTATTTCATTAAAGGGTACTGAAATCTTGACTTTTGACATTTCATTCTGTATGTTGAAAGGAACCAAACTTTTATCATTTTCTTTCATTGAATCTTTCTTGATATCTGGAATTATCTTGGGTACATCTTCATTTTCCTTTCTCTTAGTTTGTGGTTCAGACTGACTTGTAGAAGCTTTATCAACATTTCTTTTTGACTTGCCTATTGGTTCTTTCCCTTTGTCAATTACAACATCTCGGTTCCTCAGATTCATCTTTCTTTGAAGATCATTTATGGTGTTTTGATAACCAATCTGGTATTGATCACTCCCCATCTCCAAACTACAACATTCTCCTTCTGCCAGGAACATATCATGCTCCTGTTTAGTCAAATATACTTCTGGATCAGAACTGCCACAATGATGAATATCTCCTTCAGGCATTTCGGCTTCAGATTCTCCAGCAATATAATTCTCAGGAAAAGGAGGTCGGATTTGATCGTCTTCTGCATTCCTTGGGTTTGTCTGTCCTCTCGGTCTTACAGCTGGAACAAAAGGCCTCCTAAAGTTAGGGTTTCTGATTTGAGGTTCTGCTGGTTCTTTATTTGGAGTTTTATTGTCCACTACTAATCTTTCTAGCAATTTTTCCATAGTTTTCATCATCGCTTCGAACTTTATATCAGTAGAGGAAGAAGAAGCAGAAGAAGAAGCCACATTTTGATTATCTTCTCTAATTTTCTTTCTATCCATATCTCTATGTCTCATTTTTCCAGGAGCCATCATATTAGCCTCAACTTCTACTGCATCTTTCATCATTATTGCCAAAGTAGTAGATCTTCTTTCTCTTAATGTGCATGAAAAATCACCTTCAAAAGCATCAGCATAATGTAACTTGGCTGCTCCTACTGGAGGTTTTATATCTGTAGGGATTGAATTATAGACTTTCATAAATCTGGCAGAAAACTCCTGAACTGACTCAAACCCTCCTTTTTTCAAATTGTTGTATTGGGTCAATACCTGTGAAGGATTCTTCTGATCTTCCCATCTTTCAATAAAAAGGGTTGTAAAGGCATCATAATTTGCAATAGATCCAGCGGCCAAGGCTCTAAACCATTTTTTCACTTCACCTCTCAAACTTTGAGCAAACAACCTCATTTTAGCATCATCAAAATCTACTTCTTCTAAATCAATAAAATCGCTGAAATTATCAATATGTTGCTGTGCTGTATAATTTCCCTCATTATCAAAAGTAAAGATCCTCTGTGCATAATTTTGAGGCAAATCATGTAAAACTGCTGGCAAAACCAAAGGAGCAAATCTGGCGGCCATGGGTGGTGGGTTATAAGGTGCAACTACAGTCGCCTGTTGTCTATTACCCGCTACAGGTATTCTTTGGGCTTTGGATATTTCAGGTGCTTTCCTCTCAGATCTTTGTAAATTTTCCCAAACAGATTTTAAAGAATAGTCCCACAAACTTTGTGGATCAACTTTTGTTTCTCTCAAATCAGAATCTGACTTAGTTCTAAACAAAATCTTTTCACTGGAACCAATATTTTCTTCCTCAAACAAATGTTCTTGCAAAGAAGGAAATATATTTGAAAACTGGGAAATACCTTCTTTCGTCTTGCCTTTGATTTTCTCCGTCTTGAGGAGTTTTTCTGGATTATCTACGCCCGAAAAGAACTGCGAACCGGGATTCCTTCTTGTAGCCACAATGTCTTTCTCAACTTAATCTCAAAACTTCTAAAAACTGTCACAAGTGAAGTCGCCAGGGCAATATCTACAACCAACTTGTTTCAAACTTCCTTGCCCAAGAAATTTGAGCTTTCTTTGTCGTTTCTCCCAGGGAAAATTTCACTTTCGGTCCCCGGCAACGGCGCCAAAATGTTAGCACTTAGATTTTATTCCGGTTGTAAGAAAATAAAACCTAAGGTAACCTATTTCAAACCAAGCTTTAGGTAGAAGAACTAGCCATTTTCTCTACCAGAGAGGGCTCTCTCAGGATATATATATGAAGGCTAAAATATATAAAGGTTTCCTTAAAACTTCTCAAAGGATATTTTCTGGTCGAAAAGGTAAACAAGAAACATTGGGCATGGAGTCAAAGCTTTCAGAATGTATAATAAACCAGCAAGAGATTTTCACCATATAGATTTTCACAGAGGCAAGATAGTAATCATGTTACAGTCAATTTGATTTTTCAGGCGACATAGAAAGAAGTAAAGACATTCCATCAACAACAGGTATCTATCCAGGATAAATCTATTGTCAACTTTGGAGAATAAAATGGATATTTAAATGCAGATAAAATGAGGCATAACCAGTATGAATCTCAAGTTATTTCAAATGCTCATTTAAATATAGAAGAAAAACACCATGGGAGATATAACGAAGAAGATAACATGCACATATAAGGATAAGGAAAATAACAGACTGCAAGACTGATTAACTCATGAATCTCTGTATCAAAGGATAGGTATCATCACTGTACTGCCTTTATTTCAAAAATAAACTTCAAAACATACTTGTTTCTCAAAAATTTTCCAACCCTTTCAACAATGACCTCCATTGTCTTTTATACAAAATTTTCAGAAGAAGCTCCACATAACTGCTTCTTCTAACTAATAATTAAAAATATTTAACTAAAAATAACTGTCTTCGAGTAATCCATAACTGTCTTTCAAATAATATTACAAATTTAAAATAAAAAGTCTTTTTGCCACTTGGCAAGACTTTTGGATATCATCATTTTTGCCACATGGCAGGAATTTCAAATGCATTTAAGTATGAACAGAATATCTGGTCTTTCCGTACTTCTCTACATAATTCCACTGGTCAGCCGTGGGTAGGTCATAACTGGTCATTTCTTTCACCAAGACTCGCATCTCGATATGACCTGCATAAGAAATAGGAAGAAGGTTTGCGCAAGTTGAAATCAGTATATTTAAAATTTCAAATTCCCCTGACATTTTCTCCATTAGGATTTTTCCTGTGAGCATGTGATCTATCTGTTGGAATTTTCGGTGATCCATCCTGATATCAAACAGTAATCTTTTATAATCATTCTGAGGAATTAATTCATTATCTTCGTTCCAGAAAGCTGGGAATCCTTTGTTCACTAACTTGTCAAATTGCCTTTTGAACTGGATTACTTCTTTCCTTATTTCTCCTGCTTTGGCCTCGATGTTTTCGATATGGGAGTATTTGCCTAAGATCCTTCTGGCCCAAGTGATGACAGAAATTCTGTTTGTTATAATCATGGCCGTCAGGTCTGCCTCAGATAAACTGTTTAAAAATGTAATTGCTCTCTGGGCGATTTCTTTCGGCTTTCTGTTTAGGCTTTCCCTGACTGCCTGGCAACTGTTTAAGGCATCTTTGGCTACTTTTTCCTTAACTCTTATATAATCCAGATATGGCCTAAGTTTTTCAACTTCTTTAATGATCTGGTCCCATACCATATGTTTACATCCCTGCATAGCAGCTTGTCCTGTTGCATGAGCAGCCAATCCTTTATTATTACTACTCAATTCTTGATTATTTGCCTGCAAAGTTTTTATTTCTTTTTCTTTTGTTTCATTTTCTTCTTTTAATTTCTGTATTTCTGCCTTCAACAATTTGATTTCATTATCTTTTAAACTTATCTGTGACATTGCCTGTAAAATCCCATCTACACCATTCTTATCTTCTTCAGGGCCTGCCTGTACTTGCTGTTGACTGTTCTCTGCTAGTTGTTTTCTCACTGTTGCCAACTGTTCTTCCAAAAGGAACCTTTCTTTTTCCCAGTAGTCCTTTTCGTCAGACAGCTTTAGCAATTTAGCTGTGACATCATTGACTTCATTAGCTAACTCTTCTTTCTCTTTTTCTAATATAGTCAATTCTGCACTTTGAATGAGTACAGCATCTGGGATTTTCAACTTTCGTCTCAATGTTAAAATCATTTCTTCTTTCTCCTGGAGCAATTTGGTAGCTGCAGCTCCATCTTTATTAGTTAAGTCTATTTGCAGTTTCTTAATTTGATGTTGTCGAGACTTATTCTCTGCCTTTTCTTGCCTCAACTGATTATTTAATTTTTCTACTGAATTCTTTAGTTTGTTTGCTCTCAATGTGGCCCCCAAATAGTCTGAGTATATAACCTCTCCAGCTTGTCTATGTAACAAAATTTTGTCAGGGGCATTTATCTTCGACAAATCTACACTCATCTCTGAGATCTTGTCTTTGGTCACAACTGAAAATTTTAAAGAATTTTCTTTGATGTTCCTGCTGGTGAATAAGCTCACTTCATTGTTTGATATATTTCTGACCTTTGGAAACAATAAACTTGTTTGTTTCGCAGATTCCTGTTTGTTTTTACTATGTTCATTAAATACATCCATGAAATTTTTAGGTCTATTTACATCATCCCCTACAGAGGTCTCTTCAATATTGTATTCCCTCACTGTAACCTCGGGTATTTCATTTTCTGTAGCTTTTGCTTCTTCTGAAATGGTTGTCAATTCCTGTGACTCATCAGTCTTCAATCGTTTTCCTTTTTCTGTCTCTTCATCATCAATAATCATAATGTCCTGTATAGGTCTTTTGGACCCTACTAATGCAGTATTGATTTCGCTTTCTGTTTCTGCCATTGCTTCCTCCAATGACCTTTCTATGTCGGCCTTGTCTGGGATAATTTCTTCTTTGTATTCGAGCCAGTTGGCTCTGTCTGCCATCCCTTCAACAGTTTGATGATTCAGAGCCTTAATACGGTGTTCAATTCTTCTTTTGGATATGATATTTAATGGGTCATATTCCAATGCTGCATCTGTCTCGAAATTCATGTCTTTTAACAATTTTTCTATATATACAGCAGCGTTCTTATTCTTTATTGTAAACGGACCTAATGTGAAAGGGTACTTAATGTCCGTTGCTTGTCTGTGGACTAAAAAATTGTTATCTTCTACAATCAATTTCTGTCTCAAAAACTCCAAGGCAAAAATCCTCAAGGTGAGGAATGCTGGTAGCACATAGGGTTTATGCTTGAACCCATACAATCTGACCACTGTACTATCTTTTGATAAAAACCAGTCTCCTGTAGCATACTCTGTATTCAGTTGCATTGATACCTGCATTTCTGGCAATACCCTAGGCATACTTTTTCCGAAAATCATCTTAAAGATCGTTGAGAGCATGTAATTGATGAAATTGAAAATATTGTTTTCCAGTGGAGTTGCAAAAACGATCTCTGGGAACTGTAATTCTTCTTGGCTGGATACCATAATCATTTTCATTAAAAATGCTTGAAACCTGAAATGTCTGTGTGTGGAAAAATTGACCATCTGGTCATGCATCCTTTCGGCTATGAAAGCTTCAAAATTTAGTCGGGGAATTTGACTTTCGTCAATTCCCGACTGGATTATACTTATTCTGTACAATAAACTCAATTGGAACTCAGTTATATACAAATCCGAATCTAACCCTAAAACTACGGCTAACAGTGTCAAGACCAATTGGGTATTCTCATTAAAAAGGTTGATATCTAAAGGGTAAGGGAGTTCAGAAAGGCTAGTTTCTGGTCTGAGACACGTCGACAGAAACACTTCCCTATCACTCTGAGAGGCATGGTGAAAATTTTCAATAATTGATACCTCAGAAAAAACTTCAGGGTCGAGGGTTTGGGGCAAATCTATTTCTAGGGCTCTAATCACTTCGACTGGCTCAATTTTGCAGATGGCTCTAGTTTTCTGACTGTTTAAAACAACTTTTTCTTCCCGTGAATAGTTTTCAGCACACCAGGAGACGAATTCTGGGAAAACAGGAAATTGATCAGGGCAAAAAGCTATTAGAGATGACTGGTGAACTCTATGCGGGTCTATACCCTCTTTTAACAGCTCAGATAACTTCACTTTTACATCGGAAACTGGGAACCTAAGAAGGGTATCGAAAACGTCTTCATCTCTGTCTTCTAGGGCATCTTTCGACCTAGAAACGTCTATATCTTGTACAGTCTCCATCTAAATGCTTCTTTTAAACAAATTTCCGTTTAAAGAGAGTGACAGGTCACCAGACCCTACCTGTAAGTGCTTGCTTTTCGCCTTCTGTCGCAATCGCCGGCTTCCACCAGTCTTCGGGACTCTCCAGGATAACGACAATACAAAATGCCGTTATGTGGAGCCCTTTCTTTTTATATAAGCCTTTTTAGACTAACCTCCTTGCACCTTTACGAACGTGGGTCATTTTCAACCATTGATCTTTGAACCATCATTTTGAACCGTCAGATCTTGTCCATCTTTATTGCACCGGCGGTATCCGCGATCGAAAAGGTGGTTTCCTTTTCCGGTTTGCTACCCGCGCGGATGCACCATCTGCTGACACCTGTCGAGGCGGTTTATTCTCCGCGACCGCTTTCCTTTATATTCCGTGCGCATGTTCCTGGCCGCGGATGAAATGCTGGCCGTTGATTTGATTGAAACATGTATTGGCCTTCCGATCCATGCAAAGTATAGTGCCACGTGCTACGGTCTTATCAATCCATTCCTTGTTCGCCACCTGTTAGGTCCCACCTTGCCACGTAAGAGATCTTTCCACCTTTCTGTAATGGGTGGTTCCGCGCGGTGTTATGGTGGTTTCCGATACCACTTTCTCCAAGCGCAGATGAATGAATGTGGGACACGTGCCTTGGTGGTATTATGTCCGCTACCACCCTCCATCGTTTGTTGACGATCACTTTGGCGACGCGGGGTTAATATGAACCGTTGATTTGGATCTATGCTATCTCCGCCGACGAAACCTGACCGGGGCTTAACCTTTCCATAAATTTGTTGGCGGACTTTATAAACATGGGTTTTTATAATGTATTTTTTTTATATAAAACCTTTATTTCAACCCTTTTAGAGATGATTCTTTCTCTTAGGACCTTTTTCAAAAATTTCAATTTTCCTCAGACCTGGTGTCAACAACTGGCTCCAACTGGGGATGCTATCCTCCCTGCGAGGTAGCAAAGAACATCGTAGACCAAGTGCCTGATCCATTGGGCCAAATTCAAATTTCAAATTTTTTTTTTTTTTTTTTTTTTTTTTTTTGAAATATTTACACTGTATAAGAACTTTCTTTCACTTCCATCTGTTAGGACAAATAATGTTTGAGGTGCCTCCCATTTACTGGCCCCCCAGGATAAAATTCTCCATTGCAATTTTTTAAGATAAAAGCATTTTCTCCTTGGCATCCTGCAATAATATATGGACCTTTCCATAAATGTTCAAACTTTCCATGGTGTTCTTCTTTCCTGGAATCCCATTTCAAAACCAAATCATTTATTTGAAAATCTCTTTCCTTAACTTTTCTGTCAAAAGTCTTTTTCATTTTTTCTTGATGTATTTGGGTCTTGTTATATGCTTTTTCTCTGACTTCATGCAATTCTATCATTTGGTTTATTCTTCTTTGCATATGATTTGGTTCTTCATCAACTTCTTGTAACAGTTTCATGACTGGCAATCCTAAAGAGACAGGAAAAACTACTTCTGTACCATATACCAACTGAAAAGGAGAAGTACCAATTGCTCTTTTTGTACTGATTTTGTCTGCCCATAGAGCATATTTCAGTTTGGTGTGCCAAGCCCTCTTATTATCCTCTAACAACTTCTTTATGATTCTCACCAAACTTTTATTTGAAGATTCGGCTAATCCATTTCCTTGTGGATAATAAGCTGTTGAATGATTCAGATGTATATGATATTTATGACAGAAATTTATCATCTTTTTTTATTTGAATGCTGGGGCATTATCTGTCACTATCCTTTTAGGGCAACCAAACCTGGACAAAATATTTTCTTCCAAAAAGTTCATAATCACCGTCTCTGTAGCATTTCTGGTTGGTATGGCCTCAATCCATTTTGTGAAATAATCAGTAGCAGTCAAAATCCACTTGTGTTGTCCTGAAGAATTCGGGTTAATTTCACCAATAAAATCTAACCCCCACTGTTGGAACGGTGCTTCAACGGAAATGGGTTTCAGTGGAAATGGTAATAATTCTCTTTTTCCATCGAAAATTTGACATTCATGACATTTTGTTATTTCTTTATACACATCGGAATACATGCTAGGCCAGTAAAAACCAGCTCTAAGAATTTTGTTCACTGTAGCCTTCCATGAATGATGTCCTCCACACAAACCCTTATGAAATTCCACCATAATATACTGTGCCTCATTCTCTAAAAGACAATTTAACAATATTCCTCCTGGATCTTTCCAAAACAAATTTCCATCTAATATGCAAAACTTTGCAGCTTTCAGTTTTACTGACCTGGCCCTTGTTTTTTCCATGTCTGCAGGTGCTTGGAGATTCTGTAAGACATATACAATATCTGAGTACCAGGGGGATAAAGAAAAATCTTCAATTATTGGTGACTTTGGAACATCCTCGGATGAGGTTTCAGCCATAAAATTTATACTGAGGGAATCCAAATTTGTTTCTGTCATCATCTTAGCTAAACCTTGACCTTTTATTAATTTGGTGGGTTTAATGTCCAGGTCATATTCTAGTAATACTGCTATCCATTTTGCTCTTTTCCCTTCAGGATCTGGTTGTGTAAGAATATCTTTTACTGCTGATGATGGAACATGCGCTATTGTATGAGAATGCAAAATATATATTCTGAAATCCTTCAATGCTTTCACCAAAGCATAAGCTTGTTTTTCCATGATGTTGTATTTTAATTTTGCATCTCTCAGAATTTTACTAAAAAATGCAATAGGCTGTTCTATACCCTCTTGATTCTTCTGCAACAGTACCCCATCCACTGTGTGCTCCGATGCATATGTAAACATAATGAAATCCCTTGTATAGTCTGGACTAATTAATACCGGTGCTTCGGTCAATGCTTTTTTGATGTTGTCGAAGGATTTTCTTGCTTCTTCATTCCATTTGATTTCTCTATCTTTTCTCAACATTTCAGTTATATTTCTTAAAATTTCAGCAAAACTGGGGATGAACCTCCTCAACCAATTTACCCTTCCTATGAATGACTGAATCTCTTTCTTACTTCTAGGAATTCCCACTTTTTGTATTGCAGATACTCTCTCTGGATCAATCTTAATTCCTTCTTTGGATATGATGTGTCCCAATAACCTTCCTTCTTCCATGCAAAAATGTGATTTCTTAGGATTTAACGAAATTCCAAACCTTCTACATTTTATGAAAACTCTTTCCAAATGTTTCCAGTGATCAGCTGCGTTCTTTGAATAAACAGTGATATCATCCATGTATACCACCACAATTTTGTCCCTTTCATCTGCAAATGCAATATCCATAGCTCTCTGAAATGTTGCTCCTGCATTCATTAGACCAAATGGCATTTTGGCGTACATAAACGTTCCCCAAGGTGTAGTAAAAGCAGTTTTTTCTTGATCTTCTGGATGAACTTTGATTTGATTATAACCTGAAAAACCATCTAGCATTGATATTCTCTCGGCTCCCACAACTTGTTGTAAAACCTGGCCCATTTTAGGGAGTGGATAATTATCTTTCAACGAAGCTCTGTTCAAGTTTCTAAAATCCACACACATCCTTATTTCTCCATTCTTTTTCCTCACAGGTACTAAATTTGCTAACCACTTGGAAAACCTCAGAGACACAATTATCTTAGCATCAAACAACTTCCTCACCTCTTTTTCTATCACTGGCAGTAGCTTGGGATTTATTCTTCTCAACTTTTGCTTAAAAGGCTTTTCACCTGGTTTAATTGGAATTGTATGTTGTATAACAGAAATATCATATTCCTTTAAATCCTCATAGCTCCAAGCAAAAACATCTGAAAACCTTTTCATTACTTCCACACTTTTATCTTCTTCTTTTCTTGGTAACTTCTTTGAAAGTTTTACTAATTTGGGATCTTTTTCAGAACCCAGATTATAATCCTTCACATCTTCAGGCTTTGGTTCAATCTTTGGATTTTTTACCACATCATTTTTATCAAATAACTTTTCTAAAGGAATTAAACCTCTAGGGATAACATTATTCTTCAGTTGAATAATATCCTTACCTCCGATCTTCTGTTTGAATTTTTCGACTTCCTCCGGAGAATCCACTTCGTCTGGACCCATCTCATCACCTTCTGCATCAATAGATCTGTAGTGGAACTCATCGGTCATTTCCAAAAAGCGTTTGATCTGTTGGTCATCTTCAAAGACCTGCCAATGCTTGACATTGTCTGGAATAGATGGTCTATGTATGACTTCGATATTATATTCCTTTTTAGAAAAGACGGGAGTTTTGAATGCAGCTCCTGCAGTGGCTAAAGAATCTGCTACAGTGTTTCTAACTCGAGGAATTGAGATAACATCATGTTCATCAAAGAAGTTTTCCAGTAAATCCCACACTTCATTCCTATAGGACCTCATTTTAGGGTGTTTGGTCTGATAAATAGCTTTTACTTGATTTATAACCAATTCAGAATCTCCGAATACCTCAATCTTTTTTGCTTTCAAATCTTTCAACACATTCAATCCCAGAATTAAGGCCTCATACTCTGCAACATTGTTGGTACACTCAAAATTCAATTGGTAAGAAAACATTAGAAAATCTCTGTCAGGAGTAATTATCCATACTCCTGCTCCAGCTCCTTCCCTGCTTCTAGCTCCATCAAAGTGCATGGTCCAAGTACCTTCTTTTCTGATTTTTTCTCTTAACAATTTTTCCTCCTTATTTTCTTTAGGTTCAATTAAATCAATCTTTTCTTTAGATTCAACATCATTGTACAAAATGCAAGACCCCAAATCGGTGTCTAAAGCATAAATGGCATGTTTCTCAGGTTCTTTTAGATCACTTACCAAATAAGAAGCTCTCTTTTCGGTATACAATCTTCTGTGTACCCCCAACACTGGAATAGTAGCGAAAGACATATCCATTTGTAGAGTTCCCTTCAACTTTGAAGCCCACGACCTGGATAATAACATACCAAACTTTGTAGGGATATCAGCAACCACCACGTCCATGAGAATACCTTTGGCTGGTATTTTACTGAGATTGACTGTCAAATCTTTAATCAATCCTAAACATTTAACTTTCCTTGAATCAAAAGAAAATAAGTCATCATATGGTCTTGTGATCTCCAATCCTAGAGAATCTACTACAAGTTTAGGCATCAAATTATGAGAAGCTCCGGAATCCAACATACAGTTATGTACCACTTTATCATGAATATCCAAATTCACATAGAAAGGAGAAACTTCTTCCAAACTATTGTCTTCCATTCTTGATCCTAAACAGATATTAGGATTCTCATCATCTAACTCCAAAGTGTCTACTTCCACCCGATTTTCTACCTGCATCATCTTGAAAATTTGTTCCTTGTATTCCTTGTTCTTCAGTATTTCATTAAAGGGTACTGAAATCTTGACTTTTGACATTTCATTCTGTATGTTGAAAGGAACCAAACTTTTATCATTTTCTTTCATTGAATCTTTCTTGATATCTGGAATTATCTTGGGTACATCTTCATTTTCCTTTCTCTTAGTTTGTGGTTCAGACTGACTTGTAGAAGCTTTATCAACATTTCTTTTTGACTTGCCTATTGGTTCTTTCCCTTTGTCAATTACAACATCTCGGTTCCTCAGATTCATCTTTCTTTGAAGATCATTTATGGTGTTTTGATAACCAATCTGGTATTGATCACTCCCCATCTCCAAACTACAACATTCTCCTTCTGCCAGGAACATATCATGCTCCTGTTTAGTCAAATATACTTCTGGATCAGAACTGCCACAATGATGAATATCTCCTTCAGGCATTTCGGCTTCAGATTCTCCAGCAATATAATTCTCAGGAAAAGGAGGTCGGATTTGATCGTCTTCTGCATTCCTTGGGTTTGTCTGTCCTCTCGGTCTTACAGCTGGAACAAAAGGCCTCCTAAAGTTAGGGTTTCTGATTTGAGGTTCTGCTGGTTCTTTATTTGGAGTTTTATTGTCCACTACTAATCTTTCTAGCAATTTTTCCATAGTTTTCATCATCGCTTCGAACTTTATATCAGTAGAGGAAGAAGAAGCAGAAGAAGAAGCCACATTTTGATTATCTTCTCTAATTTTCTTTCTATCCATATCTCTATGTCTCATTTTTCCAGGAGCCATCATATTAGCCTCAACTTCTACTGCATCTTTCATCATTATTGCCAAAGTAGTAGATCTTCTTTCTCTTAATGTGCATGAAAAATCACCTTCAAAAGCATCAGCATAATGTAACTTGGCTGCTCCTACTGGAGGTTTTATATCTGTAGGGATTGAATTATAGACTTTCATAAATCTGGCAGAAAACTCCTGAACTGACTCAAACCCTCCTTTTTTCAAATTGTTGTATTGGGTCAATACCTGTGAAGGATTCTTCTGATCTTCCCATCTTTCAATAAAAAGGGTTGTAAAGGCATCATAATTTGCAATAGATCCAGCGGCCAAGGCTCTAAACCATTTTTTCACTTCACCTCTCAAACTTTGAGCAAACAACCTCATTTTAGCATCATCAAAATCTACTTCTTCTAAATCAATAAAATCGCTGAAATTATCAATATGTTGCTGTGCTGTATAATTTCCCTCATTATCAAAAGTAAAGATCCTCTGTGCATAATTTTGAGGCAAATCATGTAAAACTGCTGGCAAAACCAAAGGAGCAAATCTGGCGGCCATGGGTGGTGGGTTATAAGGTGCAACTACAGTCGCCTGTTGTCTTTTACCCGGTACAGGTATTCTTTGGGCTTTGGATATTTCGGGTGCTTTCCTCTCAGATCTTTGTAAATTTTCCCAAACAGATTTTAAAGAATAGTCCCACAAACTTTGTGGATCAACTTTTGTTTCTCTCAAATCAGAATCTGACTTAGTTCTAAACAAAATCTTTTCACTGGAACCAATATTTTCTTCCTCAAACAAATGTTCTTGCAAAGAAGGAAATATATTTGAAAACTGGGAAATACCTTCTTTCGTCTTGCCTTTGATTTTCTCCGTCTTGAGGAGTTTTTCTGGATTATCTACGCCCGAAAAGAACTGCGAACCGGGATTCCTTCTTGTAGCCACAATGTCTTTCTCAACTTAATCTCAAAACTTCTAAAAACTGTCACAAGTGAAGTCGCCAGGGCAATATCTACAACCAACTTGTTTCAAACTTCCTTGCCCAAGAAATTTGAGCTTTCTTTGTCGTTTCTCCCAGGGAAAATTTCACTTTCGGTCCCCGGCAACGGCGCCAAAATGTTAGCACTTAGATTTTATTCCGGTTGTAAGAAAATAAAACCTAAGGTAACCTATTTCAAACCAAGCTTTAGGTAGAAGAACTAGCCATTTTCTCTACCAGAGAGGGCTCTCTCAGGATATATATATGAAGGCTAAAATATATAAAGGTTTCCTTAAAACTTCTCAAAGGATATTTTCTGGTCGAAAAGGTAAACAAGAAACATTGGGCATGGAGTCAAAGCTTTCAGAATGTATAATAAACCAGCAAGAGATTTTCACCATATAGATTTTCACAGAGGCAAGATAGTAATCATGTTACAGTCAATTTGATTTTTCAGGCGACATAGAAAGAAGTAAAGACATTCCATCAACAACAGGTATCTATCCAGGATAAATCTATTGTCAACTTTGGAGAATAAAATGGATATTTAAATGCAGATAAAATGAGGCATAACCAGTATGAATCTCAAGTTATTTCAAATGCTCATTTAAATATAGAAGAAAAACACCATGGGAGATATAACGAAGAAGATAACATGCACATATAAGGATAAGGAAAATAACAGACTGCAAGACTGATTAACTCATGAATCTCTGTATCAAAGGATAGGTATCATCACTGTACTGCCTTTATTTCAAAAATAAACTTCAAAACATACTTGTTTCTCAAAAATTTTCCAACCCTTTCAACAATGACCTCCATTGTCTTTTATACAAAATTTTCAGAAGAAGCTCCACATAACTGCTTCTTCTAACTAATAATTAAAAATATTTAACTAAAAATAACTGTCTTCGAGTAATCCATAACTGTCTTTCAAATAATATTACAAATTTAAAATAAAAAGTCTTTTTGCCACTTGGCAAGACTTTTGGATATCATCATTTTTGCCACATGGCAGGAATTTCAAATGCATTTAAGTATGAACAGAATATCTGGTCTTTCCGTACTTCTCTACATAATTCCACTGGTCAGCCGTGGGTAGGTCATAACTGGTCATTTCTTTCACCAAGACTCGCATCTCGATATGACCTGCATAAGAAATAGGAAGAAGGTTTGCGCAAGTTGAAATCAGTATATTTAAAATTTCAAATTCCCCTGACATTTTCTCCATTAGGATTTTTCCTGTGAGCATGTGATCTATCTGTTGGAATTTTCGGTGATCCATCCTGATATCAAACAGTAATCTTTTATAATCATTCTGAGGAATTAATTCATTATCTTCGTTCCAGAAAGCTGGGAATCCTTTGTTCACTAACTTGTCAAATTGCCTTTTGAACTGGATTACTTCTTTCCTTATTTCTCCTGCTTTGGCCTCGATGTTTTCGATATGGGAGTATTTGCCTAAGATCCTTCTGGCCCAAGTGATGACAGAAATTCTGTTTGTTATACTCATGGCCGTCAGGTCTGCCTCAGATAAACTGTTTAAAAATGTAATAGCTCTCTGGGCGATTTCTTTCGGCTTTCTGTTTAGGCTTTCCCTGACTGCCTGGCAACTGTTTAAGGCATCTTTGGCTACTTTTTCCTTAACTCTTATATAATCCAGATATGGCCTAAGTTTTTCAACTTCTTTAATGATCTGGTCCCATACCATATGTTTACATCCCTGCATAGCAGCTTGTCCTGTTGCATGAGCAGCCAATCCTTTATTATTACTACTCAATTCTTGATTATTTGCCTGCAAAGATTTTTATTTCTTTTTCTTTGTTTCATTTTCTTCTTTTAATTTCTGTATTTCTGCCTTCAACAATTTGATTTCATTATCTTTTAAACTTATCTGTGACATTGCCTGTAAAATCCCATCTACACCATTCTTATCTTCTTCAGGGCCTGCCTGTACTTGCTGTTGACTGTTCTCTGCTAGTTGTTTTCTCACTGTTGCCAACTGTTCTTCCAAAAGGAACCTTTCTTTTTCCCAGTAGTCCTTTTCGTCAGACAGCTTTAGCAATTTAGCTGTGACATCATTGACTTCGTTAGCTAACTCTTCTTTCTCTTTTTCTAATATAGTCAATTCTGCACTTTGAATGAGTACAGCATCTGGGATTTTCAACTTTCGTCTCAATGTTAAAATCATTTCTTCTTTCTCCTGGAGCAATTTGGTAGCTGCAGCTCCATCTTTATTAGTTAATTCTATTTGCAGTTTCTTAATTTGATGTTGTCGAGACTTATTCTCTGCCTTTTCTTGCCTCAACTGATTATTTTTTTCTACTGAATTCTTTAGTTTGTTTGCTCTCAATGTGGCCCCCAAATAGTCTGAGTATATAACCTCTCCAGCTTGTCTATGTAACAAAATTTTGTCAGGGGCATTTATCTTCGACAAATCTACACTCATCTCTGAGATCTTGTCTTTGGTCACAACTGAAAATTTTAAAGAATTTTCTTTGATGTTCCTGCTGGTGAATAAGCTCACTTCATTGTTTGATATATTTCTGACCTTTGGAAACAATAAACTTGTTTGTTTCGCAGATTCCTGTTTGTTTTTACTATGTTCATTAAATACATCCATGAAATTTTTAGGTCTATTTACATCATCCCCTACAGAGGTCTCTTCAATATTGTATTCCCTCACTGTAACCTCGGGTATTTCATTTTCTGTAGCTTTTGCTTCTTCTGAAATGGTTGTCAATTCCTGTGACTCATCAGTCTTCAATCGTTTTCCTTTTTCTGTCTCTTCATCATCAATAATCATAATGTCCTGTATAGGTCTTTTGGACCCTACTAATGCAGTATTGATTTCGCTTTCTGTTTCTGCCATTGCTTCCTCCAATGACCTTTCTATGTCGGCCTTGTCTGGGATAATTTCTTCTTTGTATTCGAGCCAGTTGGCTCTGTCTGCCATCCCTTCAACAGTTTGATGATTCAGAGCCTTAATACGGTGTTCAATTCTTCTTTTGGATATGATATTTAATGGGTCATATTCCAATGCTGCATCTGTCTCGAAATTCATGTCTTTTAACAATTTTTCTATATATACAGCAGCGTTCTTATTCTTTATTGTAAACGGACCTAATGTGAAAGGGTACTTAATGTCCGTTGCTTGTCTGTGGACTAAAAAATTGTTATCTTCTACAATCAATTTCTGTCTCAAAAACTCCAAGGCAAAAATCCTCAAGGTGAGGAATGCTGGTAGCACATAGGGTTTATGCTTGAACCCATACAATCTGACCACTGTACTATCTTTTGATAAAAACCAGTCTCCTGTAGCATACTCTGTATTCAGTTGCATTGATACCTGCATTTCTGGCAATACCCTAGGCAGACTTTTTCCGAAAATCATCTTAAAGATCGTTGAGAGCATGTAATTGATGAAATTGAAAATATTGTTTTCCAGTGGAGTTGCAAAAACGATCTCTGGGAACTGTAATTCTTCTTGGCTGGATACCATAATCATTTTCATTAAAAATGCTTGAAACCTGAAATGTCTGTGTGTGGAAAAATTGACCATCTGGTCATGCATCCTTTCGGCTATGAAAGCTTCAAAATTTAGTCGGGGAATTTGACTTTCGTCAATTCCCGACTGGATTATACTTATTCTGTACAATAAACTCAATTGGAACTCAGTTATATACAAATCCGAATCTAACCCTAAAACTACGGCTAACAGTGTCAAGACCAATTGGGTATTCTCATTAAAAAGGTTGATATCTAAAGGGTAAGGGAGTTCAGAAAGGCTAGTTTCTGGTCTGAGACACGTCGACAGAAACACTTCCCTATCACTCTGAGAGGCATGGTGAAAATTTTCAATAATTGATACCTCAGAAAAAACTTCAGGGTCGAGGGTTTGGGGCAAATCTATTTCTAGGGCTCTAATCACTTCGACTGGCTCAATTTTGCAGATGGCTCTAGTTTTCTGACTGTTTAAAACAACTTTTTCTTCCCGTGAATAGTTTTCAGCACACCAGGAGACGAATTCTGGGAAAACAGGAAATTGATCAGGGCAAAAAGCTATTAGAGATGACTGGTGAACTCTATGCGGGTCTATACCCTCTTTTAACAGCTCAGATAACTTCACTTTTACATCGGAAACTGGGAACCTAAGAAGGGTATCGAAAACGTCTTCATCTCTGTCTTCTAGGGCATCTTTCGACCTAGAAACGTCTATATCTTGTACAGTCTCCATCTAAATGCTTCTTTTAAACAAATTTCCGTTTAAAGAGAGTGACAGGTCACCAGACCCTACCTGTAAGTGCTTGCTTTTCGCCTTCTGTCGCAATCGCCGGCTTCCACCAGTCTTCGGGACTCTCCAGGATAACGACACATACAAAATGCCGTTATGTGGAGCCCTTTCTTTTTATATAAGCCTTTTTAGACTAACCTCCTTGCACCTTTACGAACGTGGGTCATTTTCAACCATTGATCTTTGAACCATCATTTTGAACCGTCAGATCTTGTCCTTATTGCACCGGCGGTATCCGCGATCGAAAAGGTGGTTTCCTTTTCCGGTTTTCTACCCGCGCGGATGCACCATCTGCTGACACCTGTCGAGGCGGTTTATTCTCCGCGACTGCTTTCCTTTATATTCCGTGCGCATGTTCCTGGCCGCGGATGAAATGCTGGCCGTTGATTTGATTGAAACATGTATTGGCCTTCCGATCCATGCAAAGTATAGTGCCACGTGCTACGGTCTTATCAATCCATTCCTTGTTCGCCACCTGTTAGGTCCCACCTTGCCACGTAAGAGATCTTTCCACCTTTCTGTAATGGGTGGTTCCGCGCGGTGTTATGGTGGTTTCCGATACCACTTTCTCCAAGCGCGGATGAATGAATGTGGGACACGTGCCTTGGTGGTATTATGTCCGCTACCACCCTCCATCGTTTGTTGACGATCACTTTGGCGACGCGGGGTTAATATGAACCGTTGATTTGGATCTATGCTATCTCCGCCGACGAAACCTGACCGGGGCTTAACCTTTCCATAAATTTGTTGGCGGAATTTATAAACATGGGTTTTTATAATGTATTTTTTTTATATAAAACCTTTATTTCAACCCTTTTAGAGATGATTCTTTCTCTTAGGACCTTTTTCAAAAATTTCAATTTTCCTCAGACCTGGTGTCAACAGGCTCCTTCATTTGAAGAAATAACAGTAGAAGATGCACAAGGATTAGTAACACAACTGAATTAAATCAAGGGAAACTCAACCCTTCTGGTCAAGGCATGTTGGATCCTTCATTTTATAAGAATATTGGGAAAGGTGGAATAAGAGAAGAAAAAATAAGGAAGAATAGAAAGAAAGTGGAAGTTGTGGAAAAAAGGTAATGAATGCAACAAGTTTTGGACTAGTTTGGGACCTTCTCTGTGAGTATAAAATGAAGTGGAGGGTAAGTGGAAAAGAGAGAGAGAGAGGTTAGATCATGATAGCATCAAAGTGTCAGAATATCAAAGCCAGCCGAGGACAAGAACAACCAAATATCCCATAGAAGACATGTATCTAGGTTTTGTGTTTTGTTTCTTTGAGTGCATATGCCATGACAGGTAATACTGCGATGATTGTAAAGCCTCAAAGCCAAGATGTAATCTATTGTAATGGTGAATTATTTAATATAATGAGAAATATTTATAATTAAAGTATTGTTGGGCCCCTCAAAATTTATGTGTTCTGTCTGTCTCAAATGTGCTTATTGTTTTTTACTGTCATGATGTGCTTCTATGAATACTATATTTGAATAAGTAATGTTATGATATACTTGGATGAATGGTGCTGCAATAGATGTTATTGTGAAATGAATGGTTTCCATATAGTTAACTAATCCCTATCTTATGTTGGTATTGGCTATGATTTGGGTGGTACCTTCCCCTTAAGAGGATTGAAAATTAAAACACCCTAGACTACAATGATGCTCGTTTGTTGTCCCATACACAAGAATCCCGATCTCAATTTTGTGCCAACATTATAAAAAAATCCTTTTCCATCGCTTCAATGGTAGAAATCAAGAAGTGTTTACCTTGGTAATTTGTGAGGCTTCTGGGAAAACAAAATTGAGTGATGATGTTCTCCTAGATAAATTATGTTGTTGTTTCTACAGTGCAGCTGAACACAAGTATTTATCTTACTCATCGAGTTAAATAATCGGTTTTGGTGATGATATAGAGAGATTTAAAATGTTTAGTTGGTGGATTGATAGGAACCAAAACATAAATCTCCCATTTCTCAAATGGTTGTAACACCCAAACGGGTTTGAATGGAAGTTTATATCTTCGGGATGGTCTACTGACTTGTTGACACACATCACATTTCCTAGCATATTCCTTAGCATCCTTGAACACCGTAGGCCACAAAATCCCTACTTGTAGTATCTTCTTTTCTATATATTTTCCACTAACATGTCTACCCAAAACCTTGGCATGACATTCCCACAAAATGATTGGTCGCTCATGATCTAGTACACAATGTGACAAAATCCCATCAATACCCATCTTATAGAGTTGTCCTGCAATCAATTGATATTTTTCAACTCAGACAACTAGGTGGCATTTCTATGATGTAGAATTTCTTGTATTCTGAAGAGCAGTACATCTAGTAGCTGATCATCAACAGGTCAGTCTACTTCTCTAAACTCTGTCCATGAGAGGTAGTCAGGTCCATGATTGTATATCCCAGGCTTGATGATAACTTCAAATGAAAAATTCTAGATTAAAAGCAACCACTTGCATATACTACCTTCTAGAACATGTTTGTTCACCAAGTAATTGAGAGTTGAAAGATCAATAAATAATTTAAAGGGTCCTCCCAGTGGATAGTGGCAAAATTTTTATAAAGCATATATCATCGCCAACTGTTCCCTTTCTGTGGTTCTATAGTTGTGCTAATATTGTGATAGATTTCTATTGGAAAAATAAACTATATGATCCATTTTTCCCTCCCTCAATTAAGCTAATATGGAACCAAAGGTAATGCCCGATGCATTAACATGTATGTGGAATTCCTTGTTCCAATTGGAGAATTGCATGATAGGTTAATTAACCATTCGGTCTTTTAGTGCTACACATGCCTTTTCACAATCTTCAGTCCACTTAAAATTTTCTTCCTTCTTTAATAAATACTCCAAAGGTGTTGTGACAAAGCCATAGCTGCATATAAACTATCCGTAGTATCATGTATGACCTAGAGTGGATCGCAACTGGTTTACTAAGGTTGGTGCTTGCAAGTTGACAATTGATACAACTTTTTTCAGGGTGTGCCAGGAATCCATCATTGCAGACAATATGCCATAGTAAGTTTCCAAAAGGAACACAAAAAATGCATTTCTGGAAGTTCAAAGAGATCCCCATTTGTAGACAGTGATCTAGCATTAATTTGAGTAATGCAACATGATCCTTTAGTGGGTTGTAGACTCTCCAATTGTCTAGGTAAACCTATAAGAACTTGTGGATAAACTCTCAGAAGTTTGAAATTACTATCCTAGATAAAATAGTAGAGGAATTCTTCAATCCGAACAACATCACATTATAGGAAAATGATTCTGATTCCATTATGAAAGTTGTCTTATTTTTGTCGTCTTCCATAATTCTGACTTGGTGATGTCCTGGAAATCCATCTTTTAAGGAGTAGGCTTCATTTCAAGCCACTTGATCTAGAGCTTCATCACTGGATGGTGTTATAAATGGATGATGGACACATGCACCATTTAGGATATGATAGTCAACACATACTCAATTATCTTCTATATCATTCTTGCTTTGAACTACTATAGGGCTACTCCACTCGGATTCATCTATTGGAAAAATCAAACCAATGGTAAGCATACTATCAATTTCTTTTTTCACCTTGGTTTCATGTGGGGATACAATCTATATGGTTGGTGCTTTACGGGTTTGGCATATGGATTCAACGCAATTTTCATTTCACCCAAATATCCTTAAGTCCCCTTGAGCTCTATAAAATTATTTGGAAATAGGTCCTCGTATTCCTTCAAGAGAGATGATTTTTCAAATACACTTTATTTATCCCAATAATCTTCGATGGCCACTATTTTCGGATTATCCTTTGTACCAATATTTATTTTCTATAGTTTCATAGGCTAGGTGTAAAGTGCTCTGGTCTGCTTTGGTTTTTTGTTTAGTACTTCCATGGATCCTTTAGACTCGTTAAAAGTGTTGCAAGTATTCAAATTTGCTCAGTTATGGGTCCTCCTACTCCAAATTTTCACAAGAAAGGTGGGATACCACTCAAGGATTCACTAGAGTAGGCGGGATACCACTCAAGGATTCCTTAGAGTGAGATCCGATAATTCTTGATGTGTAGGAAAAAAGTATAGGTGTCCCATGTTCTGCAATTGATCTGTGAACAATGATCCCCTGATTGGAGTTAAGGCTTTTGTTGTTGAGTCAGTAGTCATGGAAATAGAATATTCATGGCAGAAATTGCGTGCATTTTCTTCCAACATATAGTATGTTTCCTTGTCTCTTCATGCAAGTACCAAGCCTTCGGGATAGGTCCTAGTTCATCAAAAAAATATTGCACCCAAAGATATGGATGCATTTTATATGATTCCCATTGTTGTTCACATAGTTTAATGTGGGTGTAAGGATTGTTCTCCACCATGTAGACCTCTGCCACTTGTAAATCCTACATAGGAAGCTTGAATCTAAGCATCAATGGAAAATGGATTGTATTCCAATGAAGAAGGCCATCTTTATGTGCTACCCACCATCTTGTGACAGTTCATTTGATTTTTACATCTAGGACGTCCATGTGATATTTTTCCACAACTGAAGAATCCATTTTATATAAATTTTGGTCAAACCATTGGTGCCTTCATAGATAGGTGGGTTTTTTACTTAAACCCTGCTCTAACGAACTAATTTAATAATTGCACAAATGACTAGAATATATTTCATGTCACTCATTTATCCAGTTGTCCCATGCTTCTTTAGAATATCTATCAAATAACTAGATCCTCCTCTAGTTTACTGAACCCTCTACTGTCGAATTCACATAGTCTTCATGTTAATGCTATTGTAAGTGCATAAGATATTCACTTGTATTTTATATTGTATTTATTATTGTATTTTATTTGTACCTTAGACGGAGATGTTTATTCCTCCAGTTGGAGAAGTCATTATTGTATTTGGGTCATGTAAAGTCATTGAGGTAAACCCTCCCATGTATGTCAGGGCATTAGTTCCCCTAGAGTAATTTGTATTGGGGTTTTTAAGTCCCATAAAGGAGTTGTCCCAATCAACTTTAGTTGAGGCCGACTTGTCAAGTGAAAAATGTAAAGTGAAAGGTAAAGTATAAATAGAGAGCTAGGATCTCTCTTTATTCATTCACTCACTCACTCACTTCGCATTAGTGAGAAAGAGGACAAGTTCACACAAGTGGAGAGGAGAAAAGCTGCTAAAGACCATCTATATTTTTGGGTTTTACTTTTGTGACATTGTATTGGTGATCATTCTATCTCTGAGGAAGTTGCAGGGTTTTATCCTTTATAGTTTCTTCGAGGAAAATATTTGTGTCTCTTGTGTTTATGTTGTGCTTGTTATTATCTCAGTAGGATCCTAAATAAGTATTGATTAAATTGTGAAAAACTAACATGGTATCAGAGCTAACCTGAGAACAAGACAATGTGCAGCTACAAAAGATAGGGCTTATTAATTTTTGGACTTCTCTAAACAGATCATTAACAAAAAGAGGCTAGGATAACTCACCTTAGGAGGGCGCTTCTTTCTGTCAAAGCAGAAGTTGATTCTGAGCATTTTTATTTTTTCGCCTGTCACTGCTGCCGGAAATTAGGGCTTTCACATAAGTGGAATTTTGGAGTGAAAGTGGCATAGGGAAGTGTGCCTCCTCAAAATCAAAATTAGAGACTAAGATCAAAATTTTTGAGTGGGTGAAACTCCCAAAAAGTCAAACCCTAATTTGACTTTGGACAAGAAAAACTAGAAAGCCAGAAAAGACCAGAAACTGCAGATCAGAATTTCGCAAGTCAATTTTCAAGGGTGAATTTTTGGAAACATCAGAAACCAAGTGTACCATCATACTCGCCTTAGTCAAGTGCATCTATGTCCATTCAAAATTTTCAAATTCCAATTTTGAAAATTTAGGGTTTCTCTATCAAACCCTAGGATCATCCAAAACTAGTTTCAGCAAATCAAAGTAGTAATACCTAAAAGCTTTTATATTTCCATTTGAAGTTCTCATTAAAGATGTCTCACCACACGAAGCTTGAGGATAGTCTTGAAGGGGATGATAACTTCCGAGCATGGAAGTATAGGATTACACTAATGCTTGAAGAGAATGAATTGGACACATATGTAAATGAAGAAGTTCCAGCTCCAGAGAGAGATGGGGATAAATCCTTACACAAGAACAACTTGGTTAAGGCCAATAGGATTATTGCTGATTCTATCAAGGATCACCTCATTCCACATGTGTCTTCCTTAAAGACACCTAAAGAGATGTTTGATTCCTTGACCAAGCTATTTGAAGGAAAGAATATAAATTAGAAGATGACCTTGCAAAACCAGTTGAAGAATGAGAAGATACAAAATGAAGAGACCGTGCAGTCCTATTTTACAAGGGTCTCTCAAATCAAGAAGCAACTTGAAGTTGTGGGAGAAAAAGGAGAAATTGTAATGACCACCTTGAATGGTCTCCCTAGATCATGGGACTCTTTCATTCAACGGATTTGTGCTAGAAGGAAGTTAATCACATTCACTAGGCCATGGGAGGTGTTGGTGTTTATTATGTGTTAAATAATTCCAATATTTAATTGTCAACCCAGGGAGGGAGCTTATGAGATGCAATCACTATATGTGTAGGATCGAAGGCTTTAACTATCCTAAGCTGACTAAAGATGCAAATGTGCTAACATGCAACTATATGATTTTAAACTACTTGCATGACTTTCATAATTCAAATGCAAGAATTTTTTCTATCTATGAAACATGAAACTGATTAACAAATGAAGCAAGTAGAAAACATAATTAAGATGCTTGACTGAACTGTATATGATTTGGAAGCAAGTGGAAAAATTGATAAAGATGTTTAATATGAAAGTAAGTAGAAAACTTGATAAAGATATTGTTTATTAATCCAGATCTTAAAACATGAACATCTTCATTATTTGGTTGAACGGAAACTAGACCTATGATAAACAAATGAAACTATTGAGCTAAAACAACTTAGAAAATAGAATTATTAATTATTACTAGAAAACTAAACTATCTAGAAACAGGATTAATAAATTCTGAACAGTAACTAATTAGCAAATCAGATATTAAAACCGAAGTTTGGAAGAAGGTTGAGAAGAAAGTTTAAGAAGAAGGAGGAGAAAGGAGGAAATAATGATGAAGTTTAATTAAGAAGTCTAAATAACATAAAACAAGAGTTAAATTACATCTAAAGCCATTAATTAGGAGTAAGAAGAATTATGGTTGAGAGGTAGAATAAATCAGATTCTGAAAAAGGCCTAAAACAATGCAGAAAGGATAACAGTCCGAATGACGATCCGAATGCCTGTCTGAATGGCGGTCCGAATGCCAGTCTGAATGAGGAAAAACGAACTAAACTAAGGAAAAGGAAGAATTTTGGATGATTTAATTACTAGCTGGTTTTATGCATATGATTCTATAGTGAAAAGGAAGTAGTGGAGAGATTATTTAGAAGCTAAGTTAACAAGAAGCTATCTATTCTAGTCATTATCTAAGTGGAGGAATGATTTCTATGAGAAGTGAGAAGAAGGTTAAGATGGAAGATAGAAGTAACCTACAGCTGCAGAGGAAGAGGCAGATTGACTACTGGAATTAACCTACAGCTACAGGAAGAAAAACTAATCAGAGAGGAAGAAACTAAGGGAACTAATGCTAACTAAGGAAGAATTTGCAGCAATATTTAACTACAAATGATGGAAGAAGAATAAAATCAATCTATAAAACATTAAACTTTTGGTCGACCATTCCTAACCCTAAAGAAGAGATTATGTTAGCAGAAAAATACAGCTCACAAAAAAAACATTAGCAAGACTAATTCTAACTATGAATTGAATTTAAAATATGAACTGATTAACTTATCTAGTTGTAGAAAAGACTGAAAGTAATCAAGAAAGCTATGCTTGATCGGTCATACTAAATTCTGCAAACATAACAACAAAATACACATAACATAAAATAGAATTTTTATTTATATGAACAATAAGACATGAACAGTGACAAAATTCATAATATGAAATAGGAATCTCATTTATGTGAACAACAGAACATTATTTCTATCACAAGACAACAACATCATGTACAAAATAAATATGGAAACAACACAGCTTATCTGCAAAACACAAATTATATACACAGACAGAAGACCATTGGTCGTTGAGGGGCCCGTCTCAGCAATCAGAGGCTGCGTTCTGATCAGTCAATCACCACACATGCTACTGAATCTTCATAAAAGCTAGAACATAGGTATATTGAATTAAAAACAGAGTGTTACAGTATTTCCGTGTTTATTTGCAACCTGGGAAAAACTAATCAAGGCTAACTCCATCTCAGTCATGTCAACAAAACAAAACTTTTACAAAAACAAGACAATACTTGGTTCGTCTCAGTCACAAAGATGTCTATTTATAATTTTACAGTGGGAGAGAAGGTCGACAGAGTCGACCTCTCTAATAATAGAGGCGCTTAATGACTGTAACTGGTTGCTTTAAGTGATGCATGCCAACACAGAGATCGTCTTCCTACTTCCACGGGGTTGGTTCCTTCACGCAGCTGCTACAACGTCGATCTACCTTGGATGTGGAATGAGCAGTGTGTTGGCGTACGGATCGTGGGAGGACGGGCTTCTTCCAGAACACCAGCGTACATGATCCCAGGCCAAGGAGCAAGATAATCTGTGTTTGGAGTATTGATGTGGGCGTAGTGATGCGTTGGCAAGCTCAGCGAGCCTGGTGATGAATCTTCTATAGCAATAGCTCTTTAACCATCAGCACCACGTGGCTAACAGAACCCACATGCCCTTTTGCTGCTTTAACGGCCTGAGGCAAGGTAACCATGGATTTCGGGGGCTGAACGCGGGGCTGAACGATGAGTTGAATGACAAGCTGAACACATTTGAGTTTTAATATGTAGCCCAAAGTCTGAATGAAGGGTCATTTGAAAAACGCAGCCTGTCAATTAAAATGCAAATGTCAATTATGCCCATAGAATGCCATTTTAACATAAACAAATTATAATATAACGAGATATAAACAAGATTTTCGTAGTAGGTAAATATATGCATACCTGGACTGTTTGATGGGATGAATGGCAAAGAAAAAAACTTACTATAGCAAAAAATGATAGAAATAATGCCATTTCGAGTACATGGAATGATAAAAAATGGTGACAAAATGGACGTCAATAGGAGGAATGCTCACAAGAAGAAGCTCAACTTATAGCTCGAGAAGAGAAGATGGGAAATGAAGACCAGGCTCTCACAACACACACCATAAATAATAAGAGGGAGCACCACCACAACAAGAAGGAGAGCCACCACCATAGGAAGCACCCTAGAAAATCCAAGAGATATTTATCTATTGTTAGATGTGATACATGCGATGAGAAGGGACACTACTCCAAATATTTTCCCAGGAACAGAAGTGGTTCCAACAAGAAGAATACCAACAAGAAAAGGAACCATGCACACACTGTAGAATATGATGAACAAACAAGGAAGAGATCCAGAGAAGAAAGTGATGAATCTTGAAGTGACGAAGAGTATGTCCTAAAATCAGCACTCACGGGAACTGTCACACGTGGAAGTAATGATTTGCTTGTAGACAGTGGGTTTTCTAAACATATGACAGGATATAAAGAATCCTTCATGAACCTGTCTGAACATGAGTCACCTCACAAGGTGAAACTTGGGGATGACTACCAATGTCCCATAAAAGGGAGTGGAGAAGCTTTTTACAAGCTAGACTCTGGAAAGTCTCTGAAGATGAAGGATGTCCTGTATGTTACAGGACTCAAGAAGAACCTCCTCTCCATATCAACATTGGATGAAAAAGGTATGAGGGTTTCATTTGTTGATGGCCAAGTCCTAATGTGGCCAAAGGGAAAGACTATATATGATGTGGTTGTGATTGGAAAGCAAGAGGGAGGTTTGTACAAATTGAAGGTCCAACCTGAACAAGCCTTGGTCCATCACTCCATGGATCTAAGTGAACTATGGCACAGAAGGCTTGCATATGTGCACTATAGGGCACTACCCATTGCAAGCAAAGCAGTTAAAGGACTTCCATAGATCCATTCAAAGAAAAGGATGTGCGAAGGGAAAGAACGTGAAGAAGGAATTTCCAAGTAGCGAAAGCAAAGCAAAAGGATCTATGGAAGAACCTCTCTTCCATTTTCAGCATTGGTTAAGGTGCAGAATATAGGAGCACACTATCAGAGACTCCAATAGTTCCTGCAAGGAAGCAAAGATTGAGAGGGAGTCCTCCCAAGAACCAAACAAAGATAAGTATTTGAATTGTCATTTCTTGTATATCTAATTACTTAAATTATATTATTCAGTTGTGTACATACGTATGTTCCTAGATTTAGGATGTGTATTATGCATGTTAGAAAAGTTTCACTAATGAACATAATACTACTAATATGAAAGTAACGGGTAAGTGGCCTATGGTACTGTACAACATTCCATTGCTACTTATCTAGAATGAAACCTCTTTGCTGACATGTTGGGAGTAGTGCATACTCTTAATAACGTCCTTGTAGAGATGGAAGGCATCTATAAAGTTACCGTATAAATACAGGATATGGATGAATGTTGTGTTGAGTCATTGGCTAAGATAGTTACATGACTGTGTGACCTATGTCTTTATGCATAAGAATTTGTTTTGACAATTATGAAATGTTTCTAATCACGCAACTAAATTTGCTTGTAGGAAAGATCATGTACTACAAGAGAGACTTGTTTCTAAGAACAAGTGATGATGATTCAGCTATAACATTCAAGAAGATTGATGAAGTCAAGATGAAGAAACCAAAGAACCTTCCACCTATGAGGAAGCAGTAGAGAATAAAGAATGGAAGAATGCCATGATCGAGGAGTACCAGTCGATCATGAAGAATGATGTCTGGGATGTGGTCCCGAGACTAGTAGGGAAGTCTGTTGTGACTTCCAAGTGGATCTACAAGATCAAGCATGCTGCAGATGGAAGCATAGAGAAACAAAAGGAAAGGTTCGTAGCACGTGGCTTCTCCCAGAAGGAAGGGATATAATATGAGGATACATTCGCACCTATTGCGGGATACACTTCCATCAGATCAGTACTAGCACTGGTTGTAGTGATGAAATGGAAGGTACACCAGATGGATTTCAAGAAAACGTACTTGAATGGTGTGGTGGAAGAGGAAGTGTATGTGGAGTAGCCACTCGGATTTGAGACACATGAAAGATAGACTGATGTGTGCAAATTGAATAAATCCTTGTGCGGTTTGAAGCATGCACCCAGGACATGGTATGACATAATAGATAGCTTCCTAACTAGTATGGGCTTTACCAAGAGTAAAGCGGATCCCAACCTTTACTACAAGGTTGAGGAAGGGAACCCAGTGTTGCTCCTACTCTATGTAGATGACCTATTTGTGACAGGTGAGGATGGGCTTATTGTAGATATGAAGAGGAAGCTTTCTGTAGAGTTTGAGATGAAGGACCTAGGCATGATGCATTATTTTATAGGTATGGAGGTGTGGCAAAGTGCGGATGGAATCTTCCTTGGACAAGGGAAGTATGCAGTATAGATCCTGAAGAGGTTCGGGATGATTGACTACAACGCCATTGCCACACCTATGGAATCGAACCTGAAGCTATTGAGTGATGCTTCATCAGGATTGGTTGATGCCACAATGTATCTGACTTGGATCTTTGATGTACCTGAAGAATACGAGACCATATATTTGCTTTGCTGTGAACACATTAAGCCAGTTCTTGATGGATCTGAGACATGTTCACTTGATTGCTACAAAGCATATTCTAAGGCACCTGAATGGTACAGTTGATTATGGGCTCATGTATGAAGTGAATCAGAAGATTAACTTGGAGGGTTATGTTGATGAGGATTGGGAAAGAAATTCCACAGATAGGAAGAGCACTTTGGGATGTTGATTCAGTATGGGATCCGATATGATATCCTCATTTAGCAGGAAGAATTCTTGCGTGGCACTGAGTACAGCCGAAGCAGAGTATGTCGTAGCTTGTTCGTCCAGTTGTGAGGCAGTATGGCTTAGGAAGCTACTGTACGATTTGTTTGATATCTAGTTAGAGGCGACTTGTATTTTTTGTGACAACTAGAGTTGTGTGAAGTTGTCCGAGAACCCAACATTCCATGACAAGTCGAAGCATATTGAGATCAAGTATCACTATATCAGGGATATGGTGCAGAGAGGAGAAGTGAAGATATAATATGTTGCGACGAACGAGGATATAGTCGATATGTTGTCCAAGCCGCTAGCCAGAGTGAAGTTCAGAGTACTTTAGAGAGAAGCTTGGTGTACTTCAAATCGAGTTTCCTTCCAAGGGGAAGTGATGAGTCTGGAGGACTTAGATGCACATGAGCCATTCTCACATGGTGGTAGGTGTGTCCTCCCATGGTGCAGATGTAAGGGCTGTAGCCATTCTCACATGGTGGTAGGTGTGTCCTACCATGGTGTAGGTGTAAGGGTTGGGGCCATTCCGACATGGTAGTAGGTTTGTCTTCCAATGGTCGTTGATATAAGTGTTCGAGCAATTCCAAAATGGTAGTAGGTTTGTCTTCCCATGATAATTGATATAAGTGTCGAGCCATTTTGGCATGGTAGTAGGTTTGTCTTCCCATGGCCATTGATGTAAGTGTTGAGCCATTCTGGCATGGTTATAGGTTTGTCTTCCCATGGCCGTTGATGTAAGTGTTGTTCCATTCCGACATGGTGGTAGGTTGGTACTCCCATGGTCGTTGATGTAAGTGTTGTGTGATGTGCATCTGGGTTGTGCTCCATGTGATGATGAGATGATCTGAAGACGATGAGGTGGCAGTAGGAGACGTAGGTATTTGTAGACGCAATGTAATGACTTGTGTTGGGATGTACCTACTTGATGGCTTGCTAGCAGAGATGATGAAGACCTGCATGAGGGATAGGCCTACATCCAACATGAAAAAGGGATGGCTCTGTAGAACTTCCTATGACGAGTAGATTCGAGCGATGTCACAAATTGATGATCGAGATGATGAGGATTGTAGTAGTGGTGACGACGATGATTCAGTGTTGATGATGATGTTCCAACACTGTTGATCCAACGACGAATACTTTTGTCCATATGTGTTGATGACTATGCCAAGAGAATACCTTCCTAGTTAAGATGGAGTGTTAATGTTATTATAACTGCGGAAGATATTCACTTGTATTTTATATTGTATTTATTATTGTATTTTATTTGTACCTCCGACAGAGATGTTTATTCCTCCGGTCGGAGAATTCATTATTGCATTTGGTTCATGTAAAGTCATTGAGGTAAACCCTCCCATGTAAGTCGGGGAATTAGTTCCCCTAGATTCATATGTATTGGGGATTTTAAGTCCCCTAAAAGAGTCGCCCTAGGACACTTTAGTTGAGGCCGACTTGTCAAGTGAAAAAGGTAAAATATAAATAGAGAGCTAGGTTCTCTATTTATTCATTCACTCACTCACTCAATTCACATTAGTGAGAAAAAGGAAAAATTTGCACAAGTGGAGAAGAGAGAAGTTGTTGAAGACCATCTCTATTTTTGGGTTTTACTTTCGTGACATTGTATTGGTGATAATTCTATCTCTGAGGAAGTTGCATGTTTTTCTCCTTTATGGTTTCCTCGAGGAAAATATTTGTGTCTCTTTTGTTTATGTTGTGCTTGTTATTCTCTCAGTAGGATCCTTGATGCAGGAGCATCGGGGCCTAGGAAGATCAGTCGAGATTGATCGACCGAAGGGAGCCGACCAGTGGGAGTGCCAATGACCACTGGTGTGGGGGACAGGTTGACTTGTCGAAGTCAACAAGTCGAGCAGAAGCATTCAGGGTGCGACTGATTGAAGGATCAGCAGATGTCGTGAGGGCAAGGATCGACAAGGAATGGTTGACAGATGATGAGCGATGTAAGAGGTCGGGTAGTCCACAAGTGGTCAAACTACGACACGACAAGGTTTAGCGAAGCCAAGTGTAAAGGGGAAAGGAGTGAGCCGACAGGACAGTCGCGATGTGACTGACTGCTGTAGCAGGGTCGGGAGGACATAAAGTCAATGAACTGTACTTAGTAGCTGTTCGGGGTTGATGAGGAAGTTATGACAGTTATGGTGAGTTGGTGAAGGACATGATAGAGGATGTCATGGATAGAGGCTGTACAACACATCTGGAAGATGACAACTCAAGAAAGGAAAGCAGAAAATCAAATCTTGGGATAGGATGGTTACCAAGTTGAAGGGGAAGTTCTTTCCAAATGACTATGTGATTTCTTTGTTCAGGAAGTTACAAAACTTTCGACAGAAAGAGATGACCGTGAAAGAGTACATGGAGGAGTTCTACCGATTGTCGATTTGGTCAGGACAAACTGATGAAGGAGAAGAAGTTGTCACCAGATATGTAAACGGCCTGAAGTATGTTGTTCAGGATGAGCTCATCATGTCAATATTCATAGCAGTTGGAGAAGCCTATCAGCTAGCTCTGAAGGCAGAAGAGAAACTGTTGAGAAAGTCCACAGTGACCAGAGGCAGGATGACTAGTCGGGGTGGAAAGATGTCTCCGTGAAAGGTCAAGGTAGTATCTACAAGAGAGAAGGTGTTGAAGATAGTTGACGCACAGAAGGGACATCGACCAAAAAAAGAGCGCAAGAGAACTGACACAATGGTCGTGAGAACTGTGGTCGAGGCGCATATAGTTGAAGTGGTCCATCTGACAAGAAGGGAATTAACAGATCGGCCATAATATGTTACAAATGTCGAGGAATGGGCCATAAGGCATATGAATTCCCAGAAAACCTACATGCTATAGAAGAGTCACCCAGACGTCGAAAGGATGAGCAAGTTGACGAGAGGGAAGAGTCGGCATCAGATAGCAATGGAGGTGAGAAAAAGAAGAACCGAAATCTAACGATTCAGAGAGCTTTGATCCAAGAAGATCAATGCGACCCGATGGAACCAGCACAATGGAAGGCAATATTTTGAACGAAGGTGCAGATAGGGGAATGGTGTTGCAACACCATAGTTGATGGTGGGAGTATAGAGAATCTTGTGTCAATGGAAGTCATCGACAAGATCAGGTTGAAGTGTCGTGAACACCCACACCCTTACAAGATCTCATGGTTGCAGAAAGGACACCATGTTAAGGTGACCAGACAGTGCCTGATCAACTTCAGATTTTAAGGATTTGAGGACAGCGTACTGTGTGTTGTAGTTCCCATGGATGCATGCCATCTGTTTTTAGGGAGACCATGGCAATATGATCGTAAGATGATCTATGATGGTCGAGCTAACACAGTCACACTGTGGAAGAATGGCGTGAAAAGGACTCTTAAGCTGAGGTGAGGAGAGCCAGCTGATAGCAAGGACGACAAGAGAAACCTTTGGGAAAAGCGAGTGTTGATGAGCACCGCCAAGGAATTCCTCGCAGAGGAGGAAAAGCAGTTGAGATGTTATGTAATCATTCCAAAAGGACCATATGTCGAAGGAACGATTGGCATGGAGAGCATTCCGCTCGAAGTCGAGGAGTTGCTCGAAGAGTTTAGGGACATAATGGCTGATGAGAAACTGACGAGATTATCACTGACAAGGAGTATATCCCATCAGATCGACTTAATTCTAGGGTCAAGTCTTCCAAACAAAGTGCCATATAGGATGATTCCAGTAGAGGGACAGGAGCTCAATCGATAGGTCCAAGAGTTGTTGGACAGGGGATTGATCCAAGAAATCTTGAGCCCGTGTGCAGTACCAACAGTATTGACACGAAAAAAGGGTGGGGAATGGAGGATATGTACTGACTCCAGAGCCATAAATAGGATCATAATCAAGTATCGATTTCCATTGCCAAAAATGGACGACTTGATGGTTTTCCTGAGTGGAGCGACATACTTCACGAAGTTAGACCTGACGAGTGGATATCACCAGATCAGGGTCAGAGAAGGAGATGAATGGAAGACAACATTCAAGACAAGAGAAGGGTTATATGAGTGGTTAGTCATACCATTCGGATTGACTAATGCACCCAGTACATTCATGAGATTGATGAATGAAGTGTTGAAACCATTCTTGGGAAAGTTTGTCATAGTCTATCTAGACGACATTCTGATTTTCAGTCGGACCAAGTCAAAACACTTGGAGCACGTTCGACAAATATTGCAGAAATTTCAGGAAGAGAAGCTGATGATTAACCTGCAAAAGTGTTTCTTCATGAAGAAGGAATTGGTGTACCCGGGATTTGTAATTTTAGGTAAAGGGTTGGAGATGGACCCTGAGAAGGTGAAGGCAATAGTAGATTGGCTGGAACAAACAAGTACAACTGCAGTGAGAAGTTTCCATGGACTTGCTAGTTTCTACTGGAAGTTCATTCGGGGATTCAATTGGATTTGTGAACCATTGACAGAATGCATGAGAAAGGGCGAGTTCAAGTGGACAAGTAAGGCCCAGGAATCTTTCGACAAATTGAAGGAAAAGGTCACTAAGAGCCCAGTGTTGGCACTCCCAGACTTTGACAAAGTTTTCCAGGTCGATTGTGATGCAAGTGGAACGACAATTGGAGTAGTTTTGAGCCAGGAAGGGCGACCAATTGCATTCTTCAGTGAAAAACTGAATGGGGCGAAGCAAAAGTATTCAGTCTATGACCAAGAATTTTATGCCATCATCCAAGCATTGAAGAAATGGAGGCATTATTTGTTGCCACAGGAATTTGTGTTATACACAGATCACCAAGCACTGAGATATCTGAATACTCAGTCGAAGTTGGACCAGTGACACATGAAGTGGGTGGAGCTACTGTAGAGATATACGTTCATGTTGTGACATAGGTCGGGCAAGTCGAACAAAGTTGCCAACACATTGAGCAGGAGAGTTGCGCTATTGGGCACGATGACTGTTCAAGCAACAAGAATAGAGACGATAAAGATGGAGTATGAAGCTGACGAAGATTTTGCAAAGGCATGGAAGGCTTGTTGAGAGCCTTGGAGCATCGATAGAACTCCATATTTGAGTTATCTCATTCAAGAAGGTTACCTGTTCAAGGGAAGTTAGTTGTGTATTCCCAGAGGATCAATGAGAGAGAGCCTAATCCGAGAATTTCATAATGGAGGGTTAGTAGGGCACTTTGGAATCGACAAGACCAAAGCACTGATCGACGAAAAGTATTTATGTCCAAGGATGTCGACAGATGTCAGAAAATGGGTTCGACAATGTCAAGTTTGCTAGTTGGCAAAGGGAAAGAGTCAGAATACGGGGTTGTATACACCATTGCCAGTACCAGAGAACCTGTGGGAGCATCTTAGCATGGATTTTGTGTTAGGATTGCCTAGGACACAGTAGGGGAATGACTCAATATTTGTTGTAGTTGACAGATTTTCGAAGATTGCACATTTCATACCATGTAAGAAAACAAGTGATGCCACAAAGATCGTTGTGCTATTCTTTAAGGACATAGTCAGGTTGCATGGGTTTCCAAAGTGTATCCTGTTGGATAGGGATACGAAATTCATGGGGCATTTCTGGAGGACCCTATGGAAGAAACTTGACACGAAGTTAGAGTTTAGTTCAGCATATCATCCGCAGATAGATGGATAGACCGAGGTTGTAAATAGAAGTTTGGGAAACCTTCTGAGGTGTTTAGCAGCCGACAGACCCAAGCAGTGGGAGAATGTGTTGGCACAGTCAGAGTTTGCATATAACAATTCTGTGAATCGGTTGACAGGATTGAGCCCATTCCAGATTGTTCAAGGGAGAGTCCACATGTAGTGGCATATTTGGTTGAATTGCTGACAGAAACTAGGAAGAGTGCGGATGCAAAATCATTTGCAGAGCATATGCATGAAGTTCATGAAAATGTGCAGAAGCGCATCGAGAAGAGTAATGCGGCCTACAAGTTGAGAGCCGACCGGAGGAAGAGACTATTGTCATTCCAAGAAGGGGACTTAGTCTATGCATATTTGCGGAAGGAGCGATTTTCGACAGGAACATACAACAAGCTGAAATTGAAGAAGATAGGACCATGCAGGATTCTGAAGAAGATTTCAGACAATGCCTATGTGTTGGAATTGCCGGAAGACTTGAACATTTCAGCAACGTTCAATGTCTCAGACCTGTATAAATTTGAAGAAGGGTCGAGTAGCAGTAAAGGAGAAGAAACAAGTATCGACTGGATGGAACATATTCCAAACTGACATAAGGAAGGGATCGTAGAAGTAATCGATGAGCGTGAAGTGGGGCATACTCGTAGATCGCGCATGAAAGAATACTTGGTGTGATGGACCAATGATGAGTTGCAGGAAGCGACGTGGATTTCTGAAGAGGAGTTTAGGAGATTGGCGGAGCAGTTGAATTCTTTTTCACCTGGGGAGACTGATGCAGGAGCATCGGGGCCTAGGCAGATTAGTCGAGATCGATTGACCGAAGGGAGATGACCAGCGGGAGTGCCGATGAGCACTGGTGCGGAGGGTAGGTTGACTTGTCGAAGTCAACAAGTCGAGCAGAAGCAGTCGGGGTGTGACCGACTGAAGGATCAACAGATGTCACGAGGTCAAGGATCGACAGGGAATGGTCGACAGATGATGAGCGATGTAAGAGGTCGAGTAGTCGACAAGTGGTCGAACTACAACACGACAGGGTTTAGCGAAGCCAAGTGTAAAGGGGAAAGGAGTGAGTCGATAGGACAGTCGAGATGTGACTGACTGCTGTAGCAGGGTGGAAAGGATAGAAAGTCAATGAACTGTACTTAGTAGTTGTTCGGGGTTGCTGAGGAAGTTATGACAGTTATGGAGAGTTGGTGAAGGATGTGACAGAGGACGTCATGGACAGAGGCTGTACAACACATCTGGAAGCTGACAGTGCAGATTTGCAGGATTTGGATAGGATCGACGAATGGAGGGGGACACATGTTTCGGGATTGTAATAATATTGGAAACAACACCCGCAGAGTAGAAGAGGGAAAGGAGGCCTTCAGTATAGATGGTGGAGCAAAGCAGAGTAGAACAAAGCAGAGCGCAGAGCCGAGAGAGTTGTGAAGAGTCACACAGGCCGAGTGTAGAGTGTGGAGATCAAACCATAGCTCAGAGTTTCGAAAGTGAACCAGGAGAGGGTGAGGTCGACACACAGGGAGAACACACCATAGTTACTTCGTTGTTGTAATGGATGAGGCTGATTGTAGTTAGTTATTTGCTTACAGTTATTTTACATTGTAACCATTTTCAGAGAAGTAATATAAGCCAATCCAAGCATCTTGTTCTACACCTTGTTGTGTGAGCATTGTGGTTTGTGTTGTGTGTATTGTTAAGCAAGAACCTTATTTTTGTACGGTGACTTGCGTCAATCCTAGATAAGTATTTATTAAATTGTTAAAAAATAACACTTCTCTCTTTCCTGTCACCAAGGAGTAAATGTTATCCAAGAAATCCCTTTCCATATTTCCTTGTACTGGATCCATATATCGCGATCCTTGGTGGGGTATAAAGGTTGTGTCACCCTCATGCCATTAGCTTCAAAGTTCATCGTTCAATTCTTTGAATCAATTACTCCATAATTTTCATAAGTCCACTCGATTCCTAATAGTTTTGGGTAAGGATCAGTTCCTCCCATGATATCAATTACATTAAAATCAATCATGTTCTTGATTCATCCTATATAAAATTCAACATTCTCCAAGCGATCGATCACGAAAATGTGATACTGGTTCAACATTCTCAACTGAATAGGCTACTAGACTAGAGGTGGGATTGCCATTTCTTCCTAGGATTTATTTGGAAGCATGTTCACAGTGGATCCTAGATATAAAATCACATTCTTGGTATCATAGCCATGAAATTGTGTATCTAATTGGAATTCTCAGCCATTCGTCTTTTGTGTCATCTAAATGTTTCTTTCAGGAAGTAGGGCACATATCTCTTCATCAGTTTCAAAAGCTTCCTGTATCCTGCAGAGTGTCTTGCACAACTTATGGATGGCACCTTCATATTCTAATATGTACTTTAGGAGTGAAAACAACATAGAAACAATATCCCCTATCTTCTTAGTATCAAAGTCCGGTGTTACACCATAATCTTCCACCCTGTGAGCATCAGCATTGTTTGGCCTGTAGGATCCATTTCAGTGACTCAGATCCACTTATATCCTTCAGAGATACCAGTTTTCCCTATTTTTATTCCTACCCGCATGTTGCATCACTATAGCATGCGTACCCGCGAGTTGCATCACTATAGCTCGCGGGTATCAAGTAAAATGGTAAAAACAACTATTAATTACTTTTTACTCCCAAAAAGCGGTCATTGGGTGACCTTTGGCTCTCCATCTGCCCGAGTAACACCTTGATGTGTCCTTTCACCTACCTTTGAGAGGACTATATATTGAGCACATATGTCTTATGGACGGGAGGAAGAAGAGAATCATAAGAGAACTCTAGTGGATTTTTGCCCTATCTTGAGTCTGCACTCATTGATCCTTGTAGTTGTCAACCATTTATGTTCACCTTCCAAAATCCCATCTAGTTTGAGTTTGCCATTCATGGAGGATTGAAGTGGTGGAGGCTCAAGTGGATAGATCTAGATCTTGGTTTAGATTGATTGTCGGCAAGAGGTCGTATCACTTTGTACTTCTTCTTGTTCATTAATAGAAATACTCATATTCTCGTCCATTCATGGTGTGAATGTCATTTATTATACATTGGGTTACATTTTCTTATGATATTATGGACCATTGTTATTGATAATGTTAATGCTATTTATATATTATATGTACTTGTTGGATATTGGCTATCAAGACTAATTTGCAGATTTCAAGTGCATGGATTGAAAGCTCTAACGGGGATCTACATCAAACATTTGGATCGAGGTTGGTTACATTTCTACATTATCTTAACATTGTCATCTATAATAGCATTGCTTTGAGAATTGAGTAGATTTCTGGTAGTCATCTGTCTGTTGTGGTATTCCCAAGCCATAGTGAGTTTTCTCCAATACATAAATGGCTTTGGAGAAAACTCACTATGGCTTGGGAATACCACAAAAGACAGATGACTACCAAAAATATACTCAATTCTCAAAGCAATGTTATTATAAATGACAATGTTAAGATAATGGAGAAATGTAACCAACCTTGATCCAAACGTTTGATGTAGATCCCCGTTGGAGCTTTCAATCCATGCACTTGAAATCTGCAAATTAATCTTGACAACCAATATCCAACAAGTACATATAATATATAAATGGCATTAACATTATCAATAACAATGGTCCATAATATCATAACCAATTGTAACCCAATGTATAGTAAATGACATTCACACCATGAATGGACGAGAATATGAGTATTTCTATTAATTAACAAGAAGAAGTACAAAGTGATACGACCTCTTGCCGGCAACCAATCTGAACCAAGATCTAGATCAATCCACTTGCGCCTCCACCACTTCAATCCTCCATGAATGGCAAACTCAAACTAGATGGGAGTTTCGAAGGTGAACATAAATGGTTCACAACTACAAGGATCAATGAGTGCAGACTCAAGATAGGGCAAAAATCCACTAGAGTTCTCTTATGATTCTCTTCTTCCTCTCGTCCATAAGCCATATGTGCTCAATATATAGTCCTCTCAAAGGTAGGTGAAAGGACACATCGAGGTGTTACTTGGGCAGATGGAGAGCCAAAGGTCACCCAATGACCGCTTTTTGGGAGTAAAAAGTAATTAATAGTGGGTTTTACCATTTTACTTGATATGCATGGGCTATAGTGATACAACTCACGGGTATGCATGCTATAGTGATGCAACATGCGGGTAGGAATAAAAATACGGCAAACTGGTATCTCTGAAGGATATAAGTGGATCTGAGTCACTGGAATGGACTACAAGACAAACAATGTTGATGCTCACAGGGTGGAAGATTATGGTGTAACAGATGCCCCCTAATGTGTGAGGTTAGAGACTGAAAGTGCTACGATGGCCGAAATACATTATAAAACTCAGAAGTGGAGTGATGGAAACATAAGTGGAAAGAACAACTCACTCATCATAATACAATAGTATCTCTGAATACATGTCAGTATAGTACAACAATCTGATACAATGGCCATGAATAGGCAGTATATACTGGATACATGTCATAAGTGATCATAGCCATGATCCCTCTACAGTAAGATATGGTCTCCTGCTGAAAAGAAGACAACTGGTGCAAAACTGGAGGTACAAACTACTGAAATATGAGAGGTGATATCTCAGATGTAAAGTCAAAGTCATATGTAGCATACTGAATGCCACAATCGCCTGGGGTCTTCTACACAAGTCTTCGACGGTGCAAGTCCCATCAAGTGAATAAAGGAGTTGGGGTCGAACCTGATGAGACATCGTCTGATTACCGGTCAATGATGTATACCGTTAATAGACGTGAGATGACCCACCAATAATGAAAATGGGCATCAAGGCACAAAGCACAATCATCAGAGTGTGAATAAATGGGTTGAAGTCAAACACTAAGATGAATCCATTGATCAGGGGACATTGATGTATTCCCAAAACTGCCGATGGCAAGAGAACTTGCGACTAATGACTGCAAACCTCAAGGTACTCAAGTGAACTCTAAGCCTCAAGTCTCGGAATAAATGAGGTGAATTCGACGGAACGAGACTCACTGGAAGGAGGGCATTAAGGCATCCCCCATCAACTAGCACAAGGTACCAGCAAAGCTGAAATATTTGGAAGATCTCAGGTGAAATGGACTGACTCAATAAGGATGGCCGACATGCAATAGTTAAGAGATCTGAGGAGTGGCCAACACTGGTTTCAGGACTTCCTTTGAACAAGAGCATGAGCAGATGGATAGAATCAGGCAGCATAGACTTGATATAAACTGTGCAATGCAGGAGGCATTACAGAGGGCTCCATAATGACTGGAAGCTTAACCAATCGGTCGAGAAAACTGAGAAACAAGTATAGCTCCTAAGGCCCAACTATAGTCCTGACTCATAATGTACGGAGTGGAATGAATGCTCTATTCAAAGGCGACACAACTTTTTCCAACAAAAAATAGTGACCATAATCCTGTCCGACTTTTTGGAATATTTGATTTTTTTGGTCTTTTTCATATTTGGGAAAATCTTGAAAAAGAATAAAATTGCTTATAATACAACAAGTGAGGGAACGAGTGTCAAATAGCTAGCAGACTAGTCCCAAGCAGTGGAACATACCTATGCTCAATGCAAGGAAGTGCGTGTAGGATGTGGACACTCGGGGGTATGTTCCCTCAGGGTCAAAAGGCGATCAAATTGTGAAGAGAAAATATATAAGCTCTGCAGGGCTCGACAGGGAAAAGTGCGCCAACACCAGGCTAACAACGGAGTAAGCAGGAGCCAGCGCAAGGCTCAAGCGGCAAGCAGGATGATGCAATGCAATCACAACATGATATAAAAGGGAAGTCCTTTTTCATAAAGTTAGTCTCCTCACCCGAAAAAGTGTAAAACACTGAGAGAAGAACTCTTCTAGTCACGTATGACTAGAGTATACCTTTTTCATAATTAATCCACAAAGGTTCGGAAAAGGGGTAAACTTATACCTAAGTGGATGTCGCTTCAAATCCTTTAACGAGTCTAAAATAACAAGTATACTCGGCAATCTTGTTTGATTTTGAAAAAGTCTAACAAGGGCTTAGAAAAGACTTTATAAAAATCTTTTACGTAAAGGTTTAACGAGCCTGAAAAAGTAAACTCGTGACCTCCTTACTATTTTTAACGAGCTCAAAGGAGATATGGAAGAATGCTCGTAATGAGAGCGGATGAGTGTTAGGGACATGCGAGACTAGTTCCAAGTGCATGGGACAAAGCTGTGCATAATGCAAGGAACATGAGAAAGATAAGGACACTCAAGGGGTGTCTGCAAATTCAGATAGCAAAAGGTTCAAATGCATCATAACAATGGGGAGGCCTAAACCTATATGCAAGGTTCCGAATCTGCCTATCATGAACGAAGAAAATGTCGAAAAGGACCAGTAAACAAGTATAAGTCCAACTAAAAATCTTGTCTCCAAGAAACGTAAGTACCAAGATCATCTCTAAAACGTATGTAAAGAAAAATCTGATACAAGTCACTGCGGTAGAAACATTTTCAACTTCACTATTGTTAACCTCGGACATAACGCAGGTAGATTTAACCACTGAAGGTGCCATAGTACCAATACCTGAGGGATCAAAATGAACATCTTCAAAATGAAGAGCAAAGCTGAAGGATGTGAAGGAATCTGCAGTGGAAAATTCATCATCACAGGAGTTGGAAATTCTAGAAGTAAAATCGAACTCATTAGGATCACTGATTTGCGGATCTATAGGAGAGTCTAAAGACACGTCACTAGGGAAATAAGACTTTAATGTCAAACCAGGGCTAGACAAAACTATGCCTGGATCAAAATGTATGGAAGACTGTATTCTAGACTCATCTTGTTCAATAAGATCAAGGGCAGGAGGGGAATGAGATCTATGATAAAAATCCCCCCACGACTTGTCATCGCCACTCATGGCCTCAATAAAAACTTCATCTGAAGGTGAAATAACATCGAGGCAATCACGTGAACAAGATGGGTCGACTGCACACGTGGGCAACATAACGGGATCTTCCTCTACTATCCATGAAGAAGAGAGATCTGAATCTTCAATGGCTGGTTGAACATGATGAGCAATCTTGACTGCAGACAATGGAATATCCATCCCAATGTGTGAAACGTATCTAGATGGGTAACTCATGGAAGGTGAATCCCACGGATCACTAAAGTATGATGTCCGAAAAAGTACACGATTCCACGAGGAAGGAGCATCATCGGAGATGGTTCCTATGAAGGAGATTGGTGCAGGGAGGTCGAAAGATCCCATCAATGAAGGATACATTCCAACACCCATGTTCCCAGTTGCCGGCTGCGAATCAAAAACTTGCTAGACTACAGATCTCGTGGATGCTGTGGAAGGAGTACCAACAAAATCTAAATGATCGATTGTCACAATATTGCCTTCATGGGGAAAGAAAATAACTCTAAATACAGTAGACGCGATAGCCTTCATAGCGTACATCTAGTTCCGACCCAGTAAAAGGTTGTAGTCGATGGGCGCATCAACCACTTCGACTTCAATAGGCGCAGACTTACCTCCCAAGGAGATAATAAGGGAAGGGATAATTCCATGGGGCGTAAAAGATCTATCGTCGAATGCAGTGAGTGTAGTTCTAGATGCAAGTAGAGGAGGAGAACCAAGAGCTTTCCAACAAGCTAACAGCATTACTGACACAGAGGCACCTTCATCAACCATAGTACGTTTGACGAAGCTCTTAAGGCAAACCACCTAGATTTGAAAAGCCACATGGTAAGGTAAGTGAGGCTGGACATCAGTAGTATCAAACTTGATAACACTAGGACTTCCCCCATCCTGAACTCCTAAATCACTCAAAAGGGCATGCTTCTGAGAAGGACAGGCTTGCAAAACTTCAAGAGTCGACATGGCACACGAAGTCTGGCCCAAATATTCTACGATGGAGTAGTTCTGGGCAGCTCGAGCATTAGGATTATGTGTGGAGCGCTTGAGAACACCTTTCGGTATCCACGGCATAATGGAAGGCTTCTCGATATGCAATGAATTGTCAGGAGGAGGGGGAGGCTCATTCCCTAAATGAGGTTGTGGTGCACCATAATCGCACTGACGAGTAGCAACACAAACCTCTGACTGAACCATATTCACACATCCATAACCACTAGTATTGGAAGAAGCCGTTTCCATTTCATTAGTACCATAACCAGTGGTGGGAGCATGCGAAGCCATGTTTTGATGATGAGGAAGGGGATCCTTCAACACATCTAGGCTCTGTGCCAAATGCTTTGATGCTTCTTCAATTTGAGGACATAAGTGAGTAAGATGATCTTCCCCACAAAGCTTGCAAGGGAATTTCACCTTACACCTAGGTTTACGATCCTTGCCAGCATTACTACCTTCCCGGGAAGGTTTGGCATTCTCTTTACGAGGAGTATTACGATTTCTATTGTTATTACTTCCATTGTTTCCACCCCTACGATTATTTCTCCCCTTTCTCTTACCACCAGGTCGCTAGTTACTTGACAATTTCGTTGATTGCACATTATGTACATCAGACGACGAAGTGGAAGTGGACAAGGTGTGAACCTATCCGGGAGCAGACTAGTTTAGCGACAAATTTTGCATTTGATTAGCTACCAAGTCTACAGGGCGAGTGCATGCGGACCCCACGATGCCATCGACATGTGGCCCAGGAACTGACGTAGGCTCATGTCTTATTCTCGGTGCATCAGAATAAAGTAGGTCTAACTACTGGAATTTAAAGATAGCTTGTTCCTTAGTCATAATGGCAGACATTGAAACATCCTTAGCAATGTATGGAAGTAAAGACTTGAGGAACCATTCCAACAGGAACTATGGAGGAATGTTGGCTTTCACTAATATCTTCCGCCGACGCCACTCTTGAACGTGGTCATAAATATGTGTGGCCTTATTCTGACGGAAGGTCGACAACAACTCAGTACCAGTGTCGTAACGAACTGGTAACTAGAAATGCTCTAAGAAAACCAAAGAAATCTCGTTGAATCCCCTATAGGTGTTTCCGAGAAACTCCACATACCACTTTGCGGCTGCCCCCATGAGGGTGCGTTGAAATAGTCGTAATCGAATAGAATCATGATTCAAAGAGTTGGAGGAGCACCAAAGGTGAAACGTCATGACATGATCTCTCAGGTCCTCACCACCTTTCCCCTCAAGCTTCGGAATGTCTGAAGGGAGTTTGGTAGGGACCGGGGGCCAAGTAGGGTCATGACACACTGGATCATTCATGAGCTTCAAAAGATCCAGGAGATTCAAGCGTGCAAGGAACAGGAGCTGAGGATGGAAAGCTTGATTATAAGCTCCCATAAAAGTTTGGTTAAACGGAACTGTGTTATAAGATGGACCAAAAGCTTGACCATGAGGATTAAATTGCTGATAATGAGGACCTGATGGATCGTAAGCTTTCCCATGGCCATCAGATTGATAGCCTCCTCCTGCCTCACCCATTTGAGAGTAAGCATGTATATGCGTGTTTTGAGCACCATATTCGGGTGCTGGGTGATACTAGTGGCCAACACCAACTGTGTTGTAGTAAGGGTTTCCACCATGAGTATGGGGCATGTATGTACTATTCATAGTGGGAACCATGTTGTAATGACCGTAATGGTATGGTATGTTCCCACCCCCAATATTAGGATTAGCTTGAGCAGTCGTGTGGTGACCAGAAGCATGAGAAGCATTCCCAGCTCCAATATGGGTGTGACTAGTAGCAGGGTTGGTGGTGTTATTTTCTGGTGGATAGGAAATATTTCCACCCCCTACATTAGCATTACTAGTGGCGACAGTGGACACAAAAGTATGCAGTATGTGTCTACCCCCATGGTTGGGAGGAACGGTATCGTGTGCAAAAGTAGTCCTAGGTTGACGAGTAGTGGTACATGTATTAGGTGGTGGATGGCGAGTCGTATTCCGAACGACATTCTAGTTAGGTTGGGTATTCCTAGGAGGTGGTCGTGTTCCAACATTAGCATTGTTAGGAATCTAACCAGTCCCCATACTGTGTGAGTGGGTGGACAACATAGTGCCCCTAGTGGGTATAGTATGGCTAACACTTTGACTAGTGCCAGCGTGAGTACCAATCGTAGTGGAAGGTTCGACAGTACTATGACTAGGCATACCAAAAGAGAGTGTGGTGGGGTTGATCATAGGGCCAGTATCATCATGAGTCTCAGACATCCCATATCTATAATTGCATGGAAACGAAGGAACAAAAGGTTTATTCGGCTCTTCATCCTCGGATAAATTGGGCATTCCATAAAGATAATTATCTAGATTCGAGGGATCAAACGGATCCTGGTCAGGTGGATTAGTCCAAATAGAACCAGGTTGAGTCTCAGGTGGATAACCTCCCCAATCCTCACGAGGAGTATGGGGATCGGAAGTATGTTCAACTCTACCCGAAGGAGTCGAAGGATCTTTCCCAATATTGGGATGTGCATCCATGCAATCTTCAACGTATGTCTCGTAATAATCCAAAGATTCAGAGGGAGCCCTCCGGCGTCCTCTAGCAATACGACATGTAACCTCAAGTGGCTTTAAACCAGCTAAACGATGGGACCGGTGGAGATTAGGGCTCCATGCCACGATATCTCTAGAGAGACTCACAACGTCCCCTAAAGGCCAACTATCGATCAAAAAATAGTAAATCAAAAGCACACACCTAGAGAAACTAAAGCCAAGAGCAGACAAACAGAGAATCTAAATGATTTCCCGACACTAGAGCCGGTATGTCTCGCCTAGGAGAGGCTTGAGACTCCCAAACTATAGCCGGAGGTAACAAAATTAGTTATAGAGATACCTAGGCTTCACTGTGTCGACAGGGTCAAGTCCACTGCATGAACACAACTGTGCTGTCCAATCCCTATCTAACTCAAGACACAAACAACATAACCACTGCAAGTACCCTATGTAGTACCTAGGTAAGGCAACTATGTTCACCGCAATATAACCAATGCTCAGGGGGATAGTCGTAGGTGGGACCCATCGTATGGGCAGGGTAGCTAAGCGTGAAGCACAAGAGGACGAACCTCCGGTACCCCCAGATACGAACAAATCCTGGATATATCTCCCACGTTCAGCCGGTATCAGAGGGATATCTCCTCAAACAACCTCTTGTGACCTCGTGCTTAACTCTAGATTGAGTAGAGCTTCCGGGGAACACCGATCTATACCATGGATTCCTCCACTCCCTGGTCAGACACCTAATGTTTCGTCTAGTAGTCTTGGATTGTTAACTCATAATGATCGATTCCAAGACTCTAAACCTATGCTAGCTGGTGTACCCTATAAATAAAATCAATCTAATCAATTTTAATGATTAAGCGTTAATTTTAGTGGCTGTGGTTACTCAAGGGATATGGTCATGAAACTAGTGATGTGTAGAATCAGTAGTATGCAAAATCGTCCAAACCTAGACTCATCTATCCAATAAAACAATGTCACTAATAAGCACAATCAACCAACAATTCTGAAATAAAGATGCAATCTTTTATCTTTTCGATGCACAAGAAAAATCTAAAATGAAGGCAACAAGCACTCAATGCAAGATGCAGTACATGGAAGTAAAATATTTTTGTATTTTCGCTTATAAGAAAGAAGGAAAATGCAAAAAACTAGATGTATATTTTTGTATTTTTTCAATATAAATGGAATGAAAAAATGCAAGCAAAATCCTACTATTCAGTCGCTGAAGTGCCGAGAAGATCACTAAGACAACCCAGCAGATCCTAAACAGCAAGACTCAGCCAAAGGAATGAGCTCAAAAGGAAAAACCAAGAGGCTAAAACCAAAGATTGGTAAAAAACCAAGAAGGCTCAACCAAGAGAAACGAAGAGTTCCCGTCACAACCAAGGCATGAAACAGTCAAGAAAGAGGCCAACAAAGACTCAGGAACCAACCAAGCTCACCCAGTAACAACCAATAGCCATAAACCAACAAAATATGGAGTTACACGCTACTGTCGAAGGAATACCTGCGGGTACCCACGAGCAGTAGAGTAAACAGAGGCAGGTATACGCGAGCTGAGCCAAGCTAGCCCACGGGTGAGGAAAGGAAAATGGGCAAACAAAGAGTCCAGAGGCTCAGAAAAAGCAAGTTTTATATGGTGTATCTTAACGGCCAATCAGTGACACAGAGCTTCGATAAACAACAACTCTAATTATGGACTAATGCTCAAAAAAATTCCCAAACATGGATGCTTTCCCCAATGGAGTCGCCATTTCTGTATTGGAGAAAACTCACTATGGCTTGGGAATACCACAACAGACAGATGACTACCAGAAATATACTCAATTCTCAAAGAAATGCTATTATAAATGACAATGTTAAGATAATGGAGAAATGTAACCAACCTCAACCCAAACATTTGATGTAGATCCCCGTTGGAGCTTTCAATCCATGCACTTGAAATCTGCAAATTAGTCTTGATAGCCAATATCCAACAAGTACATATAATATATAAATGGAATTAACATTATCAATAACAATGGTCCATAATATCATAAGCAAATATAACCCAATGTATAATAAATGACATTCACACCATGAATGGACGAGAATATGAGTATTTCTATTAATGAACAACAAGAAGTACAAAGTGATACAACCTCTTGCCGGCAACCAATTTGAACCAAGATCTAGATCAATCCACTTGCGCCTCCACCACTTCAATCCTCCATGAATGGCAAACTCAAACTAGATGGGAGTTTGGAAGGTGAACGTAAATGGTTCACAACTACAAGGATCAATGAGTGCAGACTCGAGATAGGGAAAAAATACGCTAGAGTTCTCTTATGATTCTCTTCTTCCTCTCGTCCATAAGCCATATGTGCTCAATATATAGTCCTCTAAAAGGTAAGTGAAAGGACACATTGAGGTGTTACTCGGGAATATGGAGAGCCAAAGGTCACCCAATGACTGCTTTTTGGGAGTAAAAAGTAATTAATAGTGGTTTTTACCATTTTACTTGATACCCGTGGGCTATAGTGATGCAACTCACTGGTACGCATGCTATAGTGATGCAACATGCGGGTAGGCATAAAAATAGGGAAAACTAGTATCTCTGAAGGATATAAGTGGATCTGAGTCACTGAAATGGATCCTACAGGCCAAACAATGTCGATGCTCACAGGGTGGAAGATTATGGTGTAACATCCAGTGTATCATCTCTTCTGTACTTATGGGAAGGTTCTCCTTCATCCCTGGGTGGTGGGGTCGGAATCTGTCTGAACATATAAGTGGCTTCACGACAAATTTTCTTTTTTTGTACTGGAATATATTTAGTTTTCTTTCGAGTTTATCTTCTAATGATTGGTGATATAAGTATTCATTGATATGCTCCAGTTCCTACCCCTCCCTGAGTAACTAAAAATCATACCACACTACAGTTTTCTTGTGGTTATGAGTTAATAAAGTTAGTCGGCCTTATTTCTTGATCCTCCCTTTTGGAGATAAGCACTAGGAACTCTTCAATAGTGTGAGTGTTTGTACAAAAATATGTGAACTATCCTCTTAGGCTGTGAGCAATCCCAAGCAAGCTTTACAATTTCATTACAGTTATAGCAGTCGAGCAGTTGTGTGTGACCTCCTCCTCATTTGGCTCCAAATACTCTTTCTCATTGTCTGTTTCCTCCTCTTTCTAAGGGTTTATCTCCTAGCTGGTATATGGATTGATCCAAAATTTCTGTTAATGAATCCAGTGCTCTACATTTATCTGTAATGTGCATATTTGACCCACATAATTCATAGTATAGCATATTTGGTACTGAGGAATAATTTTGTAAAATTGAATAAAGTCTCAGAGATGGCCATATTCCTTGCAAATCTTACAATAGTCATTTGTAGAGAATCTAGGTGGATATGGATATGTTGGTTGTCTTCCAGACTAGAAGAGGTTCGTTGCGACAAATTGTGCAATATTCACACTTGGTCCTCCAACAAACGATCATCCTGGTGGAATTATCCCTCCCTAGGCTTAAGGACATTGCAATGCATGGCGTCCTTTTTCCATACATCTCGTACATTAGACTTGTGGTATGTTTGGATTTTGTATGGCTATCTCCTATAGCTTCTTGGTCAACTCATTAACTATTTTCTTATGTCAATTCCCTATAAGACAAGGAAGTACCTGGAATTGCATTTGGATAGTTATCCATGTATTCAACCTTCATATCTTTCTCTAATTTTGTGACAACAAAATTCTAGCTAAGGGTAACAATCCCTGAATAAACCATTCTTTATGATGGTCCTCATGCACTGGAAGTGAAAACGTAGTGAGAACGTCTCTAATAACTTGTGCATAATACCAAGTAGATTCTCCTTGCATCTGTTAGATCTCCCTCGGTTCTGTGATCCCCTATTGCTTTAACTTCAACTATGAAAACTCATCTGAAATAGCTTCTTTGTTTTTGCTAGAGTAAGGATTGGTGCATTTGGGTCATTCCTTTCAACCAATTTCATGTACCACTACAAATCTCTTCCTCGCAACGTTGTCTAGAATTCAAACAATTTGGATCCCATTGGGATCACTCTGGCCATCCATATTGCTTCACAGAGAAATCAATGTTATGTATCATCATCCTCTCCTCTTCCCTAGAAATCTCGACATTTCAAGGGTGGTCCTATTGACACTCCAACCATTACAATGACCCAGGAAGCTACTAGTACAAATCATTCAGGTCCCAGTTCTACTATTATATTACCATTAATCTGTGAAGAATTACTATTTCTTCCTCCTGCTAATGAATTTGATTGTGAACTATTTGTACTAGTACTCATCTGACTATGCCAAGGCAATTGTAAAACACAATTTTGAGATTGTGTTACAAGAGTGTGCCTAGGGGATGATCAAAGGAGTGCTACTTCCATTGCTTCTAGTGTCTACATCCATGACAATGGGGGGTTCACTTTTAGGGGTACTTCCATTTTCCGCAGGTTCTGATAGTTCGGGATGTTCTGCAACTATGTCCAGGGATGGTTCTGATGTCTGATCTAGTGATTTGTTACTTAGTGACTAAGTTTTGCAATCTTCTTTCATATTTCTTCCTTCTCCCCATATTCCTTTGACTGGGTTTCTTGGCACTTATATCCCTCTTTCTCTTAGACTTGAGCTATTCAATCCTCCCTTCACTTCATTTAATGTAGCTCATTTTGAATTTCTTCACTCTTTTCCCCATTATGCATTTCTTTTTCCAATTGTGCACTTCTTCTTTGTTCCTTTCTCATTTTCATTTTCCATAATTGTTCTCCTATCTACACCCTTATTTATTCTCTTTCATCCGTGGCTTCATTGTTATCAACCCCCTCCATTGATGGTAATTCCTACCTTCTGCAATGTAGTAGCATTACCCTAACCCTTCCCCTAGGTGTGATGGTTTATGCCTACATTATAATCTAGTTCAAAAATAAGAACCTGAATTCAACCATCGAGTTCTTAATCCAAAGTGGAACTTCTTTGAATAATCTACCTCTAGCCCCCTTTTTGAGCTCGTCTTTGACCTTAGATGTTGATTGGTTATTTTTTGCTGCAGAATCTAGGATATAGCTATTAAGTGTACTTTCTACCTTGTTATACCTCCATATTTCACAGTGTCTCATCTTCACCACAAAAATAGTTGATGACACTTCCCCTACTTCTTAAAACACCCAGAAGAGAAAAATGATGAGTGATCCTTGGAGATAAACCTATTCTGTCAAGAATCAACCCAGCTGAGACTTCATATACCTACACTACCGCTCCTTGCTCCAACTTAGGTGCACGGTAGTCAACACTACCGCGTTATGCTCTTTCTATGATGCGGTACTACCGCGTTATACTCTATTTTAGAGGCATGGTACTCCCTTTTTAGCCTTTTTTCCATGGCTTGTGGGATCTTGATCTTCGAGAGATTTTTGAGGATTGGTGTCCTTGATTCAATCCTAACTCACTTTCTATGATTAGTAGGCCTGATCCACTAAACTCTCCTAAGATCCACCCTTATCTCTTGTTGGTTAACCCTACTACACACTATAAGAGAGAGACATTCCATGAGAAAAGGGGAGGACTTTTGGAGACATCAAACTTATGATCTTGAATCTTTGTGGAGATAGCTAGAGGAGGAAGCACTTGGAGCTGGAAGTTGGCTTGGATATCAAACAACCATTGTAAGTGACTTCAAGTTGGTAATAGAACATAACTTGTCTTGTTTCCCAAATCACATGTGTTGATTTTGTTTCAATTATATGATTTGTATCTATTATAGATTTAGATCCTAACTCATATTTCAAGTTGCTAGAGAATCATATATGCTTGTATATTGGTTTCACTTTGACAGGTTCATTCACAATGACTTGGAAATTGGAGCAACCATTAAGACAAGCAATTGGATTGAAGGTCAGTTAGATCTCTTCTATTTCTTCCAACAATTTAATCTTGAAATGTCTGTTTAGATCTAGGAATTCAAGGTAGCATTTGTTATTTTTTGTCTTAGTTTAGAGTCAGTTAAAGTCTACTTTAACCTAAGAGAATTTCTACCTATCCGTAGGGAGAAAATTCTACAACAAGAATGGCGACTCCACTGGTTTGAACCCCATTTGATTGATTGATCTCACTTTTAGTCATTTTTTATTGTGATTCTTCTTTCTCTTCAAACCAGTACTGAATTTTGGTCTCCTTGACCTTTATTCTTCCCTCCTCTCTACATTTTTCTTCCCTTTACGATCAGTGAGTCCTCTGGGTCTACAGCAACCCTGAAAAATTCAATCTTCTTTTCAAAAGTTGCGTTTTTCCATACTTTGCAATAGTACCGCACCCCCAACACTCTCTACAACGTGGTAGTACCACGTGCCCAGCACTTTTACCAGAGCGGTAGTCTACCAGTACCGCGCTCTAGTCTGTTCCTGCCACGCGGTAGTGTCTGCATTTTTTTCAATTTTTTTCTTCCCTGCTTGGTTTCTTGGGTCATTTTTTATTTTCTCTGCTTTAGTTGGTGTTTTCTGTTGCCTATTACTATCTTGTTCATTACACAGTCTTTGTGGTGTGTTTATTTCTCTTGTGAGCTTGATTATTTTATGAGTTAGTGGCATTATTTGCACATTGGGTCACCCCTTCAGTCCGATTGCATTGGCTTGATCTTCTCACCAAAACCAAAACCATTACTGTTGTTCTCTTTTACTGGATCATGTATCTTTCATAATCACATTGTTTCCATTATTATCATTAAAATCTACATTGAAAATTATCATTAGAGAACATTTGTGTTGTTTAGTTTGAAATGGTCTAGCAGTATTATTGTGGATTAGGAAGTGAACCATTTAAATTTTCCACAGAAATTCTCATTTTTTGAAGCATCCTAGTTTGATCAGTGAATTGGAAAGAAGTGTTTATTTCAGTTTGGCTTTACTTACAAAAAGAAAAAGAAAAGAAAAGAAAATTTTGAGTGGTTTTTAATAGCTTATGAAAGTTTCATGCATTTATGATCTAAGAACTCTCTCTCTTCCATAGCTAGTTTTCATCGAATACAAGGCTTATTTCGATTCATTCTCACTTGCATGGTTTGGGTCATCACAACACCACCAAGTTTCACGTCCATTTACCCGATTGAGTAATACAACCACTAAAATTAATCTCCCTAACTAAACCAACATTAACCTCACTTGAGGAAATCAAAAGAATTTGGTAGTTAGGTAGGACACCAGGAATAGGCATCAAAATAATTCCCCCTTGTCATTTTAATCTGAGACATAGTTGTTGTCCTCTAGGGAACTAAAATCCTCTAGTATTTATTGACACGGTCACAGCTAGTTTATGGAGGGGCCTCCTGACTGTTTTTAACTTTCAGGGGTTAAACCGCCGCGAGATTGAGAACCGGACGGACTCTGTGGAATGCCGCACTCCACTTAGCCCTAAGGCAACATCGATCATTGTCTTCCTTGTAATTCATAGTAATGCAAGGGTGATAAGGAAGAAGCGCCAAAAACCTTTCCCAACGTGTCATGAACAAGGTAGCTTAGTGACTTTTCTACTAGGGCTCTTTTACCCAGGATCCCTTTCGGTAGAGGGATATCCTTCTCATATTGGTCTCTCACATTGTATTGTTCGACTTGGATTTCATCACCTTGCAAAGGATACAACTTGTTGAGGTCTCCAGCTCTTAGTTAGGAATTTGCTTGTTATCTCATCTTTATAGAGGGTCATTTTTCTTTTTAGTGACTGCTTGTTGGCATTCTGGCCATTATTTTTATCAGCTCGCTTACTGAGACATCGATTTCAGTATAGATTTTAGAGCTTGATTTTTGGCCTGCGAGCCTTGCTTTTTCTAGCTCCTCTTTTGCACACTCGGCTGCATTAGAGTTTTTGAGTTCTTTGTTATGAGACTGCCCCCAGATTTCATATTCCTGCCATTATGTCAGAACCACCATGGAGATCACGACGAGTACAGGGAAAAATCCCTCCACCACCACCACCGCAACGGACCTCCGGTCCACCTGCATCATGTATTCCTGCTCTTCCTGGCCGCGGTGCTGGTCGAGGGAACATTCCACCGCCAATACACACTACATCTTCAGTGCCGTCTATGACCGTTACTCACAGCACAGTCTCAGAACCTCTTGCAATTTCTGCAACCATTAGTATATATGAAATTCCCACTGTCACTTCACCCGCTGTTATTCTAGATATATCTGCCACAATGGACAACATTACAACGGCTGAATCTAGTACAACCCAAAATACTAGACTAGAGGCCATCCTCCTACCTGATGTCAGCACCTCCCTTCCACCAGAAACTTTCCACGATGACACAGATGGATCTGTTGGCACCACCAAAGGATCCGACCAGGATATATCTGGCTTGATTTCAGTCCCGGGTGGGTACGTCAAAATTATTGAAGACACTCAATTTCCTGATACACCTTTTGAACTTGACTATGGCTTTATCACTTCCCAGGCAGAGCTTCCTCCTGTTATCACTGCGCCATCTAGCATTCATCCACAGGAAGCCAGTTCTTCCAACAACGTACCTCATACCATATCTCTCCCCAACCTCCTTCCAGGACATGAGATCATGGCCTCCATTCAGTCTAGTATGGTTAGTCTAGCAAATTCCCCGTTAGCGTTGGCACAATTTAAACGTGACACAGAGCAAATGCTCTAGACGGATTCGAGATATCCCCTTGTTACCCGTCCTCCCAACTATCGGGATCCCAACATCCCTTATAGCACGGAGTTTCATCACTCCTATGCAGACGGCTCCGGACCTTCAGACATTACTATACCTATGTTCCCGTCGGACCTTGAAAACCCTTTTCAGCATACGAACCCGGACCCAATATTCGATGGTCCTTTTATCGTTGAACACGCCATGGACTATACCCCCGATACCCCTCGGTTAAATTCCCCACATTTGCTGCCATCACCCATGTTTGGCACACATTCCATGAGGGATAACCCAGTTTTTTCTCCGTCCTCGACACTATCATATTTGGCTAGTGTCGGAAGAACACCAAGTCATACTGTTGAATAATCCATTTTGACCGGAGGTTCACCTTCGGCTACTATCTACACTATCTCAGGAGGTGGACAACTGACTGCCATGATCCCCAACTCCAACAACCAAATTCCTCCTGTCGGGCCATCAACCCAACCTACTGGAGGACAATCCTTTGTTGGGACCCCGTTACTAGTCAACAACCTCCTCCTATAGGGCCATCCAACCCATCTACTGGAGGGAAACCCATCGGCACCATCCAACAACCCTCCCAACCAGCAGCATCTGCTCAATATGGTATGTACAACACACCTGGCAGCGGACAACCTTATACCGGTTTTCCAACCGGGCCCCATCTTCAACATCCCCCGTCAGGTACGCTTCCTTCTTGAGAACCTCAAATCCCACAGACTGGGGGGCACTCATTATTTGGAAACTGGAACCCATCTTGGGGGAAATCTCAGATTCCCCCCAACTTGAACTCCGGCTTCCCTTATCCTTTGGCTGCTGCAACTCCATGGAACCCATCCCTTCAATTTCCACACATTCCTCAAGGAGGAATGCACATTCCATGGACACCACTGTCGCAGCCACCCCCCAACCCTGCTATGGGAAACCCTCCACTTACTCAATATAGTGGTAACATTCCTAGAACACAACAATTCCAGGGAACTTTTCCCCAACCAGGAGCAGCAACCATTCCTGGGTTACAGGAACCTCAAGGTACCATACCTACCATCCCCACTCAGTAGAACATCCACCAACCGGTTACCAACACTCAACCGGTTAACCAGATGGCCTACTACCCACAGAACTTCCAGCAGTACCCCACAGGAAACACATATGGGTATAACATGCAGCAGTATACTATGCAGGGCCCCCCAGGTTTCTCTGCACCATACGGTTATTACTCATACCCGTAGACTAATCGTCAACTTCCCTTTTTGGCCACGCTAGACTTACCTGATTTGTCGAGGCTCATTAACGATACCATATGGCATGAACCTCACTGGCCACCCATTCCATCCAAACTTCCATCGGACATTCGTAAGTTCGATGCTAAGCCTGGGGAAGACCCCAAAAACCATGTAATGACCTTCCATCTTTGGTGTTCATCCAACTCCTTGATGGACGATTCCATTCGACTACGACTCTTTGAGCGTACGCTTACTGGCACGGAAACAAAATGGTACATCGAGCTGCCACAACAGTCTTTCCATGATTTCAACACCTTAGCTATGCATTTTTCGACACATTTCCAGCTCCCCATCCGGTATGAGACTAGAACAGAACTGTTAACCTCGCTGCGTCAAACCACTTCTACACGCATTTTGGATCACATCCATGAGTGGCGTCGATGCCATAGGCTAATCAAGGCACCCATTCCGGATCAGCTACTTGTTGATTGGTTCACGAAGTCATTTTTGCCTCCCATAGCTAGGGATATCGCTATGCACGGGTCGGTCACAGAAGAACAAGCCATCTTGACAGCTCAGTACATGGATTTGGTATACACCCAATCTGACACTTTACACGAACTTCTTCCCGATGCCGCCAACATTAACACTGATCCAACGAAACCTGCCACTGAACCCCCCATTGATGGTATTGTCGGTTCAGTCAAGGCCCAACCTACTACCAACCCAATGGGGCAACAAGCTTCTACTTCCCCCGCTCTACCTCAGGCTGCTCCAAAAGCTACTACTTCTCCTACTATCTCCTCCGAAGTGAACGCAGTTCAATCTACATCACAACCATCTAGAGGAAAGAAGAAGAACAATCGTGGTAAATCCAAGAAGAACCAGCAGGAGAATCCCAAGCCACAACCCACCCACAACGACCCGAAACCATGTCGAAAGGCTAAGTTTCCCTGCCTAATTTGTCAAGATGATCACTACATGCGTGACTATCCCTACAAGGAGGAAGTCAACAAATTCGTTAAAGGATCCTCTCGCCCGACAGTGTTAACTGACCCTTTCCCTCAACAACAATAGCAGATGGTTGCCCAAGAAACCCCACAGGGGGGCAGCTCGATCAACCCAACTCACGGAGAGACGTCCGCAAATCGTGAAATCCTGATGACGAGTAATGAGGAGATTCATATAACGACTCATTCAAAGACATATGAGAACCCTCCAAGTTCAAACAAACAATCAGAGATATCCAAAGGAAAATCTTCTGTTGAAGATCTGACTCCTACCCCTCCCCCTACCGGCCATCTCCATATCGAGAGACCGCTTACGGACACAGTGCTACGCCCACCAAGGGCACCATACGAAAAGCAATATTTAATCCCAATGCGCGAGCTGCCTAAAATTACAACATTGTTGAGGATTTAGCTCAAGCACCTTGCGCCATGTCAACTCTCAAGGTTCTTCAACACTGCCCTACGCAGCGTAGAACCTTACTTTCAGCACTGGGAGCAATGGATCCAGATACTTCAAACACTATTATGTTTAACTTGGAGTATGCTAAACCTCGACTTTCTCACCAGTTAGCCTTCCAGGGTCATACAAAATTCCATGGAAATAGCATCCATCGCACTGTTTTAGATGAAGGTTGCTCCATGTCGATCATGTCTTTGAATTGTTGGAGAGCCTTAGGCTCACCCAAAGTCACGACGTCTCCCACTACTCTCAGGGCGTTTGATAGACATGGTTTTCAACCTTATGGACTCATTCCCTCAATTGGTGTTGAACTGGGGGGCAAAACAGTTTTCGTACACATTGAAGTCATGGATGCACCATTAGATTACAATCTTCTACTTGGTCGGAACTGGTTTTACGCCGTGACCACCATAGCATCTACTGTCTTCCGGATTGTGCAATTTCCCCATGAAGGGAAAATTGTCACCATAGATCAACTTGATTACTGTATCCCAGATTCTCATCCGAACTCCGCCAACACCGTCCCATTATTGGATCAACCTCGGTACCGGTTCCAAGACGTTGGTGTTGGTCTTATGAAGGACTCTTCCCTTATTGGAGTTTTTCCAGAGCTGGGGCCCCATGTTCAACCAGTCAACATGATTTCATCAAATGTCACCCCTTCCAATGATTCATGGGTGATTCCGAGTCCCGCTGAGATTGAAAACTATGGCAAATCCATGCCTTTGAATAGAAACCTCGCAGCGTACGAAGCGATCCAATCAGCCACCTATTGGGTCGACTGTCCTACCCATCACACTGTGGAATAGCTCTCGTTTGAGACTCATTCATCCCAACCACTTATCGATCCTCTCACTTTGATTTTTCCCACTGACGAATCAATCATGGAGGTTATGTGCGGTGATGAGCCACCATGGGGAGATTTTCATCATCGATCTTCATTCCCCGCCATTAAGACGCTTGAGCCCAATACAAAACCTAGTACTTCACTTGGAATGGTTCAAACCAAGTTTCCCCCTTCCCTCGACGAAGTATTTTCCGAAGGTAACTTGGCTAACCTTATGGAAACCACTCCCATAGATATTTCAGTGAATCCTGGTATCGTGGAAAACATACATATTGGCAAAACATGTACTCCCCTCGAAATGGAGTTCTATACTGCCTACTTCAAAACTTTCCGCAATGTTTTTGCTTGGAGTTATGAAGAAATACCAAGAATAGATCCCTCGATTGTGGTCCATGAAATTCCAACCTTCCCTAGCACTCGACCTATTCGGCAGAAACTTCGACCTGTCCATCCTCGTAAGGAAGCCTCTATTAAAGTAGAAGTTGAAAAAATTTTGCGTGCTGGTTTTATCTATCCTATCCCATTGACAGAATGGGTATCTAACATCGTTCCCATAGCCAAGAAACAAGGAACGATTAGAGTCTGTGTCGATTACTGCGACTTGAACAAAGCTTGTCCAAAGGACAACTACCCAACTCCGTTCATCGACCAGATCATCGATAACTACGCCGGGAGTGTCCTCTTTTCATTTATGGATGGCTTTTCTGGCTATAATCAGATCGATATCCTCCCAGCCAACCAGCATAAAACAACCTTTATCTGCTTTTGGGGATTTTCGCATATCGAAAGTTACCTTTTGGCCTTAAAAATGCTGGGGAAACTTTCCAATGGGCGATGTCGTATGCATTTCACGATATCAAACATATTGTAGAACCATATCTTGATGATCTTCCCGCTCATTATCAGACCCGGGATGACCATCCTGATCATTTAGGTGCCATTTTCGAAAGGTGTCGTGGCTACAATATCCGTTTGAATCCACATAAGTGCGTCTTTTGCGTGGAAGCCATAAATATTTTGGGATTCATAATCTCCAAAAGAGGGATACGCTTAGATCCTGCAAAGGTAGAAGCTATCTTAGCCCTGCCTTCCCCTACAAACATTCTAGAACTTCAAAGCTTGCAAGGGCATGCAAACTTTCTACGCCATTTCATCTGTAATCTTTCTGAGATAACAAAAGGCTATATGAGGCTTCTCAAGAAGAACACTCCCTTCATCTGGGACGATGAAGCCCAACGTTCCGTTGATAATCTAAAGGTTGCCTTAACTAAAGATCCTATGATCCAACCCCCCAATTACACACGGTATTACATTCTTTATCTCGTAGCTTCGACTTCCACCATTGGTATGGTGCTAGTCCAGGAAGACCATAATGGCATAGAACATGTGGTATACTATCTTAGTAAGAGTCTTCTCGACTCCGAAACTCGTTATTCACATGTTGAAAAACTAGCTCTGGCAACAGTTTTCGCTGTCTAGAGGTTTTGTCATTACATTCTACTCCGCCGGACCACAGTTATAGCTGATTTCAATCCAATGTATTACATCCTCACGCGTCAAGTGCTTGGGGGAAAATATTCTCATTGGATCATCATCCTACAAGAGTTTGACTTGGAATTTGTCAAATCCAAGTCCAAGAAGTCTTTGGTCTTTGTTGAGTTGATTTGTAACTTGCCCCATGCTACCGAGCAATCCAAGCCCATCGATTCTCTTCCTGATGAATCGTTGTTCCTCATTAGCACGTCTGATCCATGGTACGGGGATATTTTATTATATCTCCAAACCCAACATTTTTCGCCCCGACCTCACTCGCGATGAACGTCGATGCATCCGACATCACGCCAAGTACTACCTCATAGTCAACGATACTCTTTATCGATGTGGTGTCGACACTATTCTTCGATGCTATTTGACTCTAGATGAAGCGAAACGCATTCTTAATAAATTCCACGTTGGAGCATGTGGTGGTCATCTCTCTGGGATGGCTACGGCCCAGAAAATACCGCGAGCAGGATATTTCTGGCCCTCGATTTTCAAAGACTACATTGAAACGGTCAAGAAATGTCCACCATGTCAATTCTTTCATAATAAAACACGCCCGCACCCTGCTCCACTCCATCCTGTTATTGCCGTCGGCCCCTTTTCCAAATGGGGCATAGATTTCATGCACTGTAAGCCCACTTCAGCCGGGGGGAATAGCTATGTCATAGTAGCTATTGACTATTTCACAAAATGGGATGAAGCGATGCCTACTTATGCTGAGGACGGAAAAATAGCAGCACAATTCATATTCAATCACATTATAGCTAGATTTGGTGTCCCACAATCCATTGTGACCGATCATGGCTCCCACTTCAGGAACCATATGATTGAGGAACTAAGTGCCAAATTGGGTTTTCGCCATGAAAAATCAACCCCATACTACCCACAGGCTAATGGCCAAGTTGAAGCCATTAACAAAGTTCTAAAATGAATGATTCAGCGTATTGTGGGTACTCATAAATTCAACTGGCACTCAGCTCTATTTTCAGCACTATGGGCATACCGAACCTTAGTAAAAAGTGCTACTGGGTTTACACCATTCCAACTGGTGTATGGCCTAGAAGCCATTTTACCGATTGAATGTGAAATTCCATCACTTAAGATAGCCATAGAGCTACTTCCCCACACCACTTCCGAAGAGGAACAGTTTCTATACCTAGACAAGCTAGATGAAACCCACCGCGACGCCGCTTTAGCCAATGAAGCTCATAAAAAATGCGTCAAAGCACAGTATGACAAATCTGTTCAACCTCAGATTTTCAATGAGGGTGACCTCGTACTCACATATGATCAAATGCACGATAAACTTGGAAAAGGAAAGCTAGAATCTATGTGGTATAGTCCCTTTGTTGTAAAACATGTCTTGGAGAAAGGAGCCTATGAACTCGTCAATTGTGATGGCACAACATTGGCATGGCCCCGCAATGGGATATACCTCAAATGCTTCTACGCGTAAGCTTATCCTACACAAGATGTTTTTTGTACATAATGTACCTAGCTTGTTTTCACCGATCGTTTTGGTGTGTGCACAGACCTCATGTATCCATTCTTACCCCAACTTGTGATTTTGTGCGCAGATGTCTTCCTACTTCGGATTCGTCGACGGTGCAAGCCGACATACCCAGAACCTCTCTTCTGCAACATGGGTAATCTATTCTCCCACTGGCGAGTTGCTATCTTCAGGGGCCAATTGTTTGGGTCCTGCAACCAACAATATCGCAGAGTACCATGCATTCATCAGACTCTTGACGGAGGTTGCTTCACTTGGAATGGACTCCCTATCAGTCTTTTTAGACTCCCAACTCGTGGTTTCTCATCTGAATCGTGTTTACACAGTTCGCGATCCTATCCTACTTCATTTATTTTGGAGGATACACCTCTTAGATCGATCTTTTAATTTCATTTCATATCAACACGTACCAAGGGAATTCAATTGTATAGTTGATTCATTAGCTAATTACATTTTGGATTGGCATCTTGCCCATACATAAAAACACATCACAAAATAAACACACAATTAATTGTAAATAAATAGGTCATAAAAGTAGGTCCATATATATATATCACTGTATATAAAAGTGTTTTTCCAAATACATAAAGTTTGTGTTTTAAAGACAAAATTTGGGACCTAATCCCATACAAAAATTTGGCTCTCAAAGCCTACATATTGTATACATGCCGCAAAAAGATAAAAGATACCATCTAAGGAGATATGGGGGATCTATCATGTTCCTCATCAGATTCCTCATGCTGCTGGTGATAACACACTATAGCTCGAACCACCCTACGGAGGAGTCGACCAATACGCCTAGGCACACCCACGGTATGCTGCTGGAGGTGCAAAAGGATGTCATCCACCCTCATAACGGGGATACCATGGGTTAAACCCTGTAGGTTCCTCTCTATCTCTTGGACCCCTCTCGCCTCATCCTCGTCTTCTTCCTCGACCGAAGCGGCTTGGTGATCAACACCACCTCGGCGTAATGGCGAGTACCCTGTCGGTCTCTGTGGTCCACGATCTGCGACATGCACACGTACATATATTAAAGTCTTTTACACATTCTATAAAACCATAAAAATTATATATTCAAAAAAAAAAAAAATTCCATGAAGGTCATACCTGAATTGTCCCAATCCTCATCTTTTGGCAATGCCAAATCTATGTCGTCGCAGAAGTCCAACCCTGCATAGGGGTAGTCATCGATCATCACAACCTGTTCCTCGAGCCACAAGAAGAAATCCTCACCGAAAGCCAAACGTTGTGGCCCCCCAAGTCGTCCGGCGTATTCACTCCATCGAGCAATCCATGGCTCAGTGGGTGGATGGGGGGCATGGCTATCTGTGGGCACAACAACGACACCCTCTCTAAGAAGAAGGTGACTAAGATGCTCCCATACCCAAATTGAGAATTCTCCCCAAGCCTGCACTTGTTCACTTGCTCTTTGAGGTTGGTCAATACTGTCTCACACCAGTTGAATACTGTTCCTGCCATGCAATCCATTGCAAGATTCATCTGTGTACGAGACGCCTGATGGGGACCCATGCTCCCTCCTGCACGTGTGATGGTGAACAACACGGTTTTTAAAGGAAGTTCTACAATGTCTTTGATGACCACCTTGTCGCTTTTTTTCCCCAAACCTTAACGTCAATAACGAGCAATTAAAGCATCTGTGATCACCTCTGAGGCTGTGAACCCAGTAAAACTTACCTGGGCTCCTCTTTTTGAGAGGCCCGTGAGGAAATAAATGTTCTTGAGTTCAATCTCGAGGGTGTGTTCTCCCACTCGGAAAGCCTGAATGTTGGGATCCCACATTTGAATAATGTGGGTGAGAAGTTTTGCCTGCTTACGGATGCTTTTGGTCTTGAAGAATTTCAACAAACCACATTCCCGCAACGCAGACAAGGTCTCTTGGTCATCTTTGGCCAACAAACCATCCGCTTCATGCTCTCTTTCTTTCCAATGGACCATTTTGCTCCAAACAAGTTACAAACACCTACAAAAGGTCATAGGAAACATTCATTACTCATTTAACAACTTGATCTCAGCTAAAAATTTGAGAAAAAATAAATTTTCATCTTAAAATTCGCCGTTATCGCGCCTGGGGGAAATTTGACTGTACGATATTCCACAGTACCGTGCCCCGGTTTAACCTTATAGCGCGGGTACTATTGCACAGTACTGCGGTTCTCGATATAGCGCCCACGCGGGTACTGTGGAAGGCAAAAATTGCCCAATAGGGCTCGCCCAAAAAATTATTTTTCCCTACTGAAATCAAGTTATTCATACATAAAATGAAAGAGGGACTTGAAAGCTCTTACCTAGCGCAGACGGTTGTTGAAACGGTGCTCCGGATCTCCAGATATGAACTCTTGAAGTTTTTGCTCCTCAATGGGTAAAATCTCCTGTTTTGGCAAATGCACAAGTGAAATGGTAACTTTCCATCTTTACCCATCCTTTATATAGCTTTTTCACTTATTTTTTACTCATTATTTTATCTAGTTAAAATAAAACCCATTTCACATTACTAATATTTGGTTCCATGAGCATTTGTTGACAGGGTCTCCTTTGAAAACAAAAGATATTCACATTGGCGTTCATTTATTATTTGACCTTCATTTTCAGCCTACTTTATCTTTTTCGTGCTCTGGATTAATACTTGAAAAAGATTCCAAGCGCTTTTACACCCGTGTCGTGCTTGTCAAACTTAAGTAAATGGTGTCGAGCTTAGTCCGCTTTACTCATGCTCATTAAACGATGAGGAAAGTATTATCCTGGTTGTATTTTATTCTTTTTTCGGACCAGAATAATTAAAAATTACGAAAAATACCATTGGAGTCCATAGTTAAGCTCTTTTCAGACTCCCTAAAATTGAAAAGATTGCCAAGTGATCTTGACTTTTTCACACTTGTAAAAGTATTTGAAAGGTCGTCTATTCGGTGATAGGTTACCCCTTTTTCGGCCCGTCTATACTATTTACGAGAAAGGTACACCTCGGTCAATTTTTGGTTGGGAGAGTCCTCTCGAGAATTGTTTTACAATTTTTCGAGATCGAGGGACTAAATTTACGAAAAAGTACACTTTGGAGCCTCCTTTAAGTTTTTCAAGCTCTCTAAATGTGAAAAAATACCGAGTTTTCCTTCCTTAGACTCGGTAAAATTTGACATCGAAGGACCCACTTTGGGACGAACCCCTCCTTTCTCAGGTTCGTAGAACATGTGAGATTGGAATCATCTATGAGATAAGCTATACCGAGCATCTGTTATCCTCTTCAAGCTCGAAAAAAAACAAAGAGGTACTCGTCTATCATGTCGGGGGAATATGGAAACAAGTCAAGTTTGTTTTGGCAGCTTGTCAGTCGTTACCTTTGAACATGGCATGCGTCTGTCCCTTGTCTATTTTGGGTATCTATTTTCGCTGAGTTATGGTCATCATCCTGAGTCATCTCTCTGGCCACAAGCCTAGTCGTTTGGTGTCTATCCTCTACTATCAATAATCCCTACTTCCAAGTCCTGCTACATGCCGTTATATGTTCAAAGGGTTGCATTGTTCAGAGTCATTCATTATGTCAGACCTCCACTGTGTCAGTACATACTACATTGTTTCATCATCCTATACTATCTTTCGTTATGATTTCATGTCGATGATGTGGGAATCATTATGGCCCACCTTTGACGAGCCTATTCCTGTCGACGCCAAATCACTATCCAGGAATTGGACTTAGGGATCAACCATCAGTACCTTGGTACCTGCATGCCTCAATGGCAGGTTTCCTCGTGTTCGACAGTAGGTTTACATCATTGAACTTTTATCGAACGATCTCTCGAATGCTCGACATCAACTCATTCATTCTCATTTCATTGAGATGTACTACAGATACCTTGGGGATCATCGTCATCATTGGTGATTTCCCTCACATTTGTTAACGGTTCACATCATTGACCGGCAATCAAATGGTTTCTACCATGTTCGACTTCAACACTTTGTAATCACATGGCTAGATTCGTATCATTTGCGATTGGGTAGAAGACCCTGGGCACACCTTTGTATCTTGATTGCGTCCAGGTTGCGATGGAGAAGTCCTTTGTATTGTCACACAAATCCACTTTTTGTATTGGTCGTGGTTGTGTCATTACTGTCTCATGGATCTACGCTTGTTCATAGTAGCCATGATTTGTCTACAGTCTATATCATCTCAGTACCAATGGATTTGAAATGTATTGGTCAGAAGCCATGCTTTGAGTCAATTGTTTCCGAGCATGGGGATGCCTGCCTTGGTGGTATATCTAACATTTTGTTTCTGTTTCAGCTCCTTGTTGCTCTCGTCAATGTTATCTCCGCACCGTATTTGTAAATTCTTTCGACCATCAGTCCCTTCTGACCTCACACTTTAGGGGGCATCTATTATACCTCCATATTTCACAGTGTCACATCTTCACCACAAAAATAGTTGACGACACTTCCCCTACTGCTTAAAACACCCAGAAGAGAAAAATGATGAGTGATCCTTGGAGATAAACCTGTTCTGTCAAGAATCAACCCAGCTGAGACTTCATATACCTACACTACCGCGCCTTTCTCCAGCTTAGGTGCGTGGTAGTCAACACTACCGCGTTATTCTCTTTATGTGCCACGCGGTACTACCGCGTTATGCTCTATTTTAGAGGTGCGGTACTCCCTTTTTAGCCTTTTTTCCATGGCTTGTGGGATCTTGATCTTCGAGAGATTTTTGAGGATTGGTGTCCCTGATTCGAGCCTAACTCACTTTCTGTGATTAGTAGGCCTGATCCACTAAACTCTCCCAAGATCCACCCTTCTCTCTTGTTGGTTAACCCTACTACACACTATAAGAGAGAGACATTCCATGAGCAAAGGGGAGGACTTTTGGATACATCAAACTTATGATCTTGAATCTTTGTGGAGATAGCTAGAGGAGGAACCACTTGGAGTTGGAAGTTAGCTTGGATATCAAGCAACCATTGTAAGCGACTTCAAGTTGGTAATAGAACATAACTTGTCTTGTTTCCCAAATCACATGTGTTGATTTTGTTTCAATTATATGATTTGTATCTATTATAGATTTAGATCCTAACTCATATTTCAAGTTGCTAGAGAATCATATATGCTTGTATCTTGGTTTCACTTTGACAGGTTCCTTCGCGAAGACTTGGAAATTGGAGCAACCATTAAGACAAGCAATTGGATTGAAGGTCAATGAGATCTCTTCTGTTTCTTCCAGCAGTTTAATCTTGAAATGTCTGTTTAGATCTAGGAATTCAAGGTAGCATTTGTTATTTTTTGTCTTAGTTTAGAGTCAGTTAAATTCTACTTTAACCTAAGAGAATTTCTACCTATCCATAGGGAGAAAATTCTACAACATACCTAGAAGTCAACAAATTTGGTCAGGGTAAATCCAAATTATTCAATTCCATCAAATCCCTTTGTTCTAGTGTACCCTTCTTGTTTGTTGGTAGCGATATTCAGGTGCTTCTACAAGTCTTCTTATCTAATCTGTAAGTACTACTGGAATTTAAACCCACATAATTTCATATTGATCTCGTGGCAGTCCTCCATAAAGAATGTATTTCCTGAGCTTTAATACTTCCCACCCTCATAGTTCGGCTTCATGTGTCACAATATCGTCAATATTCGTATCCCACCATAGTTGGACTTGTTATGTTTTCACATATACATCCACTTAGTTAACAATATCCTATTAAAAACCAGGTCCCAACAATGGAACAATTTTTTAGCACACAATTGAGACCAGGTTCTTGTGCACAAGCCAACCATGTTAGAATATTTGACCTCATCTAGACCTTAGGATATAATTTATTTTTTATTAAGTTATCTTCCTAGGTGTTTAGATAAGGTTAATTGGCCCCTAATGCATACTTGGCCCACATATTGTGATGTTTATCCACAAGTGCACCCCACTGGCTAATTTTAATCCTTCTTTTACTCTACTTTTTGGAGTTAGAGCGCACTGGCATCTTTACCCTGCTTTATCCTACTTTATTATGCTTTTGTGCTGGATAAGGATAAGGAAAGAGCACTAACATGCTTTTGGAAAGTCTACCTCTTTTTGGACACCAACTCTTCCATGATTTTCTCCTGAAAATCCTCCAACATGATTCCTTTTGGTCACTCATGGTCCACCAAGTCCCACTTAACCAATTCGTGACCACCTTGCATGAGTTAGAGATTGATGTTTCCTTAGATGTGTATTTTTACTATTTTGAAAGAATAACACTTGTGTGATTTCTGAATGGAATTATAGGATTTTGAATTTCATCCATTATATTATATTTGGAAATCAAACACATTTGTGAAGGTTGGATTTACAACAATTAATAATTAGAAATCTGATTCAGCTATCAATTTCTGTGAATTTTCTACTCTAGTATGTGTATCCCTGATTTAAAAATTGTGAGGAATTATTTGTTGCAAGATCCAACCGGGATCAAATTTTTCACATGGTATAAAAGCTAATAGGGTATTTATTCTCACTCAAATACTTACATTGAAGCACCAAAAGAAGTGGAGTTTCCACAAAAGTCCTAGGAAAATTGCCTCAAGTCCTTTGGCTTGTCCAATGGGGTCTACCTAGAAATGAAGCACTCCTGAATGTGGTCAGTGTCAAAGTAGAGTGTGATTGTGATAATAATTTTTCCTCCTGAGTGTTTTTCTATTGTGTAGGTACAACAACTTCATGGATTTGAAAGTTTTTCCTCTTCTTACTCCATTCAATTATGCTGGTTGGAAACCAAAGATGGCTGCATCTCTAAGGAGACAATGTCTCTATGATGTGTCTATTAGTGTTGTGAACAATCCTAAGTCCTTTGAAGAGAAGAATGAATGGCTAAATGACTATGACAGAGCATTTGGAGCAATGTGCTTTCCCATGTCTCCTAAAATGCATTATCTCATTGATTCTGTTGAATATCCATTTGATCTCAGGAGCAATCTAAATAGAGATTTTGGTATGTAGAAAGAAGAATCTAATACCTAGAGTGAATTTAGAACATCATCATGTGATCTCCTCCTGACGTCTTGGTCTCAAGTCTCTCTGAAGAAGTTGTTCAAGAAGACTATAAAGAAATTGTAGAAATTTCTTCAATACAAGTTCCTATTGCTAGCATTCTCCATGATTCGAATGTTTCCTCTACAAGTCAAGAAGCAAAAATTGAAGAGACATATTCTTTTGTGACTCTAGAAGATGATGAGGATCCTATTTCCTTATCCTATGAAGATTATAATGAAGAATAAGTGGCTGGTGGAGCTTCTATTGTTGAAGAGATTGACATACATTCCTCTCTTATGTTCTCTTATGATTATTCTATTATGGATTCTATGCAAACTAAGACAATTGTTACTCTAGAAGCTGAAGAGGAATTTGATTCCTCTCTTTCCAATGCGTCTACTAGTGTGCAAAATGGTGATCTATTAGATGTTTTGGAAAATAGATAAGAATTTGGAAGTGATGCATTCACTCGCTTTGGTCCTATGCTTATTATGGACTCCTACTTCATTGCTAGCACATATTCTCAGAGTTGCATAGAAGATGGAGAACCTCATGTTTTTTCCATCACATTGGAAAACTTGGAACTCATGTTCCACATTCTTGGAGATGATTTAACTTCCTCTAACTTGAACTTCAAGTTTCAAGAGTATCAAGTCTCTTTTGGACCTGATGTTACCTTCCATGGTTCAATATTCAAGTCTAAAGATCATTCACATCTGCTTCGGTTTAACTCACATGGTTTCAAGTCTCAGTCACTTCAAGAGTCATTATTGGTCACCCTATATATTAATTAATTGCAACTAACACACAGGATGCTCAATATAAATTGTCAACCCATGGAAGTCTTTTATCTCAATGGCAATAAGCACAATCTATGCATAAACATTTCAAGTACTTGATTAACTAAATGGAGATAATAATCCTACCTATCTTCTCAGCCAAACTCATTCCATAAATAAAACTAATCTAACTTATTCATCTAGGAATTCAAAGTACAATTACCTTCCTATAGAAATCAACCCAGCAGTTACTGATCTAAGAATGAAAATGAACTAGATTACTGTTGCAAGAAGTTAAATCCTATAATTATCAAACTACAGTAATCAATATCTACCAAACTGATTCATCTAGCAGCTACTGTAACTCAATCATAATCTGCCTAATCTAATGAATTCAAGAAAGATACAACAACAACCAAAAATTGAAAATAAGCTTGAACTCTAATTTGATAAATATTGGAAATCCTAGAAAGCATAAATGACTGAAAGGAATTGAAGCTGAGCTTGGATTTAAAAAGTAATTCTAACACACCATGCATCAATTAAACTAACCTACACAGTCAACTGTCACACCACATAGTTGCAGCTATTCAGGATGCAATGATAAACTACAGGAAATAATGCAATTATAAATTCTCTGTTGCAGCTAACAATAATCACGCCTAATGTGATTCCACACCACACAATAGGAAATAAATTAAAATACCTGCTTAACTCAGCAATCTCTGTGAGAAGGTGGGCCCTGGCCTTCTAACAGAAATGCCATGAACTACCACAAATGAAGACAAATAAATATGAAGAACTCTGCTCTTTATATTAAAGATGGTAATCCACAGTATCAGCTCTCTATTACAGCCCGTACAAAATGATAATTAACCAACCCTAGACTCTGAAAGACTTCCCATATTTATACATGCAAAATACAATTAGTGATCCACTAATTTCACGCAGCAATGAAGATCTCTGATCTTCTAGCTGTGCAGTTACAACTGAACTATTACATCCATATTGAATGAGGCCATTGGACATGAAGGATGTTGTTACTCTGGAAGTCAATGGATCAACAGATTAACCAATTGGGAGGCATCATGTCTGTTGTAGCAATGCTATGTTTCAGCGAAGTCCTGTTACAGCTTCACGTGGAAAGATGCGCTGTCCCTTTTAATATGTGGAATTAAATCTGAAGAGTAATGACTGGCACCATGTGTGATTCTTTCCCAAGGCATTACGGCTGATACACCTGTGCTTTGATCTTGAATTAATGAAATCAACACAAGTTAGCATAAATCAAAGGCTAGAATTCATAACCATAACAATCTTAGGCATTAAATAAATGAAGCAATAATGAATTATACCTTGTCAGGATTGCTGATTGATCTGGAAGAAAGGCATGTATATGGTTTATGAAAGTAGGGTGTAACAGGGAAAATGATGTAATAAGTATGGTAAAAAAGGGCATTTCCAGGGCCCAACAATCATATGGAACCAATTACAACTCTCATGTTCCGAAGTTGATGTTTCAAGAATATTCATTTTCTTATGATCTCACCGATTTTGGCTCAAAGGAGATCTCAAGGGACCATCTATACATTCTTGGAGTTGCTCTTGGCTAAAAGTGCATGTTTCGAGATCAACATTGGTACATTTGGGATAAAATACCTCTCCTTGCAAAGAGGAAAGTGCCTCCTAATATTCAAATTTCCAATCACTGGAATCATGGACCTTCTTTGGACTTTTATGTTGAAATTTACAATCTAAATTAAATATCTTCGTTTCTCTTTCATGTCCGTTCTAGAGGGGATTTTTTGTTTCCAAGTGGTTTTTCTTTTTCACCTAAGCTTACATGGACAAATAATATTGTAAAGGGTGACCATAGGCCCTAGTTTCCTGGGCCCTCATAATAATTCTCATACTCACCTATGTCAGGCTTAAGGGGGGGTGTTAGAATATTTGACCCCATATAGACCTTAGCCTATACAATTTATTTTTTATTAAGTTATGTTCCTAGGTGATTAGAATAGGTTAATAGGCCCCTATTGCATACTTGGACCACATTCCATGATGTTTATCCACAAGTATACCCCACTCACTATTTTTAATCATGCTTTTACTCTACTTTTCTGAGTTAGAGCGAATTGGCATCTTTATCCTGCTTTATCCTAGGTTATTCTACTTTTGTGCTAGATAAGGATAATGAAAGGGCACTAGCATTCTTTTGGAAAGTATGCTTCTTTTTGGCCACCACCTCTTGCATGATTTTATCCTGAAAATACTACAACATGTTTCCTTTTGGTCACTCATGGTCCACCAAGGCCCACTTATCCAATTCGTGACCACCTTGCATGAGTTGGAAATTGATGTTTCCTTAGATGGGGATTTTTACTATTTTGTAATCATGACACTTTTTTTATTTTCTAATGTCCGTATAGGATTTCGAATTTCATCCATTGTATTATATTTGGATATCCAACACATTTGTGAAGGTTGGATGTACAATAGTTAATTAATAGAAGTTTGATTCAGCTTTCAATTTCTGTGAATTTTATTCTCTAGTCTGTGTGTCCTTGCTTAAACAATTGTGAGGAATTATTTGTTTCAAGATCAACTGTGATATTATTTTTAGAAACCAAAGGCATCAATGTATTCTAATGTGCTAGAATTTTCAATCCCACAAAGAAGAAGGTCTCACCCGAATCACATCCAAGACCTATGTGTGATAAGGAGTATTTAACTGTAAGGATGCATATGTGAAGTTATCATTATTCATATCATGACAATTTTCATCTCAGAATATCCCTACATCAATATATTAATCATAAAAAATAGATGAAGAGAAGAAAATAATATATCTATGAACAAATAGACAAGGGTGACACATAAAATTGAGGGGCCCAAAAATCATTCATTATTATAGCACATATAAACCTCATTACATCACGACTCTATGGCCTTACAACAACCATGGAATTACTTGTCACGGTGTTATACAAAACAGAGAAACAAAACACATATACATTATCTTCTACTATGGATCGGTCTTATATCCTCTAATCATATTCGATATCTCTCTCTTCTCTTTTCTTCGTCTTTTTAGATCTTCTATCTCTCTCTTTCCACTTTCTTTCCACTTCCTTTCATACTTGCGAGTGTGGGTCCAAACTATTGCAAACATTAGAGTCTTTCCTCAATTCTCACTCATTTACCCCATGTTTCATTCTTTGGTCCTTTCCTCTTCTTCCTTTTGTGGTCCTCTCCAAAAATGAAGGAGCATTGTATGCCTCCATTCTAATCCATTTCAGTGGTAAGAACCCAAATTCAAACATCTAAGTGTTAATCCACAATAGAACTTTTTTTGATAATCTACCTCTAGCCCCCCTTCTGAGATTGTCTTTGGCCTTAGATGTTAATTGGTTATTTTCGGTTGCAAATTCCAGGAATAGACAGTAAGAGTAAGTTTTATACCCAGAAGTCAATATCTCTAGTAAGGGGTGAATCCAGATGATTTAATTCAATCAAATCCCTTTGTGTCAATTGTACCCTTCTTCTTTGTCAATGGTGATATTTAGTTGCTTCCACAAGTCTTGTTAGCCACTATGTAAGTACTACTATAATTTCAACCCATAGAATTTCGTATTGATCTAGTGGTGGTCCTATGTAAAGAATGTATGGCCTAAGCTTAAATACTTCCTAATGTCATAGTTCGGCTTCCTATGTCACACATCATCAATATTCGTATCCCACCATAGTTGCACCTATTATGTTTTCACATATGCATCCTTTAGTTAAGAGTATACTGTTAAAAACCAATTCGTGTCAATGGAAACATTCATTGGTGCAAAATTGAGATAGGGTTCTTATGCATGGGACAACAAAAGGAACCACTATAGTCTATTGTGCTGGAATTTTCAAACCCCCGAAGAACTAGGTATCACCCAAATCACAACCAAGACAAATGTGTGATAAGGAGTGGTTAACTCTTAGGATACATATGTGAAGTTATCGTCATTCATATCACAATATTTTTCATATCAAAGTATCAAGACATCAATATACTACTCATAACAAACAGATGAAGAGCAGTACATAATAGATCTTTGAACAAACAGATAGAGGGAAGAAATTAAATTGAGGGGCCCATAAATCCTTACGTATTAGAGCAGATAAACCTCATTACATCATGGCTCTATGGCCTTACAAGAACTCAGAAACTACTTGTCATGGTGTCATACAAAACAAAGAAAAAAGACCCAACTACCCAAAACCCAAATACATTATCTTTGTTGTGGCTCAATCTTTTGTCCTTGAATCAAATTTGCTCTCTCTCTCTCTCTCTCTCTCTCTCTCTCTCTCTCTCTCTCTACTTTCTTCTTATTATTTTATGATCTTCTATCTCTCTCTTTCTACTTTCTTTCCACTTCCTTTTATACTTGCGAGGGCGAATCCAAAACTATTGTGGCCATCAAAGGCTTTCCACAACTCTATCTCCTTTACCTTGCATGTCCTTCTTTGGTCCATTCCTCTTCCACCTTTTGTGGTCCACTCCAAAAATGAAGGAGCCAACAGTTACACCCTAATCATCATGGATACCACCGACCCATCGTTTATGGTCACGATTTATATTCACCAATGACAGTGGGAGAAAATATCACATGGGAGGGACACTTTCATGATTTGCATGAGGAGCCTTCTGCCACATTCCTCTTGTTGGTGTTCATGTTTTTTTTGTGGTAGGATCTACTAATGTCTTTAACAGTCAGTTCACTAGTGATCTTCCCTTGTGTTAGGGTTTTACTTATGGATATATACTGTGTGAAGTTTGTGAAACGTTTTGAATTCAATATTTCTAGCATTCCAAACACCTTTCAGTTCCCTTCAATGTCCCTTCCCCCTATCCATATGTTGTTTTTGTTTTTATTATGTAAATATATCCTTGCAATTTTTAATGCCAATGGCCACCTCTATGAGATAGGTGTACCATCAATCCTCACTCCTCCACCTGCCTCCTCTACCAATACACGTTTTTTTCCTCATTCCCTAAGATATGGTGTTTTCCTTCATGTTACACACTGCTACCTCAAAGTATCACTTTGAGCGCCATTTCAAGTCTTCATGTCATACCACCACACCGAAACTAATGGTTGTAACTCTTAGTAAGTGTTGAGCTTGTTTACATCATGTTGGCCCCCTCCCTAAACTTTTTGGAGGAAAATCCAACTTCTCTTGGTCAAATGCCACCTCATGGGATCCACTTTACCCATCTTTTCACTCCCTGCTAGTGGTGCAAGGCATGAAATTACAATATTTTTGCACCCTGCATGATTGCAGGGGCGCTAAAGTTACACCTTTTCTGCTCTATGCTTAGTGTTGGGGGTGTGAAAATCCCTCAAACACCTTATCACTTAGATCTTGGATCATGGATTCTAAAGAGGTATTATTGGGACGAAGGTTCCTCTCAAATCTCACCTCTTCCTCCTTCCTTGGTATGATTCACCTCCTTGATCCACCTTCTACTCCCTTAGATCCATTAGTCTCTCCTAGTGGTTGGCTTCCCAAATCCTATCAGAAGGAAGCCATCCATGAGCCAGAGGGAGAAATTTTTTAGGCATCAAACCTATGGTCTTATGGTATTTGCAAAGGTAGCAAGAGGAAAATATTGGAGGAGGAAGTTGTTGCTTGGACATCAAGGGTAAATTTGTAATAATCTTCTTAGATCTCATTAATACAAACTTTGTTTATTCTCCGATATTGTTTTTCTTACTTTAGCTAGATGCATGATGTGTTTTTGTATAAATTAGATCTTACCCATTACATCTAGTGCTTGGAGGCGTTGTTTCTTGTTTTGCTCAAACAGGTTCAGTCCCTGGAGATCAAGTTGAAGCTGGAGCTAGGACAACCGACAAATTTGAGCTAAACCTGACCATTTGTTTCCCTCTTAGTGTTTAAAAAATTATGTATTGTTATAGACCTAGGAGATTAGGAAACCACTTGTCTCACTTCTATCTTATATTAAGCTTGCTTAAACTTAGTTTAATCTTTGAGTAGATTTAACTATCCGTAGGACGAATTTGCTAGAACAGAAATTGGCGACTCCACTGGGGAAATCCAAGGTTTCATTTTGCCATCAAATATTCAAGATTTGATCTCTTATATCTATTATTTACAAGTTTTTGGCCGTTACTTACCATTTTTTTTTTCATTATTAAGTTCTTTGGGTCTGCAAACTTGAGAAATTCATAATTTTCTTCTTAGACCTTCACCCCTATCTCGCTACAGTGAAATTTCGCGCCCCTCCTATATTACCACAGAGCAAATGTTTTTGAATTATTGCGCCCCTGCAGTGTTCTAGAGCACAAAAATATCCTAATTTCATGCCTGGGTGGTATTTAAGGGAGCGAAAATTCCCTGTGTTCCACACTGAAACTTAGTTTTTGCTTGGCTGATGTTTGTCTTTGGCTTTTGGCTTGGTTTTACCTCTCTGATCCTGATCAGATCTATGTGATCCTAGTTTGATTTTTTAATTTTTGGATTTGCTTGTGGACCCCTACTTGGATTATAAAGTGAAGTTGTGGAAGTTGTTAGTGAATTGGAAACTAAAAGACTTCCATAGTCATTTATACCATTCTCATAACCTTCTTCAACCTCTCTACTTGGTATGATAACTCACTCTGCTCCTAACCTACAAGTCTAAGAAGTTTGGATTGGTTTTCTTTATTATTTATTAATGGTTTGGATTTTTGAGTTAAAGCGACAAGAGTCAATAATTTTTACTTGAATTCTTTGTTTTTTCATTGCAAAAGTGATCATTTTGTGTGATTCAAGGGAAATTTTTATACACTCATTTTCATCCCTGAAAGGAGTTTATTGGGAATTTCATTGCTTGGTAAAGAGTCTTTTCATTTTTTAATTCTTCAAATTGGATTAGAAACTTTTCAAGACCTCTTTTTCCTCTTCACTTAATGATCAAGTTATTTTTGCAATCGTAGGACATCTCTTCCATTTACGTGTAATGATTTACACTCATTTGAAGTAGAAAATAAAATGATTTTTTATTTTTGGATATATTCATTGTGAAAGAGTATTTCATATTTAGGTTTCGCATATAAAATCGAAAAAGAAAAGGAAAAAGTGAGTGGTTTTTTCTCTTTTTTGAAAAGTTGTGTTTGTGATTTTACATTTTTGGGAACAAAAGAACTCTCTCCTTTCTATAGCTAGGAATTCATCGAAAAGAAAATATTTGCACATATTCATCCACGTTTGCATTCTTTGAGTCGTGTCTTAACACCACCAAGTTGCAGTTCCATTACCTCTTGAGTAAAACAACAATCCTTAAAATTTATACCCTAACTAAACACACATTAACCTCACTTGAGGAAATAAAAGGATTGTGTAGTTAGGTAGGACATCAGGGATAGGAATCCAAATAATTCCCCTTGTCGTTTTACATTTGAGACATATTTGTTTCCTCTTAGTGTGTCAAAATCCTCTTGTATTTTTTGACACAATTATACACCAATTTTTTGGGGGGCCTCCCGTTCCATGGTGGTAAGCAGCGAGGACTAGTTCCAGACGGACTTTGTGGAATACCACACTCCACTTAGAGCCTAAAGACATCAATCCATTGTCTTCCTTGTATTTTCTGGCTTCCATACTGGTTCTACAAGGGCTAAAAGGTAGAAGCTCTAGTAAACCTTCCCATATGTGTCATGAACGAGGTATCCTAGCGACCATCCTTCTAGGAATCCTTTATCCACGATCCCTTTTGGTAGAGGGATATCCCTTCATCTATATTGTTCTCTCACTTCATATTGTACGACTTGGATTTCATCACCTTGTGGAGGATATGATCTGTTGAGGTCTCCGGAACTTAGATAGGATGATTTCCTACTCGTATACCTTGTAGAGGGTCTTTTTAATTTTCTTAGTGCTGCTTGTTGGATTTCTGGCCTCTTTTTCATTGCTCACTTGTTGTGACATCGGTCACAATATAGTTTTTCGAGCTTTCTTTTTTGGCTTGTGCACCTCTTTTTTCTAGCTCCCCTTATGCACACTTGGTTGATTCAGGTTTTTTTAGTTGTTTTTAGTGAGACTTCCCCTAGATCACTTATTTATGTTCTATTGCGGACCAAAGGAAATCACAACGACAACAAGGGAAGAGTCCCAAACCTGTGCCTAGAACTGGTCGCACACCACCTTCACGCATACCCACTCCCCTCGCTAGCCAACCAACTAGCTAGGGGAAAGTCTCAGGAACAAACCACACAACACCACCAGTCACTACGGTATCCCAAACTCCTACACTACCAAAAATCAATGTAGCACCCGAAACCAATGTAGTACCAGAAATTAGTGCATCATTGGAAACTAGTGTAGCACCGAAAGTTAGTAGAACATTGGAAACCACTGTAGCACCTAATGTTAGTATCCCACCCCAACTCTATGTTGTGTCGGAAGTTATTATTACTCCAGAAACTAGCGTAGCCTGAGATATTCCTTCACAAAACAATCTCCCTAAAGGATATATTGAGATTATCAAGGAATCTGATCCTGTCCCTTCTACGACGATTCAATTAGTTGCATATTTTAACCAACCTTTGGTACAATTAGTGACCTCACTTCTCATTCCTACTACCTCGGCTATGTTTAGCTATGAATTTGGATCTTCTAGCAATAGGTCATTCGAAATTCCTTCTCCCGATCTTTCTAGGTGCCATGAAATCATGGCATCCCTAAGTGCATAACTCATTAGTTTATCCCACAAACAGGAGTCAACGGACAGATTTAGACATGAAACTGCACAAATAATGGCTTCGAACTCCCAATTCCCATTAACATCCACATCTGAAGAGGTAAACCCTCATGATTCCAGATCCGTCATATCCACCTCCTATGATACTACCTAGGTCATTTCGTTCGTAGGTCGATCTAGACCCAAAGATTGGATATATTCTGATCCTTTTCCCAATGAGATGGGGACAGTTAACATTTTTTATCCTCCTTCATCATTATGGAACACGACTCTGGGCCAAGCCCTCAATGATTTTCGCACTTTTTCAGTACCCATGTAGTTAAAACAGTTATTTCCTCTCCAACCATCCCCACATATCTTACTAAGTGAAATTATTGGTCACTCTGTAGGGAATATTTTTACTCAGGGGACAAACCATACCTTCCCTTGGTTACCTATATCATCTGGAATTAGTGCACACTCATCTGCACAAATCAGTACTACTCATGCAACAATACAACGTGCATGGTCAATCTCTTTCGATGTTTCCATTGGAAAGTCGTCTACTCCCATTGTTAGAACACCCATCATGACTGGAAGTCAATATTTAGCCACAATCTACACTATCTCTAGAGGAAAACCATTCATTGGTGCCCCAAGTGGAACGAGTAACCAACCTCCTCCGTGTAATATCCCGATTTTGACCCTATTGCATTAAAATTGTAAATGATTTAATAATCGTTATTTAATCATGGTGAGGAGGTCAAGGCCAAGGCCCCGCCATCGATTTAGCATTTTATGTATCGATAATTAAAAATAGATGGCTATGGTTCTTGTGCTGGACATGCACAATGTAAATTAAGACATCATGGAAATACAAATTTTAATGAAATACCCACAACTAGCTATGCAATGCAACAAAGAGACGGGGGCATGATTTTTATAAGGAATAGGGAGGGAAATTATTCAAACCCTTGAGCCAATAGTGTTAAGCCAAATTTCATGAGAAAACACATAAACCACCAACCACCCATTTTGACTTATGCACCCAATCATTTAATTCTTCCAAGAGTTGGTTGAGGTAGTTAATGCATTGGGGATGAAGAGGTATGGCATCCAATTTCGTGCATGGGCAAGCCATCAACCTGGGAATTCATATTTTTGCTTCTTAGGAAAGAAAACACCCACGAAATGGTGCCCAAAGCCATCTCTCACGTAGTCTGAACTAGCTGGGCTTTCTCCATCATGTTTTTCATCATTTTCCTGCATTTTTCCATGGTTGGGAGCTCGTTTTTGTATTACACAGTGGCTGGGAGAGGAGGACCACGATTTGGGGTTGTTATGGAGGTCGTTTTTTCCCTAGAATGTCCATGGATGTTTTTATGAAAACGGATTTGGCTTCCTAGGGTTGTTCCCTCTTTTATCTTTTTGTTTTTGGTTGCCCACGTTTTTCTAAAACTGGTAGAAACCCCACTTTGGGCATCTCACTATAAAAACATTTTCTTCGTGCCCAACACTTGTTGTTTTGTTCATCTCTGTTTTGGTTTGAACCTGTGAGTAACAAATTAGAAGTGGAAGTTGACTTGAGTTGGCTTGATAAACCTAGTGGGAAGATAACCTCTTAAGAAGATCAAGAGGGATGGCTACTCTTCTATGTACACCTTGAAAAACACTAGAATGGAAGGTATGGCTTGAGGGACTATGCATTAGTAAAGGGAATACTTCCTTGTGTGGGATGTGTAGGAATTGTGGGTGCCAAGCTACATAGATCTTGTGGAGCTATCCTTGGATATGTGTTTGAGCTCACTAGCTTAGCAATTCATTCCCTCCCCTTTGACTTAGCAGCCTAATAAACCCAATTGTGGATTGGGTTGGCTGATTTTTGTGTATTTTGGTTATGTGTGAGTCTGTTGTTCCCTTTTCCTTGTAGAAATCATGCCCAGCTCGGGGGTGGAAATCATGCTGAGAGATTGATGAGCACAATTAGCCTATGGTTGGGTGGAACATTGCAGTTGCATAGCCAGTTGCTTGGGATTACTTCATTTCGAGATAAGTACTCTCTTTTTATAAATTATGTAATGGCTGTCATGAAAATGTTCAATGTATGTTAGAAATTAAACATGATTCTAATTTCGCTGTGTTTCTACAATATGCATATGTATATGTTTTTTTTTATTATCAATGAGTTTTACTTGATAATCGTGGGGCTAGATGCCCAGTTTTGGTGCCAAGTTCTCTCCCTGGCTCAGTCTGATGGGAGGGGACTTGAAACTCCATCGGGACCATCTGCTTTGTTGTGACCACAAACCCCACCTATTGTAGGACAACCTTTTGTCGGCACCCCAAGCAAGACCAATAACCAACCGCCTACATTAGGTCCACTTCCTTCATGGGGACCACAAATCCCACTCACTGGGGGGAAACCTACATTTGGTAACCAGAATCCTGTTGGGGGGCACATAAATCAGTATCAATATTTTTACCCCCCTAACCCTAATCTGTTGAGTCCTGGACAACCTTACCATGGCATCACAAACAATCAATGGATCCCACCTCCCCAAACCCCACCTCTTAATCAAGGCGGAACGAACAATCCACGGGCTGCACCCTTTTAGACACCTCCCCCTACTCAAGGTGCGGTTAATCCACCCAATCAATGATTTGGGAACCCTACATGGGTTCCACCACCCCAGTCATCTATGCCATTTAATCCCACCCAACAACATTCTCAACAACCAGTGTACAATTTGATTCCGAATCAATTGGTAAATCCAATGATTCCCAACCAACAATCGGTTAACCCCATGGTCCCTCACTGACAGAACTTCCAATAGTACCCCGTTGGTAACATGTATGGGTATAATATGCAATAATTGGCAGTGCAGGTCCTGACAGGAGTCCCAACACCCCTTCAATATTTTTCATATCTGCAACCAAATAGACAACTTCATATCTTTGAAACACTGGGCTTACCCGATTTGTTTAGATTGATAAACAATCCCATCTGGCATGAACCACATTGGACACCTATTCCTACCAAACTACTATCGGATATACCAAAATTCAATGCAAAACCCAGGGAAGACCCAAAAAATCACATGATGACATTTGATCTTTGGTGTTCTTCGAACTCATTGATGGATGTATGGATACGCTTACGACTCTTCCAACGAACACTCACTGGGATGGAAACTAAATGGTATATTGAGTTTCCACAATACTCCTTCCAAGATTTCAACTCTATTTCCATGCCATTTTTGACACATTTCCAGCTTCCTATTTGATATGAAACTTACACGGACCTCTTAACTTCGTTGCAACAATCCACTTCCTCTCACATCTCAGATCATATTCATGAGTGGAGGAGATTTCGAAGATTGATTAAGGCTCCTATTCCTGACTAGTTGATAGCCAATTAGTTCACAAAGTCATTACTTCCACCTATTTCTAGGGATGTTGCAATGGGAGGGGCTGTTACAAAAGAGCAGGAGATCAGTCGCGCTAAGTATCTAGACTTGGTTTACTCCCAATCTGGAACCCTATTTGAACTGATCCCTCATGCCCCTCGCCCCACTGGTGATCCATCCATGCAGTCTACCAAACTTCCTATCGATGGTGTAGTTGGTTCCATGAAGGCCCATCCTACAACCAAATCTAGTGGACAACAAAACACTTCTGCTCCTGACCTCAAAACCATGCTCCATCCAAAAACACTAATTCTCCTACTCAGACCTTCGAGGTGAACACAGTTCAATCCTCATCACAACAATCTAGAGGGAAAAGAAGAATAATATAGGAAAATCCAAAACATCTTTTCCTCAGTAGGATAACCCAAAACCACAACAAACCAATGCTGATAACAAACCTAAACAGAAAGCTAAGTTCCCCTGCCTCATTTCCCAATAAGATCACTATATAAAATACTGTCCTTATCGAGAGGAATTTAACAAATTTTTGAAAGGTTCTTCCCAGTCATCGATCCTAACTGACCCTTTCCCATCCCAACAATAGCAAATGGTCGCATACACCCCCCCACAAGGGGGAAAACAAAAGGATCATACCCAACCAAATACATCCTCAAACCGCGACATCCTCATGATGAGTAATGAGACTATGCATTTATCCACTTGGTCAAAGACAAATGATTATATTCCAAATTCAAACAAAAATTTGAGTTCAAAAGATAAATCCCCCATGGAAAAATCCCCCTCCACTCGTCCTTCTATGTGATCTCTCCATATCGCAAGGCCTATTACTGACACTATGTTGCGCCCACCAAAGGACACCATTCGAAAAGCGACATTCAACCCAAGCGCGTGAGTTTCCCAAAATCACAATATTGTTGAGGATTTAGCTCAAGCACCTTGTGCAATGTCTACTCTCGAAGTGATACACCATTTCCCTAGTCAGCGTAGAACCTTGTTATCAGCACTTGTATCTATTGACCCAGACTCTACCAACACAATCATGTTCAATTTGGAATAATTTAAGCCAAGGATTTCTCACCTGTTGGATTTTTAAATTCATACCAATATTTGTGGAAATTATCCATCGTACTGTCTTGGACAAAGTTGCCTCCACTTGTATCATGTCTTTGTCTTGCTGGAGAGCTATAGTCTCTCCGGAGGTAACTCAGTCTCCTACTACCTTGAAGTATTTTGACGGTCATGGTTTCCAACCTTATGGACTCATCCCATTGCTTGCCATATAACTATGGGGGGAAACCGTATCCATCCACATAGAAATTGTAGATGCTCCATTGGACTACAATATATTACTTGGTTGTAATTTTTTTTATGCCATGACCAATGTAGCGTCTTCAGTTTTTCGTTTGGTACAATTTCCTCACCAAGGAAAATTTTTCACCATTGATGAGTTGGATTTTTGCACTCTGGATATCCATTCAAACACCACCAATAATGTCCTGTTGTTCACACAATCCCAGCATCATTTTGAAGACATTGGTGTTGGTATTTTGAAGGATTCTTCTATCATTGGAGTATTCCCGGAGCTTCCGCCCCAAGTTTTTTCGATCAACATGATCTCTTCAAGTACCTTTCAATCCCATGAACCTAATGATTCTTGGGTTATACTGAGTCCTGCTGAGTATGAAACCATTGGTGATTGCATGCCTCTGAACCTCAATCAAGCAACGTATGATACGATTCAATCCACCTCTGATTGCATTGATTATATTGACCACCATCCGGTGGCACCTCTCCCATCTTAGATCGATTCATCCTTGCTCTATTCTGATTCCCTTTTATAGATGTTCCCCTCTGATGAATCTATAATGGAAATCATGAGCATTGATGAACCTCCATGGAAAGATCATCATCATCGATCATCTTTTCCTATGATCCACATGGTAGACCCCAACAACAAATCCACCATTTCATTTGATATAGTCCAAAAATCCCAAATTCCCATCCTCGCACACAATGTGTTTTCCGAAGGAAATATCGCTAATATCATGGAAACCTTTTCGATCGACATATCAGTGAAACCTGGTATCATGGAACATATCGATTTAGGAAAGACATGTACACCCACTGAGGTGTAATTTTATATAACCTTATTCAAGGAATTACGTGATGTTTTTGCATGGAGTTATGAAGAAATGTCGAAAATTGACCCATCCATCATGGTCCATGAAATATAGGTATATCCCAGTGCCTGACCCGTCGAGAAAAAAATCTGACCCGTCCATCCTAGAAAAACTGCAGCCATTAAGGCAAAAGTCGTAAATCTCCTTCGAGTTGGTTTTATCTATCCTATCCCATTGACATACTGGATGTCCAATATCATTCCTGTAGCCAAGAAACAAGGCACAATTAGAGATTTTGTTGACTATAGGGATTTGAACAAAGCATGTACTAAGTACAACTATCCAACTCCCTTTATCAACCAAATTATCGATAACTATGTTGGGAGTGTCATCATTTCATATATGGGTGGCTTCTCCGGCTACAATCAGATTGAGATACTCTTAGTAGACTAGCACAAGACCGCTTTCATCTTCCCATGGGGCACCTTTGCTTATCATAAGTTTCCTTTTGGCCTAAAAAACACTGAAGCCACTTTTCAACGGGCCATGTCCTACTCATTTCACAATATCAAGCATGTTATGGAACCATACTTGGATGAATTACTCGCTCATTCTGCTGCACGAGAAGATCATCCAAACCATTTGAGTGCCATCTTTTTACTCTGCCACCACTACAACATACGCTTGAATCCTCACAAATGTGTATTTTCTATTGAAGACGGTTGATTGTTAGGATTCATAATCTCCGAGGATGGCATTCATCTTGATCCACTGAAGGTTGAAGTTATTTTAGCTTTACCTTCACCATCCAATATACCAAAACTTCAAGGTTTGCAAGTGTTGAGATATTGTAACTTCAAAGAATATTATAATTGTACTTTATTAATCTAGAGATGTTTCATTCCTCCGTGAAGATCTTATTGTATATCCGAAGATGTTTATTCCTCCGTCGGAATGTGGTAACTTGGGTTATTAGACTTCCCTAGTGGGGGTCGGCCCTGTATGTGTTATGTGGGTCAAAGGGTTATTAGACCACCCTAGAGGGGTCGGCCCAGTCAGTTGTAGTGGCGTATTTAACCCAATGGTTAAATACGAGCCTACATGATTTGTGTAAAAGACAAGTCGGAGTAGTGTATAAATAGAGGAGGTGTATTCCTCATTTTGCACACACTCACTCACTTGAGAGTAGCGCACTTATGAGAGAGAGGTCTGCTATGGAGAAGGAGGAGCTTATGCTCAGGGTTACATCTTTGTATATTGCTGATCATCTATATTGAGGAAGCTTTGCTGGGTTTTCTACCCCATGAGGGTTTCCCAGGATAAATCTGTGTCTCTTGTGTTTATGCTGTGCTTGTTGTTTCTTCAGTGATCCTGTATATGCTATTATTGTGAAATGGAATGAAATGCTGATATTTTCTATCTTAGCATATTAAATATTAACATGGTATCAGGGCTAACCTGAAGGAAGGCAATGTATGGCACTTACGACACTTGCTTCACTTGCGACAATTTGAAGGTTAGGGTTTTACATAGCAAAAACCAGTCATCGTGGAACTTTCGCTATAAATCCATTTCTGCGAAGTTTCAGGATCTGAAAATTTTACCAGTCGTAGATAACATCCCTAGGTACCTTGTGTCCAAAGGAAACCCTCAGATTCGTTGTACTTTGTGAGTTATGATCAGTACAAGTTAGGGTTTTTGCTTCTTCCAGATCTCAGTAAAAATTAGGTGACCTTGGAAAAAAGGTCATAACTTGGGCTAGGAAGCTCCAAATGAAATTTCGTAAAAATTGACAGGTAGTACACAGACTGTACTATCTCAAAAAACGTTTTCAAAGGCCGAAGTTGAACCAGTGACACGTGGAACTCCGTACAAGTTTGCTCTTCTGTTTTATCTCATAAACAGGTCACATTACGACAATTGGTATAACGCTCTCTCAGAAAATCCAATTGAGGTCAGACCTATTGGGATGGAAAGATGACAGGTCAGGATACCACAGAAAACGTTTTCAGACCCTGTGAAGCGAAAATTTTTGGAGTTACAACAGAAACAATCAGGTACATATTTCTGCCAAAACAGAATTATTTTTGGAGCACCTTCATTCATGGCTTCCGGAATTTAGGGTTTCGGAGAAAGTTAGAATTTTTGGAATCGGAATCCACGGCTGAATGCTACTCAGGAAAATCAAAATTTAGAGACGAAGATCAAATTTTTTGGTTGGGTAGAAGACTGGGCTTGATCAAACCCCCGTTTGGGATTTTGATAGGAAAGATGGAAAATTAGGGCTTCAACAAAAGTTGGAATTTTTGAAGTCTGTAACCACGGCTGGAAGCTCCTCAGAAAAATAAGAGTTTAGAGCCTTGGATTGAACCTTTTGACTGGGCAGAAGGGTGGGCTTCATCAAACCCTAGTTCGGGATCTTGTCCAGAAGATCTAGAAGTTTCGAAGGCAAATTTTGAGGGGTCAAATTTTGGAGATTTCAAAATTGAAGTATGCTAGTTTGATTAGCTCAGGAAGACACATCCTTCCATCCATTCAGAAGTGTGAAGGTCAAAGATTGAATTTTTAGGGTTTCTCTAACAAACCCTAATCAAGCTCCAAATCAAGTTTCAGGGGGAGTTGAGGCTAAGGCCTTACATAAGAAGACTACAAGAAGTCTCAACATGTATGTCTTAAGGAGATACAGGTTGATGTTGTCTGCTAACAAGATACAGGTACATCACAAAAGACAAATCAAGTTCTATGACCATGATAACATGAAGACAAATACTCATCCATAATCTTTGATCACATAGAAGTTCTACTTACGAGGTATGTATGACTTTGTTCTATTATGCTTAACCTATGAGATATGCAGGTTCCAGCATAGGATCTCTAAATCATTGAAGAGATCAAAGAAGATATTGATTAGGTATGTTAGACATAACTAAGCAGGTATACTAATCCAGGTATGTTTTCCTATGTCATGTTAGAATCTTACCTTGTGTTAGGATCCCTTATATAAGTATATTTGGTATGATTGGTTATGCTTATTCATAAAGTTAGTAATCAAGGGTTTATGCATATTATGTCTCTTATCTTGGTTGATAATTTAACTAACCAGATCAAACAAGAATATGCATGAGTAAAAGAAGACTTCCCTGAAACCTTGAATATTATCTATAATCATGACTATACATTTTCAAGATTATTTAGAACTATAATGTTTTGATAACATTGAGAATATACTAAGGAATGTATGTTTGTGTATGAGATCATGAGGATGACGCTTGAGCATGCACAGTGGTACATAATGAATAGAAGTTCAAAAGACATACAGAAGATCAAGTGGGAGGCAACCACACAAACATAAAAGATAAGTATTTGAGTTGTTATTTGAAATAGTAAATGATATTGCCTGTAATAGGTTGTGTGCATATTTGTATTCCTAGAATATATCATGCTGAGTGTAAACATTCATAGAGAATTGAACAATATACTACTAATATGCATATGATTGGTAAGTTGGACAAACATTCCATTGTTGCTTGTCTAGAATGAAACCTCTTAATGACATGCTGAGAGCTGTGCACACTCTCGATAGTATGTTCTGGTAGAGATGGAAGGCATCTAGATAGCCACTATATGCATACAGGATATGGAAAAGTGTTGTTCCAACGTATTGGTCAAGATAGTTGTATAACTATGTAAATGATATCTGTATGCATAATAGGTTATCATGTCAACATGATTTCATGATTATGAAGTATTACTAATCATGTACTTAATTTTGATATGTAGGAAAGATCATGAAGAATGATGAGCACCGAACAAGTGATGGATGTTCAACAAGAAGATTTAAAAATCAAACAAAATATAGAAGGCTCGTGGCTAGAAGATTCTCTTAGAAAAAGGAAGAGAATCATGACGAGATATTTGCTCCAAGTGACTAGATAAGACCATTCTTTTAATGATGTAATTAAAGAAGAAGTGTGAGTCAGGTTCTGTATGGGCACCCAGGATCGATAATCAATTGATGAGCTTAATGATCACCATGGGTGATGTGGATCTCAACCTTCGCTACAAGGTTGAATATGGTTTCTAGACATAGATGACATGGATGCAAGAAGGAACTCACCACAGAGTTCGAATGATATTGAGGCCCATATCAGTAGACCCATCTAACGAGAGATGGAACAGATAGATATGCAGAAGATCATTCAATGCAGAGTGTGAATGATGTTCAGTCACAAAGGGAGAACTGACAGTTTCTTGATAAGCTTGGGCTTTACCAAAAGTAAAGTTGTTCCTAACCTTTACCTTAAGGTTATGGATCATATTATTATTGTATGTAGATGATATCTTTCTGATAGGGAATGAGAAACAGAAATGAAAATGAAAGATCTCAGATTGATGCATTACTTCCTAGGTCTAGAAGTATGGCAAGGCTCGTAAGGAATCTTTCTCAACTAGGGAAAGTATGCTGAGAAATCTTGAGAAGAATTGATGTGTTGGAATGGCCACTCTCATGGATTCCAACTTGAAGCTGTTAGCATATGACTCATCAGAGTTAGTGGATATAACTCTGTACAGAAAAATTATTGGTTCATTGATGTATCTAACGAATACTAGGTCAGATATATGCTTTGCTGTGAACACCTTGAGTCAGTATCTAGTGGAAACTAGATGTGTTCACCTGATAAGTTGCAAATCATGTGATGTGGTACCTAAAGGATACAATATACTTTGATCTATGTTATCTTGGAGATCATGACTTCAGATGGCTACACTGATGTTGATTGGGTAGGAAGTGTATCAGACAGGAAGAGCACATCGAGAGGATGTTATTGTCTGGGATCAGCCATGATCTCGTTTAGCAGGAAACAATCTAATGTGGCTCTTAGCACAAACATAATATATGGATGATTTCTCTGCTAAGTTATGAAGTAGTATGGCTTTAGGAATGTTTGACTTAGAGATAGACTCAACTGTGATCCTATGTGACAAACAAAGTTGTACCAAAATGGTAGAGAATCCAGTGTTCCATGATAAGTCAAAGCACATAGAGATATGACATTTCTATATACAAGATATGGTGCAGAAAGGAATTAATGTTCAAATTTGTAACAAGTTACCAATGTACTAACCAAACCTCTACCTCAAGTAAAGTTTTCCGAGACAAACTTAATATAGTTTAGAAGGACCCTCCTCGAAAGGGGGAGTGATGTGATCACTTATGATGAGATTGCCTGCATCGACAGTGAGGTCGATGATGTGGATACCTATATTGGTGATGCCGATAGAGAGGTTGGTGGATGGTCCTTAGACAGGGTCTAAGGTGACAAGGGGACTGTATCATCCTAGAACACATGTTCTAAAAGGATCCGTAGACAGGTGTCTCTGAGAAAGAAGAGGGATTGTATCATCCTTGAACACATGTTCTAAAGAGAGCCGTAGACGTATGTCTTCGAGAATGAAGTCCTTCGTGGAAATGTGAGGATTGAATCATCCTTGGATTTCAGTCCTAAAGTGAGTCATAGACAGATGTCTCCAAGAAAGAAGAGGGATTGTATCATCCTTGAACACATGTTCTAAAGAGAGAAGTAGACGTATGTCTCCGAGAATAAAATCCTGAATGAACAGGTGGGGGATTGTATGGTCCCCAGACTTCGGCCCCAGAATTGAGCCGTAGACATGATGTCTCCGAGAATAAAGTCCTGAATGAATAGGTGGGGGATTATATCATCCCCAGACTTCGGTCCCAGAATTGAGCCATAGACATGATGTCTCTGAGAATAAAGTCCTGAATGAACAGGTGGGGGATTGTATCATCCCCGAACTTTGGTCCTAGAATTGAGCCGTAGACATGATGTCTCCGATACTAAAGTCCTGAATGAATAGGTGGGGTATTGTATCGTCCCCGGACTTCGTTCCCAGAATTGAGCCGTAGACATGTTGTCTCTGAGAATAAAGTCCTGAATGAACAGGTGGGGGATTGTATCATCCCCGGACTCTGGTCCCAGAATTGAGCCGTAGACTAGGTCTCCAATAATGAAGTCCTGAATGAACAGGTAGGAAATTGTATCTTCCCCGGACTTCGGTCCCAGAATTGATCCATAGACTGATGTCTCCGAGAATTGAAGATAGGACTGCATCGTCTTTGGACCTCGGTTCAAAATGTACGTGAGGACTGCATCATCCATGAACTGGGTTCAAAATGTACGTGAGAGGACTGCATCGTCCGTGAACTAGGTTCAAAATGTACGTGATGGGATTGCATTGTCCCTAGACATGAGACTTGTCTTAAAGTGATAAGGATTGATCATCCTAGAACTTGATCTGGATTGTATCATCCATGGACCTATGTCCTAAAGAGAGCGAGATTGATCATCCTGTAATATGATTGTGTGTGTTGCAGGGTATGCTGCTATGCATACTTGATTGATGAGGATACTTGTATTGATATTGATGAGGATACTTATATTGATGATGTGTATACTTGTATTGATGAGGATACTTGTATTGATGATGTGTATACTTGTATTGATGAGGATACTTGTATTGATGATGTGTATACTTGTATTGGTGTGGATACTAATACTGATGATCTAGATGCTGTAGATCGTGATGATCCAGATGCTGTAGATCGTGATGATCCAGATGCTGTAGATCGTGATGATCCAGATGTTGTAGATCGAGATGATCCAGATGCTGTAGATCATGATGATCCAAATGTTGTAGATCGACATGATCTAGATGCTGTAGATAATGATGATCCATATGCTGTAGATCGAGATGATCCAGATGCTGTATATCGAGATGATCCAGATGCTGTAGAACGAGATGATCCAGATGCTGTAGATCGAGATGATCCAGATGTTGTAGATCGAGATGATCCAGATGCTGTAGATCAAGATGATCCAGATGCTGTAGATTGAGATGATCCAGATGCTGTAGATCGTGATGATCCAGATGCTGTAGATCGAGATGATCCAGATGTTGTAGATCGAGATGATCCAGATGCTGTAGATCGTGATGAACCAGATGTTATAGATCGAGATGATGTGACGATGCTGATCGTGTTGATCTAGATGACGATGTTGATCGTGTGATGACGATGTTGATGAGTGTGTAATGATGATGCTGATGATCGTGTGATGACGATGCTGACGATCGTGAGGATTCAGATATTGATGTTGTTGTAGCTGTTTGAGTGCTGCAGAAGATAAAGACTCAGTACTAAAGATGTTGATGTTCCAGTACTGAAGATGTTCCAGTAACTGGTTGAGTTACTGATGATGTTGAGAAAGCTTCCAATGATTTATATATGTATCATGTGTGATGTTGATGACTCCTTGCTCGTGCAGATGTTGTTATAATATCCTTCTCGTTAAGGGGGAGTGTTGAGATATTGTAACTTCAAAGAATATTATAATTGTACTTTATTATTCTGGAGATGTTTCATTCCTCCGTGAAAATCTTATTGTATATCCGAAGATGTTTATTCCTCCGTCAGAATGTGGTAACTTGGGTTATTAGACTTCGCTAGTGGGGGTCGGCCCAGTCAATTGTAGTGGGGTATTTAACCCAATGGTTAAATACGATCCTACATGATTTGTGTAAAAGACAAGTCGGAGTAGTGTATAAATAGAGGAGGTGTATTCCTCATTTTACACACACTCACTCACTTGAGAGTAGCACACTTATGAGAGAGAGGTCTTCTATGGAGAAGGAGGAGCTTATGCTCAGGGTTACATCTTTGTATATTGTTGATCATCTATATTGAGGAAGCTTTGCTGGGTTTTCTACCCCATGAGGGTTTCCCAGGATAAATCTGTGTCTCTTGTGTTTATGTTGTGCTTGTTGTTTCTTCAGTGATCCTGTATATGCTATTATTGTGAAATGGAATGAAATGCTACTATTTTCTGTCTTAGCATATTAAATCTTAACAGCAAGGGCATGCAAAAATTTTATGCCGCTTTGTATGCAATTTTTTCGAGATCACTCGGGGCTACATGAGACTTCTCGAGAAGGATGTTCCCTTCATTTGGGATGATGAAGCTCAACAGTCTTTTGACAAATTGAAAAAGGCCCTAAGTAATGCTCCCATGATACAACCCCCCAACTATACATGGGACTATATTGTATATCTCGGTGCCTTTAATCCCACTATTGGAATGGTGTTAGTACAGGAAGACAATAATGGTCAAGAACATGTGGTTTACTATCTTAGTAAGAGTCTCATTGAATCTGAAACACATTACTCACATGTGGAGAAACTGGCTCTGGCAACCATTTTCGTGGTCTAGACATTTTGACATTACATTTTACTCCACAAAACCATCGTTATTACTAACTTTAATCCAATGTATTATATCCTAACACGTCAAGTACTATGATGAAAATACTCCCATTGGATTGTCGTCCTCTAGGAGTTCGATTTGGAGTTTCCGAAAGTGAAATCCAAAACATCTTTAATATTTGTCGAGTTCATTTGTGCTTTTCCCTGTGTCAATGATCAATATGAGCCCATTGAATCTTTTCCAAATGAATCCTTTTTCCTCATTTGCATGACTAATCCATGGTATGGAGATATTGTATTATATCTCCAGACCCAATGCTTTCAGCCCGATCTCAACCACGATGAACGACATCATATCCATCACCATGCCAAATATTATCTTATCATAAGTGATACTTTATAACCTCATGGTATCGATTCATTTTATGTTGTTGCTTAACTCTTAATGAAGCCGAACATGTCCTCAATTATTGCCACTCTGGAGCTTGTTGGGGTCATCTTTCAGGGATGGCTACAACCCATAAAATATTACGCGCGGGTTACTTCTAGCCTTCCATCTTCAAATATTGCATTGAAGCAGTCAAGAAGTGTCCCCCCGTGCCAATTCTTCCATTCCAAGAAGCCTTTCCACTGAGCTCCACTTCATCCCATTATTTTCGTCGGCCCCTTTTCCAAATGGGGCATTGATTTTATGCATTGCAAGCCTATTTCAGCCATGGAGCATACTTATGTCATCATGGCTGTTGATTATTTCACCAAATGGGTTGAAGCCATGCCTACATATGCAGAAGACAACATAACGAAATCCCTTTTCATATTCAATCATATCATTGTGATATTTGGAGTCTCAAAATCCATTGTAACTGACCATGGTTCCCATTTTATGAATCATATGATGGATGATGAACTAAGTTCCAAATCGGGGTTTCATCACGAAAAATCAAGTCCTTACTACCCCCAAGCGAACAGACAAGTAGAAGAAATTAATAAAGCCTTGAAAAGAATGATCCAACACATGGTGGGAACCCAAAAATCAAAATGGCACTTAGCTCTATTTTCAACCCTTTAGGCCTATAGGACTTCAATAAAAAATGCTACTGAATTTACACCTTTCCAATTCGTCTATGGACTAGAAGCAATCCTTCTGATTGAATGTGAGATACCATCTCTTAAATTAGCCGTTGAACTCTTACCTAACATGACTACTGAGGAAAAACAACTTATATACCTAACTAAGCTTGATGAAACTTGGCATGATGTCATGCTCACCAACGAGGCTCATAAAAACCATGTTAAGGTTCAATATGATAAATCCATCCAACCTTGCATTTTCAACGAAGGTGACCTAGTCTTAACCTATGACCAAATGCACGATAAATTAGGTAAATGCAAATTAGAATCCATGTGGTATGGTCCCTACATTGTAAAATGAGTGTCAAAGAAGGGAGACTACGAACTAGTTGTGTGATTGTGTAGCTTTGGGAGAGCCCCGTAATGGGATTTACCTAAAGATATTTTATGCGTAGGATCATCCTGCGCAAAAAAATATTGTATATAGTGTATCTATAGTGTGATTTTGATTCAATTTTTCACATGTCAAGATCATATCTCATCCAAAAATATCTATCATGACTTGTGCTTTCATGCGCAGATTTCGATGTACTTTTGATTTGCAGATGGTGCTAGTCGACATACCCAAAACCTTTCTTTTGCAACATGGGTGTTGTATTCTCCTACTAGCGATTTGATATCCTCAAGTGGAATCTGCTTAGGCCCCGCAACCAATAACATAGCAGAGTATCATGCAATCATTGGACTTCTGACTGAAGTACCTTCTCTCGAAATCCATCATCTCACAAACTACCTGGAATCTCAACTTGTGGTATCTCAATTGAACCTCATTTATGATGATCGCAATCCCATATTACTTCATTTATATATAAGGGTATGCCTCCTTGAACGATCATTTGATTATATCCTATATCAACATATTCCAAGGAAATTCAATATAGTAGTTGATTCATTAGCTAACTACATGTTGGATTGGCATCTAGCTCACACATAAACAATATCATCAGGAGAACACATGTAAAAATTTAATATAGAAGTCATCATCGATAAATAGTAGAGATAGATCCATATGTATATCATGTAAAAAAAATTTCATGTCACATATAGTATCATAGTGCATCAAAAGACAAAAAATTGGGATCAGAACCCATACAAAAATTGGCACTCTGGCCTGCATATCGTGTACATGACGCTCAACAATAGCTATACCTAAAATCTAGTCTTGGGGAGAAAAGTGCTCATGATAGCACACCACTTCCCTAGCCACAGGATGGAGCAATCTACCAATGCACTCTGGCACACCCACAGTGTGCCTCTGGAGAGGATAGGGAACCTCGGGCATCCTAATCATTGGAATACCCATGGTCAATCCCTCAATATTCCGCTCTACATCACGGAATCCCCCCGCCTCATCCTCCCCAGCCTGGCATTTAACCCCCTGTCGATGCAATGGTGAAGATCCTAATGGCTTCACTGGTCCATGATCTGCAGCAATACACATACATATGTTAGATATTTTAAGCATTAAAAACAACAAAAAAATACATATAAATTCAAAAACATATTTTGAAGGTCGTATACCTAACTCATCCCAGTCATCATTCTATGGCAACGCCAAGTTAATTTCACGACAAAAATCCACTCCAACATAAGCATAATCCTCTATCATTGCAATATGCTCCTCGAGCCAAGAGAAGAATTCCTCGCTGAATGCTAAGACTTGTGGCTTGCCCAGCCGTCCGGCATAATCGCTCCATCTCCCCATCCATGGCTCGGATGGAGGACGGAGAGGTCTTTTTATCTGTGGGCACAGTAGAGGCACCCTCTCTAGAAATAAGGTGACCAAGATACTCCCATATCCAAACTGTTTGATACTTTTGTTGTTACATTTCGTCACTTGGTCCTTGATGTTGACCAAAACCCCTTCACACCAGTTGAACAATTTGGGTTTGAAACATTCCAAGGCATAGGTCATTTGATCCTTGGTAGCATTATCGGCCCATACACTTCCCGCCACCCGAGAAAGAGTGTACAAGATCGTCCACAATGGAAGATCTATCACATCAACAATGAGAAATTTCCCGCTCTTCTTGCGAGATCCTTGCTTGTAGTAATGAGCCATATAGGTATTCGTAGTCTCATTGGTGCTACGGTGCCCTTCCAAATTGACCTGTGCCCCTCTCTTGGAGATATTGGTAAAAAATTATATATCCTCGAGTTCTATTTCAAGGATGTGCTCTCCAATATGAAAGGCCTGTATATATCCATCCCACATCTGTATTATGTGATTTAGTAACTTTGCTTGCTTCCGGATAACTCTTGTTTTGAAAATTTTCAATACACCATACTCTCTTAGTGCAGATAGAGTGTTTTCATCATTTAGGGAATCTTGATTGCCCCCCTCATGCTCTCTTTCCTTTCACTCAATCATTCTTGTTTTTCTCACTTGGAAACCCTTGCAAATCATCAAAGGAACCTCCAATTAGAACCTTGAAGCTATTTTTTGCAAAATGAAGTGGGGACAAACATTTGAAATTTCTCCTCTGCATATTTTCGCACCCTGGCCTTTATAGGGGATGCAAAAACTAATAATTTTTATGACCCCATAATAGGACATACCGCAAAAATATCGGAATTTTCGTGTCCTTCATTATAGAAGCGACACGAAAATTCCTAGGCACAATTTTTGTTGCGTCAAGGCCCTTGCAAATCCACAGTTCAACATAAAAACAAAAAATAAATCCATAGAATGAAAGAGTAGGATCTAATGACTAACCTGCTTCGAATGGTGGCTCAAACGGTGCCCTGGATCTCCCGATCTCTTCAGTTGAAATTTGGCTCCCAACCAAGGCAAAACTCCTCTTGAAGTGAAAATGACCAAGTAATAATGGGTAATTTCTCATTTTAACCTCTTTTATATAATACATTTAGTCATTTTTACCTAATTTGATATTAATAACCTTTGTTTAGAGTATATTTTCACATTTATTATGTTCTAATTCCTTTTTCTAGGGTTTTGACCACATTTCGACAGGTTCATCTAGGTTGTTCACACTAGTGGAGTTGTTCATTTGACCTTCTTTGAGCTCACTTTCTCTCTTTCATGCTCTGGATCTGCACTATGAAAGAGATTCCAAGCGCTTTTCACACTAGAGTCGTTCTTGTTAAACCTAAGTAAAACAGTGTCGAGCTTAGTCTGCTTTACTTGTGCTCATAAAACAATGAGGAAAGTATCGTCTTAGTATTATTTTATTCCTTTTTCGGACTAAGGCAATTAAATCATGAAAACGTACCACTAGATTTTTCTTTAAGCTCTTTTCAGACTCTCCGATCAAGAAAAGATTGCCAAGTGCACTTGTCTCTTTCACACTTGTAAGAGTATTTGAAAGGTCGTCTATTTGGTGGTAGGTTATCCCTTTTTCGGACCATTTAGACTATTTATGAGAAAGGTAAACCTCAGTCAACCTTTGACTGGGAGAGTTCCTCCAGATATTATTTTACACTTTTCCGGGTCTGAGGACTAACTTTTACAAAAGGTTCAAAACTTGGAGTCTTCTTTAGATTATTTCAGACTCTCTGAACAAGAAAAATTGTCAATTTTTCCTTGCTTGGACTCGTGAAATTAAATATCGAAGGATCCTTATGGAATCGAACCTCTCCTTCCCTGGGTTCGTGAAATGTACAAGCTTGGTCTTACTTAAAGGTGATCTAGACCGAGCATGTGTTATCCTCCTCAAGCTTGTTAAACAACACATAGGTAATCGTAAAAAATGATGGGGGAGAATTGAGGGAATAAGTCAAGTTTATCTTGTTGGAAGCCTATAAGTTGTCACCTTTGAACATGGCATGCATCCTTACCTTGTTTTCTTTGGGTATTCAGTAGATATCTCAGTCACACCTATAATCGCGAGTCATCTTTCATGTGAGCATCATTCAATGAAGCTACTAAAGTTGAGTCTTCTCACCTTTCGGTTGTTAACTCTGTCAGTTCCTGTTGCGAAGCCATGTCACATGCCGTTATATGTTCAAAGGATCAGGGACCAACAAATTCCCCGTGTTCCACACTGAAACTTGTTTTTTGCTTGGTTGATTTTTTTCTTTGGCTTTTGGCTTGGTTTTACCTCTCTGGTCCTGATCAGATCTATGTGATCCTAGTTTGATTTTTATATTTTTCGATTTTCTTGTGGACCCCTACTTGGATTATAGAGTGAAGATGTGGAATTTGTTAGTGAATTGGAAACTAGAAGACTTCCATAGTCATTTATACCATTCTCATAACCATATTTAACCTCTCTACTTGGTCTGATAACTCACTCTACTCCTGATCTGCAGGCCTAGGAAGTTTGGTTTGGTTTGCTTGATTATTTATTCATGGTTTGGATTTTTGAGTTAAAGTGACAAGAGTAAATAATTTTTACTTGTATTCTTTGTTTTTTCGTTGCAAAAGTGATCATTTTGTGTGATTCAAGAGAATTTTTTATACACTTATTTTCATCCTTGAAAGAAGTTTATTGGGAATTTCATTGCTTGGTAAAGCATCTTTACATTTTTGAATTCTTCAAATTGGCTTAGAAACTTTTCAAGACCTATTTTTCCTCTTCACTTAATGATCAAGTTATTTTTGTAATCATAGGACATCTCTTCCATTTACTTGTCATGCTTTACACTCATTTGAAGTAGAAAAGAAAATGAAAAAGTTTGTTTTTTCGATTTAATTTTGGATATATTCATTGTGAAAGAGTATTTCATATTTAGGTTTGGCATGTAAAATCAAGAAAGAAAAGGAAAAAGTGAGTGGTTTTTTCTCTTTTTTGAAAAGTTGTGTTTGTGCTTTTACATTTTTGGGAACAAAAGAATTCTCTCCTTTCTATAGCTAGGAATTCATTGAAAAGGAAAGATTTGCAAATATTCATCCACATTTGCATGCTTTGAGTCGGGTCTTAACACCACCAAGTTGCACTTCCATTACCTCTTAAGTAAAGCAACAAGCCTTAAAATTTATACCCTAACTAAACACACATTAACCTCACTTGAGGACATAAAAGAATTGTGTAGTTAGGTAGGACATCAAGGATAGGAATCCAAATAATTCCCTTTGTCATTTTACATTTGAGACATAGTTGTTTTCTCTTAGTGTGGAAAAATCCTCTTGTATTTTTTGACATTGTTATACACCAATTTGTTGGGGGGCCTCCCGTTCCACAGTGGTAAGCAACGAGGATTGGTTCCAGGTGGACTTTGTGGAATACCGCATTCCACTTAGCACCTAAGGACATCAATCCATTGCCTTCCTTGTATTTTTTGGCTTCCATACTGGTTGTACAAGGGCCAAAAGGAAGAAGCTCTAGTAAACCTTCCCAGAAATGTCATGAATGAGGTATCCTATTGACCATCCTTCTAAGACTTTTTTACCCGGTATCCCTTTCAGTAGAGGGATATCCCTTCATCCATATTGCTCTCTCACTTTGTATTTTCCGACTTGGATTTCATTACCTTGCGGAGGATACGAACTGCTTAGGTCTTCGGATCTTAGATAGGATGATCGCTCTCCCTTATACCTTGTAGAGGGTCGTTTTCATTTTCTTAATGTTGCTTGTTGGATTTCTGGCCTCTTTTTTATTGCCCACTTGCTGTGACATCGGTCATAGTATAGATTTTCGAGCTTGTTTTTTTGGCCTGTGCGCCTCTTTTTTCTAGCTCCACTTTTTCATGCTCAATTGCTTCAGGGATTTTTATTTCTTTTTAGCGATACTTCCCCTAGATCACTTAATTCTGTTCCGTGGCAGACCCAATGAAATCAAAAAGAACACAAGGGAAGAGTCCCAAACCTGTACCTAGAACTAGTCACACACCACCTTCATGCTTACCCACTCCCCTTGCTAGTCGACCAACTGGTTAGGGGATTGTCCCCGGAACAACTAGTACAACACCACCAATCACTGCGGTATCCCAAACACCTACACTATCAGAAATCAGTGTAGCACTTGAAACCAATTTAGTACCAGAAATTAGTGCAGCATTAGAAACCAATGTAGCACCGGAAGTTAGTACAACATTGGAAACCACCGTAGCACCTGAGTTTAGTATCCCACCCCAAGCCAATGTTGTTGTAGAAGTTATTATTACTCTGGAAACTAGCATAGCCCAGATATGCCTTCACAAAATGATATTCCCCAAGGATATATTGAGATTATCGAGGAATCTGATCCTCTCGCTTCTAGGACCATTCAATTATCTGCAAATTTTAACCAACCTTTGGTACAGTTAGTGACCCCACCTGTTATTCCTACTACCTTTGTTATGTCTAGCTACGGATTTGGATCTTCTAGAAATAAGTCATTCAGAATGCCATCTCCTGATCTTTATATGGACCATGAAATCATGGCATCCATATGAGCAGAACTTGTTAGTTTATCCCACGAACAGGCGGCAACAGACATATTTAGACGCGAAGTTGCACAAATAATGGCTTCGAACTCCCAATTCCCATTAACATCCACATCCGAATTCATAAACCCTCGTGATTCTAGAGCCATCCAATCCACCTCCTATGATACTACCTATGGCATTTCATTCGTAGGATGATCTAGTCCCATAGATTGGATCTATTATGTATCTTTTCCCGGTGAGACGAGGACATGAAAAAATTTTGATCCGTCTTCATCATTATGGAACACCACTCTGGGCCAATCCCTCAATGGTTTTCGCACTTTTTCAGTACCCATGCAGTTAACACCAGAATATCCTCTCCAACCATCCCCACATATCTTACCAAGTGAAATTATTGGTCATTCTATAGGGAATATTTTTAGTCAGGGGACAAAGCATACTTTCCCTTGTTTACTTGTATCATCTAGAATCAGTTCACACTCATTTGCACAAATCGATACTACTCATGTAGCCATCCAACCTCCATGGTCAATCTCTTCCAATCTTTACATTAGAAAGTCATCTACTCCCACTGTTAGAACACCCGTCATGATTGGAAGTTAATCTTTAGCCACAATCTACACTATCTTTGGAGGAAAACCATTCATTGGTGCCCCAAGTGGAACCAATAACCAAACTCCTCCGTTGGGACCATCTGCTTCGTGGGGACCACAAACCCCACCTATTGGAGGACAACCTTTTGTTGGCACCCCAAGCAGGACCAATAACCAACCACTTCCATTAGCTCCACTTCCTTCATGGGGACCACAAATCCCACTAACTGTGGGGAACCTACATTTGGTAACCAGAATCCTATTGGGGGGCACACAAATCAATATCAATTTTTTTACCCCATAACCCTAATCTGAATTCTGAACTACCTTACCCTGGCATCTTAAACAATCAATGGATCCCAACTCCCCAAACCTCGCCTCTTAATCAAGGTAGAATGAACAATCCATGGGCTCCACCATTTCAGACACCTCCCACTACTCAAGGTGCGGTTAATCCACCCAATCAAGGATTTGGTAACCCTACATGGGTCCCACCACCCCAGGTATCTACGACATTTAATCCCACCCAACATCATTTTCAACAACCGGTGTACAACTCGATTCTGAATCAATTGGTAAATCCAATGATTCTCAACCAACAATTGGTTAACCCCATTGTACCAACTCACAGAACTTCCAATAGTACCCCACGGGTAACATGTATGGGTATAATATGCAACAATTTGTAGTACAGGGCCCAACAGGAGTCCCAACACCCCATCAATATTTTCATATCCGCAACCGAATAGACAACTTTCTTTCTTGGAAACACTATACTTACCCAATTTTTCATGATTGATAAACGATCCCATCTAGCATGAACCACATTGGACACCTATTCATGCCAAACTACCATCAAATATACCAAAATTCGATGCAAAACCTGGGGAAGAACCAAAAAATCACGTGATGGCATTCCATCTTTGGTGTTCCTCGAAATCATTGATGGATGACTCGATATGCTTACGGTTCTTCCAACGAACACTCATCGGAACGGAAGCTAAATGGTATATTGAGCTGCCACACTACTCTTTCCGAGATTTCAACTCCCTTGCCATGTCATTTTTGACACATTTCCAGCTTCCTGTTCGATATGAAACTGGCACGGACCTCTTAACTTCGTTGCGACAATCCAATTCCACTCACATATTAGATCATATTCATGAGTGGAGGAGACAATGAAGATTGATTAAGGCTCCTATTCCTTACCATTTTCTAGCCAATTGGTTCACAAAGTCATTACTAACACCTATTGCTAGGGATGTTGCAATGGGTGGGGTTGTTACAAAAGAGCAGGCGATCAGTCACACCCAGTATCTGAACTTGGTTTACTCCCAATCTAGAACCCTATATGAATTGATCCCTCATGCCCCTCGCCCCACTCATGATCCATCCATTCCCACTACCAAACCTCTTATTGATGGCGTAGTTGGTTCTATGAAGGCCCATCTTGCAACCAAATATAGTCGACAACAAAACACTTCCGCTCCACCTCAAAACCATGCTGCATCCAAAAACACTACTTCTCCTGCTCATACCTCCGAGGTGAACGCAATTCAATCCTCATCATGACAATCCGGAGGGAAAAAGAAGAATAATAAAGGAAAATCCAAAAAAAAATCTCCTTTGCAGGATAACCCAAAACCACAACAAACCGATGTTGATAACAAACCTAAATGGAAAGCTAAGTTCCCCTAACTCATTTTCCAGGAAAATCACTATACAAAATACTGTCCTTATCGAGAGGAAGTTAACAAATTTGTGAAATGTTCTTCCCACCTGGTAGTCCTAACTGAACCTTTCCCATCCCAACAATAGAAAATGGTCACACACACCCCCATAAGGGGGAAACCAAAATGATCCTACCCAACCAGATACATCCTCAAACCGCGACATCCTCATGATGAGTAATGAGATTGTGCATTTATCCACTCGGTCAAAGACATATGATTATATTCCAAATTCAAACAAAAATGGGAGTTCAAAATATAAATCCCCCATGGAAGAATCCCCCTCCACTCCTCCTTCTATGGGTTATCTCCATATCGAAAGGCCTATTACTGACACTGTGTTGCACCCACCAAAGGCCACCATTCGAAAAGCGAAATCCAATCCAAGTGCACGAGCTACCCAAAATTACAATATTGTTGAGGATTTAGATCAAGCACCTTGTGCAATTTCTACTCTCGAAGTTCTACACCATTTCCCTAGTCAGTGTAGAACCTTGTTGTCAGCACTTGGAACTGTTGACCCATACTTTTCCAACACAATCATGTTCAATTTGGAATAATCTAAGCCAAGGCTGTCTCACCAGTTGGATTTTCAAATTCATACCAAGATTTGTGGAAACAATATCCATCGTACCATCCTAGATGAAGGTGCCTCCACTTCTATCATTTCGTTGTCTTGCTGTAGATCTATATGCTCTCCAGAGGTAACTCAGTCTCCTACCACCTTGAAATATTTTGACGGTTGTCGTTTCCAACCTTACGGACTTATCCCATCACTCGCCGTAGAACTAGGGCGGGGGAACGTATCCATCCACATAGAAATTGTAGATGCTCCATTGGATTACAATATCTTACTTGGTCATAATTGGTTTTATGCCATGACCACTGTAGCATCTTCAGTTTTTCTTTTGGAACAATTTCCTCACTAAGGAATCTTTGTCACCATTGATCAATTGGATTTTTGCACTTCATATATCCATTCAAACACCACCAATAATGTCTCATTGTTGACACAATCCCAACATCATTTTGAATACATTGGTGTTGGTCTTTTGAAGGATTCTTCTATCATTGGAGTATTCTTGGAGATTCCACCCCCAGTTTTTTCGATCAACATGATCTCTTCGAGTACCTTTCAATCCCATGAATCTAATGATTATTTGGTTATACTGAGTCTCTCCGAGTACTAAACCATTGGTGATTGCATGCCTCTAAACCTCAATCAACCAACGTATCATGCAATTTAATCTTCCTTTGATTACATTGATTTTATTGACCACCAACTGGTGGAACCTCTCGCGTCTTAGATCGATTCATCCTTGCACTATTGTGAATACCTTTTACAGACCTTCCCCTCTGATGAATCTATAATGTAAATCATGAGCATTGATGAAAATCCATGGAAATATCACCATCATTGATCATATTTTCCTACGATCCACGTGGTAGACCCCAACAACAAATCCACTGTTTCATCTGAAATAGTCCAAACATCCCAGATTCCCATCCTTGCACACAATGTGTTTTCTAAAGGAAATCTTGCTAATATCATGGAAACCTTTCCTATAGACATATTAGTGAAACCTGGTATTGTGTAACATATCCATTTAGGAAAGACTTGTACACCCACTGAGGTGCAATTTTATACAGCCTTATTTAAGGAATTCCATGATGTTTTTGCATGGAGTTATGAAGAAATGTCAGGAATTGACCCATCCATCCTGGTCGATGAAATCCAAGTATATCTTGGTGCTCGACCCGTCTAGAAAAAACTTCGACCCATCCATCCCAAAAAAGATACAGCCATTAAGGCATAATTGGAAAAGCTCTTTTGAGCTGGTTTTATCTATCTTGTCCCATTAACAGACTGGGTGTCCAATATCGTTCCTGTAGTCAAGAAACAAGGCACGATTAGAGTTTGTGTTGACTATATTGAATTGAACAAATATTGTCCTAAGGAAAACTATCTAACTCCCTTTATTGATGAAATTATCGATAACTGTGTCGGGAGTGTCATCTTTTCATTTATCGGTGGATTCTCCGGCTACAATCAGATTGAGATACTCCTAGCAAACCAGCACAAGACCACTTTCATCTTCCCATGGGGAACCTTTGCTTATCGTAAGTTTCCTTTTGGCCTCAAAAGCACTAGAGCCACTTTTGAATGGGCCATGTCCTACTCATTTCACAATATCAAGCATGTTCTGGAACCATACTTGGATGACTTACCTGCTCATTCTGTTGCGCAAGAATATCATCCAAACCATTTGAGTGCCATATTTTTACGATGCCTCGACTACAACATATGCTTGAATCCTCAAAAATGTGTATTTTTTGTTGAAGCTAGTTGATTGTTAGGATTCATAATCTCCAAGGATGGCATTCTCCTTGATCCACTAAAGGTTGAAGCTATTTTAGCTTTACCTTCACCATGCAATATACCAGAACTCCAAAGTTCGCAAGGGCATGCAAAAGTTTTATGCCGCTTTGCCTGCAATTTTGTCGAGATCACTCGGGGCTACATGAGACTTCTCAAGAAGGATGTTCCCTTCATTTGGGATGTTGAAGCTCAATATTATTTTGGAAATTTTAAAAAGACCTTAACTAATGCTCATGTGATACAACCCCCAAATTATAGACGGGACTATATTGTATATCTCGCGCTTCTACTTCCACTATTGGAATGGTGTTAGTACAGGAATACAATAATGGTCAAGAACATGTGGTTTACTAACTTAGTAAGAGTCTCATTGAATCTGAAACACGTTACTCACATGTGGAGAAAATGGCTATGGAAATCGTTTTCACAGTCCAAATATTTCGACATTACATTTTACTCCTTAAAACCATCGTTATTGCCAAATTTAATCCAATGTATTATATCCTAACAAATCAAGTATTAGGAGGAAAATACTCCCGTTGGATTGTCGTCCTCTAGGAGCTCAATTTGGAGTTCACGAAAGCGAAATCCAAAAAATCTTTGGTCTTTGCCGAGCTCATTTGTGCTTTTCCCATGTCAATGATCAATATGATCCCATTGACTCTTTTCAAAATGATTCATTGTTCCTCATTGGCATGAGTGATCCATGGTATGGAGATATTGTATTATATCTCTAGACCCAACTCTTTCTGCCCGATCTCAACCACGATGAACGACGTTGTATCTATCACCACGCCAAATATTATCTTATCATAAGTGATACTTTATAATGTTGTGGAATTGATTCACTTTTACGATGTTGCTTAACTCTTGATGAAGCCGAACATGTCCTCAATGGTTTCCACTCTAGATCTTGTGGCAGTCATATTTGTGGGATGGCTACAGCCCATAAAAGCTTGCGCGCGGGTTACTTCTGGCCTTCCATTTTCAAAGATTGCATTGAAGCAGTCAATAAGTGTCCCCCATGACAAATCTTCCATTCCAAGAAGCGTTCCCTCTGAGCTCCACTTCATCCCATTATTGTCATTAGCCCCTTTTCCAAATGGGGCATTGATTTTATGCATTGCAATCCTATTTCATCTGGGGGGCATAGTTATGTCATCGTGGTTGTTGACTATTTCACCAAATGGGCTGAAGCCATGCCTACATATGTAGAATACAAAAAACAAAATCCCCTTTCATATTCAATCATATCATCATGAGATTTGGAGTCCCACAAGCCATTGTAACTGACCATGGTTCCCATTTTATGAATCATATGATGGATGAACTAAGCTCCAAATTGGGTTTTCGTCATGAAAAATCAACTCCTTATTACCCCCAGCTGAACAGACAAGTAGAGGAAATTAATAAAGTCTTGAAAAGAATGATCCAACGCATGGTGGGAACCCAAAAATCAAAATGGCACTTAGCTATGTTTTCAACCCTTTAAGCCTACAGGAATTCAGTCAAAAGTTCGACCGAATTTACACCATTCCAATCAGTCTATGGCCTAGAAGCAATCCTTCTGATTGAATGTGAGATACCATCTCTCAAATTAGACGTTGAACTCTTACCTAACATGACTACTAGGGAAGAATGATTTCTATACCTAACTAATCTTGATGAAACTCATCGGGACGTCACGCTCGCCAACGAGGCTCTTAAAAAGCACGTTAAGGTTCAATACAATAAAACCGTCCAAACTCGCATTTTCAACGAAGGTGACCTAATATAAAACTATGACCAAATGCACGATAAATTAGGTAAAGGAAAATTAGAATCCATGTGGTACGATCCCTAAGTTGTAAAACAAGTGTTAGAGAAGGGAGCTTACGAACTAGTTGATTGTGATGGTGTACCTTTGGGAGAGCCCTGTAATGGAATTTACCTGAAGAGATTTTATTCATAGGATCATCCAACGTAAAAACACTTTGTATATAGTGTATCTATAGTGTGCTTTTGATTCAAATTTTCTTGTGTCAGGATCCTATCACGTCCAAAACTGTTTATCACGACTTGTGTTTTCGTGCGCATATGTCGACGTACTTTAGATTTGTAGATGGTGCTAGTCGACATACCCAGAACCTTGCTTCTGTAGCATGGGTACTGTATTCCCCTACTGGAGAGTTTATATCCTCAGGTGGAATCTGCTTAGGCCCCGCAACCAATAATGTAGCAGAGTATCAAGCAGTCATTGGACTTCTCACTGAAGTATCTTCTCTCGAAATCCATCATCTCACAATCTACCTGGACTCTCAGCTTGTGGTATCTCAACTGAACCGCATTTATGATGTTCGTGATCCCATATTACTCGTTTATACAGAAGGGTACGCCTCCGTGAACGATCATTTGATTATATCCGATACCAACATATTCCAAGGCAATTCAATACAGTAGTTGATTCATTAGCTAACTACATGTTGGATTGGCATCTATTTCACACATAATCAATATCATCATGAGAACACATGTAAAGATGTAATGTACAAGTCATCATAGGTAACAATAGAGATTGATCCATATGTATATCATGTAAAAAAAAATTGTGTCACATATAGTATCATAATGTGTCAAAGACAATAAAATTGGGATCATAACCCATACAAAAATTGACACTCTGGCCTACATATTGTATACATCTTGCTCAACAAAAGCTATAGCTAAAATCTATTCACGGGGAGAAAAGTGCTCATGATAGCACACCACTGCCCTACCCACACAGTGGAGTAATATACTAATGTGCTCTGACATACCCACAGTGTCCCTCTGGAGATGATAGAGAACCTCGGGCATCCTCATCGGAGGAATACCCATAGTTAATCCCTCGAGATTCCGGTCTACATCACAGAACTCCCCTGCCTCATCCTCCTCATCCTGGTACTCATCCCCTCATCGACGCAATGGTGAATATCTTGCTGGCCTCACTGGTCCATGATCTGCAGCAATACATGTACATATGTTATATCTTTTACGCATTAAAAACAACTAAAAAATACATATAGCTTAAAAAATTAAAAAACAAGTTTTGAAGGTCGTATACTTGACTCATCCCAGTCATCATCCTCTAGAAACTCCAAGTCAATGTCACCACAGAAATCCACTCTAGTATAGGGGTAATCCTCTATCATCACATTCTGCTCCTCAAGCCAAGAGAAGAAGTCCTCGCCGAATGCTAAGACTTGTGGCCCACCGAGCCACCTAGAATAATCACTCCATCTCCCCATCCTAGGATCAGATGGAATACAGAGAGGTCTCTCTATCTGTGGGTGTAGTAGAGGCACCCTCTCTTGAAAGAAGGTGACCAGGATACTCCCATATCCAAACTATTTGATAATTTCGTTGTTACCTTTTCTCACTTTGTCCTTGATGTTGACCAATACCCCTTCACACTAGTTGAAAAATTTGGTTTTGAGACATTCCAAGGAATAGGTCATATGATCCTTGGTATCATGATGGAACCATACACTTCCTGCCACTTGAGAAAGCGTGTACAATATCACCCTCAAGGGAATATCTATCACATCAACAATGAGCACTTTCCTGCTCTTCTTGTGAGATCCTTTCCTAGAGTACTGAGCTATATAGGTCTCCGTAGTCTCATTGGTGCTACGGTGCCCTTCCAAATTGACCCATTCCCCTCTCTTGGATATACCATTCAAAAAATAGATATCCTCGAGTTCTATTTCAAGGATGTGCTCTCCAATATGAAAGGCCTGTATATCTCCATCTGACATATGTATTATGTGATTTAGTAACTTTCCTTTCTTTCGAATACCTCTTATTTTTAAAATTTCCAATAAAACACACTCTCTTAGTGTAGATAGGGTGTTGTCATCATTTAGGGCATCTCGATCCTTCCCCTCATGCTCTCTTTCATTCCAATCAATCATTCTTGTTTTTCTCACTTGGAAAACCCTGCAAATCATCAAAGGAACCTCCAATTAGAACCTTGAAGCTAGGTTTTGCAAAATGAAGTGGGGACAAACATTTCAAATTTCTCCTTTGCATATTTTTGCACCTTGGCCTTTCTAGGGGATGCGAAAACTGATAATTTTTGTGCCCCCATAATAGGACATACTGCAAAAATATCAAAATTCTGCGTCCTTCGATATAGAAGCGGCACGAAAATTCTTGGGCGCAAGTTTTGTTTCCCTAAGGCCCTTGCAAATACCCAGTTCAACATAAAAACAAAAAATAAAGCCATAGAATGAAAGAGTAAGATCTTAAGACTAACATGCTTTAAATGGTGGCTCAAACGGTGCCCTGGATCTCCCGATCTCTTCAGTTGAAATTTGGCTCCCAACCAAGGAAAAACTCCTCTTGAAGTGAAAATGACGAAGTAATAATGGGTAATTTCTCATTTTACCCTCTTTTATATAATACATTTAGTCATTTTTACCTAATTTCATATTAATAACCTTTTTTTAGAGTCTATTTTCACATTTATTATGTTCTAATTCCTTTTTTCTGGGGTTTTGACCACATTTCAACAAGTTTATCTAGGTTGTTCACACTGGTAGAGTTGTTCATTTGACCTTCTTTGAGCTCACTTTCTCTCTTTCGTGCTCTAGATATGCATTATGAAAGAGATTCCAAGCACTTTTTGCACTAGAGTTGTGCTTGTTAAACCTAAGTAAAACAGTGTCGAGCTTAGTTTGCTTTAGTCATGCTTGTAAAACAATGAGGAAAGTATCGTTTTAGTATTATTTTATTCCTTTTTCGAACTAAGGCGATTAACTCACGAAAACATAGCAATGGAGTTTTCTTTAAGCTCTTTTCAGACTCCCTTATCAAGAAAAGATTGCCAAGTGTACTTGTTTCTTTCACACTTGTAAAAGTATTTGAAATGTCATTTAGTCAGTGGTAGGTTATCCCTTTTTCGGAACGTTTAGACTATTTATGAGAAAGGTACACCTCAGACAACCTTTGACTGGGAGAGTTCCTCTAGATATTATTTTACACATTTTCTGGTTTGGGGACTAACTTTTACGAAAAAGTCAAAACTTTGAGTCTTCTTTAGATTATTTCAAACTCTCTAAACATGAAAAATCGTCGAGTTTTCCTTCCTTGGACTCGTGAAAATAAACATCGAAGGATCCTTATGGAACCGAACCTCTCCTTCCTTGGGTTCGTGAAATGTACAAGGTTAGACGTGCCTAAAGGTGAGCTATACCAAGCATCTATTATCCTCCTCAAGCTCGTTAAACAACATAGAGGTAGTCGTCAAACATGATGGGGGGAATTGAGGGAATAAGTCGAGTTTATCTTATTGGCAGCCTATAATTCGTCACCTTTGAACATGGAATGCATCCTTACCTTGTCTTCTTTGGGTATTCAATATATATCCCAGTCACACCTATAATCGTGAGTCGTCTTTCATGCGAGCATCATTGAATGAACCTCCTAAAGTTAAGTCTTCTCACGTTTTGGTTGTTACCTCTGTCAGTTCCTTCTTCCAAGCTGTGTCACATGTCGTTACATGTTCAAGGAATTAGTGTTAACTTGATTCAACCGTTTGCAATATTGTCAACCTCTACCTTTTTGTTTCAGTCATACTCATCTGTTCCATTACTCCATGCTACCTTCCTATATCGGTTTTGTGTCAACAATGTGGGATTCATTATGGCCCTCCTTTGACGAGTCTATTCCTATCGAATTCAACTCATTATCCAGGAGTTAGGCTTAGGAACCAACCGTAGTACCTTGCTACCTACATGCCTCAATGGTAGGTTTCCTCGTATTCGACAATGGGTTTTCATTATTGACCTCTGATCGAGTAATCCCTTGAATGTTCAACTTAAGAACCCTTATTCACATTCATTGGTCTGTACTAGAGATACCTTGGGGATCATTGTCATCATTGGTGATTTCCATCGTACTTGTTAACGGTTCACATCATTGGCTAGTAATCAAGGAGTCTCTACCATGTTCGAATTCAACAGACTTGTAATCACATGGTTAGATTCGTATCACTTTGGGGATCGGGTAGAATATCCTGGATGGTTTTGATGTCTATGTCACATCCAGGTTGAGATGGTGATTTTTTAGTAGGTCCCCACATAGTCATTATGTTGGTGGCCTCATTTATGAACTGTCACATAGATCCACTTTTGTATTGGTCGTGGCTATGTCATTATTATATCATGGATATACTCTTGTATTCTAGTAGCCATGATCTATCTTCAATCATTGTTGAGTTAGTACTATCATGGATATGCATTGTATTGGTTGGCAGCCATGCTTTGAGTTTATTTCTCTAAGCATGGGTATACCCGCCGCGAGGTTATTAGACATATTTTCTATGTTTCCTTGTACTTCCTCTCCAACCTCCTTTCATCTATCTCTACGAAACTTATTGGTAAAGTATTTTGGCCATCACTTTCTTTTGACCGCACACTTTAGGGGGCATCTTTTATACCTCAAATTCTCACTTTGAGCACCATTCCAAGTCTTCATGTCATACCACCATGCCACACCTAATGGTCGTACTGCCTAGTAAATGTTGAGCTTGTTTTCATCATGTTGGTCCCCTCCCTAACCTTTTTGGAGGAAAATACAACTTCTCTTGGTCGAATGCCACCTCATGGGATCCACTTTACCCATATTTATGTGCCTTGCTAGTGGTGCAAGGTGCAAAATGACAACATTTTCGCACCCTTCATGCCTGCAGGGGCATGAAAATTACACCTTTTTTACGTTATGCTCAATGTTGGGGATGCGAAAATACCTCAACCACCTTATCACTTATATCTTGGATCATGGATTCAAAGGATATATTCTTGGGATGAAGTTTCCTCTCAAATATCACCTCTTCCTCCTTCCTTGGTATGATTCACCTCCTTGATCCACCTTCTACTCCATTAGATCCATTATTTACTCCTAGTGGTTGTCTTCCCAAATCCTATAAGAAGGAATCCATACATGAGCCAAGGGGAGAACTTTTTGAGGCATCAAACTTATGGTCTTTGGGGATTTGCAGAGGTAGTAAGAGGAAAAGCTTGGAGAAGGAAGTTGTTGCTTGGACATCAAGGGTAACTTTTTAATAATCTTCTTAGATCTCATTAATACAAACTTCGATTATTCTCCCATATTTTGTTTCTTACTTTAGTTAGATGCATGATATGTTTTTGTATAAATTAGATCTTACCCATTACATCTAGTACTTGGAGGTGTTGTTTCTTTTTTTTCTCAAACAGGTTCAGTCCTTAGAGATCAATTTGAAGCTCGAGTTAAGACAACCGGAAAATTTGAGGTAAACCTCATCATTCCTTTCCCTCTTAGTGTTTAAAAACTTATGTATTGTGTTAGATATAGGAGAGTAAACAACCACTTGTTTCACTTCTGTCTTAGATTAAGCTTTCTTAAACTTAGTTTAATCTTTGAGTAGATTTAACTATCCGTAGGACAAATTTGCTAGAACACACACTGCTTCCTTTTCCATGTATCCTGCTATCTCCTCCGTACTCACTGCCATCAAAATTTTCACAATAACCTCCCTCTCATCAATGCCCTGGCCTATGCAACCACGGCCTAAGCAATGCCCTTGGAATACTATTATGACATGCGAGCTCTTTCTCTCTTCTAGCTACATGTTCATGACTGCATGGATATTCCCCGCATCACAGCTTTCTCTCTAACATTTAACGACCCTTTATCATCTTTTCTCAAAGTTCCTTATGGAGGCTTCCTCTTTCTTTCATTGGCCTCTTTCCAAACTTCTCTTGCATACATTGTGGAGCATTCCATTTCCCCTTTGCCACCTATAATTTCCCATCATGGGTCGCTAGAGCTTTGGTCCTTTTCATTTGTTTTATTTCTTTTCTATATATACATTTTTTAATTCTTATAAAGGGTCATGGAACAAGGGTATTTAAAAAGGGGCTCCCCTTCTTTATATACTTGTGAATAGTAAAAGGCATGAAAGCGGATGGTTTTAAAGGCCACAATATGGTATTAAGAATATGAAAAGGGTGTGGTACTGGGAATAAGGGAGATAAAAAAAAATATTTTTTTTTTATATTTTAAATCTTTTAAAAGAAATGACAATGTGACCAAGGAGTGATTTTTCACAAAAGAGGGAGGGAGGTTTTTTTTATTTTTCAAAAATGGAGGTCATTGGATCTTTTTTTTGCAAGGAGATACCCAAGGGGGGATTTTCAATCTTTCTAGACATAGATGAAGTGATAGAAATTATGACAGACATGAGTGCCACCTTTATCAATGGACACAAAATTGATGGATTTTAACTAACATGATGCAAGATTCCCTTACTTGATGAAGCTTCATCTGAGTGTAGAAAGGTTCAAACGATGACGACTTTTGTAAAAAAAAATATGGACATGGATATCATGATCAGTTGAACTCAATAGTATAAAATTCATGATATGATGGCATGTGTGGCAATAAACGACAAAACTCCAAGACATGACACTGACTAAACTATGACGACACTTGCCAAGAGAGAAATGAAAACTAGATGATGACTCAACTAGTAAAAGCGAGCATGGATAGAATGTGGACATCGCTCTGGACATGATTGTGCTGATAGAATGATCATGTGATGAATTTGAATAGGTTCACCTCTGGCATCATGTTTCAACACTTCGGAATCATGTCAATGTTCAACATCAACAATATACACATTAAGAAAAAAATTCATAGATGCATTCTCTAATACGGCTCTAAAAAATATAGAGATCCAAATTTATAACTATTTCCTTAGTAAAACTAATGAATATTAATTGCAAATATTTCCTATGTTGAATGTTGGTTTCAAGGCAAATAATTATCTTCGTCTAATATCTCCTTCATCAATTATGTTGTATGGTGTGTTTGTGAATGTCATTTTTATATATGAGATAACAAATATGATTTTGAAATTTATTATCTTCTTCTATATTGTTTTAATTATGTTATTAAATTTATTTCGTGAATGCATATAAATATCAATATACCATAATCTTGATGTTTTATAATTCATAACTTTGAATGTAACTTTTTCAAATACATTATGTAAATAATTTAAAATATCTTCATATCATTAATATAACCATTTTTATTTCAATCAAATAATCACAAGCTTCAAGGATAAATCTTGAAATATTGGTTACTTTTTTCATTCGATTATTTTAATTGAAATACAAATTCCAAAGAAAGTCTTGTTTAGGTTCAATTATTTAAATTAAAAACTATTTATTTAACTAAAACTATTGAAGATCAATCACTCCTATGTTTAATTAGGGTTGCAATTTGTATATATATCTTTGTCTAATATCTCTTTCCTCAATTATGTTGTATGTATGTGCTTGTAAATGCAATTTTTTTTATATAGGATCATTGACATGATTTTAAAATTTACTCTTTTCTTATATATTGTTTTAATTGTGTTATTAAAGTTATTACATAAAAGTATATAAATCTCAATATACTGTAATTTTGATGTCTTATAAATTGATAACATTAATTTTTTTCAAATACATTATGTAAATAATTTCCAACATATTCATATAATTAATATAACAATTTTTATATTAATCAATTAATCACAACCTTTAAAGATAAATCTTGAAATACTAGTTACCTTTTACATTCCATTTTTCAATTGAATTACCAATTCCAAACATACTTTATTAGGCCTAATAAATGGTGCCATATAAATCTCAACTTTAGAGATCCCAATATTAGTGGCATGCAAGTATATATAAACTTTTGTTCTAATTGCTAGAGAGACTAATTCGACTTGGAATTATAAATGGAATTATAAAAGAGGAATTTACATACATTTGAAATGTTTTAAATATTTCCACTATAAAAGATATAGATTGTGTGCTAAATGGTTCATCGAGGTAGAAGGAATGGAGGTTTAGAAATTGTAAGTTAATCTTGGATTTAGATATTATATACACATTATGAAAAAATTCAAAATATTGAAATTTAAATATACACATTGTTGGTATTAGATATTGACTTTTTAATTGAAATTCACACATTTGGAATTGAAATTCACATTTTTGTATTTCAAAATTAGCAATTTTCGAATTGGTAACCAAAGCCTTGGAATAAAAAATTGAACTTTTGGAATCGAAAATCGCACTTTTGGAATTGAAAAACGCACTTTTGAAATAAAAATTTAGACTTTTTGAATTGAAAATTGCACTTTTCTCCAGTTAAAAATTATTCAAAATGCACTCTTTTGGAATAGAAAGTTGTACTTTTGGATACCAATATTGCCACTTTTAGAACCCAATTTTCCAATTTAGAAAGGTTGATATTGACACTTCCATAATCAAAATTCACATTTTTTAGTCTTTATCTTTCCTTACTAATCAATCTTTAATGAAATAGTGTTAACGATCTCAATCAAATCCAAGAAGAAATCTATGGGCCACCCATTTTGACCCAGGATCCTATCATTATGGAAATATTTTATCACTACTAATAGTTCCTCCAATGAGACTGCCATGTATAGCTCTTCATTATCCTCCACCTCAATCATGAAGGGAAAGTTTGTTAAGATTCAATATGCTAAGATAGATAACATCAATATTCCATTCAATTTCACAGCATATACAGGATCATTCAAAGAACAACAAGCACAACATAAACACAAGAGACACAATTTATCCTGGGAAACCCTCATGGGGTAGAAAACCCAGCAAACCTTCCTCAATATAGATGACCAAAAACTACAAAGGTGTAATCCCCAAACAAGAGCTCCTTCTCCTCCTTTGCAGATATCTTTCTCTCTTATGCGAGTTCACAAGTGAGTGAGTGTGTGTAAATGAGAGACACAACACTTCTATTTATACTTTATCTCACTAGACAAAAAACCTAACTAGGTTAGCCCCAACAGATATAGCCCAATGCTGACTATGCCGACCCCACTACGGGACTTAAACACCCCATTATAGCTGACTCTTGGCCGACCCCACTAGGAAGTCTAATAAACCAAGTTACAACATTCCGACAGAGGAATAAACATCTCTAGATATAATAATAATGTACAAATAGAATATTCTTAGAAGTTAAAATATTTCAACACTCCCCCTTAAAGAGAAGGATATTCTAACAACATCTGTAGGAGCAAGGAGTCATCAACATCATACATGATACATTTATAAATCATTGGAATCTTTCTTCAATCATCATCAGTAACTCAACCAGTTACTGGAACATAATAAATACTGGAACATCAACATCGTCAGTACCGAGTCTTCATCTTTTGCAGCACTTGATCAGTTATAGCAGCATCATCATCTGGATCTTCCAATCAACATCATCATATGGATCTCTCAATCAACAACCTCATCGTCTGGATATCCCTATCAACAGCATCATCTGGATCTCTCAATCAACAACCTCATCGTCTGGATCTCCCGATCAACAACATCATCTGGATCTCTCGATCAACAACCTCATTGTCTGGATCTACCAATCAGCATCATCATCTGGATCTCTCGATCAACAACCTCATCATCTGGATCTCCCGATCAACAACATCATCTAAATATCTCAATCAACAGCCTCATTGTTTGGATCTCCCGATCAACAACATCATCTGGATTGCTCGATCAACAGCCTCATCGTCTGGATCTCCCAATCAACAACATCATCTCGATCTCTCGATCAATAACCTCATCGTCTATATCTCCCGATCAACAACATCATATGGATCTCTCGATCAACAACCTCATCGTCTGGATCCCCCGATCAAAAGCATCATATGGATCTCTCGATCAATAGCCTCATCGTCTGGATCTCCTGATCAACAACATCATCTGTATCTCTCGATCAACAACCTCATCGTCTAGATCTCCCGATCAACAGCATCATCTGTATCTCTCGATCAACAACATCATCATCTGCAACACACATGATCCTTCCTTATGGAATTATGGGATCACTATCTATGGATGATCAATCTCATCATAATCAATATTTAAGACTATCCTTCCTTTCGGAATTACGGGATTTACTATCTATGGATAATCAATCCCATCACAATCAACATTTAAGACTATCCTTCCTTTCAAAATTACTAGATTTACTGTCTAGGGATGTTCAATCCCATCACAATCAACATTTAATACTATCCTTCCTTTCAGAATTATGGGATTTACTGTCTAGGGATGATCAATCCCATCACAATCAACATTTAAGACTATCCCTTCTTTCGGAATTATTGGATTTACTATCTAGGGATGATCAATCCCATCACAATCAACATTTAAGACTATCCTTCCTTTCGGAATTACTAGATTTAATGTCTAAGGATGATTAGTCCTATCACAATCGGCATTTAAGACTATCCTTCCTTTCAGAATTACTGGATTTATTGTGTAAGGATGATTAATCCTATCACAATCATCATTAAGACTATCCTTCCTTTCGGAATTACTTGATTTTCTATCTAAGGATGATTAATCCTATCACAATCAGCATTTAAGACTATCCTTCCTTTCAGAATTACTAGATTTACTGTCTAAGGATGATTAATCCTATCACAATCAGAATTTAAGACTATCCTTCCTTTTGGAATTACTATATTTACTGTCTAAGGATGATTAATCCTCAACCACTTACATGAAGGTTAATCTTGATCTCTTTAGGACATAAAATCCAGGGATAATACAATCCACTCATCTACTTAGACAAAGTCTAAGGACCACACATCGACCTTATCGTCAGAACAGGTAACCTCATCATCGATACAAGTATCCTCATCATCAATACAAGTATCCACATCATCGATACAAGTATCCTCATCATTGACCTTATCGTTGATATAGGAAATCTTATCATCGACACAGGTATCCACATTGATACTGGTATCCAAATATCATCATCGACCATATCACTCCCCCTTTCGACGAGGATCCTTCTGAACTACACCAAGATTGTCTCGGAAATACTCAAACTTTACTCGAGATATAGGTTTGGTCAATACATCAGCAACTTGTTCGTTAGTGCTCACATACTCGAGCTTTATAGCTCCTTTCTGCACCATATCCCGTATATAGAAATATTGGATCTCTATGTGCTTTGACTTATCATGGAACAGTGGATTCTCATTCATCTTGATACAACTCTGGTTGTCACACAAGATCACAGTGGGGTCCATCTCTAAGTCAAATAGTCCTTATAACAACATCTGAATCCATATCGCTTCACAACTAGTAGAGCAAGCTGCTATGTATTCCGCTTCAGCTGTGTTGAGAGTCACACTGGACTGCCTCCTAATAAACCATGAGATCATAGCAGATCCCAGACAATAACATCCACCCAATGTGCTCTTTTTGTCTAAGACACTTCCAGCCCAATCTGCATCTGTATATCAATACAATCTGGAATCATTATCTCCAAGATAATATAGACCAAAGTCTATCATACCTTTTAGGTACCTCATCACATGTTTTGCAGCTATCAGGTGAACACATCTAGGTTCCACTAGATACTGACTCAAGGTGTTCACAGAAAAGCTTATATCTGGCCTGGTATTCGTCAGATACATCAATGACCCAATAATCTTTCTGTACTGAGTTACATCAACAAATTCTGATGATTCATCAGCCAACAATTTCAAGTTGGAATTCATGGGAGTGGTCATGGCTTTACTTTCCAGCATATCAAATCTTTTCAATATTTCCACAGAATACTTTCCCTGGTTGAGAAAGATTCCTTCTGGGCCTTGCCATACTTCCAGACCTAAAAAGTAATGCATCAATCTGAGATCTTTCATCTCAAATTCTATAGCTAGCTTCTTCTTGCTTTACATGATTTGTTTCTCATTGCCTGTCAAAAAGAGATCATCCAAATACAGTAATAGTATGATAGGTTCATCATCCATAACCTTAAGGTAAAGGTTAGGATCAGCTTTACTTTTTTTAAAACCCAAGCTTGTTAAGAAGCTATCAATTCTCCCTCTATGAATGAACATCATTCACATTCTACATTGAGTGATCTTCTGCATATCTATCCATGCCATATCCCATCATATGGGTCTACTGATATGAGCCTCAAGATCATTTGAACTCTATGGTGAATTCCTTCTTGCATCCATCTAAGACAAGAATTTCATATGTATATTGAAACCATCTTCAACCTTGTAGCAAAGGTTGAAATTTGCATCACCCGTAGTGATCATTAAGCTCATCAAATGACTATCGATACTGGGTACCCGTACAAAGATTTCTTCAATCGTGTGATTCTCTATCGAATCCTGGGAGTTTGCTCGATTCACACTTCTTCTTCAATTACACCATTAAGAGAATGGTCTTGTCATCCATTGGTGTGTCTAGCCACTTGGAGAAAACATCTCGTCATGATCCTCTCCCTGTTTCTAAGAGAATCCTCTAGCCACGACCCTTCTATAGTACGTTTGATTTGTAAGTCTTCTTGTTGAACATCCATCACTTGTTCTTTGGAACAGGTGTTCATCATCCTTCTTTTACATGATCTTTCCTACAAATCAAAGTTAATTACATGATTAGTAATACTTCATAATCATCAAATCATGTCGACATGATAGCCTATTATGAATACTGATATGATTCACATAGTTATGCAACTATATTTACCAATACTTTGGCACAACACTTTTCCATATCATGTCTGCATACAGTGGCTATCTAGATGCCTTCCATCTCTACCAGAACATACTATCAAGAGCGTGCATAGCTCTTAGCATGTCAGCAAAGAGGTTTCATTCTAGACAAGCAACAATGGAATGTTTGTCCAACTTACCCATCATATGCATATTAGTAGTATATTGTTCAATGCTATATGAATGCTTACACTATGTATGATATATTTCCTCATTCTAGGAATGCAAATATGCATACAACTATTACGAGCAATATCATTAACTATTCAGAGATTCAAGAGGTAATTCAAATAAAAACTCAAATACTTATCTTTTATGTTTGTGTGGTTGCCACCCTCTTGATCTCTAATTTTCCCTTTATGATAGCATCATGATTATATGTCTTTGAACTTCTATCCATCCTGGATTACTATGCATTCTTAAGTGTGTACTAGTTTCATCATTGTGTCTTTCCTCAATATCTCATACATAATCATACATTCATTAGTATAATCTCAATATTATCAAAGCATTATGATTCTAAATAATCTTAAGCATGTATGGTCATGATCATTTCATACACAAGTATACTTATCTAAGATCCTAACACAAAGTAGGATTCTAAATTGATATAGGAAAACATACCTGGATTATCATGCTTGCTAGTTATGTCTAACATACCCAACTAATGTCTTCTTTGTTCTCTTCAATGATTTAGAGACCTTGTGCTAGTAACCTGCATATCTCATAAGTTAAGCATTGTATAACCAAATTATACATATCTTGTAAGTAGAGCTTCTATGTGATCAATGACTATGGATGAGTCTTTGTCTTCATGTCATCATGGTCATATGGATTTGTCTTTCTTGATGTACCTTTCATGTTAGCAGACAACATCATCCTCATACAACACCACAAGTGCATTAGTACAATCATAAGTGTCATAACCCTAATCAATGAACGTCTTCTATTATTCTCATGCATTCATACTTTTACTAAGATTATCATGCAATATAAAATTAATCATAATTGTACTAACCTCAATAATATGAAGACAAACATATTTCAAAACATACCTATATCTCCTCAAGTCATACCTGTCGAGATTGCTTGCAGTCTTCTTTATAAGGGTAAAACCCTAACCATCCAAGTTAGATCACTTGTAAAACATATTATATAGGTTCATGGTGCTAGGATGATAAATATAAGTGACATTTAAACATTCTTCATTGCTTCCTATGAGTCTCCCAACTTTTCTAGGGTTTCTTCTTACTTGGAAACCCTAATCTTCAATCTCCTTCCTCCCACAACATTTTGATGGAGGATTAATTTCTATGATGAATGGATTCCAAATCCATTATCAAAGTTTCCAATGTTTCATTAGGTGTCTCCAACATTGTATTAGGTCCTTCCATGCCTAAAAACTGGAAACCCTATGTGAGAGCTTCTTCCGCCTCTTCTTTGGTTTCCTTCATTAAGTCATTTCAGATGTGCCGTATTGATTCTGGTGCATATCTGAAATTTGGGATCTGCGGGGTTTGAAACTTCGTCATGTGGTATCCTAACCATTCATCTTTCCAATCCCATAGGTTTGAGCTTCATTGGATTCTCCATTAGAGAGATATGCTCCATTTCCCAACATGACTTGTTTGAGGGATGAAACAGCATAGCGAACTTGTACGGAGTGTCACGTGTCACTATTTCATCTTCAGCCTCTAAAACTTGGACGTGTGAAACTACAGTCCATGCCCTAACTATCACTTTTTACGGAATTACATTTGGAGCTTCCAATCCCAAGATATGACCTTTTTCCCTAGGTCACCTGTTTAGGGCTTCATTCTGGATGAGGCATAAACCCTAACTTGTACGGATAATATCTCAGAAAGTAAAAGGAATCTAAGGCTGAAACTCGGACATAAGGTACAAGACAATTTCATCTTCGGCCTGTACAAGTTTCAGTTCCTGAACCTTCTCCAAAATGGATTTATAGCGAAAGTGCCATGATGACTAGGTTTTTCTATTCAAAACCCTAACTTTCAAATTGTCGCAAGTGAAACAAGTGTCGTCAGTGCCATACATTGCCTTCCTTCAGGTTAGCTCTAATACATTGCCATGTTAAGAGTCAATATGCTTATATAGATAACATCAGTATTCCATTCAATTTCATAGCATATACAGGATCACTGAAAGAACAACAAGCACAACATAAACACAAGAGACACAATTTATCCTGGGAAACCCTCATGGGGTAGAAAACCCAACAAATATTCCTCAATATAGATAACCAACAAATACAAAGATGTAATCCCCAAACAAGAGCTCCTTCTCCTCCTTTGCATATCTCTTTCTCTCCTATGCGAGTTCATAAGTGAGTGAGTGTGTGTAAATGAGAGACACAACACTTCTATTTGTACTTTATCTCTCACTAGAAAAAATACCTAACTAGGTTGGCCCCAATAGATATAACCCAATGATGACTGGGCCGGCCCCACTAGGGGACTTAAAAACCCCATTATAATTGAATCTAGGCCAACCCCACTAGGAAGTATAATAACCCAAGTTACAACATTCCGACGGAGGAATAAACATATCCGGATATAATAATAATGTACAAATAGAATATTCTTAGAAGTTACAATATTCCAACAAAGTTGACACAACTTTCAATATATCTCCAATGTTGGCCCTAATAGAATCACTAGAAATATATTTAAAGTACTATATACTGACATCAACCAACTCTTGAAACCCCCTCACTTTATTTCTATCCCTATCAAGCAACTCCCATAAAGTTTCTAACTTTTCCAAAAGTTGGAAAATATATGAAAAAAATAGTGTTATGATCCCTAGCTACTAACTAGACTATGTGAATCTTTATTCTCAAGTCATGATCTTTCTCGAATAGCCACTAATTTTTCTGAACCTCTAGAGACCTAATCCAATATAGCACCTCTCCAGGATGCAATCCATGCGGGTGAGCATCAAACAAAACACAAGGATTTTCTAAAACTCCTTCAAATGTTTGTTCCTTTCTTGATATCTCTCACCAACCCAAGGAACCTCCCTCTCTTTGACCCTCTTTAGAGGGGATGCAAATTGTGAACAAGCAAATTCACCAAAATGAGGGTCAAAATGCCTCCAAGTAGATCTAACCAACATCTATAATTCCAGCTTGGTCGACCAATAGTGATTGTACTTAAAGGGATCCTTGGAATTCTCATGACCAAGGCCTATCTCCAAATAGATGGTAAAGTGACCAAAACATCTCGAATTATCAACCCAAGGCCTGTAGCTAGAAAGAATCTACAACCATGCATGGTGTACCAGGAACCAATCCAAGCAATTCAATATAGCATTTTACCTTGTCCTACTATTTGACCAAGTTCACTTTATATCCATCAGAACCATGTCAACCCACCCAACCACTTCAAATTTATTTTGAAAGAATTCAAACAATCTATCACAACAGGTTAAAAGGCCCTAAATCTCCCCCCGTCAAAAGTGAGAATCAAATATCCCCCCATAATTATATTTGTTTCCTTTCATAGGAAAGAAGCTTCACCCAAGAGGGCTCTTTACCCTCATAAGAGCAATAGATATTGAAAAGTAATACCAAGGCTTCTGCAAAAAACTTCAATACAAAAACATGAAAAAATAAGAAAGTAATTGAATAAGGAATTTTTTACACCCCAACAAGTAATCATGCCACAAAAGGATCCTACAACATCGACTACCACAAAGTCCCAACCCAATAGAATCTTTTTCAAATCCCTAATTAGTAAGTCCCATTTTCCCATGGATTCTTGAAGAAATATCACTTCCAAAGAATTCAAATCGATCAACCATTTGAAGTCTGTTTTTTTGGCCTAACCCCCCAAGCCAAATATATAAATAAATAGAAGCTTCATCAAGGAACCCTAAAAAGTTTTTTTTTTCTTTTCTAATAACCCTTGATATCAATCATTTTTTCCCTTAATGAACTTCTTTCACCACACACTCTTGTGTGTATTTTAGGGTATATTTCCTTGCCTCCCTTGACCCACTTAGATCCTTTTGAAATTCCATCACAAGATCCCTTGACACCAAGGAATGTTGAACAAAGGATCGAGGTATTTAAATATAGGGACCACGAACACACAATCCTTCCAAAAAATGGACACTATAGAACAAAGGGAGGGAGAATCAACCCTTACCCCTAAGTCCCCCCGAACATCCTTATTGATGGGAGAATAAAAGTGTACAATAAAATTACTTGGAGATGAAGCACAATTCTGCAAAAGGAGATATAGTTTCTACATCTAATAAGTCATAAAGTCTGAGAAGCCCAAACTAGTTAGGTTATCTACAGACAATACCTGATAGTAGTGAGCCTCAATGACTAGGGGTATGGAGAAATATCTAACCTTCAAGTCTTGCATATCCCTAAAGGACTCTTAACTAAACCTCTTTGACTTAGCCTCTTTCTTAGTTGTCCCACTAGAAGGCTCAACACCTGACAACATATGAGAGGTAATATCTAAAGGACTATCTTTATCAAACCCATGAGCTAATATATTTTTCCTTGCATGGAACAAAATTTCTTCTTAAAATATTTCTCACGACCCTTTAAAAGCATGCATGTAATGATGGAATTGAACACATAGGAATGACAAGTTTACATATCCAATAATTAAGTATGTGACTTCACACCAATTACTACCTCCATAGATTCAAAAATACCTTTGCTAACATCAATTTCCATCGAAATATGAGCCACATATATTGCGAGCGAGATTTGTAACTATCATGATAGAGGATAAATTTCCCAAGGGTGTCACCAACAGCCTTAAGTGACCACTCAGACCATAAATCCATAAAAATATTTGGAAACTTAACCGATACCAACATTGCAATCATGATCTCATCCTTACTATGGAAATAAGGTTTCCACAACATGACTGAAATATAATCCCCATCCAAAAACCACCTTCATTTTAAGATAGCACAAGCATTCTCTTTTATTTTGAATATAAATCATATCCATCTTTGGAAAGGATATGGAAGTTTGGCATGTATCCTAGAAGAGGAGCCCATTCCTCTTGGAGACAATTATTCTGGAAAGCCATGGAAACACTATGCCCAAAACTCAAAAAGGATTATTCTAGCAAGCATACCAACCTAATCCACCCTCATATCATCACCAACAACTAAGGAAATTCCTCCCCTAAATTTATCACTCTTCGCTTGGTCTTCCTTCGAGATTGTCCACTAAGAGAACCCTCTCCAACCTTTACTATGCCCTCCTATGCTTTGGAGGAAACCTACTCTACATTAGAGTCACAACCCTCCATATCCCAAACAACACAACCGAGCTTCGACGAAACATAGGGAAAATTTTAGATGAAAAGGGCCTCAGAAGTTTTAACTAATTCTTTAATTCTCCCTGTTGTCGAAGGATCCAGAACAATAATGGAATCAAAATCCTCATTTGGCATGGCCATGGGAGGCTTGGAAAATATCTATCATTTTAACCCCATGGGACTAGACCCAAAGGGACATCAAAAAGGTCTTTTTCAAAAACCACTTCTCTTTTAATCACTACAAATGGAGGGTGAGTAGGATCTAGAAAAGAAACGAAAATGTATGAATCAGACAAAGAGTCCTCATAATAGTCTATGAGCTAGAGGTCGTACTCCATAATAGTCTATGCACATCTCCAAGGTGATAAGCTTGAAGATAAAGTAATGTTATATTATATTATATTAGTGATGTTGTTTATATGTGGCATATTTTGATGTTTGTTTTTTTAATATGGGTGTCCTCTCTTTAAATCCAAGCGAAAGGCTTTATTTATTTATATATATAAAATTTCATAATGGAATATTATCTTAGATATATGGTTGGATATGTGTATATTAAATTAAAGGGATTATCTTTTCATTTCATAATGAAAGCAAAAAAACATGATAGTGGTGATTCTTTGGACCACCTTCATTTAATGAAACACTATAATAATAATAACATTTGTAGGGAAATGGAAACAATTATAAATTTATAACACAGTTTCCAAAAAGCATGTTGGCGCTTGCCTGCTCGCAACATGTCACTCTCAGTGCCAACAAAGTTGTTTATCTTCCAAAGTAAATCCATTTCCAATATTCAAGTGGACAGCGTAAAGCTCAAAGCCAACGAATCTTGAAGTTGAGAAGTTTGAGATTAATGCATGATAACGTTTAATATTATAAGAGGGAAAGTAATGAGTTATGACGTGGAAGTATTTTTCGGGTTCCTTCGGGTTTAACGTGGTTATATATATACTTTAAAACATAAAGATAGAAAACTATATTTTTATAATTTTCATATTTTTATTATTTTAAGGATGTTTCAATTTACAATAAACTCGAGTAGTTTAAAGTATTTATATATAAGTGTAATTTTTTTGGTTGGTAAATTCAATAAATTATTTAAGTTACTCAAATCTTAACATATTCTCTTCCTTTTTTCATATCATGTGTTCATCAACTTCATTTTATCATTGTTTCATGTTATCTTTGCTGGTTAAATAGGTATAAATGTTCTTCTCTATATCAATTGATAGGTGATAAGAACTTACTATGAATTGACAAAGTATATGTTTATTAATTGATAAAATAAATATTTATTTTCGTATAGAGATTTTTTTTTTTTAAGTAATCATGGGTTGATTTTATGTTGATAGAATCTCATTTTCTTATTATGTTCTTTTCACAACTTCTGCATTACTCTCTTCCTTCTCAAATTTCAAATGGCCACTGATTTATTTCATAAATCTTTTTCTTCGATTCTTTATTTTTTAATCCATTTTGAGATGTTATCTTTGCATTTTTTTCTTGCGTCATTAATATATTCATTTCTATATGTTTTATTTTGATGATATATATAATAAATTGCCATAATTCTTGTCCTCCTAAAAGTATATACTAACATCATAGAGTAAAGGGTTTGTATTTTAACTCCTAGTTCTTCTATTAAGAACCTTCTATGGACCCTTTTAACTTTCTTCTAAGATCCAGGGTTTTGAGAGGCCCAAAACCTAAGCATAATAAACATGAAAATTTATTCTTTGCAAAATGTTTTAAATAGCATCTATCTCAATTTCTAACTCCATAGCTAAATTTTTCTACATTTATTTTTCATAGATTAAAGGGTCTCCATACCTCCTCTTACATGTTTCTCCACAAAAGAGTTTCAATTATAACTATAATCAACATTGTAGTAGTTGTAAGGAACTTCCTCCAATTTATCACAATTAAAATTAGTGATGGTGATATCCTTATCACAAGAACTCATTACCATTACCTTTGTTTTTAACACTATATTTCATTTTGAGAATAAATGCAAAAATTATTTAGGGAATCAAGGTGTCTTTGGAGACTATCTTTGTGATCTGTGAATAACACAATAACACAACATCATCTGTATAAGTAAAAAACAACAAAGTATAACCTGCTATGAATATTGATCCTCCCCTATTCTTCTTGTACAAGCCTTCTAACTAATCTATGAATATGCCAAATAATGTTGGAAAAATGGGATATCCTTGATTCACCCCATTATCATGATTGATTTTGACTTTTCTTCTTTCAATTTTATCATTTATCAATAATCTAAATTTGCAATAATTGTTTTGTACAAACATAAAGTTTAATGTACATAGGGATGATAATATGGTGTGCGTAAGCAAATACCCAAGGGGATAATGTATGTAATGTTGCCATAATCATGGAATATGCCCATTTTGTAGTTGGTGGGTAGTAAATAGGCCTACTAAGTAGTTAGAGAAAATAATATAATAATAAGGGGTAGTTGGCATAGACCCTCTACGAATACTGATGTGAAAGTATAAATATACATGAGTATCAATATATGATATATGTAGGATAAATTATTTTGTATCAACCATGGCTTGTGGAGTGATTTCTTCCTTGAGGAGTAATTGATAATGTTACCCTACCTTAAGGGTTATTCTCTACATTCTTGCATTCTTTATTGTGTGAATGTTTCTTGTTATTTTTTAAGTTTAAGTGTTCTATATCATTGTTGTGATTCAATGTATGGGTTAAGGATTACTACAAGTGGTATCAGAGCACTTTCTAGGGGGGTAATAGATAATTATTTTTCCTTCTACTTCGCATGTTTTAAAAGGGAAAAAGAGGGTCATGACACACAAAGAAGTTTTTGATTATCTTTTGACAAAATTCGAAGAAAATAATTATAATTTTTAGTTTTGTTGGAAAAATAAGTGGTTTAGAAAAACAAATCCAACATGCAAATTGGTCCATAAACTAACATTATGGACCAATTTGCATTTAATGAGGTCCCAAATCCAATGAATAAGGCCCTATGTCCATTTCTTGTAATAACCCAGTGTTTTATTTTTCCAATCCAAGTTTTCATGGAACACTTGCCTTTGCATGTGGAGGATCCTACAGTCACCTTGGCCATAAGGATGTTTCTGGACTCCTTGATTTATGTTCCTTCTTGTTCAAGTCATGCTATTGCATTTGGGATTTTCAAGCCCAGAGTTGTGAGGGGGAAGTCTGGTGTGGATTTTGACTTGGTGATGGTCATATTGGTTTTAGAGGACAACAGCGACTTCCCATATGCCCTAGGGGAGTTTCCCATTGTTGTAGATATTGATGGGCATGCAGAGGAAAGTCTTTAGGATGTAACCTTTGATCAAAGGCTTGACAATATGATGAATTCCCTTTCTCTCCTCTGAAAAATGTGGGATTCTGGAACTTTGTTGGGTTTATTTTACTTATCACTTACAATGTAGTATGCGGTGGATTTAGAGGTTAAATAACAAGATCTCTTAGAAGGAATAAGATAGGCCTGAGCTGATATTCGAGACATCATAAGAAATTTGTGTTGGATGAATCCACAGCTTGATGGAGTGTTAGAGTCATTCCATCAGATCACAATTCACACATCTTGTTTATAAAACTTCCTAGACAAGGATGAAGGAAATATCAGAGTTTATGGAGTTCAATTTGACACAATGATGGTAACCGTGGCTTGCCACGAAGAGTTGTTGATTGAAAAACACTCCAAACTTAATGACCAAGCTAACAGTAGGGAAAATGAATAAACCATGTTATATCAACCTATCCATGTAGCAGTGAACATTTCAAGCTCAGAGGAGCATGCAAGAGATAATGTAGAATCCCAGGTCATGTACAGTGGCCATTGTTCTACTAAATTTTAGTTTCTTATGGAGTTTTCTTCCCAACTATTGTTCGGCCAATATGTAAAAATTTATAGTAGTTTAGTTGTAGATAGTTATCTACAAATAGTATTAATATCATGGATGAATACATATGGGATAAATACAGACCTAGAAACCTTAAAGCCCCATTCTGGATTGTTGTCATGTTTTGTTGTTTATCCTTTTTTGTTGTTTATAATGCCAATATACCCATTCTAGTTTTAAAAAAACACACATATTATTTCATCATTAAAAGTATAACCATGAAATATCTCCAAGGTATGATTTAGAATATAGTTATGAGAAATGCTATATGGAAATTTGTAATTTCTAGGTAGATAACTATGTTGTGGAAGAAATTGCACATGGTGCATCCCTCCACTTGGTAAGGGGCTAAGCCTTGTACGTTGTAGCAAGGCCTCAATCCTTGGAGCCACTTGGGGGGGGGTGTAATCCAAATGATCCTGCAAGTGGTTGTTAGTGGAATTTAAATAAAAGAAATAAAACTAAATAAAAGATAACAAAGGAAATGGGGGAAGAATGAAAACTCAAACAACCAAATGTATGCAAAACCAGTTTATATTTCACAAATGTCAATCATGTACAACACCTAGGAGGTGTAGGCTTTAAGGGAAGCCAACAATATCCCTTAGGTAGGTCCTTCTTGTCCAAACTATATGCTAAGTGGGTGAGGGAACAATGGAGAGAAACTCTTGCCCCTTAGACGAAGGTGGAAAGGGATATTTGGAATGGTTACAAAGGTAGGAAGAGGTGATCTATGAGGAAGCTCTAACAAGAGTGTCCTCCCATGGGGGAATATTTTTGGTGACAACTAGTAAAGATGTAATAAATAATGGTGTTTTATACAAATGAGGTGGCTATACACATCCTCGTGAAAATTTGTCAAGGTGATTACAATAAGAGAAGACCAAGGGGTCAACTCGAAGATACTGCTAGGACATAGATGAAGGCAGATTTGATCCATGTGAGAGTAAATAAACTGGGAACTACTACTAAGTGCAAAAGAAGCAGAACCAGTTATGATCATGATAATCCCATGGGGGTGGGGGACCAGAATGGTGGCGAAGTTGCCTTTGGGAAAAATTCATTGTTCCAAATGGATTGCTACCATGGTTTGCAAATGTGAACACTGCTATTTTCAAAAGTGCGTTCCCCCGGATGTGATATATGTGTTGACGTTGAACACAGGGGAAACCACTAAGTTAGGGAGAACTAATGACTCTCGCTACTAAGTTCGAGGTGATCCCTTATATTGATTGAAAGGGATCCCAAGGTACAACTTCAAATACTGCAACTCTCAGAATATGGTGATTTGATGTCGATGGGAGTCAAATTATATGAGAGGACAAGGGTCTCGTCATAAGAACCAAGATGATATTGTAACCAGCTATAGGATTGATTGACTTTGACACAACACTGATTGATAAGCATGGGGCTCATAAATTCATTTGATCAATGTAAACATGAAGTAGTGATGGAAGCATTCCTTGTAAGGAAGGGACAGAATGAAATGGAGGGAGAAAAACTACAAGTGAAGGGGTTTTGTTGGAGACACAATATTGAGAGTAAGGGTGACTGACAAAATGGGTAATGCTAGGGATATTGAGACTCAAATACATCGATCAAAGGATACCATGGGTTGCTTCCAAAACGAATCAGGAGTTCCCACAATGTTATGTGGATTGGGGAACTTGTTTCTACATAAAGAATAATGGGTGGCGTCCCCATAGTTTTTTGTGTGTTGAGGGACCAATTTGATGATGAGTGGGATTTCCACAGTTTTGGGTGTATTGGGGAATCAATTTGATGATGGGTGGATTCCCCACGAGTTTGAGTGGGTTGGGGGACACTTTCCATGATGATGTGAGGGTGATTTTACAAACACCAAGACGGGTGCCCCATGAATCAATGACATGCAGATTATTCCTGCGGGAATAACTAATGATAATTGGTTAATTCTGAGGGAAAGGGCCCTAGTGGTGTCTTCAAGGGGGTGATGATATGAGGAAGAATGATTGATGGTGGTATTCTCATGGAGGCATGAGTGGTCAGTGGTGAATCTTAATCGTAACATATGCTAAGGAATCATACGGAATCAACTGCTAGAGGTGGGTGAGTAAATGCGCAACTATAAAATGATGAACGAGGGGTAACTTTTTCAAGATGTATCAGATTCCTTGGACTTGTGGGGGTTCGACGTCATGGGTGTCAATGTATGCCAAGGAGGGAAATGGTGCGTACAACCATGGGGGAACATGCTATTCACAGTGATGATGTTGATGGCACATCATGAATGGAAATTCAGTCCCTATGGTTATCATCCAGAATACTAGTAATTGCATTGTAAACAGTGGGTAACAATGTCTATATGCTAGATCTGTAATGATACCTGTGATAGAAACCCAAAACCATTAATGAGGGATGGAGTATTGCTTTTAAATTGCAAAACCAAGAGTCTCCTGCAAGTCTCGGTTGTGATCCTACACATACGGTGCACATACCCAATTGTAGTAAAGAACGTGACAAAGGTATTGGCATTGCATAAATATAAAATCAAAACATGTCGCACATGTGGGGTGCTGTAATATTTTTTCGAACTCATCTTTGATGGTCGGGGACTTAGAGGGGTGAACTGGGAATTTTTTTCCTAATGGGGATGGAGTCAGTCCAAGTTTCTATATGGTTCTCGACAACTGTAGGGTCGATTCCTAGCATTTATTCATAGGACCATGCAAAGATGTCGTGAAACTCTTTGAAGAGTGTGGTAAAATCATGGATTTCCTATGGTGAACAGGAGGCCCCTATGGGGATGTTTTCGATAACTTTGTGGGTAACAAAAATATCGGCCTAGATTTTGGGGGATATATTGGATAGATTTCCATCTTCGAAAGCATCAGGGGCGAGAATGGGATTTTTTAACCAATCGATATTACTAGGGGGTAGAAAATACTTTCATTCAATGTGATATTGTTGGACTAGTGACATGATTTGAGGATCATGTGTATGGGTGATTGATGACCTATGGTGGAGGGAATCCCATGGGGATTCATTAGAGTACAGGGCTTTGATTATCTCTTCATTCGTGGAGAAGGAATATTCATATAGCATATCTTCATAAGAGGAAAATGTATCTTTGGAGTTGGTATGAAGGGGAATAGAATCGAGATGAAAGATCTCTAGATAACTAGAGGTGCTTGGGGGAGGGGGCAAGATCTACTCTTGGGGAAATATTATGAGATCCATGGTTTCACGGGAGACTGGTGATGGGGGGTCAATATCACCAAGGTGATGAGAAAGACTAGGTACATTGTGATCATTGTTGGTGTTTGTAATTTCATTGTCTTCTTCGATTATGGTTGGGAGAGTTGTGCCACAAGGGGTAAGGTTATCCGATAATTGCTTATGGGTTGTGTCTAGTGTGTGAAACATGACTACTTTAGGGAATTGGAATGAATGATGAGACATAAAATTGTATGATCAACATGGGTGATTGTCATAGGTCTGATTGAGAATGATGGTAGGACTTTGTAAATGTCGAAGGGGTAATTGTTGGTTGGGTATGGAGTCTTTCCATCGAGGCGAGTTTCTTATAGGACCTAGTTGTGATAGTATTGATAGAAACCACTTCAGGGTATGAAGGGGGATAAGTGTTGTCTAATGACTGAGTGAGGCGAATGGTTTCCAATGCATCATGAAATTGAGAGAGATTGGTGAAATGGTGTGTATAATGCCCATATTGGGAACAAATCGAACATGCATGATTTGTATGCAATGATTTAGACTTAGGTGTAGTGGATGATGGCGTTCCCCCTTCTACGGTCAATGGACCATGGGTTATACTAACCAGGGTGTTGAGCAAGTTCCAAAGCTTTGGAAATGTGGGAACAGGTTGGTCATATGGCCTTGTCACCCACAAAGATCACATGGTAGAGTGACTCTAGAGGTGGGAGTATTGGTCAATATTGGGGATGTTAACCTTTGTTGGTTTATGCCCCCTTCTTTAGGATGAGGAACTTCTAACTTGTTTGGTGCAGGGTTAAATAGGAGGGGTCCTTTCAACTTAGGTTGTGTCATTCCCCCATTGGCGGTCTTAGTAGCGACCAACTGTGGTTTAGTTGTGGATGTCATAGGTTTGACTGGTGAAACGGAAGGCGTTACCAACCTTGTAGGAATAACAGTCGAAACAGGGACAAAATAATAGTGAGATACTAGTTTAGAAGCCATTTATGGGTAGGGTGGTGTAAGGTACCATACTAGAATACCCAAAGTGAGCCCAGGTAGAGTTAACTAAGCCATAACCGGTGTCCCTTGTACACCGGTTGGGGGGGTATAAGAACGGGATCTAAAAGATGAAAGGTATCAATGGGATCATCATTTGTTCAATGTCATGTCTCAGCGGTGGTGTTGATGATGGTGTGGAGGTGAAGGAGGGCCCATTTTCAATAGTGAAAATTGTGCACATTAGGCCATCGGTGGATGTGGGGATCTCGGGTGGTGGTCTGGAGTACACACCTAGCAAATTGAAATCCTTGTACATATCGGGGGCAATATCAACATAGGGAGGTTGGTTTGTGGTGGCAATAGTAGGTAGGATATTGTTAGGGTTACTAGTAGCATTGGGATCATAGTAGTTAAGCTAGTCAAGGGTGACAATCTTCCCATTTAAGGGAAACATGATGATACAGAAGACCGAGGATTCGACCACCTTCATGGAATACATATAACTATGCCCCAAGAGGATGTTGTAGTCAAGTTGAGCATCAACTACATCGATGTCGATCATGACTATCTTTCCCCCTAGCGCGATGGCGAGATTTTGGTACAATCCTGTCAATTGGGATGGTCTCCCATCCAGGGTAACTTTTAAGGATTCTAATAGTACACCTAAGTATAGTATTCTAGGTGATTATTTTGGGTTGAAAAAATCATATATATAGATAGGTAGGTGAATGTTAAATATGAAACATGCAATTTACTACTAAAATTTGTCAATTTTGGTGAATATTACAATAAAAAAACATATTTTATGTAAATATAGGAAATATTAGAGAGTAAAACTGACCAAATAGCAAATTTATTTTTTGAGAAAATGCCCAAAAAATAGCCAATTGGCGAAATTTATCTCTTAAAAATTACCCTACTCCCATCATATGCACAGAGGGAGATAGATGAGGGAACTAGCTCTAGTGACCCTAATCGTTTCCAAACATTAGTGGGATGCAAATGGATGTGCCTTCATCGATGATAGATCAACGAATCATATTGTTCTTTATGGTGACATGGACTCGAAATGCGATTGAAGAGGGTAGTCATGGTTAACATTTGGCAGGATCAAAGGTCACGAGACGCAAGTCAAGAGGATCGACAATAACTAGTGCATTAAGTAATTCCTTGCGCTGGGTTGGGCATGAATGGAGCACCTCTAATGTGGATATGGATGTAGGGGATTGAGCCAATTCATCTACAATACTGTAATTGTGGGTGGCTTTCATATGGGGGTTATTAGGTGTACACTGAAGTGGAACCTTGGGAATTTGCGGGATTTGTTCGGCGCTTGGGTGTGGTATTTGAAGAGGGCCCCATGAGGGGAGAAGGATGTCTTCCACCTGGGGATCTTCAGGCTTATCATAACCTTTGGCTCCATTTTGAATGATTAAAGTCCAACGTATAAATATTTTGGAAAGAGCCATCACTGAAGGGGGGTGGGTCTTGTTGTTGCATAATGACCCCTTGATCGGAGAAGGGTTGTTGTAAGACCATGATTTGGGGTTGGGAAGGATTCGGGGCCTAAGGGGGGTTTTTCATGGTCTTATTCTTGGCTTCCACTGACTGTTGCCAGTCGGGGATAATAGGACAATGATGGGTGTAATGACCATATTCACCACAAATGGAGCAACGGTATTTGGTCCTCAGTTTGGCATTCTTCCCTTGCTTGGGGGGATTGTTAGTCCCCATGTTTTGATTACTTGGATTCTGGTTTTGTTAGAGAGGATGGTTTTCCTCTTTTCTCTTGCTGCTGGTTTTTCTTATTATTTCATTTTTTCTTCCCCTAATTCTGAGGATTTTAGGGATTTGCGGTGTTTAACTGCTCAAAATATTGAGCTTGTTGTGTGAAAGAAGGTTGAACAAGGCTGACCCTCATGTGAGGTGTGGGTTGCTAACTAGCAAGGTATGGAAATGGATAGTAAGGGTTATATCCTGAGGGTGGGATAAATGAAATTTGTGCTCCCTAATATGTGGACATAGGAATGGATTGTGCCATTTGCGATGTGGGAACCACTATCATCTAGATAACATTAGAATATGTAGGACTATGGGGTCCATACTGTAACTGACTAACTAGTGGGGTTGGTACCATAGGAGGGGATACCGAAATAGGTGGCATGGGTGGGTATTATGGAGCCATATTAAATGGAAATAGAGTAGTGCAAGGAATCTTTTCTAATTGGAAAATGGACCCATTAATCCTATCCATCGAATGTGACGAGCCTGTGGGTGTAGGATCCAACGATCAGTGCTGAGGGGCATCGGGGAGGATAGTGTAAAGGTATCCATATTGTGCATATATCGTATTGAAATGTTGGGATTTTAAAATAGCATTTTCCTCGCTTTGTGGCATGGATGTGGCAAAATATTTAGCTTTGGTGGGTTGGAGTGATTTGATGAACCAATCCAACAAAAATGGGTGTTGTATTTCGATTTTACACAATGTTCATCATCACGCCACTCATGGATATGGTTTGCGATGTGGGTAGATGTATTTTGTCGAAATGCAGTGAGAATTTTGACACCAAGCTCATGGAAAATTGGAAGTTGAAAGTAAGTGAGGAATGAGATGGCCAATGTTGCAAAGGTGGCATGGGCTGATCTCAGTAAATTCACATACCATTTGGTTTTTCGTTCTAGTGATGGTATGATGAAAGAGGAAAAGTCTCACAAAATATTCCACTATGCTATTAGAAGAACACCATACTTCCCTTCAAATTTAGGAATACCAAAGGGAATTTTATCCATGATAGTTGGATAGGTTGGATCATTTGCAATAGGGTCATTGATCAATTTGGCCAAATCATGGAGATTTAAACTAGCCATGAAAGACGGGGTATGAGGATTTGGTATTGACATTGTATATTGTGTGTGATTTTCACTAGGGGGATATTGGGGGGTGTTGAAAACAACGAATGGCCTCCTATGAGAGACGAGGGATCAAAGTGGTCCAAAGTGTCTCCAAGGGGAGAAGTCAAAGGGGAACCTTTTTCAAGAGGAGGAGGAGTAAATGTGTCTATATTCTCTCCAAGGAGAGAAAATGAAGGTGATCCTCTTCTGACGGTGGAGGATGTAGAAGGATTAACACTTTCTTTGAGAAGAGAAAATGAACCGAGAAAGGATCAGCCTCGTCCTGATGATCCTATCAATGTGGCATAGGAGTAGACCCAGATAAAGTCTCTTCCTTGTGAACCATGGGGATATGGTGTAAAAACACCCCTCGAGAGAGGGGATAGGCCTTGAAGTCTCCAAGACTTCCTTAGGGGATTACTTTGTTACTCTATGATGAAGGCTTTGTGTCAAAGGAGAGTGATGGTGGAATTAAACACAATTGAACAAATGAAAAATATGCCAACCACAATAGATGCAATATGGTGCAATAAGTGAGTGATATGTGCAAAGTCTATTTAGTGGAATAGTTCTCACATGTAGGTTCTTTTTAATTACCAATTAGTGAACTTGTATTTAAAAAGAGAATAAATCTAAATTCCCTAAAAATTCCTAATGTCCTTCCTCTTAAATCTAACTCGGCCTCCAAAAAGTATAATTGATGGTGATAATGGGATCCACATGCCAATTGAGTAGTGAAGGTTAAAACGAGCTAGTTCTACCGGCATTGGGATCAATGTTCCAATCAACAAGACTTGGAAACACCTCCCAGTGGAAATAGCCAAGTTCAAGAGTCAATTGCACCCACATTTACTCCTTGGAGATGCCCTAAGTTTGGACACTAAGATACCTTGCATCAAGTGTGGACCAATAGTTCATCCTGCATGGTACAGTATCATCACCCTACAACGAATTGATTAACTCGTAGGGGAGATCAGGGCATGTAACACCCACCTCAGTACTTTTGACTGATTAGACCATTGAGGGAACTAGTGGAAGTGACCCGGCCAAATAAACATGAACCATAGAATTTACTTTAAGAATTATTATATGAAAATGATTAGATGATATATGCTCGATTGAGAAATTATGAAATAGAAATGAATGAATGAAAAGATTTTATAAATGAAAAATAATTGTTAAATTTTGAGCATTAATTCACAATACTCTAGGATCTTTATTGAGAGAACAACATGTACAGTATATCAATGCATATAAATCATAACAAGCATGTCAATCATCACAAGAATCAAAAGCATGAGAGACAATAGACACACAGAGTTTCCATGGGGAAAACCCTAAGGTGAAAAACCCCACAACTTCCTCAGAGATAAAGAGAGCAATAGCTCAACCAAAGTACAACCAAATACACAGAGATAATCTCCTAGTAGTAGATAATACTCCTCCTCACATGTGCGCCACTTTCCGAGTGAAGGAAGAATGGTTTTCTGAGTGATCCAAATAGAGATCTCTCGATCTCTATTTATACTTGTTATGTTTTCCTAGTGATCTTATGGGGCCGACTTGTCTAGCTAGGTACATCAACCATATATCACATAAATCAGGGCCGACCCCACACATGGTGGTCTAATAACCCATCATAAAGTTAACACACTTGCGACACTTGTCAATACACATGATGACACTTCCATATAGAGGAATGACACATATCTATAGGAGTACAATAATATATAAATGAAATGCATGGATGAAATACATTCCGAAGTTACATATACATCAACAATAATGAATATGCTCGATTGACTGAGGTATTATGATGAATGACAAAAAGACGTTATGATGAAAATAATGAATATGCTTAACTGACTGAGCTATTATGATGAATGACGAAAAGAATTTATGATGAAAATAATGAATATGCTCTACTGACTGAGATGTTATGATGGATGATGAAAATATTTCATGGTGCAGTGCTATTTAATGTGTGCTTGAGTGTGTGTGTGTGTAGTAGCAGGTAAAACGATTTACCAATTGACTCACAATGGAAAACAAGGGTCGTAAGAACAAAAAAAAATACATAGGGGTACAACGATAGGCTTTCAACCCTGAATTAGCACTCCACGCATGTGTCAGAAGCTTGCAAGCTCACCCGGGGAAGCATGTGCTGTACGGGCAAGGCGAAAACAACTTGGTTGCGTATGATGAGTTGAGAGGCGTGCGATAAGGACAACCTTATCCCTCATCCGCCCTTAGTCTCCAAGGAGTGTAGTCGATAGATCACGGCAATGACTCCCCGATCGCTACATAGTTCTCCCCACAATCGGAAAATGAAATTGTTGGAAGGACCTACCGAAGGGGTACCTAGACAAGAACATGAAAGGATTATTAGACATGCATGCATAATCGAAATCACTTAAATAGAATTTTATCGAACAATCTATTTAGAAATAAATACTTCATTTTATTACTATTATTTTAAGAAAAGAAGAAATTTCAATAGATTAGGAAAAATCTATTTAAAAGGAAACACTTCATTCTAATTGTATTATTTTGGGAAAAGGTGAAATTTGAAATAGGTTAGGGAAAAATCTATATAAGAAAAAATAATTTATTAGATTTTATTATTCTAAAGAAAAGAGAAATTGTGAAATAGATTAGAGAAATCTATTTAAAAAGAAACATTTTATTTTATGATTATTATTTAAGAAAAAGGAAAGTGTGAAATAGATTAGAAGAATCTATTTTAAAGAAATAATTTATTGCATTTTTATTATTCTAAGAAAAAGAAGAAGTGTGAACTAGATTAGAGGAATCAATTGAAAAAAAAATAAGAGTAATTTATGTTACGATTATTATTTTAAGAAAAGGAGAGAAAATGGAAATAGAATAGAAAGGTCTAGTTAGAAAGGAATATTTTTATTTTATTAGAAAAGAAAACAATTTTGAAATAGATTACAACAAGCTATACATGAGAAGAATACTCAACAAATAATTAAGAAGCAAAACATAACTAAGACTCTAGTAGAAACGACTCCACCTACATCCCACTGATTTAAGAATCAGAGAAACTAACTCAGGAGACAACAAGGAGACAATTTAGGGGTTTTGGTGCACAGTCACTTAAGAGTGACACTTGCTACATGAGAGGAATTATTAAAAGAATTATTAACTAAATATTAATTTGCATAAAAAGGCAGATGGCATGGATATTTTGGTTATAAAAGAGAGGGAGGAGAAGGAGAAAGGACATGCTTGCTCCCTAGTGCTGGACAGGCACCATAATAGAGAAACTATCTTTTAATTCTTGGAGTTGGGTTGAGCTTGACCAGGGATTGGGAGATCCCAATGGGAAGCTTACATTGTATGCTCTTGCGGCTCCATTTTTCTCGGGGGTTCCGGGTGAAGGAGAGTAACCCCGATATGGTAGGGAGGTCAACCAAGGGGTCTCTCGGTAAATCATCAAGGCTGGAAACAACTTGGATCGGACACTACTTCAACATACTCCTCACCATGCGATCGGTCTTCAAAACAAGTACGCATATTTAAAGTTGATTTCTTTTTCTTCTTGGGATTATTACGGATGAACTTGTGCTTACTCATGAGAATTGATGCTATATTTCCAGTATAAAACTCTAACTGTGGTATTGTAGATTACCCCTGTGTAGTGTTTAATTTAGAAATCATCTTTGCACCAAAATTTATAGATCTGAAAAACTATAAGTAAATTATCTTTATACTTATTGTTCATTTTATGAATTCTTGAGAGTAATTTTTCTGAGAATGACTCGAGTTATTTTCTGGAACCAATTTGGTATTCTTTTAAGTAGGTATGATAGATCTGAAAACTATAAGAAAATTATCTTTATACTTGTTGTCCATTTTAAGAGTCCTTGAGAGTTATTTCCTAAGAACTATTCGAATTAACCTTTGAGAAATGGCGACTCCGCTCATCCTAGATAAAAGGTGTGTCTTTCTTCAATAGGCATGCAAAACCTTTAGTAATACTAGCATAATTAGCTATAAACCGACGCAAAAAAGTAGCTCTCCCTTGGAGGCTCTGAAGTTGTAACAGATTACGCGAAGGAGGCAACTGAAGTATTGCCTCAAATTTGAGAGGATCGACTCTAATACACTCCCTCAAAACTATGAATCCTAGAAGGCGACTAGTCATAACAGCAAATATGCATTTGTTTGGATTCAATCGAATTTTGTAGTGGATACATCGTTTGAGAATCATACGGAGGTGCTTGGGGTGGTCCACTCTCTTGCGAGAATGGCCAGCAAGATCATCCAAGAAAACTTCCATAATCATCTTAAGATCGTGAAAGGCATAGGTTCCTCGCACAAGCATCCAATATATGATCAGTGAATGGCATGGGGAAGTTGTCTTTTGAACATGCATGGTTCAAATCTATGAAATCAGTGCATACACGGATCGTTCCCTGCTTCTTATCCACAGGAACAGGGTTTGACACCCATTCGGTAAGGGGAACGGGTTAGATGAAACCAACTTTGAGCAGTTTCTCCACCTCTGCATTAATAGCAGCTTCCTTCCTAGGGTTCATAGCATGTAAGCGTTGTCGAACCGGTTTAGCATCGAGATATGTTCTAATCTCGTGTTCAACAATGCGGGGGTCTATTCCTGGCATCTCCTCATATGACCAGGCGAAAGCTTCCCAAAGTTCAATAAGCAAATCAGTGAAAATAGAAATCTCCTCAGGAGTGCAATCGACACCGACCTAAACATTTTCAACATTTCTAGGAGTATGAGAGATGTTGATCGAAGTGGTTGGGGAAATATTGGCCATATTCCCCTCCAAGAAAACATCATGCAACTGCAAAAGAGTCACAGGGTGACCAACCATCTCAGCTAGAGTCATCCTAAACTCCTCTTGCTCAACGAGCTCAAGGTTGGGAAGGAAATAAGAGCAATCGTGCATATATTCCCAAGGCCTCTCACTACCACACATTGCTTCGAGGATAGCTTCATCAGATGGAAAAGTATCATCGAGGCAATCGTGAGATCAAGATGAGTTGGTTTCCCAAACTAGGAGCGTAATGGGATCTTATTCAACTGTCTGGGAAGAAGAGAGATCTAGATCCACAGTGGTTTGTTGGATATGATCGTAAGTGAGCTCCGCTACAGATAAGGGCATGGACATCCCGATGTGCGCAATGTCTCTAGACATAGAATCCGCGGATGGAAAAATACATGGATTGTCACAATAGGAAGTCCGGAATGGCATATTATTCGAAGGAGGAGGCGCACTATCGGAAATGGTTCCAATAAAATTCACAGGTGTAGAATAGTTAAAAGTGCCCATCAATGAGGGGTACATCCCAACACCTATGTTCCCAGTTGCCGGCTAAGAATCAGAAACTTGTGGGATTACAGATCCCGTGGATGCTGTGGAAGGAGTTCCAACATAATCTAGTTGATCGATCATCACAATCTTGACTTCATTGGGAAAGCAAATAACTCAAAATACCGTAGATGCAACAAACTTCATAACGTACATCCAATTCCGACCCAGTAAAAGGTTGTAATCGATGGGCGCATCAACCACTTTGACTTCAATAGGCACAGACTTACCTCCCAAGGAGACGACAAGGGAAGGGATAATTCCGTGCGGCGTAAAAGACCTACCATCGAATGCAGTGAGTGTAGTTCTAGACGCGAGTAAAGGAGGAGAGCCAAGAGTTTTCCAACAAGTCAACGACATTACTGACGCGGAAGCACCTTCATTAACCATAGTATGTTTGATGAAGCTTTTAAGGCAAACCACCTGGATTTGAAAATCCACATGGAAAGGTAAGCGAGACTGGACATCAATAGTATCAAACTTGATAACACTAGGACAGGCTTGCAAAACCTCAAGAGCCGACATGGCACACGGAGTTTGGCCCAAATCTTCTACGATGGAGTAGTTCTGGGTGGCTCGAGCATTAGGACTATGTGTGGAGCGCTTCAGAACACCTTTCGGTATCTGCGGCATAATGGAAGGCTTCTCAATATGCAAGGAATTATCAGGAGGAGGGGGAGGCTCATTCCCCAAGTTCGGTTGTGGTGCACCATAATCGCGTTGACGAGTAGCAACATAAACCTCCGACTAAACCATATTCACACATCCATAACCACTAGTATTGGAAGAAGCCGTTTCATTAGTACCATAACCAGTGGTGGGAGCATGCGAAGCCATGTTCTGATGATGACGAAGGGGATCCTTCAACACAGCTGGGCTCTGTGCCAAATGTTTCGATGCTTCTTCAATTCGAGGACATAAGTGAGTAAGATGATCCTCCCCACAAAGCTTACAAGGGAATTTCACCTTATGCCTAGGTTTACGATCCTCGCTAGCATTATCGCCTTCCCAAGGAGGGTTCGCATTCTCTTTACGAGGAGTATTACGATTGCTATTATTATTGCTTCCATTGTTTCCATCCCTATGATTATTTCTCCCCTTTTTCTTACCACCAGGTTGTTGGTTACCCGACGGTTTCGTTGATTGCACATTGTGTACATCAGACGACGGAGTGGAAGTGAACAAAGTGTGAACCTGTCCAGAAGCAGACTGGTTTAGTGACAAATTTTGCATTTGATTAGCTACCAAGTCTACAGGGCAAGTGCATGCGGACCCCACGATGCCATCGGCATGTGGTCCAGTAACTGACGTAGGCTCATGTCTTGTTCTCGTTGCATCAGGAATAATGTCATACAAAATGCTAGACTGAGAATAAAGTATATCTAACTGCTGGACTTTCAAGATAGCTTGTTCCTCAGTCACAATGCTAGACATCGAGACATCCTTAGTAATGTATGGAAGTAAAGACTTGAGGAACCATTCCAACAGGAACTCTGGAGGAATGTTGGCTTTCACTAATCTCTTCTGCCGACGCCACTCTTGAACGTGGTCAGAAATATGTGTGGCCTTATTCTGACGGAAGGTGGACAACAACTCAGTACCAGTATCATAATGAACCAGTAACTAGAAATGGTCTAATAAAACCAAAGCAATCTTGTTGAATCCCCTATAGGTGTTCCCGGGAAACTCCACATACCACTTTGCGACTGCCCTCGTAAGGGTGCATTGAAATAGTCGTAATCAAATGGAATCATGATTCAAAGAGTTGGAGGAGCACCAAAGGTGAAACGTCGTGACATGATCTCCCGGGTCCTCACCACCTTTCCGTTCAAACTTCGGAATGTCCGAAGGGAGCTTGGTAGGGACCAGGGACCAAGTAGGGTCATGACACACCGGATCATTCGTGAGATTCCAAAGATATGGGAGATTCAAGCATGCAAGGAACAAGAGCTGCGGCTGGAAAGCTTGATTATAAGCTCCCATAAAAGGTTGTTTGAATGGAACTGTGTTATAAGATGGACCAAAAGCTTGACCATGAGGATTAAACTGCTGATAATAAGGACTTGAAGGCCCATAAGCTTACCCATTGCCATAATATGGATAAGCTCCCCCTGCCTGACCCATTTGAGAGTAAGCAGGGATATGCGCGTTTTGAGCACCATATTGGGGTGGTGGGTGATACTGGTGGCCAGCACCGAATGGGTTGTACTAAGGGTTTCCACCATGAGTATGGGGCATGTATTTACTATTCATAATGGGAACCGTGTTGTATTGACCGTAATGGTATGTTATGTTCCCACCCCCAACATTAGGATTAGCTTGAGCAGTCGTGTGGTGACCAGAAGCATGAGAAGCATTCCCAGCTCCAATATGGGCGTGACTAGCAGCAAGGTTAGTGGTGTGATGTCCATGTGGATAGGAAATATTCCCACCCCCTACATTAGCATTACTAGTGGTGGCAGTGGACACAAAAGTATGCAGTATGTGTCCACCCCCGTGGTTGGGAGGAACGGTATCGTGTGCAAAAGTAGTCATGGGTTGACGAGTAGAGACATGTGTATTAGGTGGTGGATGGCGAGTCATGTTTCAAACAGGATTTCAACTAGGTTGGGTATTCCTAGGAGGTGTTCGTGTTCCAACATTAGCATGGTTAGGAATTTGACCAGTCCCCATACTATGTGAGTGGGTGGACAACGTAGTGCCCCCAGCGAGGGTAGTGCCGCCAGTGGGTATATTATGGATAACACTTTGACTAGTGCCAGCATGAGTACCAACCATAGTGGAAGGTTTGACAAAAGTGTGACTAGGCATACCAAAAGAGAGTGTGGTGGGGTTGACCATAGGGCTAGTATCATCATGATTCTCAGGTCTCCCGTATCTATAATCGCGTGGAAATGAACGAACGAAAGGCTCGTCCTGTTCTCCTTCCTTGTGTAAGTTGGGAATCCCGTAAAGATAATTATCCGGATTCGAAGGATCAAACGAATCCTGGTCAAGTGGATTAGGCCAAATAGAACCAGGTTGAGTCTCAGGTGGATCACCTCCCCAATCCTCGTGAGGATTATGGGGATCGGAAGTATGTTCAACTCTACCCGAAGGAGTACAAGGGTCTTGCTCGATATTGGGATGTGCAGTGATGTAGTCCTCAACGTAAGTCACGTAAGAATCTGAAGATTTAGAGGGAGCCCTCCAGTGTCCTCTAGCAATACGGTGTGTAACCAAGGCTGGCTTTAAACCAGCCAATCGACAGGACCGGCAGATAGTAGGGCTCCGCGCCATGTTCTCTCCAGAGAGAGACACAACGTCTCCTAAAGGCCAACTATCGATCAAAAATAGTAAATCAAAAGCACACACCTAGAGAAACTACAGCCAAGAGCAGACAAACAGAGTGGCTAAATGAGCTCCTGACACTAGAGCTGGTATGTCTCACCTAGGAGAGGCTTGAGACTCCCAAACTATAATCGAAGGTAACAGAATCAGTTATAGAGACACCCAGGCTTCACTGTGTCGACAGGGTCAAGTCCACTACACGAACACAACTGTGCTGTCCAATCCATATCTGACTTAGGACACAAACAACATAACCACTGCAAGTACCCTGTGTGGTACCTATGTAAAGCAACTATGTTCACCGCAATATAACCAATGCTTAGGGGGATAGTCGCAGGTGAGACCCGTCATATGGGCAAGCTAGCTAAGCCCGAAGCACAAGAGGATGAACCTCCGGTACCCCCAGATACGAACAAATCTTGGATATATCTCCCACGTTCAGCCGGTATCAAAGGGATATCTCCTCAACCAACCTCCCTTGACCTCGTGCTTAACTCTGGATTGAGTAGAGCTTCCTGAGAACACCGATCTATACCATGGATTCCTCCATTCCCTGGTCAAACACCTAATGTTTCGTTCAATAGTCTTGGATTGTTAACTCATAATGATTTATTCCAAGATTCTAAACCTATGCTAGTTGGTGTACCCTATAAATAAAATCAGTATAATCAATTTTATGATTAAGTTTAATTTTAGTGGTTGTGGTTACTCAAGGGATATGATCGTGAAACTAGTGATGTGTAGACTCAATAGTATGCAAAATCGTTCAATCCTAGACTCATCTATCCAATAAAATAATGTCACTAATATGCAAAATCAACCAACAATTCCGAAATAAAAATGCAATCTTTTATCTTTTCAATGCACAAGAAGAACCTAAAATGAAGGAAACAAGCACTCAATGCAAGATGCAGTACATGGAAATAAAATATTTTTGTATTTTCACTTATAAATGAGAAGGAAAATGCAAAAAACTAAATGAATAATTTTGTATTTTTTCAATATAAATGAAATGAAAAAATGCAAGCAAAATCATACTATTCAGTCACTAAAGTGCCGAGAAGATCACTAAGACAACCCGGCAGATCCTAAACAGCAAGACCCAGCCAAAGGAAAGAGCTCCAAAGGAAAAAACCAAGAGGTTAAAACCAAAGATTGGTAAAAAAACAAGAAGGCTCAACCAAGAGAAACGAAGAGATCCGGTCACAACTAAGGCATGAAACAGTCAGGAAAGAGGCCAACAAAGACTCAGGAACCAACCAAACTCACCCAGCAACAACCGAAAGCCATAAACCAACAAAAGCCAGAGTTACACGCTATTGTTGAAGGAATACCTGCGGGTACCCGCGAGCAGTAGAGTAAACAGAGGTGGGTAGACGCGGGCAGAACTAAGCTAGCCCGCGTGTGAGGAAAGGAAAATGGGCAATTAAAGAGTCCAGAGGCTCAGAAAAATCAAGTTTTCTATAGTGTATCTTAACGACCAATTAGTGACATAGAGCTTCGATAAACATCAACTCTAATTATGGACTAATGCTCAAAAAATTTCTCAAACATGGATGTTTTCCCCAGCGGAGTCGCCATTTCTGTATTGGAGAAAAATCACTGTGGCTTGGGAATACCACAACAGATAGATGACTACCAGAAATCTACTCAATTCTCAAAGCAATGCTATTATAAATGACAATGTTAAGATAATGGAGAAATGTAACCAACCTCGATCCAATGTTTGATGTAGATCCCCGTTGGAGCTTTCAATCCATGCACTTGTAATCTGCAAATTTGTCTTGACAACCAATATCCAACAAGTACATATAATATATAACTGACATTAACATTATCAATAACAATGGCCCATAATATCATAAGCAAATGTAACCCAATGTATAATAAATGACATTCACACCATGAATGGACGAGAATATGAGTATTTCTATTAATGAACAAGAAGAAGTACAAAGTGATACGACCTCTTTCCGGCAACCAATCTGAACCAAGATCTAGATCAATCCACTTGTGCCTCCACCGCTTCAATCCTCCATGAATGGCAAACTCAAACTAGAAAGGAGTTTGGAAGGTGAACATAACTGGTTCACAACTACAAGGATCAATGAGTGCAAACTAAAGATAGGGTAAAAATCCACTAGAGTTCTCTTATGATTCTCCTCTTCCTCCCGTCCATAAGCCATATGTGCTCAATATATAGTCCTCTCAAAGGTAGGTGAAAGGACACATCGAGACGTTACTTGGGCAGATGGAGAGCCAAAGGTCACCCAATGACCGCTTTTTGGGAATAAAAAGTAATAAATAGTGGTTTTTACCATTTTACATGATACCCGTGGGCTATATGGATGCAACTTGCGGGTACGCCTGCTATAAAGATGCAACAGGTGGGTAGGAATAACAATAGGGAAAACTGGTATCACTGAAGGATAAAAATGGATCTAAGTCACTAAAATGGATCCTACAGGCCAAAGAATGTTGATGCTCACAGGGTGGAAGATTTCTGTGTAACACCAGACACTACTTCGACGTACTCCTCACCGTGCGATCGATCTTCAAAACAGGTACGCATATTTAAAGTTGATTTCTTTTTCTTCTTGGGATTATTACGGATTAACTTGTGCTTACTCATGAGAATTGATGCTATATTTCCAGTATAAAACTCTACAGGGATCTAACTGTGGTATTGCAGATTACCCCTGTGTAGTGTTTAATTTAGAAATCATCTTTGCACCAAAATTTATAGATCTGAAAAACTATAAGTAAATTATCTTTATACTTATTGTTCATTTTATGAATTCTTGAGAGTAATTTTTCTGAGAACGACTCGAGTTATTTTCTGGAACCAATTTGGTATTCTTTTAAGCAGGTATGATAGATCTGAAAACTATAAGAAAATTATCTTTATACTTGTTGTCCATTTTAAGAGTCCTTGAGAGTTATTTCCTGAGAACTATTCAAATTATTTCCTAAAACCGATTTGGTATTCTCTTAAGCATGTATGATAGATATGAAAACTCTAAGTAAACTTTCTTTATATTTGTTGTTCATTTTAAAGATTTCTTTAGAATTATCTCTGAGATTGATTAATATCCCCTTCTACGTGAATGCTAGGATTGAAGTTAGAATTAATCGTTGTTCCTTTTTGAGTTACTGTAGTTTACCTTACCGAGATCAAATTTCAAATTTGAAATGATCCAAAACTCCATCTTCAAACTACCTTACTGAGGTCGAACTGATTTCACTAAAACAGATCCAAGATCATGGACCTTATTTTGACTACGAGAATACCTGTGTGTTAAGTTATTGTGAATTTCAACTATTCAGATCTGGAACCTTAGTCAATCGAAACTTAAAGCTTTCATTCGGAGTCTGTCGCCAGGAAGATCTCATGTCTCATGCCCATTCTCTGGTTGCGATTTCGTGGACAACAGAATCTCCTAACTTAATGGGTTTCGACCTCACAATGCACATCCTCGATAAACCACGCCATTCTGTATTCATGCCTCAGTGTACAGTTTAGTATTATCCCTAACTATTACTCTATATGGTCCCTTGCATAAAAGATGTATCACACCTCTTCCAAGCATCACGCTTCCACCACTCTGTCGCTAGAGCATTGAAGATAGCCGATCTATGAGCACCGAATTCCTCCCTTCTACGCTGAACGAGAAGGACTCACCCCACCATACCCTGTCACATTTAAGAAAAGTATATAGTTGACTGTCAATTATCTCATGCTAGAGTGAAAGTTCGATTTGGGGAATTCGTTTTTCCACCTGCCCATTAACCTTAACAAACTCTTGTAGCCTCCGAAATTTTTGAATGCACGTTTAGCGGTTGTCGGCCTATTTTCTATCCAGATTCGGAGTTATGTTCGAGTTCTGAAATGCTGTCTATCGAGGGACTTAGAGACCACTTGTTCACTCACGGTAATGTTTAAGATTTATATATATTTTGTGTTCTTATTTGGAAATGGTCCTTATAGGGATGACATGTGTAATAGTAGTTAAAATATACTGTTGAATTGTAATATTGTTCCGATAAGAAGAATTGGTCTGCATAACTACACTTTTTTGTTTACTGGAGATGCAAGATTTATCTGTCTATTCGATGCAATATGGGGTCTATTGTATTATTTACTTCTCTTGTGAATAGGATCTGAAAGTCCATATGTGAATGTGCATTATTGTCTTGCATAATCAACATTGAACTCTTCTTATGAAGACCTAGATCGAGTTCGGTTACCTAATTGATGGAGATATGGGTGGTTATATTGAATGCTTTAGCATGAAATCCCATGCACTCCATTCATCATTGTATAAATAAAATTAAAATATAGATACAGTGATTTATTTTTAAAGTTTCTTTTAATGACATAATTAGCTTGATAGGAATAATACATTTATACACTTTAGAAGAATGTATTTCATATGCTTATATAAATTGATGGATTACATTATGGAAAGGAATAATACATTTATACACATTAGAAGAATACATTTCATATGCTTATATAAATTGATGGATTGCATTATACATACAGAGGAAGCTTGATATCTAAAGAATTCCCTTATATATGTTATAGTTGAAATCGAAGGTAGTAAAATCTAAGTCAGATTTCTATATATCATAGATGCACTAGGGTACATAAGAGGGTATATGTTGACGCATATAATTTAAAAGGGTTATTAAATAATACATCACCTTGTTAACTTCTAGTTGCATTAGGATGCATAAGTCGATGCATATATTCATTTCATACTTGAAAGGAATTTAAATTTATGTTTGGGTTGCATAAGATGTATGTATGGAGATGTATATTTTATATATCTTATAACTGGCATTTTGTAAATTGTAATTTAGTTTGCATATGGCTTGTAATTCATAATTTAACCTCTTAAATTCTAAACATGAAATCGCATAGTACCCTAGATAACCATGGATATAAATAATTAGAAGTAAAATAATAAACATATAGGTCGTCTGTTATATATAATGTTAGATGGAAATCATTATATACATTTAAGGGTTGAAGGATATTTAAGTTAGCGATGAAGTAAGACACATGTTAAGTATCAATGATTATGCGATACATGTAAGTGATGTGTTCTATATTTAAAAGAAATGAAGTTAAGGGAAGATGAATATAGTTGTGTTTACGTGTTAAAAGAAAATGAGGTGTTAAAAGAAAAGGGTTTATATTAAAAAGAAATGATATTAAAATAAAAGAATTTTGTTATAAAAAAAAATGCAACTAACTGGAATCCCTATAGGGAAACTATACCCCAACTTTCATCTTTGTAACACACCCAGTGTCACATTAACTTAACATGCATAATTTGTTTTCTAAGTATTACATGCATAGTATTCATATGCATTATTTAAGCTAATGCGCGACAATGCATAGCAAAAACATATTAAATAAGTCTTTTAGCATAATCCTAATTTAATTATATGTCACACATTTATCAATTCTAATTTTTACTTCATCATTATTTCACATAATAAATATTTCCCATTAATAATACCTCATAATAGATCCATGATAAATTAATACTTGGACCAACTTTCCTATTAAATCCTTTACTAAAACTGCCCAACAAATATTCTATTAAAAATTACATAGTAAAACTACGCAATAAAACACTCTTATGAATTGTGCACTAAAGAGGAGCTAGGTTTATTAGACTATAAATTGCAATCATCCTATTATGAATTTTCCATATTTAATGGCAAGGAAAACTTAAATACTCATATGCTTAACATCAGTTATAAATCAACTTTGCACTAAGATCTACACAGTGTAAGAACTATCTGCACAGTATAATTAATCAAAATTAAATAAATGCAACTATAGCTATAACATATCTATCCTTTGAGTTATATAATTCCCATAATTTTGATTTATCTATAACAAAAAATATTCATTAAAACTTACTACGCATATAATAACATATCGTAATACTAGTCTATTTATCTTAAGAATTGTGCGCATAAATGCAACAAGGAAAATATAACTTTATTTCCATATCATTATGACCAATATACATTTAATCTTACTGCGCTACGTAGTAACTCTAGATAATAAATTCTTCCATAGGCATTATTGAATGCGCAATAGTTGAACTTATGTTATCCACATGCAACCCAACACAATATTCCAATAATACAATTACCACATATTACTTTCATGTGGTTTATAATTTCACCCAGTGGTTTTCCAAAACCATGATACCATTCATGCTAAGTTTACATAACAAGCTTTAATAGTTGTTAATTATATTCTTATGTGTTTAATAAACAACAATAGTTCATGGTTCAAACATTGCGTAGAAAATAATCACTTTATAAATATTTGATTTTTCTTAATGAATTGAGATATGCGCAATAAACCATTGCTTTATAAATATTTCATTTTTCTTAATGAATTAAGTTGTGCGTAATAAACCATTACATTGCTAAGTCAATTACTCATTAAGCAAGAAGGGTCAGTTTCCTAGTCTTTACTTTGACCAAAGAATTGGCATTTATAAAATTTAGTTTCATCCCTGCAAATTAGGGATTATTTACAAGCATATGGCATAATTAAAATTCACACCATTTCCATGCATAGGAAATTTAATTAAGCTACACATAAATTTCAATTTTAAACCATACTCGGTAATTTTCAACACTTAAATTGAAACAATCAGTTTATGCATTATTATCCAGCATAGTGCATAATTAATCTTACACTCGTTCCATTATTAAGAATTTAACCAATCCATGCATAAATTCCTTCTTTTAGTCAAAACCCCAAAACTTAACTAGATAGCAAATAAATTGTAGAAATAAACTTGTGTCAATTCCAGGTAGCGGAATTCAAAGAACAACTCATGAATTTAAAACATGTAATTTTATTTATCATTCATCAATTAAACTAAAGTGAGAAATTAAAACATCATTTCCAAAAATTAAAACTTATCTAGAAAAATAATTGAATTAGGAAACTGGCTCTATGTGAGGCACACTCCACACAAACTTGGGAAATTATACTCATTAATATCTCAGCAGAAAACCACCCCTGATCTAGGACTTGTGAATTCACAAGAAAATATTTCCTTCCACTTAATATCACTCCATCACATGATTGGCATGGGAAATTACTCAAAGTTATAGAGGTTCACAAATACTTTTAGGCATCGAGGAAGTACAAGCTTAATCCAATTCAATGCCAAACCATACACCTTCCATCCCGGTTTCATTCCAATCACACCATGGTGAAAACCATCACTGCTTAACTTGTGCACAGGAAATCCACCAGAATAGTTTATGCACGACTCACCATTTCCTTGACCACAAAACAAAAGTTAAAATCTACCTTAAACAATCAAAGGTTCATGGATAAATAAGGAATTTTTAATAGCCATATTTTCCCTTTCTCATGACTCAGTTTCTTCACATGCTTGTGCACTCGCACCTCTTCCAATTCACTGTAAAACTTCTCTTTTTCTTTTCAGACTTCTACCAAGGCATAAGTAATTCCCCCCCCCCTCTCCTGCGCGGATTATTTTTTGGAATGAAGGAATGAATAATCCACTTTCCATTTGCATGCATTACTTTAATGCATGGCAAGAGGGAACCACGTGGAATCCCTCATCCACGTTTCCACATTTTATATAAACACATAAATTTCCCCAAAATCCCACTTAAGTCATAATTAATGCATAATTATGATTTTATAAATATAATTAAAGCCATTTAAATGGTTTAAAACTTAGGGTAAACTTTAGGGATATTTTAAGGGTCTAAAAGGTACCTAAGGGTCATGGAAAAGATTTCCCCACCGAAGGAATTTTAACCCCCTTGCCAACTCTGGTGAATACACAAGTCCCCTATCTTTTCATCGTTCTGCCTCAGCCAAAACTAATTATAATTTTTATTATTATAATGTCGAAATGTAGAAGTGTATCGCATTTCAGGAATTACATAATAGTATTCACATTGTACTTAATATTAGTTCATGGGTGTTAACCAGGGGTATTACATCCCCATCCCCCTAAAATTCAACACAGTCCTCAGTGTTATATTTGTCAAAAACACATGAACAAAATTTTTAGATTTAACTACATATGTGCAATTTTTAAAACAACAAGTTAGGGATACTCTTCCCACATTGTATTTTTCAATTCTAGATTAATTCCTTACTATTGTAATAGGTCCATTGGAAACTTTCATATCCTTTGGCCCTACTCATGAAAGTATTGCTTCTGCTAACCAATGTACGAATTTGGTGCTCTTGAATTTCCAAATTTGGTTCTTCCTTCAACTTCAATCATGTTTGCTTACTGCTCTTCTTGGTGATTATCCAAGATTGAATACATGCAAGGTACATTTATAGCTACATCTTCCATTATGGTAAATTCCTCTACCATGTTTATACTAGCCTCTTGATTCTTTATTTTCCTCATGCAGTCCCTGACACAATGTTCCCCTCCACAATTCTAGCATTTTACTTGAAAGAATGGTTTATGTCCCATTAACTATGCCACTTTCACTTCACTTTTCAGAATTGGAAACTTGAAAGGGTTATTTTGGTCCTTCTTATCATCAAAATATTTAAATTATTTTCCCTTTATATTGTGCTTCTCTTTCAGCTTATCATTCCTAATTTTATGTTCAAGATGTCTATCCTGTCCTTTGGCCCTACTCATGAAAGTCTTGCTTCTGCTAACCAATGTACGAATTTGGTGCTCTTGAATTTCCAAATATGGTTCTTCTTTCAACTTCAATAATTTTTGCTTGCTACTCTACTTGGTGATTATCCAAGGTTGAATACATGCAAGGTACATTTATAGCTACATCTTCCACTATGGTAGATTCCTCTACCATGTTTATACTAGCCTCTTGATTCTTTATTTTCCTCATGCAGTCCCTAACACATTGTTCTCCTCCACAATTCTAGCTTTTACTTGAAAGAATGGTTTATGTCCCATTAACTATGCCACTTTCACTTCACTTTTCAGAATTGGCAGCTTGAAAGCGTTATATTGGTCCTTCTTATCATCAAAATATTTAAATTATTTTCCCTTTATATCGTGCTTCTCTTTCAGCTTATCATTCCTAATTTTATGTTCAAGATGTCTACCCTTACCCTATTCATGCAAGCACTTAGCCTTTCGAACACATTCCTTCAAGGTTCGGGGCTCATCATAATAGATATTATCTTTATAAAACACTGGGAACCCAATGAGAAAATGTTGAAATTTAAACTTCTCATCCCGAGTGAAGTCGACATAACCTAACTGTTCCAAGAACCTTCTCTCATATTCTTACATAGATTTATCTCCCAGGCCGAGTTCAAATAAATCTTGCATTTTCTTATCATAGTACTGTTGGGACAAATATTCATGCTTGAATAATTTTTGAAATTTCTTCCACGAATTTTGTCTTTCATTAAACCTCTCTACCTGTTTCATTTTTTTCCACCATCGGTAATATTTTCACTGAATATTATATATAGAAATACGAGCTTCTTGATTATCAGAATAATCATGTAAGTGCAAATATTTCTTCATTTCTAGAATCCAAATCTCTACAATTTCTCCATATTTTCCCCCATCGAAAGTGGGAGGTTTAATTTTCCTGAGTTCACCCTATAATATATTTCCATAATTTTTTCTCTTCTAATTCCTTCTAGGATAAGTATCATTTTGGATTTTAGGCATCTCACTCACATGATGAATTTCATCTATTTGATATTGGCAATGCAACCTCTTTTTTTCTTTATATTTATCTCTGGAATGTTGATATCTATCATGAAATTATATGTTCATTGATTCCTCTTCTTCCCTTATTACAATGGAAGACACGTTTTGCATCTGATTTTGTAACTGTACCAGATTTTGCATCACTTGTTGATTTATTTAGTTTTGTTGTTCTAACCTCTATAAAAAATTTCCTTTCCCAAATTGTATGTCCTTCAAGGTTTGGAACACTTCTATTGTTCCCATATCAGTATTACGACCATTGGATTCAGTTGTTTGAACATCCATACCAACTTCCTTAGCAAAGTTGGAAAATGAAGGCTCTTCTGCCATCTTTTCAATACTGCTTTCCTACTTTCCTGGCAATTTGCAAGTACAATGGCCTAAAAAAATTCTGTTTTCACTAGAAATCTAAGATGTCATCCATGATTGTTAGTTCATATCATATTTCATATGAAAACATTCATTTCATATAAATAAAATGGAATCTCGAAAGTTCAAGAGCTATAACCTTAGTTCTAAGACCAATTTGTAACACACCTAGTGTCACATTAACTTAACACTCATAATTTGTTTTCTAAGTATTACATGCATAGTATTCATATGCATTATTTAAGCTAATGCACGAAAATGCATAGCAAAAATATATTAAATAAATATTTTAGAGGAAGCCTAATTTAATTATATGTCATTCATTTATCAATTATAATTTTTATGTTGTCATTAATTCACATAATAAATATTTCCCATTAATAATAGCTTATAATGGACCCATGATAAATTAATACTTGGACCAACATTCCTATTAAATCCTTTACTAAAACTGCGCAATAAATATTCTATTAAAAATTTTGCAGTAAAACTATATAGTAAAACCACGCAATAAAACACTCTTATGAATTGCACACTAAAGGGAAGCTAGGTTGATTAGACTAGCAAGTACAATCTTCATGTTATGAATTTTCCTTAGTATAATGTCAAAAAAAACTTAAATAATTATATTCGTAACATCAACTATAAATAAGCTTTGCACTAAGATCTGCATAGTAAGATCTGTGTAGTAAAAACTACATGCACAGTAAGAACTATTTTCACAATAAATACTGACCTAACAACTGCCAAGTATAATTCATCACAATGAAATAAATAAAACTATAGTTATAGCATATCTATCCTTTGAGTTATGTAATTCCCATAATCAATAGTTCAACTTATGTTATTCATATGCAACCCAACACAATATTCCAATTTAACAAAATTTAAACCACAATAAGACTTGCATAGTAAAAACTACATGTGTGGTAAAACTGCGCAGTAAGATAAGTACTAGGAAAAATGGCTTTATAAGTTGAAAATGATACAATTACATACATTTCCAATTCATATAAATTTTACAACATAATACCAATCAATCATGTGGTTTATAATTTCAGCCCGTGGTTTTCCAAAACCATGATACCATTCATGCTAAGTTTAAATAACAACCTTTAACAGTTGTTAATTATATTCTTATGTGTTTAATAAACAACAATAGTTCATGGCCCATGGGGGAAATCTAAAGTGGTAAAAATGAGAAGCTGTAAATTGTAGGGACCCCCATTTCTGGGTCCTTCTTAGAACAATTTTATAAAGCTTAAAACATAAGATCACCATTATCAAGCATGATTAACAATAAAATTGAATAAATTCGAGAATTAGCAAGTAAACATATAGACATAGAACCTGTTAATGTAGGTTGAATCTGCTATTGGAGGAGAGGTCGATGACTTCATTCCAATCCCAATCGTCCTTTTCCATCTGCTTCACCCATTATCTCCCTCCAGTAAAATCTTGATTAACCATAAGCGAAGCAATCGTTAGCTTTGCCACCCAACCGTAGGCTTATACACTCAGTCACATAGCCACCCCTGAGCTTTGGGGTCGTAAGAACATACCAGCCTTGACCTTCAGATGGGATCTCCGAACCCCCGGATAGACTATCAACCAAACTCCAAGGAATCGTGCAATCAAAATGTAGACATCTATTACGAATTCCATCCAGGACTAGGGAGCAAGAGAACCCCCCTCTCCTTCTCCTCCCCTTTCTTTTATATCCCAAATATTGCATGACATGTGTCCTCTCATGCAAAAATAAATTTTAATATAATAATTCCTTATTATTTATCTTCATGCAACAATTGTCACTCTCACATCAGTGTGCACCTAAATCCCTTAAATATCTCTTTGTTGTCCCCCCTAGTCAATTTTATAATCCCTAAATCAGTGGGTGTAGGTGGAGTTGTCTCTACATGAGTATTATTCTACTTTTGCTCCATAATTTATTAATTGAATATTATTTGCAATTTAAATCTCATGCATAATCATTCTAGCATGATGGTAACACATCTACCCCAATTTCCATTTTTTTCTGAAATCTCATTAAATAAAAATATTCTTTTCTTCAAATTTCTAAAATTATATATGCAACTTTAGTCCTATATACATAATTTTTTTATATACAAAAAGTGTGAGTAATAATATTTTTTGGTCGTTGTCTAGGTTCCCCTTCGACAGATCCTTCCAACAACCTCCTTTTCCTCATGTGGGAATACTGTGTAGCGATTGGGGAATCATTACCGTGATCTCTTGACTACACTTCCTTGGAGATTAATGCAGGTTGAGGGATAATGTCCTCCCTATCACGCGCCCCTCAACACATCCTATGCAACCAAATCATTGTAGCCTCGCCCGTACGACACACGCTTCCCTGGGTGAGATGAAACGACTTCCGACCCGTGCGTGGAGTGCTAATTCAGGGTCGCCAGTCCATCGTCGTACCCCTAGGTATTTTTCCCGTTCTTACGACCCATTCCTTGTTCTATCATGAGTCAGATGGTAAATCGTCTTACCTGTCACTGTGTAAGATACCCATTACTTGAAACATTTTATGTTTGAGAAAAAGATTATCTTAAATTTTATTGTAAAGTTTTATATTTGGCCAAGTGGCCAAGGATGACTCTAATTGCACAATATTATTATTTAATAAAATAAAGTAGGAGACACTCACCCAAAGAGACTGTTGAAAGAGTGTTTACTGACCCACTAGGTGGAATGGAATATGGGGTAGAAGGCAATGGACAAGTGGCAGCATCAAGAACTCAGTAACTAGCTGTTGTTATGGGACAACTCCCTTGAATTGTGGTCAAAGTTCCTTGAAATATGGGACTGGAGATTGAGGCTCATTTATTTGGAAACTGACCACCAAAATACCTAGGCATCATTGTTTAAGCCATGGAATTTGAGCAGAGGCTCACACTCTTTCTTACAATAAAATTTGCCTTGTGGTTCTGTTGTATGCACACAAGAGATTCGATGAGGAGAAGCTATGTTTTGAGTTGGATTGTAAGTCTATTTCACTTCTGCTGAGTTCATAGGTTTATTTTGAGGTGTATGCAAGTCTCCATTGATTGTTAGAAGTACAATTTGAGTGCCTTGCTTCTACATAGAGTCTTCTACCTAGTGGTTCAGTAAACATGCTCGAGGGTCCAAAGGAGCTAGTGATATTCGCTGCTTCTTCTGGATAAGGTTGGGAGGAACATGCCTCTTTGGGTGTTTGTCCACCCTATCTACATTATCAGGTTCTACTTGTTATTTCAGTCCTAGTAATTATAACTTATTGTTTTTCTTGATTATTGTTTTCTAAATATTATTAGTTATCTCTATCCGATTGAAATGAATGATTTTCTAAACTGTTTATCATCTCTATAAGTAGTTGAAGAAGTTATATGATAATGATAGAATAAATTGCTTCCCTGCATTTTTCCACACACTGTTCTTGTGTCGTACTCTAGTACAGGGAAGAGTGTTTAAATATAGATATGATCAATGATATGAAATAGATAGAAATGATTGAATGCCTTCCATAGATAAACTCTGTTATATTCCTATATTATATTCTGTTTACATTTCAGTGAAAATCTCTTACGTTTTGAACATAAAAAACCTAGAATTTATTCTTTTAAAGAAACATTGTAACATTAGAATATTATATCAACAGAAGTAGAATTACTTAAACAAACCCATACTCCTGTATAAAACCCTAAGTATAGCTATAGTTTAAGCTACTCTTTTCAGAATACAAATAGTTTATAACTTTTAATATTCTTTCAAATAAAATCCTATTATTACATCTTAGTTTTCTGCTTTTAACAACATCGAAACACATGTTATAGATTTTCATAAATCAGAGTGAAATTTACCACAAGGAAAGAAGATTGAAAATCATAAATGTCTGTGCATACAAGTACTTTCAAATTTTATTTCAAAAACATCAAACTTATGCATTTAGACTTGGAAGGGTTACAACCCAACCATTACGGCTCTTGGCCTTTAAAAACAAACTTCAATATATTATAAACATTCAGGAACAGGTTCTGCCCTTATCATATATTTTATCAAACATCGAATAAAATAACGCAGACTACCAAGAGTATTGCTCTCTCAGGCTCAACTTTTATAAACAAATATTAATAAACATCTATAGAATACTTTTGCAAAACCTTGATGTCAAGCATCGAAAAGAAGTACTATAGGGCAGAGTTGAGGGTTCGACCCACATAAACTACCAAACTGTATAAACATAACCAAACCTTCATTACCATGAAGCCCTTCAACATTTGCATTTCAAAATATCAAAATGACGATACAAACAGTTGAACTATTCATACAAATCCTAAATAACCTTTTAAAAACACAACAAAGAACCCTATTTCGATTATCAAACAGTTTTCATTTAACACAGCCGAGAGCTCTCTTCTCAGCTTACAAACTTCAACCATTCGTTACACAAAAACCGATAGTATAATCTTGAAAATGTAGTATCTCGAAAAGAAACAACACCAGGTATATAGAGTTTGAAACCCCAACTGTATATTTTAAACAAAAATCAAGTTTCTTATACCATAAGCAGTTACCATTTCATTTCATCGAAATGTCGAGGGTTAGACCCTTCAAACATTGTAAACTTTTATAAATTAAATTGTTACACAAAAAAAATGTTGCAGAGCCAACGCAGAAGTAGGTTGAGGATTCAATTCTCCCTACACTAAAAATTATGCCATACGGATTACAACATTACAATGGAGGAAAAATCCACAACTAGACCACAAGACCGAAAATTCGGCCAAAACCAGACAAGGACCGACAGTTTTCCAAGTTGCACCTCTAGGTAGTCACTGAGGCTTACCAGGTTTCAAGCTCATTTCCCACCTTGCTTCGAACATAGAAATCCAAAGCTGAGGAGTACCTTCCATAAAAACACATGGCATGGTTAAAATATAGAACACGAATCTCAAATCTAAATACATGCAGCTGCAACATTATTAACTTTCGTGAGAAAACAAGAAAAGAACTACGACTTACATGTCTTTGCTTCTGAATCGAACACTCCTACATCCGACGAGAACTAGAGCCAAAAACACCTTTAGCAAACTCAGCAAAGGCAGGACTCGGCTCTTAGAGCTCACTGTGGAAATTTTACAAGTCACAGGCCGAGGTATCGAATCGTGGAGAGGTTCCTTCAAACCCTGCTACAATCCCTAAGAACCCGAAGTCCTTTCGACCTCTCGAAAACCCCACTAGATGCAAAAATGAATGCCCAAGATTATGCTTAGTCGAATTAAATCCAAGGTAGTTAGGGTTGTCACCACAACCAAGAAAACCACGTGAAGATCACCACGGTGGATGCCATTATGTAGTGCCCCTAGACTTGTGTAGACATTGAGGGCACCTGCTGAGTGACCCAGCTGATTGAAACATTAATTAAATAACCTTTTGACCTTATTTTTTTGAGTATGTGTATCTGAACTGTTGAGGTAAATGAATAATTGCATATGTTAAACGATTAGCTATGACTATGGAAAATTATGTTGATGGATAATGCTTAACGACTAGCTGTATGGTGATTATGTATTTGGCGATGAAATGTATATTTGATAAGATGAATGAGCAGTTTGAATAAATCATAAATGTTTTACAATGCTAGAGTTAGAAACCAGATGATGATTGTTCAGAATAGTGCTACTAATAATTTGTTGCGAGAAGTGTGTGTAGAAACAAGTGAGACGGTTCACCAACGGACACACAAAGGAACATGGAGGGTCATAGAGTACGGGTAAATCACACACAGGGGAAGCGACGACGATGTCAACTTCTGACAAGAATACCACGCATGAGCATATAAGCATTGATCCGCTTGCTCAAGAGGAATGCGTGAGGGCGTATGAGGTGGGCCACGACGGAGCTGGTCACGTACGAGTTGAGGGGGCGCGCAGTGAGAACGGACTCACTCCTCAGCGCCATTAGTCCCTAGATAGAATGTAGACGGAGGATGGATGGTAACGATTCCTAAAATCCCTACAAGAGTTCCCGCAAGTCAAAATGGAAAGATGGTGGCAGAAGGGCCCAACGATGCGGTACCCTGTCGAGAACGGAAAGAATGGACGCAAGGACCCAACGAGGTGGTACCATGCCAAGGAATGGAAACCATGGATGATTGGACCCGACGGAGTGGTGCCATGTCAGGGGATGAAAAAAAAATTAAGGAACCAGGAGCCCAACGACGCGGCACCGTGATCCTAGTGAGTTTGATTGTTAAATTAAACTACATAAAAACTTAGGAGAATAACTCTAGATTATTAATTAGCAAATGCATAACAATAGCTTAGACATTTGCACATGAATAGTTATTTTGTTGAGCATTTAAAATAATAGAAATTATTATTTAGGAGCAAAATAGATTAGACACCTAGTCAACTAAAAGCTAGGAGTTGATTAAAATATCTGGGGGACAAACTAGAGCAAACTTAGGGATGTAGGTACACTTCCCAGAGAAACTGACACTTGGATGGGTGAGTGTTTTAATTAAATAAATAATTAAAAATATTTATTTATGCATGAAGAGACATGTGTCGCAGGAGATTTCCCTTTATAAGGAAGGCGTAAGGAATGGGTAAAGGGCCCATAATTTGGACGATTGTCGTAATTTTCGAATGCCTCAAAGACTTGCTGCTATCTAAGGGTTTGGCATAGAAATCCTGGTGGGAAGGGAAGCCCAAGCTGAATTTCTAAAATACTTGTGTGAGCTCTACGACCCAAAGCTCGGGGGAGGCCATGCGACTGAAAGCATGAGCCTATGGTTGGGTGGCGAAGCTAACGGTTGCTTCGCCTATGGTTAAACGAGCTTTGCTGGAGGGATCCTATAGAAGACGCAGATAACAATGGACCAGCTGGATCAAGTTGACAGGTTAAGGTTTTGCTTATTTTTGTTAAGTTATTCACTCTTTTATTTTATTTTTCCAACAACTATAATGGCTAATTTGTTTGTATGAAGTTGTTCAAGTTTCAGGTTCAGTTCAAGGGGACCCTAAAGGAGGGGCTTTACATTTGGTATCAGAGTCGGTCAAGCCTTGAGGGCACCGGACTCATATTCTACAGGGGTTTTCGGTATCTTTGTAAAATCTGGGTTGATCGGACAATCAAATCGATTGCTACTACAATGATCTACTCCACTTTGAATTCGACTTTCGAATCAGGTTCAAAACTCTTTTATAGATTATTTTGTTTCAGTATTTGAGATTTTTGACAAAGTTTTACAACTCTGTTCTCAACATTTATATATGCCGATTTCATATGGAAACGCAGAGATGTAGGCCTAGTTTCTATGAAATTTTAAACTCTATCTAGTTTTTGTACTCTCGAAACCTGGTGAAAATGCAGAGGTTTTAGATCTGGAATTTTTAAAAAGTTTTAAACTCTGTTCTCAACATTTATATATGCCGATTTCATATGGAAACGCAGAGATGTAGGCCCAGTTTCTATGAAATTTTAAACTCTATCTAGTTTTTGTACTCTTGAAACCTGGTGAAAACGTAGAGGTTTTAGATCTGGAATTTTTAAAAAGTTTTAAACTCTGTTCTCAACATTTATATATGCCGATTTCATATAGAAACGTAGAGATGTAGGCCCAGTTTCTATGAAATTTTAAACTCTATCCAGTTTTTGTACTCTCGAAACCTGGTGAAAACACAGAGGTTTTAGATCTGGAATTTTTAAAAAGTTTTAAACTCTGTTTCTTTTGATAGTTATATACATCTGAATTCTGGTGAATACGTGGAAAATTTAGAAAATTATAGTCGTAACCAATTTGATTTGCTATGAATGATTTTAAACTTTGCCTGCACTCTTTTCCCTTGCGTTTCCAGATCTCTATCAGATGTCGATTTAGGGGAACTAAAAGAACGATTTGAAACTCTGTTTGCATTATTTTCCTTGTGTTTATAGATCTCTATCAGAAATCGATTGGGGAAAATAAAGGAATGATTTTAAACTCTAGCCGGTCAAACCTTGAGGGCACCTTTCTTTTCGGGGACTACAACTATGGCTGGATCAACTAATTCTACCGGTTACAAGTAAGTAGAGTCGACTGTTGTTCCCTGCTTGTGCGAATAATCTGGCAGCCATAGATTGTGGAATGCGTGAATTTGTTGATAATCCGAAGCAACCATTGCAAACTTGTATGACAGATCCGTACTTATCCATTTATATAACTTGTATGATAGATCAGTACTTGTCCATTGCAAACTTTTATGATAGACCCATACTCAATATTTTTAGTAAGCAACCTGGTTCCATAGGTTGTTGACTGTGTAAATCCGCAGGTATTATGACATAGTATTATACAGCTTGCATGGTAGATCTGTATTTTGTTCCTTTTCTTTAACTCTGTGAAATAATTATGTCGATTTATAATCAATATTACGGCCTGCAAATCTGTGGTCAATAGATTAATGGCTGTGTAAATCCGTAGGAGATACGGATGAGCAAATCCTAGCTTGTAATGAATCCTTCGGTTATTCCACATTGCAGGGGAACAATCTAATCTCATAGATTGATTTGCCCTGAATGGAACTAGCCGCGACTCCAGATCGTCTCATACCTAGAAGCAGTAATAGGCGACCTGTGCGCGTATGTGTAATCATTGTAAACTTGCTCGTATGCTTCTGCTACCTCTAGTAATCTGAGATCTATCTTAATGTCTACTTTTCTCGGTATTTTACTTCTCCATTCTGTTATAATAACCTCTGTACAGAATGCGAACCGCTATCCTGCTTTAGAAATGCCCTTCACAGGACTTAGATAACCACTTTGTGTAGACAACGCTATTTTTGAATCCACGGACGCATCTCCTTTTAGATATTGATTCGCTCCAGGGCGACATGTGGGTAGCCTATCCGATCTACCTTCGTAAATTCTTCTCACCTATATTCACATAAACCCATGGTTCTTGATTATGTCATTATTTAGAATTGTTTTATTTTAATTCTGAAAAAGTTATGCATTCGACCAACATGCTGGAATCATGGCCCCTGTCGGTTATCTCCCTGGAAATCAGGTTGTGCATTGTGCACTACCATGGACGGAACCTCCGCATTTTTTTTTTACTGGTAGTCCAGGTCAACCACATGAACTCCTCCTAAAATTTAATAATCAATGAATTAGCTAAGATTTAATAGGTCTTACCAGCGACCTGTTAAATGTGATACTGCCTATTAAGCCTCCGACTTAGCAGCGATGTTGTCTCCTTTGAGAATTAGGCAATCAGCCACCATCGATGCTTTCCGCATTTATCACTTGTGTTGTTTATTAATTAATCAGCATCTAAACCAATTGCTTCTCGAATAGCTCAGGATCTCATGGTTATATCATCTCAGGCCATGAGTGTCTGCCATGGGGATTGCTTAAGAGACTGTGCTTGAAGAGGATGACTATGGCAGATTATGACCTCATGTTGATGTCACCATTTATCCCCAGGTAGTTGAATAGAACCACTCAACTCGGGTTCACAGACGGTGGGCATATTACCCTCCTTGCAGTGACGGTGTTGTCCTCCCGACAACCGTTTAACCCAGTGGTGCACTCTCACCCTGTACAATCGAACTCTGCCTTGATTTGTCATTGATATACTTGAGGTAAAATCCCGATTGGAAATCTATTCTGGTTCTGAATGTTTAATTCATCTCTGCCTTTGAACATCGATTTAATACTCTGCCATGAACTGAATGTTTTATTTATCTCTATATTGGATTCGTTGTGTGGTTGTTGATCTCCCTATTCCTGTGTAATCAAGTCAACGGAGGAATCACTCTGTGAAGTATCCATCGTGAAATCTCTGTGTATTCAAATCTCAATCGTGGAGTCATTGTGGGAGAGCCGATCTACCTTTCTGCATATTTACAACTCTGTCTAATCTCAGTTATAGATCTTAAATTAAACGAATGACTGATGGTGAGGGCGTCGATCCCTTGACTGTAAGATGTTTAAAATAGAACGCCTACATTTTCGATCTCTGTGAAATTGAATGGATGGCTTATAAATTGATCTCTGTTGATTGAATGGAGCGCTATTCTTTTTATCTCTGTCAATTCAGATTATGTAAAAAAATTAAAATGGGCCACCCTAGTTTCAAGATTCTATGCTCATATTGAAGCAACCCAACGCATAACTATAAACCCAAGAGATTGAAAAAAAACAGGCATCGCCCACCCTGGGGCTCGAAATCTAAGTATTGTATACCTTCACTGAGTTCAACGAGGATCCATTGTTTCCCCATGACCATGCTACTCTGTGCGCCAAAAAAAAAAAAAAAATTGGATTTCAAGAAAGAAAAAAAAATATATAAACGTCTTTGGGTATCCAACTCTTGACTTTTGTTTCATCTGCCTACTCCTCATCTATGCTACTAAATTGACACCGGTGACCAGAGAATTAATTACCTTTTGGTATTACGCTTTAGCGCCAGCATGCTCATAGCGTCTTTTGAATTTGTCGAGAGTCCAATTATGTTTTTGTGTTGGTATTTGGTTATAGAAAAGGTTGGTAGGTTCTGTTATATATATATACATATATATCCTCTTATGAATTGTGTAAGCCATGTGTAAAATCATTCAATTTTCATTATTAAGAATTAGTGATGAATATATTATTTTGACAAGAAGGATAAAAATTTATGTGTATATTTCAATAGATATATATTTAGATATATATTTAGATATGTGTTGTTGTTACCTTCCACTTCACATCGAAGGGGGATTCTTTATTCGATAGATGTGCTCCCTCTTCGATCTGACATGGGCTCGGCGTCTACCTATGCATTATCACTTTCAGAATACTCTAACATCTCCCTACCCATTCCATTATCATGTAAGTCATTAATTATCCGCCGACTAAACGAAGTCGTGAGTCTAAGAGATAGCCAAATCTTTTAAATAGAATCGTTTCACTTATCCCAGCGAGTATGCACATTTGGAGTTTTAACAGTGATGACGGATTCATAACTCTTAGTTATTCGATGTCATCCTTCATAGCAACAACTATTATGATTAAGGAGATTTTAAATTTCAACGAAAATAGATTAAATATCGCAGGGGGGGATTCTTGCTGACCGAGACCCTACCTGATTTATTTGCATATGTCTTATATTTTTCATTAAGACCTTGGAACATAAACATCTACGGCTAGTCATCATTCAAACGGATATAAGAATCATGAAAAAGTAAATGTTGTATTTAGTTATTAATATATATATATATATATATATATATATATATATATATATTGACAATCATCCCACACATTTTGAAAGATATAGATTTAAGTTTTATTTATAAATTTGTTTTAACATTGTACCTTAAAGATGAACCTAGCAAATCGAAAAATGTGTCGAATATGATCTAAGTGGAATATGATATTTACACACTCCATATTTTCTTTTTTGTGTATCTTCTCCTTCCCATCATAGTGTTTAGTGAATAAATAAATAATTGTTTTATTTATTATATATATACATGTTGGTCCACATATTAAGATTCACGTCCACTTAAGATTGCATGGGGATTACAAGAACTATGGAATTTCTTGAAAAGCATATTACCACAAACTGTGTCACTCCTAAATTGGACATTTCTATGCGCACTATAGTATTTTAAAGGAAATTAAAGTGTATATATGTGGGGTATTTAGAATAATGTTTAAGCTATAAAATTGGAATGTTTATGAAAGGGGAGAGAGTGACATGTATGGAGTATATTGTTGAAAAAAAAAAAAAGAATATATATATATATATATAAGTTTTTATAGTTGCTTTAAGAGAATGTTTATGTACATATAATGTGGATTTGAGAAATTATAAATATATAGACTATGAATTATAGGTAAATATTATTATATATATGTGTGTATATGTAGTACTTAATGGGGTTGATTTAATATGTGAAACTTGAGGTTGTATGGAATCGTTTACATGGACATCTTATTGGATGGGACAAGGAATTTACTACATGTGTATTGTATTGTATATATCAAGGATTGACTATATGTATATTAAAACGTGGATTCAAAAATTACTTACATCTGTAGTACATTCGTACATATTATATTTAATGTATATAAAAAAAAGTATGGATATCTTGTTGGTAAGAAATAACAATTATTGATAAATATATATAGAGGAGATATACGGTATTATATACATTTGTTTGAAGATACAAATTTAGGCATATATAAATAAATGTAATATTGATGATCCTCTTTATTTATACTGATAGACATGGGAAGAAGACATTTTGTTGCATGACAATGTTGTTAAAGAGAACGAAGAAGTACAAAATCGACATGACCAGGACAACTGTAAAATAAGATTTCTCAATTAGGAAAGACCACCGAAGGGGCCAAACGATGACGATTTTAGTAAACTAATGTATGAATTTGATAAACGCAATGAACTAAATGTAATGCAGCTAGCCAAAGGACATGGAAAAACCTTGATGAAAAGTGGAATAACCCTAGATATGGAATACAATACTTAGCGTGACTTGATGAGTTTGTCGAAGTGGTCATATGGCAATGGAAATGATGTAATGAGGTAGGAATGTGATAAGCTCATTGACTTGGACATGATGTTAATAATGAAAGGACTAACTGATAAATTCAGATACGTTCGACTGAGCCACTAAGTCTCAATGCCTCGAATCCTATCATACTAAAACCTTTAGGGATTTGGAAGTAGTCTTTTGGGAATTGGATTTTGGAATATTTCGTAGTCGCTCTTGATTTGTTAATTCATGATTATAACTTACCCATTTGTATTCTAAGGAAGATTGTATAATCTTTACTTCCTCGTCTTGGAGGAAAGGACATCCATTAGATTTGAAATCTCATTCGGATTTGTTATGCAAAAAGATGATTGGATAACTAAGGTGTGGCTTTTGATGCAATATAACTTGTGGTTAGATCAGATACCATGAGTCTTTGAAGATGAATAGGAGATATAGTCCAAATCTAAGTAGAGAATGACAATTATTAAAAGAATTATTAAATTTGCATTACGCAAAGCTTATGATTGAAATTCCTGAGGAGGTATTGGAACCGTGTTGGATGAACAAATTATTAGAACCACTTGTGCTTATAGCTATCATTGTTGGAAAAAAAATAGAATAGAATGACAGAAGATGAGAATAGAAATTAAGATAAGGCAAGTAATAGAACACAAATTAACTTCGGGACGAAGTTCTATTTAAGAGGGGGTGTATGTAATGCCCCTAGAATGACTGTGGACCTTAAGGGAACCTTTCGAGTTACCCGACTGAACAACTTCGATATAATGGTCTCTTGAGCCTTCTTATGCCTTAAATGATTGAGGACAACCTGAAGATGTAAATGATGACAATAATTGATAAATGAATTAAGGAATTAAATTCTATGTGTGGAGAGGGATAATTGATTGATTACATCTTGATTTATGATTAGCTCTGATTGATCAAGTCAAAGTGCAGTAGGACAATTATAGTCCTAGCTCTGCGACTTGGGAGGACGCAACTGAGATGCGTCATAGCTTTCCATTTTTTATTCTGAACTTCGGGACAAAGTTCTAATTAAGTAGGGGTGTATGTAGTGCCCCTAGACTTGTGTAGACATTGAGGGCACCTGCTGAGTGACCCGGCTGATTGAAACATTAATTAAATAACCTTTTGACCTTTTTTTTTGAGTATGTGTATATGAACTGTTGAGGTAAATGAATAATTGCATATGTTAAACGATTAGCTATGACTATGGAAAATTATGTTGATGGATAATGCTTAACGACTAGCTGTATGGTGATTATGTATTTGGTGACGAAATGTATATTTGATAAGATGAATGAGCAGTTTGAATAAATCATAAATGTTTAACAATGCTAGAGTTAGAAACCAGATGATGATTGTTGAGAACAGTGCTACTAATAATCTGTTGTGAGAAGTGTGTGTAGAAACAAGTGAGATGGTTCACCAACGGACACACAAAGGAACATGGAGGGTCGTAGAGTACGGGTAAATCACACACAGGGGAAGCGACGACGATGTCAACTTCCGACAAGAATACCATGCATGGGCAGATAAGCATTGATCCGCTTGCTCAAGAGGAATGCGTGAGGGCGTACAAGGTGGGCCACGATGGAGCTGGTCACGTACAAGTTGAGGGGTGCGCAGTGAGAACGGACTCACTCCTCAGCGCCATTAGTCCCTAGATAGCATGTAGACGGAGGATGGATGGTAACGATTCCTAAAATCCCTACTAGAGTTCCTGCAAGTCAAAACAGAAAGATGGTGGCAGAAGGGCCCAACGATGCGATACCCTGTCGAGAACGGAAAGAATGGACGCAAGGACCCAACGAGGTGGTACCATGCCAAGGAATGGAAACCATGGATGATTGGACCCGACAGAGTGGTGCCATGTCAGGGGATGAAAAAAAATTAAGGAACCAGGAGCCCAACGACGCGGCACCGTGATCCTAGTGAGTTTGATTGTTAAATTAAACTACATAAAAACTTAGGAGAATAACTCTAGATTATTCCTTAGCAAATGCATAACAATAGCTTAGACATTTGCACATGAATAGTTATTTTGTTGAGCATTTAAAATAATAGAAATTATTATTTAGGAGCAAAATAGATTAGACACCTAGTCAACTAAAAGCTAGGAGTTGATTAAAATATCTGGGGGACAAACTAGAGCAAACTTAGGGATGTAGGTACACTTCCCAGAGAAACTGACACTTGGATGGGTGAGTGTTTTAATTAAATAAATAATTAAAAATATTTATTTATGCATGAAGAGACATGTGTCGCAAGAGATTTCCCTTTATAAGGAAGGCTTAAGGAATGGGTAAAGGACCCATAATTTGGACGATTGTCGTAATTTTCAAATGCCTCAAAGACTTGCTGCTATCTAAGGGTTTGGCTTAGAAATCCTGGTGGGAAGGGAAGCCGAAGCTGAATTTCTAAAATACTTGTGTGAGCTCTACGACCCAAAGCTCGGGGGAGGCCATGCGACTGAAAGCATGAGCCTATGGTTGGGTGGCGAAGCTAACGGTTGCTTCGTCTATGGTTAAACAAGCTTTGCTGGAGGGATCCTACAAAAGACGCAGATAACAATGGACCAGCTGGATCAAGTTGACAGGTTCAGGTTTTGCTTATTTTTGTTAAGTTATTCACTCTTTTATTTTATTTTTCCAACAACTATAATGGCTAATTTGTTTGTATGAAGTTGTTCAAGTTTCAGGTTCAGTTCAAGGGGACCCTAAAGGAGGGGATTTACACATTAGGCATTCCACTAAACATGCTTTATTGCACTTTAATTTCCATAGTTACCTCAGTACATCATACCTGCCATTACACCGTATGCAAGGTTAAGGTTTCTGCCATCAACATGGCGAGACTTACAACCATAGTGTAATATGGTTACACATTATTCCTAGTCAATTAAACTTTGCATGTTGCCAACCTTTGTAAATAGAAATTAAAGCATTACGTAGAAACCTTTTTATTTAACTCAGATTGCACCTAGTATAAAACCATATAGTGCATCATAAGAGTATTATATAGTATTGATATATTGCGCATAGGGTTATGACACCCCAACTTCATTTATATACATATAAAGCATTGTTGGTAATCGACAATAATTCCAAGTTGACAATAAGGAAATTAATACATAGGGTTTATACATATAGGGTATAACCATCAAAAGATAGGCTTAGGATTATAGTGATATCTTTTAAGCTTAGGTTAAGATTCTTTTAATATATAATTGCATGGTATAATTCATAAATGAAGAGTTTAAATATCTAGCCTTGAAAACAAAGCTCTAATACTTTCCGTGGTGACGTAATACAAGACAAATGTATTAGCAATACAATTTCTGAGATTCAATGATAATTACTATGAAATTATAGAAGCAACTTTATACAGAATATAACTGAAGAACAAAACTAGAATAGATCTCACCGTGGAATACTTCAAGTTACTCTATTTTCTCTTTTTAAACATTGAAGGCTAACTAAAGTTAAATAGGAACTCTTTATACACTTCGAAAGAAGTATCGCTCTTACATGCGATCTGCGACAGAATTTCAAATGCTTTAGCTAAATAGCTAAGTAAGCCTCGGGGTACCCATAGGACCCCTTCATCATCAATAAGAAAAGTAAACAGTTAGCACATATAATGAAATCGGTATCAAGTTATATCTATAAAGTAGCGACATACATTTAAGTAATCATAATTGACCTAGGATGCAGGGTTGAGGCAAAAGCATTCAATAATATTATAATATAGACACAAATACGTTGCATGCATTTTGTAATACAACTTACACACATAATCGACATAACATGTTAGTATAGTGTGATGTCTAGTAAACAAACAAACATTTATTATATTACTTTCGCATATCAATTATAGCACCTAATGCTACCCTGAAAAATTTTAATTTTTTGTGAATTTTTGGGATGTTACACACTGTACACATACTCAGAGCACACACATCAATAGTACTGCTCAAAAATTGTTATATCATAATTCATTTCATTCATTTGTTAATCATTAAGCAAACATAGGTAATTGTCCATTGGATTCACATTATAATCACTTGCATAATTCCATTTCCCTATTTCAGCATATATACGACATTCATCATAAGGGTTCACATGTGCTAATCAATCAGGAATATTTCATATCACAAGTATCCATAATTATCATTAAAGCAATCCTTCATTAGGAACATATTCATTTATCACATACAATTTTATTCTAATTCAACATATATGCAGTTATTTATCTAGGCTTCTTTAGTTGGGTCTCTTACCAATAAGTGTCGTCACTATCAATAGTCATAGCGGGTTTGAGGGGAATTACATAAATGGAAGTCCACGTGTTCGAATCCCCTCAATATTAACCATGCGCCATGGTTTGGGCCTTATATATTGGATCCATGGACCTCGCGTCAAGTGATTACTAACCCAACTCAAGTTGTCGATACCCCTAGTACCAAAAAAACCAAAATAATAGTTCATGGTTCAAACATTGTGCATAAAATAATCACTTTATAAATATTTCATTTTTCTTAAAAAACTGATATATGCGCAATAAACCATTTATTTATAAATATTTCATTTTTATTAATGAAATAATGTGTGAGCGATAAAGCATTCCATGGATAAGTCAATTGCTCATTAAGCAAGAAGGGTCTAATTACTATGCAGTAATAGTTAAACTTTATGAATATTTCAATTTAATTATTAAACAATAATAGAGCTCTGCACAGTAAACAATAAGTTTCCCAATATTTACTTTGACCAAAGAATTTGGATTCATAAAATTTAATTTCAGCCCTGCAAATTAGGGATTCTTTACAAGCATATGGAAGAATTAAAATTCACACCATTTCCATGCACAGTAAATTTAATTACGCTACACAAAAATTTCATTTTTAATCCATATTTGGTAATTTTCAACACTCAAATTGAAACAATCAATTTATGCATTATTATTCATCATAGTGCATAATTAATATTACACTCATTCCATAATTAGGAATTTAACCAAGCCATGCATAACTCCATTTTTTGATTCAAAACCAAGAAACATAACTAGATAGAAAATAAATTGAGGAAATAAAATTGTGTCAATTCCAAGTACAGGATCTCAAACAACAACTCATGAATTTAAAACATTTAATTTTATTTATCATTCATCAATTAAACTAAATTGAGAAATTAAAACATCATTTCTAGAAATTAAAACTTATCTAGAAAAATAATTGAATTGGGCAAATGGCTCTGTGTGAGGCAAGCTCCACCCAACCTTAGGAAATTATACTCATTAATCTTTTAGCAGAAAACCACCCTCGAGTTGGGACTTGTGAATTCACCAAAAAATATTTCCTTCCACCTGATATAACTCCATCATAGGATTATCATGGGAAATTCCTCATGGTTCTAGAGGTTCACAAAGACTTTCAGGCATCCAGGAAGTACAGGATTAATCTAATTCCATTCCTAACCATACACTTACCATCTCGGTTTCATTCCAATCACACCACAATGAAAACCATCATTTCTTAACCAGTGCACAAGAAATCCACCAGAATAGTTTATCCACAATTCACCATTTCCTTAACCACAAAACAACAGTCAAAATCAACCTTAAACAATCAAAGGCTCAAGGATAAATAAGGAAGGTTTAATGGCTAGAGTTTTCCCTACTCGTGACTCAGTTTCTTCACATGCTTGTGCACTCGCAACTCTGCCAATTCGCTACAAAAATTCTCTTTTTCTTTTCAGACTTCTTCTTAGGCACAAGTAATCCCCCCCTACACGGATTCTTTTCTGGAATGAAGGAATGAATAATCCCCTTTCCATTGCATGCATTACTTTAAATGGAAAGAGGGAACCACATGGAATCCCTTATCCACGTTCCCACATTTTATATAAACACATAAATTCCCCAAAATCCCACTTAAGTCATAATTAATTGATAATTATGACTTTAAAACTATAATTAAATCCATTTAAATGGTTTAAGACTTAGGGTAAACTTTAGGTATATTTTAAGGGTCTAAAATGTACCTAAGGGTCATGGCAAATATTTCCCCACCTAAGAAATGTTTACCCCCCTTGCTGACTTTGGTGAATACACAAGTCCTCTATCTTTTTAGTGTTCTATCTCAGCCATAACCAGTTATAATTATTCGTATTATAACGTCGGAATGTACAAGTGTACTTTCTTTCAGTCATTACATAATAGTATTCACATTGTACTTAAGATTAGTTCAGGGGTATTACATTACCTTTTTCCAAAACACATGAAAAAAAATTCAGATTTAATTACATATGTACAATTTTCAAAACAATAAGATAGGGATACTCTTCCCATGTCATATTTTTCAATTCTAGATTACTGCCTTGGTGTTGTAATAGGTCAATTGGACACTTTCCTGTCCTTTGGACCTGCTCATGAAATTATTTCTTCTGTTGACCATTGTATGAATTGGGTGCTCTTGAATTTCCAAATTTGGTTCTTCCTTCAACTTCAATCATGTTTTCTTACTGCTCTGCTTGGTGATTATCCAAGGTTGAATACATGCAAGGTAGATTTCTAGCTACATATTCCACTGTAATAGATTCCTCTATGATGTTTATACTGGCCTCTTGATTCTTTCTTTTCCTCGGGCAGTCCCTGACATAATGTTCTCCTCCACAGTTCCACCATTTTACTTGAAAGAATGGTTTTTGTCCCACTGACTCTGCCACTTTCACTTCACTTTTCAGAATTTGAAGCTTGAAAGGATTAGTTTGGTCCTCCTTATCATCAAAATATCTAAATGATTTTCCCTTTATATCTTGATTCTCTTCAATCTTATCATTCCTAAGTTTATGTTCAACTTGTCTGCTCTTACCCTATTCATACAAGCACTTATCCTTTCAAACACATTCCTTCAAGGTTTGGGGCTCACCATAAGAGATATTATCTTTATAAACCATTGGGAACCCGCTGAGAAAACGTTGAACTTTGACCTTCTCATCCTAAATGAAGTCAACATAACTTAACATTTCCAAGAACCTTCTCTTATATTCTTACATAGATTTATTTCCCATGTTGAGTTCAAAGAACTTCTGCATTTTCTTATCATAGTACTGTTGGGACAAATATTCATTCTTGAATAATGTCTGATATTTCTTCCACAAAATTTATCTTTCGTTTAAACTCTCCACCCATTTAAGTTGTTTCCACCATCGGTAAGATTTTCACTAAATATTATATTTAGCAATACGAGCTTCGCGATTATCATAACAATCATGTAGTTGCAAATATTTCTTCATTTCTAGAATCCAAATATCTGCAATTTCTCCATATTTCCCCCCATCAAATGTGGGAGGTTTAATTTTCCTAAGTTTATCCTGTAATATATTTCCATCCTGTTTTCTCTTTTGATTCCTTCTGGGATGAGTATCATGTTGGATTTATGGCATCTCATTCACATGATGAATTTCATCTATTTGATATTGGCAATGCAACATCTTTTTTCCTTCAAATTTATCTATGGAATGTTGATATCTATCACGAAATTATTTTTTCATTGATTCCTCTTCTTCCCTTCTTACGATGGAAGACACGTGTTGCATCTGATTTTGTAACTGTACCAAATTCTGCATCACTTGTTGATTTATTTGGTTTTGTTGTTCTAACCTCTGTAAAAAAATTCCTTTCCCAAATTGTATGTCCTTCAAGGTTTGGAACACTTCCATCATTCCCATATCAGTCTTAGCCATTGGATTCAATCCTTTGAACATCCATACCAACTTCCTCAACAAAGTTGGATAATGCAGGCTCTTCTACCATCTTTTCAATACTACTTGCCTACTTTTCTAGCAATCTGCAAGTACAATGGCATGAAAAATTATGTTGTCACTAGAAATATGAGATATAATTCATGATTGTTTGTTCATATCATATTTCATATGCAAACATTCATTCCATACAAATAAAATGGAATCCCGAAGGTTCAAGAGCTGTAACCTTATCTCTAATACCAATTTCTAACACACCCAGTGTCACATTAACTTAACACGCATATTTTTTTTCTAAGTATTACATGCATAGTATTTTTATGCATTATTTAAGATAATGCATGACAATGCATAGAAAAAACATATTAAATAAACATTTTAGCAGAAGCATAATTTAATTATATGTCATGCATTTATCAATTCTAATTTTTACTTCATCATTAATTCACATAATACATATTTCCTATTAATAATACCTTATAATGGACCCATGATAAAATACTACTTGGACCAACATTCCTATTAAATCCTTTACTAAAAATGTACATTAAATATTCTATTAAAAATTGCGTGGTAAAACTATACAATAAAACCACATAATACAACACTCTTATGAATTGCACACTAAAGGTAAGCTAGGTTTCTTAGATTAGAAATTACAATCTTCATGTTATGAATTTTCCTTATTATAATGGCAAGGAAAAATTAAATAATCTTATTCGTAACATCATTTATAAATAAAATACTAAGATTTGGGCAGTAAGATCTGCACAGTAAAAACTACTTGCACACTAAAACCTGTGCAATCAGAACTATTTACACAGTAAATACTGACCTAAGGACTTCCCGTTATAATTCATCAAAATTTAATAAATACAACTATAGCTATAACATATCTATCCTTTGAGTTATGTAATTCCCATAATTTTTGTTTATCTATAACAAAAATGATTCATTAAAACTTACTGCACTTATAATAACATATCCTAAGACTAGCCTATTTATCTTAAGAACTGTGCGCATAAATGGAACAAGGAAAATATAAATTTATTTCCATAGCATTATGACCAATATCCATTTAATATTACTGTGCAGTAAGAAGTATTAAAACACTCTAATAATTGCACAGTAATAACTTTTGCATTAAGACATGCACCGTAAGATCTGTGCAATAAGAACTATCCACACAATAACTCTAGATAGTAAATCCTTTCATAGGAATTATTGAATGCACAATAGTTCAATTTATGTTATTCGCCTGCATCCCACCACAATATTCCCATTTAATAGAATTGAAAGAACAATAAGACTTGCGCAGTAAAAACTACATGTGTGGTAAAACTGAGTAGTAAGATTTGTGCTAGGAAAAAGGGTTTTATACGAATCAATATTGGCACCAAGTTATTGGAATAGGTAAACAAGGCTAAATTTAACCTTAACAAATCATTTAACCTTTCTTTAACAAGAAAATCATCATGTGGTTTTTAAATACCATTCATTACAAGGCATATTAATTAAGCCTTAACACATGCTATTTGTTTTCATTTTACCAATAAAGTAAAAATGTTAATTATGCGCATCTTAATACAATTACAACATATTACTTTCATGTGGTTTTTAATTTCAGCATGTGGTTTTTAATTTCAGCCTGTGGTTTTTCAAAACCATGATACCATCCATGCTAAGCTTAAATAACAACCCTTAACAATTATTAATTATCTTATTATGTCTTTAATAAACAACAATAGTTCATGGCCCGTGCGGGGCAGCTCAAGTGGTAAAGATGGGAAGTTGTAAATGGAAGGTCACGTGTTCAAATTCCCTAGTTGTCACGTGTTCGGGTCACGCGAGTACTAGACCAACTCTAGTTGTCGATACCCCTAGTACAAAAAATAAACAAACAATAGTTCATGGTTCAAACATTGTGCGGAAAATAATCACTTTATAAATATTTCATTTTTTCTTAAAGAACTGAGATATGTGCAATAAACCATTGCTTTATAAATATTTCATTTTTATTAATGAATTAATGTGTGCGCAATAAACCATTACATGACTAAGTCAGTTACTCATTCAGCAAGAAGGGTCTAATTACTCCGCAGTAATAGTTAAAATTTATGAATATTTCAGTTTAATTATTAAACAATAATAGTTTCATCTTTGCGCAGTAAACAATAAGTTTCCCATTCTTTACTTTGACTAAATAATTAGTATTCATAAAATTTAGCTCCGTCCATGCAAATTAGGGATTATTTACAAGCATATCGCAAAATTAAAATTCACACCATTTCCATGGACATGAAATTTAGTTGAGCTACACATAAATTTCATTTTTAATCCATATTCGTTAATTTTCAACACTCAAATTGAAAGAATCAATTTATGCATTATTATTCAGCATACCACATAATTAATATTATACTCATTCCATAATTAGGAATTTAACTAATCCATGCATATATTCCTTCTTTCATTCAAAACCCGTAAAATTAACTAGATAGCAATAAAATTGCATAAATAAACTTGTGTCAATTATAGGTACATGAATTCAAACAACAACTCACGAATATAAAACATGTAATTTTATTTATCATTCATCAATTAAACTCAATTGAGAAATAAAAACATCATTTCCAGAGATTAAAACTTATCAAGAAAAATAATTGAATTGGGGAATTGGATTTGTGTGAGGCATGCTCCACCCATCCTTAGGAAATTATACTCATTAATCTCTCAGCAGAACACCACCCCCGATCTAGGACTTGTGAATTCACCAAAAAATATTTCCTTCCACCTAATATCACTCCATCACAGGATTATCATGGGAAATTCCTCACAGTTATAGAGGTTCACAAAGACTTTCAAGCATCTAGGAAGTACAGGCTTAAGCCAATTCCATGCCAAACCATACACTTCCCATCCTGGTATCATTCCAATCACACCACGGTGAAAACCACCACTGCTTAACCAGTGCACAAGAAATCCACCAGAACAGTTTATGTACAATTCACCATTTCCTTGACCATAAAACAACAATAAAAACAACCTTAAACAATCAAAGGTTCGTGGATAAATAAGGCATGTTCAATGGCTAGAGATTTCCTTGATTGTGACACAGTTTATTCATATGCTTGTGCACTCGTAGCTATGCCAATTTGCTACAAAACTTCTCTTTTTCTTTTCAGTCTTCTTCCCAGGAACAAGTAATCCCCCCCCTCCCCCCGTGCACAGATTCTTTTCCAGAATGAAGGAATGAATAATCCCCATTCCATTTGCATGCATTACTTTAATGAATGGCAAGAGGGAACCACCTGGAATCCCTCATCCACATTTCCACATTTTATATAAACACATAAATTCCCCAAAATCCCACTTAAGACATAATTAATTGATAATTATGATTTTAAAAATATAATTAAATCCATTTAAATGGTTAATACTTAGGGTAAAATTTAGGGATATTTTAAGGTCTAAAAGGTACCTAAGGGTAATGGAAAATATTTTCCCACCTAAGGAATTTTAACCCCCTTGCTAACTCTAGTGAATACGTAGTTCTCTGATCTTTTCAGCGTTCTGCCTCAACCACAACCAGTTATAGTTTTTATTATTATAATGTTAGAATGTACAATTGCCTCTCCTTTCATGAAGTACATAATAGCATTCACATTGTACTTAATATCAGTTCAAGGGTCTTAACAAAGGATATTTCAACCTCCTTGCTCACGACGCACTTTTGTTTCGGGTTTTCTTTGAACACTTGCTTATTGCAAGATTTTGAAAGTACCCTATAAGTGAACAATGCTATGTTTCAAAATATCTCTAATGAAATTAGATTGGTGGGCATTAATGGATCCTAGCCCAATCAATCGTACCTAACTAAAATGTTGTTTTGTGACCTCTTGTGCGGGATTTTAGTTGGATGAAATTTTACAAAGTTGATTGTAATGGTCTTTAATTCACTTAGGGAGTGTAAGGGAGGTATTTCACAATTCTCTTCCTTTCTGATTCACCAATATCACAAGAAGTGCGAGGTGAAAAGCATACTTTGGAGGGAAAAGGTCTTTACGTACCTTAGTGTGTGCTAGTGATGCAAACACATGTAAAGTAAGCAAATTGATTGTTGCAAACTAACTAGAAGAGTATAAAGTAAATACAAATGGAGATAAACTTTTAACTCTAAAAGATGCTAAGGGTGCTTTGCAAATCAAAGTACTAATGAAATAAGTGTGCAATGGACGTATTTCACACTTCTCACCCCTTTATGATTCACCAGGATCACAAGAAGTGCGAGATGAAGAGCATACTTAGGGAGACAAGATATTTTAGGTCCTTGTTTGTGTGCAAAAAGCGGATTCTACACTAGCTTTGATCATAAAAACATGTCAAGTAAACATAAATAAGAGAGGTATTGATTACTAGTGACAACAATGAGGCTCATTGAAAGCCTCAAGGTTGGTTACATAAGTAAGTTTTGAGAGATGTGAACTCTTTTACTCCCTAATTTTAGTCTATGTGAGCTAATTACTAAGGAAATAAGTAATTATTGCAAATTAACTTAGTTCTAGTTCATTAGTGAGAAACAATGGGGTTGCAATATTGTTGCATGCAGATAAAAATAAAAGAAAATGATTGTAGCACAGGCCAACAACACTCAACCACGTGATAGATCGAGAAGAGAACATAAAGGGTGTGGGGGTCAAATAGAGGATTATCACGTGGGTTGTGAATTGTTTATCTACATGAGTAGACTCATGACTGTCGAAGTTGTTTATGCACAAGTAGTGTGGCCAAGAGGCCAAGATATGCACGATTGTGTAAAATTAAGTATGGCCAATAAGGGGGATTTTTGGAATAGGAGGTGGTAAACTTGATCTCCTACAAATGGTAATGAACTAGAATTAGTCACTCAGTAAAAAAAAAAAACTAGTTTAAAAGAAATAAACAAAAATAAGCAGAGTCTCAATTAGAACCGTTATGGAAAAAATTGCACAAGGGTGCATCCCCCCACTTGGTAAGGGGATAATACTTGTAGGTTGCAGCAATACCTTAGTCCTTGGAGCCCCTTGGGGGTTGTGTGTGTCCTCCAAATGATCCTACAAGTGGTTTTTAGTGGAATTTAAATAAAAGAAAGAAAACTAAATAAAAGATAACAAAGGAAATGGGGGAAGAATGCAAACTCAAGCAACCAAATGTTTGCAAAACCACTTTGTATTGCATATTGGTCAAGCATGTACAACACCTAGGAGGTGTAGGGTTTAATGGAATCTAGCAATATCCCTTCGGGGGGTCCTTCTTTTCCAAACTATATGCTAACTGGGTGAGAGAACAATGGAGAGAAACTCTTTCCCCTTGGAGGAAGGTGGAAAGGGATCTTTGGAATGCTTACAAAAGTAGGAATAGGTGAGCTATGAGGAATCTCTAAGACAAATATAAAAGCATAAATTTTCTCTTCTTTCTCACTAAAATATGCACACCCATGGCCTCCTTTTATAGGCCAAGAGGTGGACAAGAAACAACTAGCTCCAAATGTGAATGCCTTCACCTCATGAAGTGGTTCCAATACACAAGGGGGGTTATTTAATGCCACAAGGAGTTTAAGGATCACAATTGAGCCTTCAATTGTGCCAATGGTTGGTGATATTTGACAGTCGCACAGATATCGAAGGAATTTCCTTGCAAGGGTCGCACGGGTTTTGAACTGGTAACACACGTTGTAACACATGTTAATAAGGGTTCAACAAGACAACATATCCATTTGACTGCTTTTGGGAACTTTTGGACTCATGTTTCCTTTTGGATTTGTTGAGGATGATTTTAGTGAGCTGCATTCTATATGTTGATGACACCTTAATGCAAGAATAACATAAATGTCACATATGTGCAATATTTAGGCGTTAACAAACTACTTCCATAAATTTATTTTTGATGATTTTTCTCCATCATATGAAGTGATATTATGGAGGAAAGACAACAATACATGGTTCCTACAAATTTCCATCATGATTCTATAGTGATATAGTGGCTTTTACATCCATCTTTTATTTCTTTATGGAGGATTTGTTTTCTTTGGATGGTTATGCTTATTTGGATCCACATGATCATTGTGCACATTTGAAGAATAACACATAGGGATTCATGGAGCTTAGGATCCATCAATGAGGTGTCATATTAAGTGCATGTAGATTGGGGTCGAGGTTATGGATAAGTCCCTTGGACTACTTCAACACTATTGTCAGTCCTTGCATAAGGGACACTAGCTACTTCAACATGCAATTAGCACTCATACATGGGACCCATGTTTATCATCGATCTTCTTAGACTACTTTATATCGGTGGCTAGCATTTGTACATGGGACCCTAGTTCCATGGATTACTAGAGCATTGTGATAAATACTCATCCATGGGACACTAGTTTATGGTTGTTCCTCCTCACATCAAGGATTGGTTTATGAGGCCTAATTAAAGAAGGTCCACTAGTTCAGGAAAAAATTTATGGGCAAAATCTAGCCCATGGAATTTTTTGTGTTCTTTTCCAAAATACAAATCGTTATATTCCATTTTTTCCTAAAATGATTCACCTAGATTCCACATGCTATATATATTTTACTCTAAACATTGCAAAAAATGTCCAAAAACTATATAAAATCCTTAGAAATTTGAATGTTTTTAGAAAAAATATTGCCAAATAGTTTATGGTTGGAAATTCAAGAACTAGTAAGATTTTCCAAGGTTTATACACTTTAAGAAAATTTTGGATGCTTAGAATTTTCCCTGCACTAGGTAGTTAGGAGGTTTTCATGGTTAGAGTTGTCTTGTAATCTATAAATAATTATGGAGTCTTCATTATGAGTCACATGTGGAGTGTATTGTATTTATATATTATCTCATAAGAGGTTACCCCATCAAAGAGGCAAGTGAAGAAAAGTGGATTTCTTCCATAAAAGGATCAATTATAAGGTGTTTCCCTACCTTAAAGGTTTTGATACTAATAAAGTGTGTAGAATTTTTTATATCCTATATATAGTAAAAATTTTAGATCTAAGGTACATTACAAAAAGTAGTTTTTATTCACTAAAATAAAATTATTATTTTCTCCATTCTTTCCCAAAAACTTATTTCAAAGACTTTATCAACAACTTTAGCAAAATCAAAAGAGAAAAGATAAATACTATTACCCTTCCTTCATGTTTTCTTGGCAACAACCCTAACAGTTACTATGCATTCAATAGTTGAAATCTTCAACTGAATATTGACATGAGAGAGAGCCCAATCTTTTTTTATACCCATTTACTTATTTTCCTCTCTAACATTATGCTAAGTAACATACAAAATAAGTTACTCACCATGATAGTTATGTAATTTCTCACATTATATATATCACCACCTTTGTGAATAGGTATCACTTTGCTATCATGCTACTCTAAAGGAAACCTACCCAATATGACTTGATCAAATATATATTTGACAAGTGCAATAAAATATAGATCTCCCTATCATTGATCAAAATTTCCATTCCCATCCCTCCCAAGGGGTTCAAACCCATCCTAAAGGGATAATTCAAAAAACATCCTTAAAAAATATAAAATTATGAGATTGCAGTGATTTATTAAGGGAACAAATATTATAAAAATTCAACAGAAGGGTCACATTTTTAACAAGACATCAGTTCCTTCATTCACATTCCTTGGCTACTCAATGAGCATTGAATTTCCATACTATATGAGAACAAATGTGAATCATACAAAAGATTCAAGGTTCACCACCCATTACTTTCCTTTGGCATCTACTAATTAAAATCATGTCTATTCTTGTTGGATCTCATCTATTTCTTGACAATTCCGCAACATTATGTCCATCACATAGCTCATGCCTGGATAATCCTATCATCATATTGGCATATGCACCATTTTAAGTTCCACTTAATTGAGATACCCTCAAAGAATTTTGGACACCTTGTCTTTTTGAATCCTCAATTACTTGAATTTATGTGTTATAAGCATTGTTGATCCTTGTCTATATGAGAATTGGCATTACAATTATTTTCTATACTCCATGTTTTGGAATCTTGCACTCATCATAATTTCATTTTATTTATATATTTTTCTCCACTCTTGGCTTTGTCAAACACCCAAACAATAAGTCATGGGTTATGGGTGTACATTACAATGGCATTGGGAACTTCTTAGTAAGAATAATTGCAAATGTCTGGCTCAATGAAATTTTTGGAAAAGGGACAACAAACATTTAGGTAACCCATGGAAATGAATTCATCTCTCTTTCTTCATGTTTTCATATTCCATCTCACTAAAAGTATCTAACATGTTGATTCATAGTTATGTTATTGCAATGATAATTTTATGTATTTTTATACTACAAGTCATGTCATGGTCATAGCATTGGTATCTAATATTTGATTATTGTTTTAGCACATTCTTGGGCATCTTGACCCCTTAGTATGTAATACATGGTACCCCCTTATTACTACAATAGATACTTAATATGAACAAAAAGCATTTAATTAATAATTGAATATATATATATATATATCAACAATCTAATGATCATGTATGATTTTACATAAAACTATTTAATGATTTTGTTTCGGAATTCTATTAAACTATTTCAAATTTTCCAACTTGCATGCTCTTAATTAAGTTTAGATATGAACCTACACAAAATGAACCTTTTCAACATTACAAAACCTAAAATTGGGATTACACTAGTGATAATTGTGACTCTATTCTCTAGTTATTCTATTTTTTGCATCATAAAATCCTCACTCCTTTGTTGTCCAAAATGATCATTCCCATTTTCTTGATTCTATGCATTTTATCTGTCTCACTCTTTCAATTTTGTATTGTTTCTAGCATCACTAACATTAGTGTGATGACGCCGTGTCAAATATTTTGAGAATGCCCCATAGCTCTTTTTCCCTTGGCCTCATCCCAAGCCCAAAATGAAGTAGATGTATTATTTGTTGCATTAATGCTTGGAGAAACATTTATTTTATTATGTAATATTTTTAAGAAATCTAGGAAATAAGTAGCATAAATTTTGTTATCATCAAACTTATGTGTTAGGAATTATGCTCTGGCATTCCACTTTGGTACTTATTTTTGCATGGTTCAAGAAATAAAATGAAAATGTAATCAATAACAATAACATGTTGTGTGGCCTTGGTGACTAAATTCCTTTAGTTTTATGTTTTTATGAATGTTGGAAAGCTCATATCATAGACATTTTATTCTAAATATTAAAGAGTGGATCCAATAATGTTAGATTTTCATGTTCCTAGAGTTCGATAAAAAGATTAGGATCTTTTATTGCTAGTGCTTTGATAGATTATAATCCTTCAACAAAGGCCTCATGATATACTACAATTTCTTGTTTTCTAATGATTTCTACAACGGACATGTATCTCATGGTTGTAAACAATATTGGAATATGCTCAAGATTTCAATCCAAGATACAATCCTCACACATGATATCTATTATATGGCAATCACGAAAAAGTTTGATTATATCATTTCCTCTAAAGTTTTATATTGTCATTTTTAACATTTAGAAATCCCTCTGATAAAAACATGGATCAATGTTTATGAATTTATTATTAGTAATGTACATATAACACATCATAAGCTTAATTAGGTCTTGTTCGAGTTGTTGGAAGGAATGATCATTATCCTTCATAACAAGATTCAATTGTTGAAAGTGACATGTTGAGATCTTAGTGAATATATTATTGTAATGGACTTGATCCATATGTTGTTAAAGCTACGAGATTTTGATTACTTGCATTCACTTGAAACACGCAGGAACACTATCTAAGAAAAGAAGCTTCGTTCATCCCCCAACGACTTGACTGGTTCAAAGGAAGGATGGGAGGAGAGCGTCTTGGTTGGTAGGGTAAGGTTTATATAGCCATAGGAAACCATAATGGAGGGCTCAAGGGTCGAGGTCAGGCCGTGCTATTTCACCTTTATACTCCCATTTGATTGGTTATCTTTGACCCTCTAAAATCCAAATTAGCATGGATACCATCCCTCAAGTGAGAGGAAGTACTTGGTGGGTTTCCCTAAGATCTGTATTTCATGGAATATATATATATAACTCATCATAAAGTCAAATTATAAATTATAAATTATACTTATTGTTAATTTCTATTAACTTTTAACATTGTAAACAATCGAAAGGCAATATTTGTCTTAGATTTTTTTTTTGAAATGTGTGTTGAATTTTGTAATGATTCTAAATTATATATATTAGTTTATTAATTATTAGTTATTAGGATAATGGTCATTCTGTTTCATATTGAAGGGATGCAACATTTACGTTCTCATGCATATGTATTGTAAATATACTCAATGTAAAATATCATCAATTATTAAAAACATTATTAGATATATATTTGAAAGAATTTCTTTCAAGTGGTATCAAAGATTTCGGCTCGACGAAATTCTGCCCATTCTCCCATACCCCACCTCATACTCTCTAATTCAATCACTTCTCTCCATTTGTTTCTCATCATTCTCATCCATTTCCCATCACCTCCATGCACCCTTCTTGCACCAAATCCTCCATGCTCCAACACACCTTCCAATTATCCTTTATCTTCTCTTCATACCACGCTATCCTTCTTCCCCACACTACACGCCTCACATTGATCATCTATTAATTCTTCCTTCCCCGCATTCTCTCATTTACCACCTGTTAATCAATTCATCTCTTAACCACTCCATGCTCTCCTTAGCGCCCCATCCAACACACTCTACTCTACCTACTTCCCCACTCACTCCACCTCCAATCTATAGCTCCACTGCTGCTCAACATCACCCATGCGATCTCCTTTTCCTTTACTCTCATCAATCCTCCACCCCCCTCCATTGTTCCCTCTCCTCATACGCTAAAATTATACTACATGCCCCCCTCTATAAATGCGCATTACACTGCATCATCCCTCTACACCTACAACAGTACTCACCATAACCCATGCTCCTCTCCTCCATGTCCACCTTTCTCACACAATCCTCCTATGTCTAGCTATGTGCACTCCTCCACCCAAAATCCATTTACATACTTCCACATGGTTCACCTGACCCATCTCCTGCATACCCCCATCACTCCATTGTTCCCCTCGTTTCCTTCATTCGATCCCCTCCAAAAACTATTTCTATTTCACCCTTCCTCCTTCTCCTCTCCCTCCATCCCTACTCACCATCATCCTCGTGTGCCTTGCCCTTCCTCCCTCTCCTCACCCTCCATCGTTCCCCTTCCTCCTTATCTCCATTAGGAGCCATTCCCTTTCTCTCACTCCTCCATTCTGCCTAGGTTACGCTCCCTATTTCTCACGACCATTCCACATACATTAGCTTAGGGTTTAAAACCCTAGCTCCAACCTTTTCAAAAAAATAATATTATAGTAATAATAATTATTATAATTATAATATTTTAAATATATAAATAAAACTATTAAAGCTATTAGGAGGAGGAGGAGGAGGAGGAGGAGGAGCACCAGCACCAGCTATTTTTTTGCTAAAAATCCATTCACCTTTGAAGGTCTTTATAATTTAAATTGCAATGTCTGCAACAATTGATAAAGTATTTTGAAGGAATAGTAGAAATAAAAGAAATGTTAATAAAACATGAAGAACAACTAAAAAATAAAAGAAGAAGAATTTATGCATCTTAATGATAAGTTTTTTAGAGAAATAATTTTTTTGGTAAAAAACCATGAAGAAAAACTAAAAGAAGAATAATTTATGCATCTTGAAGAAGGAATTTTCAAAGAAATTGGTGAGGTTTTTGATGATAACCCAAACAAAAATGTATATACACTAGATAATAAAGAAGATATTGATCAAGAGGGTGAAAATTTTGAAAAATAAAACAACCAATAAATTGGCCAAGAAGCAAACTAGGAAGAAAATGATGAAGATCAAACCATGGTAGATGTTTTGAAGTCAAGGAATGGGAATGATCCAAGTCTCAAGAAAAAATCCATTGATCAAACAATGAACCTTCATTATGGGATAGGGTAGTTCAAAATCGCTACCACACCCAGTATAGAAGAAAAAAAAAATCCTATCAACCACCTCCATATATTCCCCCTCCCTGAAGGATCACGCCATTAGATGTTGAAATTTGGTTTTCATTAGTGTCAAATAATGTCAAATAGGATGTCAATTGATTCAGTTTGAGTCATTGATGTCAATTGATGTCAAATTGGATACAACATTCATATGCCAGTATAAATAAGCATATGGAAGCCACTTTGAAGAAGTATATGTGCAAGATGGTGAAGGACATGGATGCCAATGTGAAGAAGTATATATAGAATTTGCATTCAATATGAATATGTGTGTCCAAAGATACATCATGCATTATGAGTATGAAGAAGCACATAAGGAAGGTACATCATGCAGATCCACTTCAAAGAAGCGCATAAGAAATGTATCCTACTACATGTGGTACCAGTGCAGATAACAAGTCCACCAAGTCATACTCTCTCAAGGAAGCCATAAATGAACTGGTTGGACAAAGGTACATGTGCACAAGAAGCCAGAGAGTTGGTTAAACCAAGGTACAAGTTTCAAGCATGTTGAAAGAAGACTTCGGAATGCGCAATCATTGCTTGATCAAATATTGGGAGTGCGCAAACAGTAAGAAACTAGATACTCCTGAAAGCATGCAAGTATTTCCAATTAGAAGATGCTTTTAGTTAGTAAAGGGTGCACAAGTTCCAAGAAGGGTACATCAACTGAATTTGTTTATGCATAGATTACGCAAAGAATTGATACCTCAGGAGCGCAACACTCACAAGGGATGGTACGAAAAGGGTCAAAGACTCATCAAGTTGAAGAGAAAGGATGTGCATATACCTTAAAGAAATGGTACATCAAGAGAGTAAGAATAAACCACTAAATTGTAAGTCCCACTAATTTGTGGACCAAGGATGCACAAGACCCACAAAAGATGACACATCAACATTGCAAAATATGACATGTTTAAAAAGCACAGTCCGTGAAGTATGGAAGAAGGGATGCCACAACCAACTTGTGGACATACAATCCTTGTAGGACATGTATAAATAGAGATGCAAGTTGGATATTTGAATTAATCTCAATGTCGATATTGTAGAGCTTCAGTTGGAAAATACAAATTTATATTCGAGCATCAAGGGCTCCAGGACATAATAACATGATCAAGCGAGGAGCCGAGTGTGCACATACACAAGAATGGTATAGTTGATGGTGCACAAAATGATGATGTAGGTCTGTGAAGGATGCGCAAATACTGAAAGGAAGAAACACGGAAATATGAGCAACTGTGTGAATATTGAATGTCAGAACTGCAGTCAACACGAAAACAATCACATATGTTGTAAGTAAGGAAGTAGCGCAGAGATGGAACCAAAGTATATCAAAAGATGCGCAAATGTTTGGATGATGCACGAAGACTAAAGTGAAGTGTACGAAGTTGAGTAGGCCATCTGAGGTGCGATGACAGAGCAACATCAGGATCCAGTAAGTGCATCAAGATGAGGATGATCTGAGACAAGTTTGTTAAACCGAAAGGACAAGTCAATTTATGCACAACATGTCGTTCCATTAGGGGAGTTTTGATGTAAAAAATGGGCCTCAAAACAAATAATGTACCATAAAAATTCACTTTATAAGAACCAATAGGATTCAAGATGATGATTCAACCATAAGGGTAAAATTTGTAAAACAAATTGGAGGGGGAAAAAGAAAAAACTACTTTTTCTTATCTTATTTTTGACATATCTCCTTAACGGTTCGCCGAAATTTCAAGTTTCCACACTCGTTGGATGCGGATTTTAATTCCGCATCCAACCCATACCCACACTGCATACTTCTGAGGCACCCACGACATGAAAAATTGAAAAATTTAATAAAAAGAAGTAAAAATATGCGGATTTTAATTCCGCATCCAACCCATACCCACACTGCATACTTCTGAGGCACCCACTACATGAAAATTTAATAAAAGGACGTAAAAATACGTTTTTTTATTAAATTTTTCAATTTTTCATGCCGTGGGTGCCTCAGAAGTAAGCAGTGTGGGTATGGGTTGGATATGGAATTAAAATCCGCATCCAACGAGTGCCAAAAATTGAAATTTGGGTGAACCATTAAGAAGATATGTCAAAAATACAATAAGAAAAAAATAGTTTTTATTTTTCCTCTCTAAAATTTAGAACTCTTATTTTATTATTTCCCTTAGGAGGCCCATTTTAGACCTCAAAACTCCCCTAATGATTGTCTAAATGACTGTGGCACTTAAACCGAACATACACATCAGTGAGTGCAATTCCATCTGTTACTGGTGCATTGTTTCATAACAACAAACTATCAATTGAAAGCACCGTATTAGTTGCTGAGTGTAGTTGCGCAGTAGCAGATCGACAGAGCATACCTTAGCGTAGAGTTCAGAATCAACAAGCACTCAGTACATGAAGTAAGACATCAACAGAAGTGTAGAATTGAGAGGAATGAGAATTCAAGTTATGTATGTAGTAGAGTGACATGAAATCGTCTGCAAACGAAGATAGCGCGCAACATAACTAATATCAGAAGATCAGAAGTGTGTGCAAGTTGGAAGTTCATTAAGTCAAAATCGTATATTGGATATCTGGATGGCAGGATGGGGCAAGGAGTAGGGGATTTTAACCTCCTTCCAGTTGGTGCTGAAGAACACAAGGAGTTGGAGATTCCTTTAGGTCGGTGCTTGTAAAACCAGGGGTTCGGTTTCTCCTTCCAGTTGGTGCTGTTAAACACAGGAAGTTGGTGCTTCCCTTAATGTATCCTCTTCATTACAAAAGAGCATTTTGTAGTTTTATCCCGATTGGGTTTCCATGCCAAATTCCCATGTTATGTGTTCTTTGTCTTGGTGCATATATGGATGACTTTTTTTTTTATAAACATTAAGATTAAGTTAAGACTAATTTGTTAAAGAAGGTAAAAACTGCTAATAACTACACTAATACTGATTCACCCTACTCTCTCAGTATTAAATCGATTCCAACATTAGATACAAGGAACGATAAGAGCCAATGTTTCAAAGACAATGCTCCAAATTGGATGCGAGCTCATAAATATGCATATGCACCTAAAATTAATGAATATTATGTCACTCATGTGAGAAAATCCGTACAAGGAACATAGTTGAGTTGCATAAATGTTCACACAACTATAAAATCTATAAAAAAACCTAGTGAGAATCTAGAGCAAAGACGAACTAGAAGCCAAGATGGGATCCCAAATTGAGGCCAAGGCCATTATAAGGAAGATGATAGCAATGAAAAAGAAAATAAATTTGTAGAGGACGAGAATGGATTCCAAAGTGTGAAAGATCAAGGTAATTCTGGAGAAGAGTTTTATGAGAATGACAATAATGGAAATGAAGATATAGATGCACCATATATTGATGAATATGAACATAATGTCGATGGCGTTGTGAATAAGATGAACATCTCAAATACTATAATGATGAAGCACAAAATATTGATGAATATGAAGATGATGCTAATGATGATGACGTAGAAGATGAAAATACAGAAGAATATAATGATAAAAATAAAGGAAATGAGAATGACCTTGATGATCATGATGATTTGATTATGGGTACTTTAACAGTTGATCATCATTGTATCGATGCTTTTGGATTTCACTATGTAGAATTTTTTGAACCGACATTACGGATGAACGCTCCACCCATCTTCAGGGAATCACAATAAAGTTGTCTATATGTTAGAAAATGCTAAGGCTGAATAAAGAAGGAGAAGGTAAAATTCCCATTAAGATTAAAATAAAAAAAATATTAAATTAAACTTAAGAATATGGAAAAAACCTAAAAACGAGAGAACAAAAATTTAAAAAGAAATTTTTATTTTGTGAGAATAAAACTGATTTAAAAAATTAAAAAATTTGAAAAAAATATAGGATTTAAATTTTCACATGCCTAAAAAGGAATGAAATTTAAGTTATAAATCAAAATACTAGAGAATAATCAAATAATAATTAATTTAAATTAAATTAAAAATAAATAAAATTTTAAAAATAATATATATATATATATATATATATATATAGATATATATATATATATATATATAAAAAAAAAGGTGAGGGAAAAGGAATGAAATTCATAATAATAATAATAATAAGGGGAGGTTTAATTGAATATTTCATGTATCCATTCATTATATAGTTTATATCTCCTCCTCCATTATAACCCCAACTCCCAACTTTTTATTTTTTATATATATAAATTATAGCTTAACAAGTTTTAACTTTTTTTATTATATATATATATATATATATATATATATAATATTTAAGTTCATGTTGAGGTTATGATTTAAAATAAGAATAAAAAATAATAATAATACGGATTTACTTGAATATTTATGTATCCATTTATTATTTATATAGTTTATATTATCTCTTTCTCCTACATTATGACCCTAACTCACACTTTTTAATATATATTTTAATTTATTTTTAATTTCTCCATTATTACTAACTCCCACTCTTTTTAAGAGCATATATATATATATATATATTTTAATTTAAATTAATTCTTCTTTTATTATTCTCTAATATTTTGATTTATAACTTAAATTTCCCTCCTTCTTCGGCATGGCAAAATTTAATTTCTATATTTTTTCAAAAAATTTAACATTTTCAAATAAAATATTTTCTCACAAAATAAAATTTTCATTTTAAATTTTTTTCACTCATTTTTATGTTTTTTTCTCTATTTTTAGATTTAATTTATCATTTTTTCTAATTTAGTATTAATGTGCATTCTACCTTCTCCTTATTTATTCAGCTTTAGCATTTTTTAACCTACATACAACTTTATGGTGATTCCCTGAAGATGGATGCAATGTCCACCCGAAACGTTGGTTCAAAAGCTTCTACATAGTGAAATCCAAAAGCATTGATACATTTATCATGGTGATGTCGAAGATGAAAAACTAGAGGAGAGGATTAAGAAGAAACAAAAAGACATTTTGCAAACTAAGATTTTGGTTCCTCGAGTAATGTTAAATTGTCCTCCTTGTTATGTTCCCATGTTCAAGATACTTCCCATATGTGGTCACTAATGCTGGGAGAAATGTGAACAATTGTTTCAATAATTATTGAATTGTGATAGTTTACTTGAAGCAGGAATTCCTTTTCAACATCAATCACACCTATTAATTCCAAAGTGTGAAAGATCGAGGTGATTCTGGAGAAGAGTTTGATGAGAATGACAATAACGAAAATGAAGATACAAATGCACCAAATATTGATGAATATGAACATAATATCGATGACGATTGTGAAGAATATGAATATCTCAAATATTATAATAATCAAGCATAAAATATTGATGAATATGAAGATGATGCTAATGATGATGATGTAGAAGATGAAAATCCAGAAAAATATAATGATGAAAATAAAGGAAATGATAATGACCTTGTTGATCATGATGATTTGATTATGAGTGCTTTCACAGTTGATCATCATTGTATCAATTTTTTTGGATTTCACTATATAGAAGTTTTTGAACTGACATTCCGGGTGGACACTCCACCCATCTTTAGGGAATCACCATAAAGTTGTCTATAGGTTAGAAAAGGCTAAGGCTAAATAAATAAGGAGAAAGTAAAATGTCCATTAAAATTAAAGAAAAATAATAATAAATTAAACTTAAGAAGTGGAAAAAAACTAAAAATGAGAGAACAACAATTTAAAAAGAAATTTTTATTTTGCGAGAAAAAAAATTATTTGAAAAAGTTAAAAAATTGTGAAAAAAAATATAAAAAATAAATTTTTCCATACTTAAAAATGAATGAAATTTAAGTTATAAATCAAAATATTAGAGAATAATCAAAGAAGAATTAATTTAAATGAAATTAAAAATAAATAAAAATTTTCAAAAGAAAAATACAAATTATATATACATGTGATGGTTTCATGATTTAAAATAAGAATGGATAATAATAATAAAAAGAAGAGGGGGTTTAATTGAATATTTCATGTATCCATTCATTATTATATAGCTTAGACCACCTCCTCCTATGACCTCCTCCTTTTATTTATATATATATATATATATAAAAGTTTAAAATATTGGAGGTTGAGGTTGTGGTCATGATTTAAAATAAGAATGAATTTGTTTTTGGCTCGAATCTCCTTGAATTGTGGGATTGACTTGTGGGATTGACTTGTGGTCTAAGAAACCATGACCCAGGGGCATCTAAGCCATCAAAATCACCCAAGGCTCCCATCCGTCCTACACTGCACCATCCAAAACTTGATTGGGTTTTTGGGTGTTACCTCCCACCTAAGTCACCCCTAAGGGGAATTGAACTCGGGTCGCCTTGCTAACGAGACCCACATCTTAACTGAGTGAGCTAGAAAGAATTGACAAGAATGGAAAATAATAATAATAACAATAATACAAGATTGAATTGAATATTTATGTATCCATTCATTATTTATATAGTTTATACCACCCCCTCATTTTTACTATTTTAATTGTTAAACCATAATAATTAGTAAATAAATAATCTCAATTGGTCCACTCTATAACAAAAAAAACCCTCAAGGTCTAACTTGATAAATGAAGCAAAGGGGAAACTTGAACACTTTCCCTAAAATGTTGTATATAAGAAAAATTGAAATTTGTGATGTCAAACTCAAAATCGAAATTACAAGAGAGTTACAATATATTATTTTTAAAGAGAACGATGCACGAAAGACATCAAGATTGTATTAAATGGATGATTGGAAAACACAAATATTGACAAATCTTATCATTTAAACGATAAAACAAACTTTTTTTAGGTTTTGAAAATGAATAATCTAACAAACTTTTTTTAGGTTTTGAAAATGAATCATCTAAGTGTTAGAAGATTTAGACTTTTTATAACTATCATCAGCGAAATTGAATTGTATAATCTTTGGTCAAATTACAAATTTTCATTGATAAAATTACACTTTTGTATAATTAATGGAGTAAGCATTCTCAAATATCCATATTTCATTAGCAATATACAATCTCAAAAAAATGATAATTTCAATTTCAATAATTCTTCTTAATTTTTAATTAGATATTATACAAAAATACTAAGAAAAAACCAAATTCATCTAACATAGTAATCCAAGTAGACTCTTCCAACATTTAGAATATTCATTTTAAAAACCATATTCAAATATAATTCATTCAATTCCACCGTCTTAAAAAAGATATGAAGAAGATAGCTCAAGAAGATGAAATTCAAACCGGCATGTTCCCGTGTGCCAAATATTAATATATAATCAACATCGAAAAATATAACAACCCAAGCGCCATTCGTGGCGCCAATATCGAATTTGAAAGTTCATATATTTGTTAGAACCGTTGACGATAGAAGTACAAGATTTTGAGACCAAATTATGGTAAAATGGCTTAGTTTTGATGCAATGCTTATATTATATTATATAGTATGATATTGAATTCAATTCAACCCAAGAGCACCGAATTCTAATATATAGAATTTAAGGGAAATATATTTTAAAGTAAAATTTTACACCCATGCCCAAAAATATTATACATATAAAAAGATATTACTTTTATTGTGTATATATTGTAATTTTATATTATTTTTAACTTTTTATACAACTACCTTCAATCAACTTTTTAAATTAGGGATTTTTTTATTAGTTTTCTAAAAGACAATTTTCATTATGCACTCACTTTCATATTACGTTTAATTTTTTTTATATCCCATTATAATTGTTTATAAAGTATAAGCTTATTGGGTTAGCTTGATAAATAAATAATTTTACATCACACATACATAAATGTTTGTTTGAATACTATTACTCTGTATTCGAAGCAACCTTCCATCCATTCATATTTGTTATTACCTTATGGAAGAATTTAGAAAACGTGGTTCTTAAATCTTGTTCATGTTAGCTTCCATGTTACTTTGAAAGTGTTTACATCATGTTTGGGGTGCGCCATTGGATTTGGGGTACATGGTGTATGTTCCTCCCTTGGATCATCCAAGATGGATTTTCCATGGGAGATGGATTGTTATAGATTTGCGCATTTTCCAAGGGTCAGCGGAGCCTTCCTCCATCATAGAATCAGGGAAAATTTTAAGAACCCTCCCCCTAAATTTCTATGTATAATACATAGGTGAATCCCCGTGATAGATAGGAAATATGAAGACTATTTTATCAATGTTATTATGTATATACATTTTTTTTGCAAAAAAATCATTGAATTATATAATTTTGTAAAATATTGACAAATCTTTTACTATATTATAAAACCTTGTAAAAACTTGACAAATCTTTCACTAAATAATAAAACCTTGTAAAGTCTTGGCGAATCTTTTACTAAATTATAAAATCTTGTGAAGTCTTGGTGAATTTTTTGATTAAGTATAAAACCATATACAGTAATACTTAAACATATACAAAAAATACTAAATAGGAGATAAATCATAATAAACGATCACATAACAAGCCCTCTTTTGGTGGTAGTTTGGCACCTCACTCTAACTGTCACAGTAAAAGAATTTCACCATACTCTAGAAGAATATTATTACAAAACAACAATGAATTTTTCATCATCGTGATAAATGGAATCAATGTTAATATGAGGTTCCACCAACACCTCGATTCTCATTTAGCTCTCCATGTTATTACAAGGGCCCACCAACATCTCATTTATGCACACACCTTACCATATATCATTTTAAGCGAGTAATACCAATGCATATATGTATGTTTTTAATGAATCACAAGTGTTGGAGAATCTTACCAAGAAACTAACAGCTTTCCTTATGTATCTTAATTCATCCGAAGACATCTCTGCATACTAAATTTAGGAAGAGTCAGTCAAATAACACACTATATCATCAATTCTAAATGTTATTTCCGCATCATTGATCATGAGCTTCACAATCCCTATGTTTATTGGGGAAACTTTGGATCCAAGACGATGGGATTCAGAAATCTCCTAGATGCAAATGGATTGCTATAAGACCTTATAGTAAATATAAAATACCCTCCTCATGTGGACATTAAGTAACTTGCAAAATGAAACTCAAGATATTTGTTTCTCACAAGAAGCGGATGAGGTGGGAGGTTTCACGGTGATCTAGGGTTTGCAAGTTTGATCAGTCGACTGTTGGTTCTGTCAGGGCCCTACTCCTGCACCTTCTCATTCGGGAAGGGAAATTCCGCATGGATGAATCCATGGGTGGGGAGGAACCTCCTCCTCCTCCAGACTTGGATAAGGAAAAAGGTAAAGAGGTAATGCAGGGATCTAATATCCCTGCTAGGAAGAGAGGAGAAGGGTCTAGCGGCTTGAGTGAAGCGGCCCCCTCGAAAGATGAAAATAGGAAACCAGGGCAATGTATGCTGAAATCCAAAATGGTGCCCAAACTTCGGATCCGCTCAGATCGGATTTGAGAGGATATTTAGTATATGAAAGAGCATGCTCTAATTGACAAGTTTGTAGGGATATGGCCGGCGGAGAAGGCTCTGATTTGGTGGATTAATACCACCTAGAAACCCCAAGTCCATTATGATCTTCAGCTCGGCACCAATGGCTTCTTCACTGTAGTTTTCTTTAATGAGGCTGACTGCTCCATAATTTTTGACAATGGGCTATATTTACTTAACTCGGCGGGCCTTTACCTGCGTCCATGGAAAGAACACTTTAATCCTGATAGGGAGAACTTAACTATCGCTCTGGTCTAGATCCGACTGTATTCCCTCCCCTCGGAATACTGGAAAGAAGAGATCCTCACCGATATCGGCAATATGTTGGGTGTATTCATCAAAGTCTCAGAGCAGACAAAGAAGATGAGATACACATCGTATGCCAGAATATGCCTCTATATGGATATCTCCCAAGACTTTCCTGATGGGATTGAACTCTCTTGGGATGACGAAGAATGGTTTCAATCGATTGTCTATGAACAAATCCACTTCAGATGCAGACGGTGCCATGAACATTGGAATCTCTTCCGCGATTTCCCACTTAATTAAAGACTAGGTGATGATAACAATCTTGAAGGGAATAATGTAGAAGGGTTCACAAAAGTGACTACCAAGAAGAGAGTGGCCAAAAAAATAGCAGGACCTGAATTTAACAAAATAACTCAGACCCACAACAGATTTGAGGTACTGCAACTAGAAAAAGTTAGTAAAACCCCTAAGGAAGGTCAGAGTCAAGAAAATCAAGTCTCAAAGCTATCCCCCATCACTTTGGAAAAAACTTCCCAAGAATCAGAAAAGGAAATGATTATGTCGGATATTCCCCCTCCAAGGGAAGAAGGGGAAGAAATGGAGTTAGGAGAGTTAGATATGGAAAGTTTGGAGGCATCCATCATAGCAAAAATCCCAGATTCCATTTCGCATAAGCATCTTTCCCTGCTAGAGAAGGCAATCCTAAAGACAAACAACCTCAAATACTTGGGAATAACCTCGGAACCCCTTAAGGAATAGGATGGAAAAAAGAAAGGTAGAAAAGAAAAAAGAGGAAGACAGAACAATGCATAGTGAATCCATATGGTAGGGTCACAGCTAGTCACATTAGGACAATATCCTACCATTTTAGTAGCTCTTGCCTCAACCCCCAAGCAGTTATAAGATGCGGATCACAACTTGGAACATAAGAGGCTGTAAGAGCCTACTGAAGATTCGTCTTCTAAAATGGAAAATCAAGATTGAAAAGTAGATGATCATGTTCCTTCAAGAAACTGAGTGCTCAGAAGCTGAGTTAAGAGTAATAGGTAGGAGAGCATGGCCCATATGTGAAGTCATGGCGATGGATGCGAGAGGAGCGGCGGGAGGGATTGTAATTCTTTGGAACCCGAGGGAGGTGACTCTCACAGGATTTTGTGCCTCTCACTTTTCCCTCTCGGCCGCATTCTCTGTGTTGGGTATAAAGACTCAGGGCTTTCTATCCAACATATACGGACCTTCCTTAGTCAATCTGAAACCACCTTCTTGAACTCCCTAAACTCATTAAAGGAATTGGTGGGTAATGTTCCATGGATTCTAGGGGGGGATTTCAACCTGATACGCACGCTTGATGAGAAAAATGGTGGAATTCGTCAATTGAATCCCATAAACGAATACTTTAATGAATTCATCGAAGCTCTAGAGATGGTGGAAATTCGAATGGAAAAAAATATCTTCACCTGGAATAACAAGCGAACGGGGGACATGAGCATTTCTTGTCGTTTGGACTATTTCCTGGTCACGGAATTAGCAATGTTGGCAGGAGATGAGTTGAAAGCAGTTGTACTTCCTTCAGCTGGCTCTGATCATTGGTGGATAAGTCTTGAATGGTCGAGGGTTGGGGAGAACCTCCATAGACCATTTAGGTTTGAGCAGTTCTGGTTGCTCCACCAAGATCTCCCATAGAAGCTTGCCAGTGGTAGTTTGAGATAACTCACATCAAGGGTACGCTAATGTACCGGTTCCAACAAAAATTGAAGATCCTAAAAGGTAAAATTAAGCGTTGGAATCTGGACTCCTTTGGGAACATATTCCAAGAAAAAAAGTGGTTGGATAAGGAAATGAAGGAGGTACAGCAGAAAGGTATGACCCAGGTCTACACTGAGGAAGTGAGAACTAAGGAGTGGTGCCTTATGCAAGAACTCAATACTCTCGAGCAACAAGAATAAATCCTACAGAAGCAGAAATCTAGAAACCATTGGCTGCAGGAAGGGGAACGCAACACCAAGTTTTTCCATAAAGCCACTATTCGATATCGTCAAGGGAACCACCTAGTGCGGCTAAAAAGAGAGGATGGCACACACGTTGAAACTCAAGTAAAAGTGGAAAACACCATGAATGAATTTTTTGTTGATCTATTGGCAGAACCTGCAATTGACAGACATGAGGCCCAAACTCAGGTGCTGCGATTCATACCAAGGGTAATAACGGATGACCACAAACTCATGCTGATGAAACCCATTGAAATGGAAGAATTGGAGGCAGCAGATAAAGCACCAGGACCAGATGGGTTCACCACAAATTTATTTCACTCCTGTTGGGATTGGTTGAAAGAAGGAGTGTTGGCCCTCGTCGAAGATTCTAGGAAGACAGGAAGTATTCTAAAAGCCCTTAAAGCTACCTTCCTTATGCTCATACCCAAAGAATCTAGCACAAAAGACCCAGGTAAATTCAGACCGATTTCTTTGTGCAATGTCATCTATAATATTATCACCAAAGTAATTGCCAACAGACTTCGCCCTCTTCTCCTGCTTCTCATTTCCCCTGAGCAAGACGATTTTGTGGAAGGTCGACAGATTCTGGATGGCATCATCCTGGTGCACGAAACTATCCACTCTTTGAAGAAGGATAAAATTCCAAGTATGTTGCTAAAGCTCGACCTCTCTAAATCTTATGACAGACGTAATTGGCATTTTCTTACAAAGGTTCTCAGGAACTTTGGCTTTATAGCGAACTGGACCAATTGGGTGATGAGTCTTGTCTCCTTTGCTTTTTTTTGGATCCTGGTCAATGGTACCGCATCACATCCCTTCCAGGATTCATGTGGAATTCACCAAGGATATCCTTTGTCGCCCTTCCTTTTTATTATCATTGTTGAAGGTCTGGGTCATATGCTTAAAGCGATGCAAAGAGAGGGACAGATTCGAGGGATTACTCTTAGTGAAGGGCTAGACCCTCAAACACATCAGCAATTCGTTGATGATACTATGTTAATGGGACCCTCTACTGTTCAGGAAGCCATAAGCATGAAGAGTGGGTTGGATACCTTACTATAGGCCAGTGGCTTATAGATCAATAAAGAGAAATCTCAGGTGTATTTCTTTAATACTCTGAGAATCACCAGAAGAAACATCCTCAAGATCTTAGAATTTTCGGAAGGACTCCTGCCTTCTAAGTATCTGGGTGCTCCCCTAGTGGAATCTACTATTTGTCAAATTTCCTGGAAGGATTAGCTTGATAAACTCAAGCAGAATCTAGGCCACTGAACCTTCAGAGGCTTGAATCTGCCAAGTCGTATCATCCTGGTCAAATAAGTGCTCCAGGCCATGCCTCTCTACCTGTTCTCTATTTTGGCAGCCCCTAAATCTATCCTCAAGCAAATTCACACCATTCAAAGGAATTTCTTGTGGGGTGGAATGGCTGAGCACAGGAAATGGGCCCTGGTCGAATGGGATACCTTATGCAAACCAAAAGATCGGGGGGTTTAAAACTTCGGGACCCGGTCAGCTCAAATAAAGTTTTGGGGGAAAACATTTAGTGGAGATGGATTACCCACACCAAGGAACCGTGGGGGAAACTATGGAACTATAAGTGTGTGCCCCAATGGCCCAAACAACAATTGATAAGATTTGGAGAGGACCTATCGGGCTCGATCATATGGAAAGTGGCACAGGAGAACAAGGGTCTCATCCAAAGACACAGATTTTGGGATATTAGAGATGGTGCCTCGGCCTTTTTCACACGGGATGATTGGAAACAATTATACCCTACATGACCAACTGCGAGAACATCCCGAATCTACTTCTCTATCTTCAAAATAGTCCTTTAAAGCGGGTGAAGTAATTTTGGGAGCCCATATCTGCTGATGCCCACTTCAGGATATGGAAACCCAAATCTTGGTGGAAATCCCTTACCCCCGACGAGAATTTGGACAACTTCTATGAGGATTTGTGTAAACGTAGGATTCCCAGGATAGATGGCCTAGATAAGGTTCGTTGGGGGTATACAAACACTGAAAATTTTAGCATCAAAGAAGCAATGGGATTGTATATGGAAAACCATAGAATGGCGACTGAGGAGAACTGGTGTAAGATCTGGAAAGGTAATTATTGGCCCAAAATCGCTTCTTTTAGATGGCTTTTGTTACAAAGACGCACCCTCACATGGGATAATATTCAGCGTCGGGGGATAATAGGACCGCCTAGATGTAGCATGTGTGAGACAGACTCTGAAACCATTAACAACCTTCTCAACTCATGCCCCATGGTCTCCTACCTATGGTAGAAGGGAGAAGAGCATTTTTAGAAGAGTGCTAAGGTTCGTTCTCACCCTGATCTTTTCATAGCCAACTGGCCACCCAAAGCATTTAAAAATGAGATTTTGAATAGGATTTGGGAATTATTTCCGGGTTTTGTGGTCTAGGAACTTTGGAAGGAACAAAACAGGTGAATTTTTAAGACAAAACTTGAAACATTGAAGCAGTCTGGAATCTTCTGGAAATTCATTTAAAGGAAATGTTAAACTTGAGCCAATGGACTCGAGAATCTTGGAAAATGGACAATGCAAAAAGACAAATTATGAACGACTGGGGTATATTTAACTTACCGGCAAGCATTGGCCATCTCCGCAAGGTAGTCACACCTCCTCTCAGCCCTGAAGTGTGGAAGCACCCGACAGAAGGCACGTTCAAGCCTAACTTTAATGGTGTTGCGAAAGGAAATCCTGGCCCGTTCGGATTCGGAGGAGTTATTAGAAATGTAGAAGGCATGATTCTAAGCACATTCTGGGGTGACTTAGGGGACAACACTAATAATGTGGCTGAATTGGAAGGAATGGATAGCGGATTGCGATGGGCCTTACAGCAGGGATGAACACCTTTGGATGTGGAAGGGGACTCCCTCATCATCATCTCCACTATGAGGCGCATTCAGCATGGCTCGGCCATAGCCAAGGTTTCCTACAAATGGAAATGGGAGATTAGACTCCTGGTTCTGAGGATTTTGCTGGAATCCAACCAAGCCATACAATTCATGCACGTCCATCGGAAGGGGAACAAGGTGGCAGACACCTTAGCCAATAAAGGGGTGGGTGCTTGTATTTCCTTCCTCGGTGTGCTGCGGCAGGATATGGAGAACGATAATCTACGTAGGAGATGTGATGAATTAGCCAAGGCTGATCATGGCCACTTGGTGCATCGCATGGAGGAGGGCCAGAATGGAAGGACACACCAGGAGGCCAGCCGGCCTTACAATGTTTTGCATGCGGCCTCGAACGTCGACAATGCTCTTCTCCATGTCATTTCTGGGAAAGATGGTTGCCCGACCTTAGACCATGAGGAGAAGAACGAGGCAGTTGATGTTTACGGGTAGTAGGATGAGTTGTCGGAAACATCTGATCCGGACACGTTCGATTCCACTATCAATCATCATGTCAGGATTGTCAGTACAATTGAGGGTGAGGTCGAAGTGATGATAGTGGAGAATTACAGGTAGCATGGATCAGTCGGACGCCCTCAAACATCACTCTTCCATTAAATGGGGTTCAAAGCATCATTTTAGGCCTGCTTCACACCATCTGTTTTCATCATTGTTTCTGCATGGTAATTGGGTTCTTAATTAATAAATGCTTCCATGCTTCTGGGAGTAAAGTTGGTTGTACTCCGTCGAAACGAAAGTATTGTTACCACGAGGTTCAAGCATGTGAAATGGTTGTCTTCACTGATATGGAGGTAATCGGCCGATACAACGCCATGAAAGATAATATTCTCGCCTGTGTCGGGAAGAGAGAAAATATTTTGGATCCAAGCATGATCTACTTCCTTCTCCCATCCAAAAATCCTATAAATATTCACGTCTAGGTGGGTAGTATCAAGCCGAGAAAGACACATTTTGAGAATTGCCCAAATTATCCCGTGGTTTTCTGTTGGCTAAGTGTTTTGGATTCGGAAGTTATGGCTCCCTGTATGAGAGCCAGCACTCGCAGGGGCTCCAGTTGGGGTGTGGATCCACTCGGCCAGGGGGAGAAGGCAGCTTACCTGGCAAGGGTTCGTCTCAGTAGCAATCCTTAGAGATGGAGACACTGGTTCCTTTGCCCTTTAATTGCGACGCTCAATATCTGGCGGATACTTTGGCTCACATCAAGGCTCAAATTGCTCATAGAGAGGTCTCCCTCTTGGGTGAATATGAATCCCACCTGGGAAGGAAATTGGTTGCCAACCCTTTCTAGGCGGTTTGGATTCTTCTAGCCCGTGACATCCAAGCTAGGCACCCGCTAGCTCATGGCATTCAGAAGGCTATTCAGATTATCAAAGGTGGTCAGCATACTAATGCGGCTGGAGTTCGCCTGCTCAAATGGGAACTTAAGGACTACCTGGATCTCGCTAGGGATCTTCCTCGAGAGGAACCAGTCTCTCCAAGGAGGGAGCCCTTAGCTCCCTGATTATCCTTTCAGGTCTTCCGCCCTACGGTTGGTTTTCGGTTGGCAGTTGTTTTTTGTTTCTTCTTTTTCATTTTGTGGCTTTTTTTTCATCTGCCTCTGGTATATTCATTCTGTGCGCAGACTCGGGTTAAGTAATGGGAATCTCTTGTTATGGGGGCCATTAGGCCAGGGCATCGCCAATGGGGTACAAGTAGTGGCTTGTTCGTCTGTATGTTTACTCTGTATTATTATTCAGTTTTTAGTAATAGAAGGTGCTACAACTTACAAAAAAAAAGTAACTTGCAAAATGAGATTCAACCCATAAAATATGGACGAATGTAACTATGACCTTAATTTCCATGATCTCTAGAAGGAAAAAGATCCCCTAGCAACTTCCATTTTTGGAAATCAAGGGTGAATGGGACTTGCCTAGCAATTATTCATGGGAGAACAGAGGTTTAACTCATTTTTTAAGGGATGGAATTATTTTTTATTGCTTCCCCTTTTAAAAATTTGATGGGGCTAACCTTTTATTAATTAAAAATTAATAAATAAAATGTGTGCTAATCATACTTAACTGGTGTTTAGTAAAATAATATCCCATTAAAAATTTAAAACACCTAAATTTAGTCCATGGGATAAGATTAGCCCCTTAAATTTCCATGTATGGAATTCCATTAGACGGACCTATCAAGCATCATCTAGCAAAGTGTTCTCACATATTTAGAAGATGTAGAAGGGTCAATCGGCGCATCCTCAATAATAGTGTTGACATCTTAAGGTATCCATCAGAAGGGTCGATGGTATTCCTATAAATTGGTATGAAACAAAAGGGTTAGTTGAATTTCAACACAATATTTAACACACTCATATGTGAAGGCCAAAAGAATGTACTGGGTTCACTTGGAAAATGAAGACTAAGATGGAAAACTAATGAGAGATAAAATATTATAGCCCAACTACTACTTTCCTAGAGGAAATAACAAAATGGTTATTAATGAATCCTGAAAAGAGGCAACTATAATTATTGATGTTTCCTATGATGAGCTAAGAATCAAAACACCATGAACTTCAAGTGGTTGAAATTGCATTAAATATGTCTTTTAGGTGCAAAAAGATCAATTTATCATGAATTTCTTAAAAAATATGGAAAACAAATTGTAAAGGAATCAATTAGGATCCCTATCCCACATTGCACTCTGCATCCTTCTAACCCAGATCCAAAATCTATTTAGGATACATTTGGGGTAAGAATTTGGGAGGGTGAATTTGAGAGTGCTAAAATGTTGGAGGAATTGTGAGAGACTCTATTCCCTTGAGAAATTTTGATGATCAAAAGAAAATAGGGTGAAGGAATGAACCGGTGATGGAGGAGGATGAGTTTGTGCATGACAATTTTGTAAGCATTCTACCTCATTTCCAACTTCATGAAAATAGATTCACTTCCCCCCCAAAATGATTGTCATGCTAACTATGTTGGAAAGTAGCAAGGAAAAGCAAGCAACAAGGAACAACAAGAAAATGGATTCTCAAAATGGCCATGCTACAACAAGTATTCTTCTCCATTCACCCCTCACTCTTAACCAGTTATACAATTGGAAGAGAACTTTATTCTCAAAATGAGAACTCTATCCATAAAAACTCATATTTTTGCATAAAAAACACCAAAAATCAACCCTGAATCAAAACATGGTGCTACCAATAGCACCACATTTGTTTTGTTAAAAATATGGACATGGAACAAAGCAATCATTCTTGTTGTTTACAAAAACCTTAAAATCAAGCCCCAAATTGAAAACTAATGCTACTGGTAGCACACATTTTAAAAAAATGACATTTTTATATCAATGTATCATAATTTAAAATTGTATTTATTAAATCTATTTCATAGTTTTGGACCAAAACACCAAGAAACAACCCCAAAACAAAAAGTGGTGTTACCAGTATCACCCCCTTTTTTGGGGGGTTACATTTAAAAATTTATGGAAACCAGAGGTGGTATCACTATAATCGAAATCTTAAATCGATCCCCAAACTAAAAAGTGGATCTCCTAGAATCATTGCCAATTTTTTTCGAAGCTAAAATTAAAAAAACTTTAAAAAAAGAATGAAAAAAATAAATTAAAAAGTGAAAGTTTAAAAACAAAAAATTATTAAAGACAATTCAGAAACCAAATTTAAAAAAAAACATAAAAAAATATTTACAACTTTCAAAGAAATTTATAGATAGAAAATTTTAAAAATAAATCCAAAAGATATAAAAAAAATGTAAAAGATAATGAAAACAAAACACAAATTTTAATGTTAAAAAAATATACAATTTTTTTTTTAATAACATTTTAAAAAAATAAGTAACCATATTTGAAATAAAATTTAAAATAAAAAAATCAATTAAAAAAAAACAAAATTCCATTTTTTTTAAAACATTTAAAAAAGATTTAATTAAAAAAAATAAACGAAAATTTATTGAAAAAAAAACTAAAAAATTACAAAATTTAAAATATTAAAAAAAAAAACAAGCCGCCCCCTACCCTCCCTCCCTCGTCCCCCTTTTCCCTCTCCGCCAGGCTGCAAGGGGGGCCTGTGTGGTGCAGTGCACAGGGCGGGGAGTAGGGAGGGGGAGGGGAGGGGAGTGGGGAGAGGGGGAGGTGGGGCAGGGGAAGGGGAAGAGGGGGAGGGGAGGGGGAGTGGGGGAAGGAATGGAGGGGGGAGAGGGTGGAGGGGAACGAGGGAGGGGACAAGAGTCGAGGTGGAGGGGAGGAGTGAGGGAGCAGGGAGGGTTAGAGGAGGCAAAGGGGACGAGAGTGGAGGGGAGGGTAGGTAGTGGGGAGGGAATTGGGGAGGGGGAAGGGTAGTGGAGGTGGAGGAGGAGTGGTGGGGGGATTGGGTGGGTGGGCGGGTAGGTTTAGTTTTCTTTAATTTAAAATTTTGTTGTTATTATTATTATTATTATTATTTTTAAATTTTGTATTTTATTTTAATTTTAATTTTTTTGTTGTTTTTTTTTAAATTGTTAAAAAATTTAGTACTAAACATAAAAACATTGAAAAAAATAAAAATAAGAAGTTTTAAATGTTTTTTTTTTCAAATTTTCCCTTAAAAATTATTTAATTAAGACACAATTTTAAGGAAAAAACATCAAAAAAAGATATTTTTTTTTCAAACTAACTAACTTCTTAAAGTTAAATTTTTTTGAAAATGTATAAATTTTTTCAACATAACTAACTACTAAATATTTGTTTTGTAAAATTAAAAAAAAAACACATTTTTGAAGAAAAGTTATAGTTTTTTTACAACCAACAAGTTTCAAAACCTCAAAAAAAAGGTTCAAAATGAAAAATTGTGCTTTGAGTATACACACTTTCTGAAATGGGGTTAAAACTAGCTACTAAAATTGACCCCCCAAAAATGAGAACAATGTCGGGTTCTCGTTAGGTTGTATAATATGTTTCTTATAACAAAACTTATCAAATGCTTCAAAAATTGAGATCTAATAGCCTACAAACACAATTAACACAACCATTTTGGGGGGGAATTGACTCCATTTGCATTAAATTAGAGATGAAATATAATGCTTACAACATTGTCATGTGCAAAGTTATCCTCCTCCATAGCCCAGGTTCACTCCTTCACCCTATTTTCCTTTGATCACCAAAATTTCTCAAGTGAATAGAGTCTCTCACAATTCCTCCAGCATTTCCACACTCTCAAATTCATCATCCCTAATTCTTACCCCAACTTAATGACTCTTAAATAGAATTTGGATTTGGTTGATAAGGATGAAAAGTACAATGTGGGATAGGGATCCCAATTGATTCCTTTACTTCTTTCCTTTACACTTTGTTTTCCATTGTTTTTAAGAACTTCATGATAAATCGATCTTTTTGCACCTTCAATCATTGTAGTTTGTGGTGATTTTATTCTTAGCTCACCATAGGCAACTTCAATCATTGTAGTTTCCCATTGTCGGGCTTCATAAATAACCACTTTCATTTTTCTTCTAGGAAAGTAACAATTGGGCTATGATATTTTGTCTCTCTTCAGTGTTCCATCTTAGTCTTCATGTTGAAGGTGAACCTAGTACATGTTTTCAGCCTTCACATCTAAGGGTGTTAAATAATGTGTTAAAACTGACCCTTTCCCAAAGTATGGTATTCCTATAAATTGTATCCAATAGAAGGTTTGGCCAATCCTTTTGTTGTTATCCAGTATACAAGTCTGTTGATATTTCCTCTTCCATAATTTTATCCTCTTTAGAGGGGAGACAAACGAATTTCCAGTTGATCATTCCTCCATCATATAATTTTTGTATAAGGTTTGGTCAACACTTCCTCCATCATTTTTCTCTCATAGAGAGAGACCACAAAGAAGTATCGAACCAGAAAACATCAACGGTGGTATCAACATTTCAAGGTATCCGGTAGAATGATTGGTCGATCCTTTCCCAAAGGATGGTATTCCCCTTGAAGGATATTGACTAGAAGGATTGGCCTATTGTTCCTCTAAACACACATTTCATTAAATTTGGAATAAATAATCAATCTAGAATTCCAAAATAACCAAAAAAATCAATTCAGGGCTTGTTCTTCTAATAAAATATTTCCAATTTTAATGAAATATGTGTTTCTAGTATCCAATAGATTTTTTTTATATACTTTGTCCGCCATAATTGTATTCTCCTTGAAGGGGGCTTGAGGATGAGTTGGGTAATTCTTCCTCTATCTTAGAAATTTTGTCGAAGGATTGGTTGACCATTCCTCTAGCATAGTGTTCTCATAGATTGATAGCACATAGAAGGTTACATTGACACTTCCTCAATGATGGTGTTGACATATTGAGGTATACATTGGAAGGGTTAGTCAACACTTTATTGAAAGATGATATTCTCATTGATTGGTAGCTAACTAAATGTTAAGACACCCATTCCATGTTTATTTAGTAGATGGGTCACCTGATGCTTCCTCTCTATAATTTTTCTCCTTGAATATGGTGCCACAGAGGTTTTAAAAATCCTTCCTCCATCATAGGATTCCATTAGAAGGGTTAGAAAATCATTCCTCCAATATTTTGTTCTCATTGAGGGAGACAATGGAGAAAGGTTGGTTGACACATCCGCAATTAATTTCTCAATGTCTCTAGCTATAATCCATTGGAAATATTGGTTGATCCTTTCACAAAGGATGATATTCTCATCAAAGGGTAGCCACTAAAAAGGTATTTCTATCTTTCCAAATGTATCAAGTATATTTTTCTCTTGACACTTCATCCTCCATAACTACATTCTCCTTGAAGAGGGTCAACCAATCCTTTCTCTATCATAGAAATCCTTTAGAGGGATTTTCCAACCCTTACTCCATCTTAGTGTTCTCATGGAGTGAGATCATATTAGAAATGTAGACTGACACTTCCTCAATGATGATGTCAATGTCTCAATTTATCCAATGTAAATATTGGTTGACATTTTCCCAAAGTATGGTATTGTCATTCAGATGTATCCATTGGAAGGGTTGGCCACCCCTTCCCTTGGTATCTAGTTGATGGGTCTCCTAAAAATTCCTCCTCCAAAATTTTATCCTACTTGAAGGGGGGCCATAGAATTATCGGTTTATCCTTCCTCCATATACTTCCCACAGAAGGGTTGGTTGGAAATTCCTTGGCATTATGTCCTCACCTAGATATACCATAGAGAAGGTTTGATCAACACATCCTCAATGATGTTACCAATGTTTCAAGGTATCAAGTGGAAATATTGGTTGAGCCTTTCCTAAAGGATTGTATTCTAATTTAGGGGTATCTGGTAGAAGGGTCAACTATCCTTCCAATCATATCCAGTAAATTGGTTATACAATACTTTTCCCTACATAATTGTATATTTTCAAGGTGAGAATGAGCAATGATTGGTCGATTCTTCCTTCATCAAATAATTCTCTTAGAAGTTTCAACCAACACTTCCTCTGGAATAGTGTTTTCATGGATGAAGAGCATGTAGAAGGGTTGGGTGACAATTCCTCTATCATAGAATTCCTTTAGAGGGATCAACCGACCCTTCCTCTAGCATAATATTCTCATGGAGTGTGATCACATAGAAGGATCAGTCGACACTTCCTTGATGATGTTTTCAATGTTGATGATGTCATTCCCGTCAATTGTTATCCAATGGATGGTTCATCCACCCATTCTGTTGGTATCTAGTAGATGGTTTTCCCAAAAATTCCTCCTCTCAAATAGTATTCTCCTCAAAGGGTGAACATAGAATTTTTGGTCGATCCTTCCTCCATTATATAATTCTAGTAGAAGGGTTGGCTAAGACTTCCTCCAGTGTTGTGTTTTCATGGAGGGAGACACAGAGAAGGGTTGGATGAAACCTCCTCAATGATGGTGTTACCATATCAAAGTATCTAATTGAAAGGTCTGGTTATAATTTCCCGAAGGATGGTATTCCTGTAAAGTATTTTTTACTAGAATCGTCATTCAATCCTTCCCTTAGTATCCATTGGATTAGTTTCCCAATTCTTCCTTCTCCATAATTGTGCTCTCCTGAAATTCATTATCCATGAAGAGTTATTCTTATGAAATTCATTACGAGAAATGGCTCCAAGTGTAGAGTGATTGCATGTCCTTATTACCCATTCTAATGATATATTTATTATCACTATTACTTGTAAAAAATTGTATAAATTTGTTCAACTTAATTCCTAAATGTTAGAAATGTCTTTTGTAAAATTTCCAAAGAAAATGGAGGTTTACGTTATCCTAGAGAGTTTATATTAACTTATGATATTTATATAATTTGGTTTATGTTCATTTTTTTCTATATATTGGATTTATGTTTATTTTAAATGGCTATGCTATTATTTTTTTATGGATTGTTTTGTTATATTCTTGTCAATGTAGATTATAAAAAATGTATTCTCAAAGAATGTTAGGTTTTGAACACCATGTGGACCTTTTTTTTAATGGAATAAATGTTTCTAACAGTATAGAATTTACAAATAGGAAGAAATTGCACAATGAAATCAAACACGAATGTGTCATTGTAAATGTTACTAAGTTTTTTAATGGATATGTTCAATTGCTGCATGCAACAAGAGGTGTGGATACATTGTTAGAACAAAAAGGATCTTTTATTGAATGGGATGCATCAAATAATTTTAACCACATCAATTTCTCTCTACAAGATTATGAGGTGAAGCAGAAACCTTGTATTGGTTTGAATAGTGAAGATAAAATTATTCTCTATAAGTCTAGATTTTTTTCTTCATACAATGAAATTATTACATAGATGTTCAGATCATAGAGATTGCATTTCCATAGTTTTTGTGACAAAACTAGATAAAAATGACTCACTTGACGGAAATATTTTGGGATATTTTTCACTTGGTGTGCTAGTGAAGGAATTGTTGTTTTGCTCTAACCTTTTTGTGTAAGAGTTACAATTTGGCAGCCTTGTATCTTGGCCAATAAAAAAGATGGTCAATTTCAATACAATTTTATTATTAGATGTTGAAATCAAGAATCAATTTGAATGTTCAAAGACACAAATGAACCAAACTTACAATATTAAGTTTGTGGGAGAAAAGGCGAATCTAGTCCATTGTTGTTCTTCACAACCAAGTTATATTTCCAAGAGAATACTTTTAAATGCTATGAAAGAAGAGGTGGTGCAATTTTCACCATTGGATGGTATGGAATTTGGATTTTAAATCCAAAAAGTATTCATTGAATGTGAGAAATGTTCTTTTATCATGAAGCTCTCTTTGAAGATGTCCCACAAACCACATGCTTGATCTTAATGATGACTTTAGATGTAGTAGTAGAAAAAAATTCAAAGGAGCCTGTTTTGAACCTTTGGAAACCATTTGAGGCATCTCATTTGCAAATGGTGTATCCACCTATGGATAATGAAGATTGTGCCATTAAAAATATTGTGAAAACAAGACCATACAATCCTATGAAATTCCAAATTGGGATTGCATCTTGTAAAGGAAGTTGAGCACAATATTTGAATAAACATTCGATGAATGTGCATTATATGCAAAAATGAACACAACATTTTTTTAAATAATTGTATTTCAAAAATTCCATTTCATTCAATGACTGGAATTTATAACAAGGTACATTTCATGAATGAGGATTCAAATTTAAGACACTTTGTATTAAATTCTCTAACATCAAATGTGCATATTGCTAGACACATAGAAAAAGAAAGGAGAATTCTACTTACAATGATGTTTGACACATTAGAGATTTGTCAAAACTCATGGTATAAATCTTGTGGAATAAAAAGAAGCACATTATACAACTCTAATAATTTGATTATAAAAGGTGATTTGAGGGGTGTGAATGGAAATATTGGATTGAGAATGTCTAGATCAAATAATATTGCAATAATATCCATTATTAATAATATTTTGGAGAAAAAAATAGATAAGATTACACATTTAATCCGTTCAATATGTCATGATAGAGAAAGGACACCTCTAAATTTATTTCCATCTAATATGTCCTACGGTTTGATTCACAAGATGAATAATGAGAACATCCAACATATTGGTCTCCCTCAGTTGTCCCAATCAAGTTTCACCAAAATATTGAGAAATCAATTTTTAGATGTTGCAATCATGAAGAACAACGTTTTACAAGGTGTAATGACTATATTTCACTCATGAACAAGCTCAGGAATGCCATTGATCCAACTAAAGTCGAGAAGTAGTGAGAAATTAAAATAGCCCATAATCACTAGATATTTTATGTTGTCGCCAGATGTACTATGCCAAGAGATTATGTTTAGCAAAGAGTCCAAGCACTTACTTGAGCATTGTGCATGACAATATGGATAAGTCAAAGAATTCTATACCAAGGTTGGGTGAGAAGTAAAATTCTATTAGTAATTTCATAATCTTCCCATTTCCTTGACTGATATGCTTACACATGGCCACAAGACTAGGGGATTATTCCACTTCAGTATTTCCTTCTAGAGATGGGTTCAAATTTCATTATGATTTCATTGGCTAAATGTCTAAAATATATTGAAGAATCAATGGAGGAGCAATATGGAAATTTATTTTACAAATTGGAACATCAAATCATCCTTTGCATGAAGCTTTATTACAATCTGAGTCTTATGAAAAATGTTTGATGTATAGGAAAGATGAAATGTAAGCACATGATAAAAGTATTGATAATACAAAATTTTGCAATTCAAATAAAACATCACCACGAATATTATTGTTGCAAATGGATAATTGTGTTAAAGTTAACAAAAAACGCTATGTGTTTGCATTTTTATCTCTTCTAACATGAAGGGGGGTATTTGGCATGGTTAAATTTTGATTCCTCCCCATGTAATAAATAGTTAAAGGAATAGATGGATTTATGGAAGGTTATCAACTAAACTAATGTGCAAATACATGTTTTCACTACTAGAGATGACAGACACTTATAGGACATGTGAGGATCACAAATCTTATGTCTCATATTTAATTGATGAATTTTTAGACTTCGAGAGATTTTTGGAGCCACAAATACTCATTGATATTTCTAGGATCGCTCACAACAAAGGATGAAAGTTCTTCAAATTCCACATCATTAATGACAATCCAGTTATGCAATATAAATCCTCTCTATGGAATGAAACTTGGCCACTTCTTTTTAATATTTGGTGTTATTTGCTTGAACTCAAGGGGACCTTCTAATATGGTTTGAATAAAAAAATGGATTAGAAACATATATTCATTATAAAATAAAGAGATAGATGAGGGAAGTGAAAAATATTGGAATCCAGAGATAATTTATTATGATAATATATATAAATTTGACTACTCCATTTCAAAGAATTGAGCACTCAACAACTAATTTCTGGCCATCCATAGTGCAACAAATAAAATACACTGCTCCTATAAATTACTCACAAGAATAAATGGAAAAATACTTGAGGAAAAATTTCATTGCTATTGATGTTTCTGTGTTGGACTTCTATGTAACAAGCCTAGACATGCATTATATCCAAACATTGGTGTTGTAGAGGGGAAAATACTCATAGTAAAATTACCGGAGGAAGATTGTGTTATATGGTTGGGTAGGGAAATGGGAGGTTTTTACTAAGATCGAGTTGCTACTATCAAGTCTTACAAATTAGAGGTTCAATGGTGGAATGCAACTAGAACATTAAAGGACCTCAAAGAGTTGTATAGAAATTGTTTAAATGAAAAAAACAATGGGTTTTTAGCTAAGAGGAAAATATGTTCATTTATGTGAATAGAATCATATGGGCATGGTCACCAAGGGAAGGATGGAAAATAGATAATAATAAAAAAAACAATGAGAAAGGTCTTGTCACAATTAAGGCACAATGAGAATAGATGGAGCATAATGTTGAGATAGGGAGTGATGCTGATCAATGAGACATTAATTGAGTGATGATGTCTTAAATATTTATTAAAAAATATAGCTCTTCAATACAATTTTTGTCATTACTTGTTTTTATTTTATTGTGTCTCTTCAATCTTGAGATATTTATTACTAATATTGTTTGTATAAAATTATTCAATTTAATGTTAAAATGTTAGAAACTATTTTTGTGAAATTTAAAGAACAATATGGAAGAGCACATTAACTTAGAGAGTTTATATGAACTCATAATATTTATATTGGTTTATTTTCATGTATTCTTTGTTGGAGTATCAGTTATAATTGCCACACCTCTAGGACTATAATGTGGACTGATAGCCACACTTGAATCCTTGGACTATGTGCTTGGATTCAAATTTTTACCAACATCTACAGGTTTTGGTGTAATGGCGAACCTTATATGGTATCAAAGCATAGGGGGTACTAAACTACTTATTGTTATTTTTCTTTAATTATTTTATTTCTATTGTAGTTGAATTATATGAATGTTTTATTGTATTATTGTCATTATAGTGTTGGAGTATCGGATATAACCACCACACCTCTAGGAATATAATGTGGATTGATCGCCACACTGGAATCCTTGGACTATGTGCTTGGTTTCATATTTTTACCAAAATCTACAGGTTTTGGTGTAATGGCAAACCTTATATGGTATCAAAGCATAGGGGGTACTAAACTACTTAGTGTTCAATGATTTCTTGTCACTTATCTAGCTTGTAGGCTGAGAAGGTATTTCACAACCTTCCTTTTTCCATCAAGAATGATTTTGCATCCACCTAAGGAGGATTTTGTAGCCACCAAAGAAGGATTTTTAATCCACCAAAGATCCCATTTATAGTACTCATTTTCAGCTATAAAGAAGTGCAATTATTTTCATCGAAGGCATGCTCATTTACAAACATCAAAAAAGTGTACTTCCAGCCACTGAAGAGATCATTTGAAGCCATAAAAGAGTGCTTTTGAATCAATCAAAGAGCTCATTTGAATCTATTAGAGATCTCTTTTGTAGCCATGGATATCCTATCTCCCTAGCTCATTTGATACACAATTGGTATACTAGAGCTAGTGTTGTTGAAGGAGGCCCCAAAAGCTTCACAACTCATGTCCTACAAGGAATTATTCAGAGACATTCAGAATATGAAAGAGGCCATTGGAGAGCTTCTCCCACATCAGGTTCTTGTTGAATAAGAACTCTAGAATGTCTTCTTATTCTCCAAATATGAAACCTCTCCTCCTACATTTCACCATGCTCTACACAAAAGCTTCAAGGGATTTTATCCATTCAAAGCAAGGAGTGTTAAAGAACCACCATTTAGGCAGTTCAAAGTGTTTGGATCTCATGAATGGGCTCACATGCACTTCAAAAGAAGGAGGAGTTCACAAAGGTTTGCATGGATCTTCATAAATCCCTTTACCAAGTAGTAGTGCACCGAGCTAAGAGCTTCTTTGGGAGTAAGGGAATTTTCTAAGGAGGCTCCTTAAAGTATTCCTTTTACATTCTCTTTTATGGTTTTTTTTTCCATTGGGTTTTATTCCTCTTTCCCAACTTTGAGATAATTTAATTTCTTTTATGTACATGGGTACCTATAATGGATGAAAATTGTCGGGACCCATTTTCTTTACGTAGTTATTTTTACCTAGTTAGGATTATTGGGGGGTGCAAGAGTAAATAACCCTATTAGGGCATTTCCTGATGAGTATAATGGCCCAAACCACTCTCAAATACACCTTCTGAGTCAGCCATGAATTAAAAACCTAGTTTTTGGAGTGCTTTCCATGATTTGAGGGTGCATTCCATGATTTGGGGGATTTTTTCCTTGATGTGTAGTGCCCCTAGAGTACTGTAGACATTGAGAGGACCCGATGAGTGACCCGACTGTTTGAAACATTAATAAAATAACCCTATGATTTTATTTTGAGTATATTTATGAGTACGATTGATTGATATATGTGCTTTTGGGTAGTTATTGTGAATGGACGATTTCATGTTGTTTAATGATTAACTTTGATATGAATGATGCTTAACGACTAGCTGTTCAATTGATTATGTGAATAGACGAATGAGTAATGATTGAGTAAATTATAGATGCTTAATGAAGCAGCAGATTTATAAATCAAATTGTGATTATTGAGGACAGTGCTATTAATTTACGTTTGTGAGAATAGTGTGTAGCGACAGGTGAAACGGTTCACCGACGGACACACAAATGAATATGAAGGGTTGTGGAGTACGGGTAAATCACACACGGGGAGAGCGATGATTATGTCGACTTCCGACGGAATACCACGCTTGAGCAGATAAGCATTGATCTACTTGCTCAAGAGGAAAGCGTGAGGGCGTACGAGGTGGGCCACGACAGAGCTGGTCACGTACGAGTTGGGGGGGCGCGCAGTGAGAACGGACTCACTCCTCAATGCCATTAGTCCCTAATAGCATGTAGAAGGAGGATGGAAGGTAACGGCTCCTAAAATACCTACATGAAGTTCCCGCAAGTCAAAACGGAAGGATGACGGCAGAAGGGCCTGACGGTGCGATACCCTGCCGAGAATGGAAAGAACGGACACAAGGACGCAACGATGTGGTACCTTGCCAAGGAATGGAAACTACGGATGACTGGACCCGATGGAGTGGTGCCATGTCGGGGAAATTAAATTAAGGAACAAGGAGGCCCAATGGTGTGGCACCAGGGTCCTAGTAAAAGTGAATGCTAAACCTAACTACATTGAAACGTATAAGTTTGCACCTAGAACATTACTTAGAAATGTATTTGAGTACTTTAGGCATTTGCACATAAATGATTACTTTGGCATTTAAATAATATTAAGTGTTATTTAGGCATTTGCACATGAAAGGATACTTCTGATTATTTAAAAATATTATAAAGATTTATTTAGGAGCAAAATGGAATCCTAGGCATGGACACCTAGTCAACTCCACCTACACCACAAATATAGGAGTTAAGTGAAATATCTAGGGGACAAACTTGAGCAAACTTAGGGATGTTGGTGCATCTCCTAGAGAAACTGACACATGGATGGGTGAGTTTTATTAATTTAATAAAATGAATATTTTTGCATGAAGCGACATGTGTCGCATGAGATTTTCCTTTATAAGGAAGGCATTGAGAATGGGTAAAGGACCCAGACCCTGGATGACTATCATAATTTTGAGTTACCTCATGACTTGCTGCTATTGAGGGTTTGGTTGGAAATCTTGGTGGGGGGGAAACCCAAGCTGGGTTTCTGGATTATTGTGTGTGAGCTCTACGACCCAAAGCTCGGGGGAGGCCATGTGACTGAAATCATGAGCCTATGGTTGGGTGGTGAAACTAACGGTTGCTTCGCCTATGGTTAAATGAGATTTGCTGGAGGGATCCTACGTAAGATGCGGACGGCAGTGGACAAGATGGTATCAGAGACAGGTTATGGTTTGTTATAATTTGCATAAGTTATTTAGTTATTTAGTTTATTTATCTAGTCATTATGTTTTCTAATCTCTTTTGTATCAAGTGGTTGAGTTTCAGGTTAAGCATGAAGTACCCTACAAGAGGGGCCCTACATGATGTAAGGAGGAGTTCAATTAGAACTAGATTTGCTCCACTAATTTAGTTATAACTTAACACTAACCTACCAATAACACTCATTAGCACCCCAGTTAAGTCAATAGCACCCCATTTGAGTGAGTTTAGGAACATGCATGGTATTGTTCAGTTAATTGAGTGATCAGTGAGTTCCTTAATCAGTTAACTTAGTTTAGGAGTGCATGCATGGATAATTAGGGTTATCTTCTCTAAATTAAGCTTAAATATCCCTTTGTACATGTCATGGAAAATTCAAAATTTCCTCCAAACTAATTTGAATTGTCTCTCTATATATTCTAATTATCTCCTCTCATTCAATTAATGAACTTGATCATTATTTTCTCTTCCATTCTAAGTTTCTTATGTAATAATCAATGTTATCCATTAATTGCATTATGATTTGATGGTTGGTTTGTTTCTCATTTCATAATAGTTAGTTTATGTACCTATATATATACATGGCCAAATCTTTTATGGTATCATAGGTGAGGTCCTAGGTTCAATCCCCCCGAGCTCCTTCGGAGGGGGGATGTTGGAGTATCGGTTATAACTGTTGCACCTTTAGGAATATAATGTGGACTAATTGCCACACTAGGATCCTTGGACTATGTGCTTGGTTTCAAATGTTTACGAACATTTGTAGATTTTGGTGTAATGGCAAACCTTACATTCTTTTCTATTACTCTGATTATATTAAATTTTTAGAATACAGAATATTTTTATTTTTCTTTAATTATTTTATTTCTATTGTAGTTGAATTATATGAATGTTTTATTGTATTATTGTCATTATAGTGTTGGAGTATCGGTTATAACCACCACACCTCTAGGAATATAATGTGGATTGATCGCCACACTGGAATCCTTGGACTATGTTCTTGGTTTCATATTTTTACCAACATCTACAGGTTTTAGTGTAATGGCAAACCTTATATGGTATCAAAGCATAGGGGGTACTAAACTACTTAGTATTCAATGATTTCTTGTCACTTATCTAGCTTGTAGGCTGAGAAGGTATTTCACAACCTGCCTTTTTCCATCAAGAATGCTTTTGCATCCACCTAAGGAGGATTTTGTAGCCACCAAAGAAGGATTTTTAATCCACCAAAGTGCCCATTTATAGTACTCATTTTCAGCTATAAAGAAGTGTAATTATTTTCGTCGAAGGCATGCTCATTTACAAACATCAAAGAAGTGTACTTCCAGTCACTGAAGAGATCATTTGCAGCCATAAAAGAGTGCGTTTGAATCAATCAAAGAGCTCATTTGAATCTATTAGAGATCTCTTTTGTAGCCATGGATATCCTATCTCCCTAGCTCATTTGCTACACAATTGGTATACTAGAGCTAGTGTTGTTGAAGGAGGCCCCAAAAGCTTCACAACTCATGACCTACAAGGAATTATTTAGATACATTCAGAATATGAAAGAGGCCATTGGAGAGCTTCTCCCACATCAGGTTCTTGTTGAATAAGAACTCTAGAATGTCTTCTTATTCTCCAAATATTTAACCTCTCCTCCTACATTTCACCATGCTCTACACAAAAGCTTCAAGGTATTTTATCCATTCGAAGCAAGGAGTGTTAAAGAACCACCATTTAGGCAGTTCAAAGTGTTTGGATCTCATGAATGGGCTCACATGCACTTCAAAAGAAGGAGGAGTTCACAAAGGTTTGCATGGATCTTCATAAATCCCTTTACCAAGTAGTAGTGCACCGAGCTAAGAGCTTCTTTGGGAGTAAAGGAATTTTCTAAGGAGGCTCCCTAAAGTATTCCTTTTACATTCTCTTTTATGGTTTTTTTTTCCATTGGGTTTTATTCCTCTTTCCCAACTTTGAGATAATTTATTTTCTTTTATGTACATCGGTACCTATTATGGCTGAAAATTGTCGAGACCCATTTTCTTTACGTAGTTATCTTTACCTAGTTAGGATTATTGGGGGGTGTAAGAGTAAATAAACCTACTAGGGCATTTCCTGATGAGTATAATGGCCCAAACCACTCTCAAATACACCTTCTAAGTCAGCCATGAATTAAAAACCTAGTTTTTGGGGCGCTTTCCATGATTTGAGCGTGCATTCCATGATTTTGGGGATTTTTTCCTTGATGTAAGGAGTAGTTCAATTAGAACTAGATTTGCTCCACTAATCTAGTTATAACTTAACACTAACCTACCAATAACACTCATTATCACCCCAGTTAAGTCAATATCACCCCATTTGAGTGAGTTTAGGAACATGCATGGTATTGTTCAGTTAATTGAGTGATCAGTGAGTTCCTTAATCAGTTAACTCAGTTTAGGAGTCCATGCATGGATAATTAGGGTTATCTTCTCTAAATTAAGCTTAAATATCCCTTTGTACATGGCATGGAAAATTCAAAATTTCCTCCAAACTAATTTGAATTGTCTCTCTATATATTCTAATTATCTCCTCTCATTCAGTTAATGAACTTGATCATTATTTTCTCTTCCATTCTGAGTTTCTTATGTAATAATCAATGTTATCCATTAATTGCATTATGATTTGATGGTTGGTTTGTTTCTCATTTCATAATAGTTAGTTTATGTACCTATATATATACATGGCCAAATCTTTTATGGTATCATAGGTGACGTCCCAGGTTCAATCCCCCCGAGCTCCTTCGGAGGGGGGATGTTGGAGTATCGGTTATCACTGTTGCACTTTTAGGAATATAATGTGGACTGATCGCCACACTAGGATCCTTGGACTATGTGCTTGGTTTCAAATGTTTACGAACATTTGTAGATTTTGGTGTAATGGCAAACCTTACATTCTTTTCTATTACTCTGATTATATTAAATTTGTAGAATATGGAATATTGTTATTTTTCTTTAATTATTTTATTTCTATTGTAGTTGAATTATATGAATGTTTTATTGTATTAGTGTCATTATAGTGTTGGAGTATCGGTTATAACCACCACACCTCTAGGAATATAATGTGGATTGATCACCACACTGGAATCCTTGGACTATGTGCTTGGTTTCATATTTTTACCAACATCTACAGGTTTTGGTGTAATGGCGAACCTTATATGGTATCAAAGCATAGGGGGTACTAAACTACTTAGTGTTCAATGATTTCTTGTCACTTATCTAGCTTGTAAGCTGGGAAGGTATTTCACAACCTGCCTTTTTCCATCAAGAATGCTTTTGCATCCACCTAAGGAGGATTTTGTAGCCACCAAAGAAGGATTTTTAATCCACCAAAGAGCCCATTTATAGTACTCATTTTCAGCTATAAGGAAGTGCAATTATTTTCATCGAAGGCATGCTCATTTACAAACATCAAATAAGTGTACTTCTAGCCACTGAAGAGATCATTTGCAGCCATAAAAGAGTGCTTTTGAATCAATCAAAGAGCTCATTTGAATATATTAGAGATCTATTTTGTAGCCATGCATATCCTATCTCCCTAGCTCATTTTATACACAATTGGTATACTAGAGCTAGTGTTGTTGAAGGAGGCCCCAAAAGCTTCACAACTCATGTCCTACAAGGAATTATTCAGATACATTCAGAATATGAAAGAGGCCATTGGAGAGCTTCTCCCACATCAGGTTCTTGTTGAATAAGAACTCTAGAATGTCTTCTTATTCTCCAAATATAAAACCTCTCCTCCTACATTTCACCATGCTCTACGCAAAAGCTTCAAGGGATTTTATCCATTCAAAGCAAGGAGTGTAAAAGAACCACCATTTAGGAAGTTCAAAGTGTTTGGATCTCATGAATGGGCTCACATGCACTTCAAAAGAAGGAGGAGTTCACAAATTTTTGCATGCATCTTCATAAATCCCTCTACCAAGTAGTAGTGCACCGAGCTAAGAGCTTCTTTGGGAGTAAAGGAATTTTCTAAGGAGGCTCCTTAAAGTATTCCTTTTACATTCTCTTTTATGGTTTTTTTTTCCATTGGGTTTTATTCCTCTTTCCCAACTTTGAGATAATTTATTTTCTTTTATGTACATGGGTACCTATTATGACTGAAAATTGTCGGGACCCATTTTCTTTACGTAGTTATTTTTACCTAGTTAGGATTATTGGGGGGTGTACGAGTAAATAACCCTACTAGGGCATTTCCTGATGAGTATAATGGCCCAAACCACTCTCAAATACACCTTCTGAGTCAGCCATGAATAAAAAACCTAGTTTTTGGGGCGCTTTCCATGATTTGAGGGTGCATTTCATGATTTGGGGGATTTTTTCCTTGATGTAAGGAGGAGTTCAATTAGAACTAGATTTGCTCCACTAATTTAGTTATAACTTAACACTAACCTACCAATAACACTCATTAGCACCCCAGTTAAGTCAATAGCACCCCATTTGAGTGAGTTTAGGAACATGCATGGTATTGTTCAGTTAATTGAGTGATCAGTGAGTTCCTTAATCAGTTAACTCAGTTTAGGAGTGCATGCATGGATAATTAGGGTTATCTTCTCTAAATTAAGCTTAAATATCCCTTTGTACATGGCATGGAAATCTTGGTCATGAACTTGATCATTATTTTCTCTTCCATTCTGAGTTTCTTATGTAATAATCAATGTTATCCATTAATTGCATTATGATTTGATGGTTGGTTTGTTTCTCATTTCATAATAGTTAGTTTATGTACCTATATATATACATGGCCAAATCTTTTATGGTATCATAGGTGAGGTCCTAGGTTCAATCCCCCCGAGCTCCTTCGGAGGGGGGATGTTGGAGTATCGGTTATAACTGTTGCACCTTTAGGAATATAATGTGGACTGATTGCCACACTAGGATCCTTGGACTATGTGCTTGGTTTCAAATGTTTACGAACATTTGTAGATTTTGGTGTAATGGCAAACCTTACATTCTTTTCTATTACTCTGATTATATTAAATTTGTAGAATATAGAATATTGTTATTTTTCTTTAATTATTTTATTTCTATTGTAGTTGAATTATATGAATGTTTTATTGTATTATTGTCATTATAGTTTAGTGAAAATACCTTTTCAAGGAATGTTCGATTTTGAACAACAAGTCGGTCCCTACTTTTCAATGGATTAAAATTTGCTGAAGTAATAGCCTTCCTAAGCAAAAAGAATTTGCACAAGAACTATGTCAAACAAGGATGTGTCTTTGTAAATGTTAATAAGGGTTTTTAATGAAGATATTAAATTACCTCATTCATCAAGAGGTGTATGTACATTGTAAAAAAAAAAGGTTCTTTTATTGAATGGGATGCATCACAAAATTTTAACAACATGGAATTCTCCCTACAACATCATGTGTTGAAGGAAATCAGTCGTGTCACTTTGAATAGAGGAGATCTAACAATATTTTAAATGAATCTAGGTTTTATTTTCTTCTTATAAAAATTTAAATTATTACAAAGATGTTCAAATCATATAGTATTGCAATAGGTCTTATGACAAATGTAGATGAAAATAATTCCAAGGAAGGGATTTTTTTGCGATCCTTTTCATTTGGTGTGTTGGTGAAGGAACCTTTTTTTCCTTGTGATAACTACTCATCGGAGTTACAACCTACCAGACTTGTATCTTGGCCAATAAAAAATAATTTTCTTTTAATACAAGCTCATTATTATATTTTGAAATCATTAAGAAATTTGAAGGTGCAATGACATGAATGAAACAAAATGATAGAGGCATGGTCACTAAAGGAAGGATGGACATGGGGAAAAATAAATAACTTAGAAGTTCCTTGCAACAAATAAAGAACAACAAGAATAGATGGAGAATAATGTTGATAGTGGGAGAGATGTTAATGAATGAGACTTTATTGTAGTCATGTTTCCTTAATGATTTACTAGAAATGTACAACTATGGATTACAACTCTCGATTGCAATGAATGTTGTTGCTTGATTTTTATTTTTATTTTTATTTTTAAAATTTTAATTTATTCTTAATTTCTCCATTATGACTCAATTCCCACCTTTTTAAGCTCTCATATATATATATATATATATATATATATATATATATATATATATATATATATAAATTCATTATTTTTATTTTTAAATTTTAATATATTTTTAATTTAATTTAATTATTTTTTTATTATTCTCTAATAGTTTGATTCATAACTCAAATTTCCCTCCTTTTTAGGCATGGAAAAATTTAATTCCTATATTTTTTCAATTTTTTTAACTTTTTCAAATAAAATATTTTCTCACAAAATACAAATTTTTTTTTTAATTTTTTTCACTCATTTTTATGTTTTTCCCTATTATTTTAGTTCATTATATCATTTTTTCTAATTTAATCTTAATGGACATTCTACCTTCTTCTTATTTATTCAGCTTTAGCATTTTCTAACTTACAGACAACTTTATGGTGATTCCCTAAAGATGGGTGGAGTGTCCACCTGAAACGTCAGTTCAAAAGCTTCTACACAATGAAATCCAAAAGCATTGATACAATTATCATGATGATGTCAAAGATGAAAAACTAGAGGAGAGGATTTAGAAGAAAAAAAAAGACATTTTACAAACCAATATTTTGGTTCCTCAGGTAATGTCAAATGGTCCTCCTTGCCATGTTCCCATGTTCAAGATACTTCCCATATGTGGTCACTAATGCTGAGAGAAATTAGAATGAAAATGTGAACAATTGTTTCAAGAATTATTGAATTGCGATGGTATTACTTGAAGCAGGAGTTCCTTTTCAACATCAATCACACCTATAAATTCCAAAGTGTGAAAGATCGAGGTGATTCTGGACAAACGTTTGATGAGAATGAGGATAACTTAAATGAAGATACAGATGCACTAGGTATTGATGAATATGAACATAATATCGATGACGATTGTGAAGAAGATGAAGATCTCAAAGATTATAATGATGAAGCATAAAATATTGATGAATATGAAGATGATGCTAATGATGATGATGTCGAAGATGAAAATCCAGAAGAATATAATGATGAAAATAAAGGAAATGATAATGACCTTGTTGACCATGATGATTTGATTATGCGTGCTTTCAAAGTTGATCATCATTATATCCGTGTTTTTGGATTTCATTATATAGAATTTTTTGAACCGACATTTCAGGTGGACACTCCACCCATCTTTAGGGAATCACCATAAAGTTGTCTTTAGGTTAGAAAAGGTTAACGATGAATAGATAAGGAGAAGGTAGAATGTCCATTAAAATTAAAGAAGAAAAATAATAATTTAAATTTAAGAAGTGGAGAAAAACTAAAAACGAGAGAACAAAAATTTAAAAAGAAATTTTAATTTTGCGAGAAAAAAAAATATTGGAAAAAGTTAAAAAATTGAGAAAAAAATATAGAAATTAAATTTTTCCGTAAGGATTGAAATTTAAGTTATAAATAAAAATATTAGGGAATAATAAAAGAATAATTAATTTAAATTAAATTAAATTAAAATTTTAAAAATAAAAATAAAAATAAGATATGTAGGGAATGGGTTCATGATTTAAAATAAGAATGGATGATAATAATACTAATAAGAGGGGGTTTAATTGAATATTTCATGTATCCATTCAATATTTATATAGCTTAGACCACCTCCTCCATTATGACCTCAAATCCCACCCTATATATATATATATTATTTTTATTATATATATATTTTTTTTCAGCAGAAAAATCACCTTCCTGCTATTTCGAAGGAATCAAGTAAAGTTTGAAATACAATCATTACAATAGGGCTCAACAAGAGCATCATGTCACTTACAATAATTTAACCTAGGTGGGGAGGGCAACAATCTTTCCTCCCAACCACCCAAGCTACAACCAATGGACAATTTTTTATTTTTTTTTATTTTTTTAGCTTAAAAAAAGTTGGAGGTTAAGGTCGGGGTCATGATTTAAAATAAGAATGTAATATTTTTTTGTTCGAATATCCCTGACTTGTGGGATTTTTCTGTCGTCTAAGAAACCACGACCCAGGGGCATCTAAGTCGTCAAAATCACCTGGGGATCGCATCCGGTCTGGACCACACCATCCTAAACTTGACTGGGTTATTGGGTGTCACCTCCCAACTAAGTCACCCCTAAAGGGAATTGAACTCGAGTCGCCTTGCCGACGAGACCCACACTTTAACCAGATGAACTAACCAGAATTAACAAGAATGAAAAATAATAATAATAATAAGAGATTTAATTGAATATTTATGTATCCATTCATTATTTATATAGTTTATACTACCCCTCCTCTTTTTTACTATTTTAATTGTTAAACTATAACAATTAATAAATAAATAATCTTAATTGGTACACTCAATAACAAAAAAAACCATCAATGTCTAACTTGATAAATGAAGCAAAGAGGAAACTTGAAGAGTGACCCTAAAATGTTGTATATAATAGAGTAAGCATTCTCAAATATCCGTGTTTCATTGATATTATACAATCTGAAGAAGTGATAATTTCAATTTCAATAATTCTTTTTATTTTTTAATTAGATATCATACAAAATAATAGGAAAAATAAAATATCCAATTCATCTAACATACTCTAACATAGTAATCCATTTAGACTATTCCAACATTTACAATATTCATTTTAAAAACCATATTCAAATATAATTCATTCAATTCCACCGTCTTAAAAAAGATACGAAGAAGATAGCTCAAGAAGATGAAATTCAAACCGGCATGTTCCCATGTGCCAAATATTAATTTATAATCAAAATCGAAAGAAAAAAATATTTTAAAACACATCATTTTATATATATATATATAACATATAGCTGACATATTCATGAAATATTGCGATATTGAATTCAATTCAACCCAAGCGCCATTCGTGGCGCCAATATCGAATTTGAAAGTTCATATGTTTGTTAGAACGGTTGACCATAGAAGTACAAGATTTTGAGACCAAATTATGGTAAAATGGCTTAGTTTTGATGCAATGCTTCTATTATTATATTATATACTATGATATTGAATTCAATTCAACCCAAGAGCACCGAATTCTAATATATAGAATTTAAGGGAAATATATTTTAAAGTAATATTTTACACCCCATGAACGTGCCCGAAAATATTATATATATAAAAAGATATTAATTTTATTTTGTATATATTGTAATTTTATATTATTTTCAACTTTTTATACAAGTACCTTCAATCAACTTTTTAACTTATGGATTTTTTTATTAGTTTTCGGTTTGAAAGACCGTTTTGGTTATGCACTCACTTCCATATTACATTTCAATAATTTTATATCCCATTATAATTGTTTATAAAGTATAAGCTTATTAGGTTAGTTTGATAAATAAATATTTGTACATCACACATACATAAATGTTTGTTTGAACATTATTACTCTGTATTTGAAGTAACCTTCCATCCATTCATATTTTTTATTACCTTATCGAAGAATCTAGAAATCGTGGTTCTTAAATCTTGTTGATGTTAGCTTCTATTTTACTTTGAAAGTGTTTACATAATGTTTGGGGGTGCGCCATTGGAATTGGGGTACATGGTGTATGTTCCTCCCTTAGATAATCCAAGATGGATTTTCCATGGGGGATGGATTGTTATAAATTTGCACATTTTCCAAGTGTCAGCGGAGCCTTCCTCCATCATAGAATTAGGGAAAAAATTTAAGAACCCCCCCCTAAATTTCTGTGTATAATACATGGGTGAATCCCCATGATATATAGGAATATATGAAGCCTATTTTATCAATGGTATTATGTATATACAATTTCTTGGAAAAAAACTCATTGAATTATATAATCTTGTAAAATATTGGCAAATCTTTTACTAAATTATAAAACCTTGTAAAATTCTAACAAATCTTTCAATAAATAATAAAATCTTGTAAAGTCTTGACGAACCTTTTACTAAATTATAAAATGTTGTGAAACCCTGGTGAATTTTTTGATAAAACAATAACAAACGTAATAGTAAAACATATACAAAAAATACTAAATAGAGATAAATATTAATAAACGTTCACATACCAAGCCTTCTTTTGGTGGTAGTTTGGTACCTCACTCTAACTGTCGCAGTACAATAAATTCACCATACTATAGAGGAATATTATTCGAAAACAACAATGAAATTTTTCATCACTGCAACGAATAGAATGAATGTTAATATGAGGTCCCACCAACACCTCGATCCTCATTTAGCTTTGCATGCTATTACAAGGGCCCACCAACACCTCATTTATGCACACACCATACCAAAGATCATTTTAAGAGAGTAATACCAATGCATATAGGTATGCTTTTAATGAATCACAAGTGTTGGAGAATCTTACCAAGAAACTAACATCTTTCCTTATGTATCTTAATTCATCCCAAGACATCTTTGCATACTCAATTTAGGAAGATTCAATCAAATAACACACAGTATCATCAATTCTAACATAGCATCATAGACACCTTTCTATGTGGAATCCAAAAAAATATAGTTATGCATTCCATACCTTCTATGATGCTTCACATATCATTTTCTCATCTTTGTAAGTCCATACTTAATGTATTCCCCATTACTGAAAGAGAAACATTCATGCCAAAACAACAGGATAACGACCCACAAAATACAATTTAAACCCTACAAAAATACTTTGGGAACCATAAAATTTAATAAACAAAACAAGAAACATGTCAAAATACCTGGAAACCCCCAAAGAAAAAGAATCAACAAAGACAGTGGGATTCCAGGTTGCTCCACCCATGGCCCGTTCCAGAAAGGAGAACAAAAACACAAGTAGAAACAAAATGGCATTGGTTATAAGCCATGTCATGGCCCCCCTGCATGCCCAAATATGTGGCTATAGATGAAGTCCCAACCCCTATGTATGATTCCCCAAACACCCACATAAACGTTATTTCTACATCATTGATCATAAGTTTCACAATCCCCATGTTTCTAGGGGAAACTTTGGATCCAAGAGGATGGGATTCAGAAATATTCTAGATGCAAATGAGTCGCTATAAGACCTGATAATAAATATAAACTACCATCCTCATGTGGACATTGAGTAACTTGCAAAATGAGATTCAACGCATAAAATATGGACGAATGTAACTCTGACTTTAATTTCCATGATCAACAGAAGGCAAAAGAGCCCCTAACAACTTCCGTTTTTGGAAATCAAGTGTGAATGGCACCTGCCTAGCAATTGTTCATGGACGAACATAGGTTTAAATAAATTTTTAAGGGATGGAATTATTTTTTCTTGCTTCCCTTTTTAAAATTTGATGGGGCTAACCTTCTATTCATTTAAAATACATAAATAAAATGTGTGCTAATGATACTTAACTAGTGTTTAATAAAAAATTATCCCATTAAAAATTTAAAACCACTAAATTTAGTCCATGGTCTAAGATTAGCCCCTAAAATTTTCATGCATAGAATTCCATTTAAAGACGAACCTATCAAGCATCATCTATCAAAGTGTTTCACATGTTTAGAACATGTAGAAGGGTCAATCAACACATCCTCAATAATAGTGTTGACATCTTAAGGTATCCATCAGAAGGGTCGATGTTATTCCTATAAATTGGTATGCAACAAAAGGGTTAGTTGAATTTCAACACAATATTTAACACACTCATATGTGAATGCCAAAAGAATGTACTAGGTTCACTTGCAAAATGAATACTAAGATGGAAAACTATTGAGAGATAAAATCTTATAGCCCAACTGCTACTTTCCTAGAGGAAATATGTAAATGGTTATTGATGAAGCCCGAAAAGAGGCAACTATAATTATTGATGTTTCCTATAATGAGCTAAGAATGAAAACACCACGAACTTCAAGTGGTTGAAATTGCATTAAATATTTCTTTTAGGTGAAAAAAGATCAATTTATCATGAATTTCTTAAAAACTATGGAAAACAAAGTGTAAAGGAAAGAATTAAAAGAATCAATTAGGATCCGTATCCTGCATTGTACTCTGCATCCTTCTAACCTAGATCCAAAATCTATTTAAGAGACATTTGGGGTAAGAATTTGGGAGGGGGAATTTGAGAGTGCTGAAATGTTGGAGGAATTGTGAGAGACTCTATTCCCTTGAGAACTTTTGGTGATCAAAGGAAAATAGGGTGAAGGAATGAACCTGGGCTATGGAGGAGGATGGGTTTGTGCATGAAAATGGTGTAAGCATTCTACTTCATTTCCAATTTCATGCAAAAGGATTCAATTCACCCCCAAAATGATTGTGCTAACTATGTTGGTAGGTTATTAGATCTCATTTTTTGAATAATTTGATAAGGTACTTTGGAAAGCAGCAAGGAAAAGCAAGCAACAAGGAACAACAAGAAAAGGGATTCCCAAAATGGCCATGCTACAACAAGTATTCTTCTCCCTCCTTCCCTCACTCTTAACCAGTTATACAACTTTACGAGAACTTTATACTCAAAACAAGAACTCTAGCCATAAAAACTCATATTTTTGCATAAAAAAAAATAAAAAATCATGAATAAAATAGTGGTGTTACCCGTAGCACCATGTTTCTTTTGGTTAAAAATATGGACATGGAACAAAGCAATCCTTCTTGTTGTTTACAAAAACCTTAAAATCAAGCCCCAAACTAAAAACTAATGCTATTAGTAGCACACGTTTTCAAAAAATGACATTATTATATCATTGCATCATAATTTAAAATTGGATTTATTAAATCTCTTTCATAGTTTTGCACCAAAACACCAAAAGAAAACCCCAAAACAAAAAGTGGTGATACCAGTATCACCCCCTTTTTCAGAGGGGGGTTTACATTTACAACTTTATGGAAACTAGGGGTGGTATCACCGTAATCAAAATCTTAAATCGATCCCTAAACTGAAAAGTGGATCTCCTAGAATCAATGTGAATTTTTTTAGGAGCTAAAATTTAAAAAAAAACATAAAAAATAATGATTTTTTTTTTAAGTGAAAGTTTAAAAACAAAAAAATTATTAAAGAAAATTCAGAAACCAAATTAAGAAAAAAAACATTAAAAAACATTTACAACTTTCAAAGAAAATTTATAAATAGAAAATTTTAAAAATCAATCCAAAAGATAAAACAAAATAAAAATTGTAAAAAAATAATGAAAACAAAACACAAATTTTAATGTAAAAAAAAATACATTTTTTTTAAATAACATTTAAAAAAATAAAAATAAACAATTTAATCATATTTGAAAATAAATTAAAAAAAAAATACCATTTTTTTAAAAACATTTAAAATATTTTAATTTAAAAATAAACAAATATTATAAAATAAACAAAAATTTATTGAAAAAAAAAACTAAAAAACTACAAAATTTAAAATTTAAAAACAAATTTAAATTTTAAAATTAAAAAAATTTAAAATAAAATTTGAAATTTGAAATGCTAAAAAAAAAAAAACAATTGCCCCTACCCTCCCTCACCCGGCCCCCTCCGCCCTCTGCCCCCTATGCTCATCCCCCTCCCCCTACACCATCCCTTGCCTACGCGCCACACCAAACAGGCCCCCCTTGCGGCCTGGCGCAATCCTCAAAATCTCGCCACCTCTTAGGGGTGACACTTGGGCAGAGGAAGGAGTGGTTCCCCCTCCCCCTCTCCCCTCTCCCCTCCCCTCCCCCTACTCCCTCCCTCCCCCCTCCCCGCCTTGCGCGCCGTGCCAAACAGGCCCCCCTTGCATCCCAACGCAATCCTCAGAATCGCGTTGCGGCTAAGGGGTGACACTTGGGCGGAGGAAGGAGCGGCACCACTCCTTCCTTCACCCAAGTGTTGCCCCTTAGCGGCAGCGCGATTAAGAGGATCATGCCAGGACACAAAGGGGGCCTGTTTGGTGTGGCAAGAAGGGCAGGAAGGGGGGAGGGGGAGGGGAGGGTAGTGGGGAGAGGGGGAGGGGAGAAAGGGGATGGGGGATATGGGACGTGGGAGGGGAGGGGGAGTGGGGGGAGGAGCGGAGGGGGACGGGGGAGGAAACGAGAGTCGAGGTGGGGGGGAGGGAATGGGGGAGGGGGAAAGGTTAGCAGAGGGGGAGGGGGCGAGAGTGGAGGGGGAGGCAAGGTAGGAGGGAGGGAATGGGGGAGGGGGAAGGGGTAGCAAAGGAGGAGGACGAGTGGTGGGGGCGTTGGGTGTGTGGGTGGGTAGGTTTACTTTTTTTTGTATTTCTTTGTATTGTTTTTAGTTTTGGTTTTTCAATTTAAAATTTTGTTATTAATTTTTGTTTTTAATTTTGTATTTTGTTTATTTTTAAGTTTTGTGTTGTTTTGTTTTGTTTTTGTTTCTTGTTTTTTGTTTTCAATTTTATTTAAAAAGTTTAGTACTGAACATAAAAACATTGAAAAAAATATTAAAAAAAAATTAAAAGTTTTTTTTGTTTTCATGTTTTCCCTTAAAAATTATTTATTTAAGAGACAAGTTTAAGGAAAAAGCATCAAAAAATATATTTTTTTTCAGTCTAACTAGCTTCTTAAAGTTAAAAAAATTTGACAATGTATAGAGTTTTTCAACATAGCTATCTACTAAATATTGTTTTTTGTAAAATTTGAAAAAACACATTAGTGAATGAAAGTTATACTTTTTTTATGACCAACAAGTTTCAGAATCTCAAAAAAAGGGCTCAAAACGAAAAATGGTGCTACCAATATACACACTTTCTGAAATGGGGGTAAAACTAACTACTAAAATTGACCACCCAGAAAACAAGAACAATGTCGAGTTCTCGTTAAGTTGTATAATATGTTTCTATAACAAAACTTATCAAATGCTTCAAAAATTGAGATCTAATAGCCTACAAACACAATTAACACAATCATTTTGGGGGAAAAATGAATCCATTTGCATTAAATTATAGATGAAATAGAATGTTTACAACCTTGTCATGTGCAAATTGATCCTCCTTCATAGCCCAGGTTCACTCCTTGACCCTCTGTTCCTTTGATCACCAAAATTTCTCAAGTGAGTAGAGTCTCTCACAATTCCTCCAACATTTCCACTCTCAAATTCATCCTCCCTAATTCTTACCCCAACTTAATGGATCTTAAATAGATTTTGAATTTGGTTGATAAGGATGAAAATTACAATGTGGGATAGGGATCCCAATTGATTCCTTTACTTCTTTCCTTTACACTTTGTTTTCCATAGTTTTTAAGAACTTCATGATAAATAGATATTTTTTCACCTAAAGGACATATTTCATGCATTTTAAAACACTTGAAGTTTTTGCTGCTTTGATTCTTATCTCACCATAGGAAACTTCAATCATTGTAGTTTTGCATTGTCGAGATTCGTAAATAACCACTTTCATTTTTCTTCTAGGAAAGTATCAATTGGGCTATGATATTTTGTCTCTCTTCAGTGTTCCATCTTAGTCTTCATGTTGCGGGTGAACCTAGTACATGCTTTCATCCTTCACATCCAAGGGTGTTAAATAATGTGTTAACATTGACCCTTTACCAAAGTATGGTATTCCTATAAATTTGTATCCAATAGAAGGTCTGGACAATCCTTCTGTTGTTATCCAATATACAAGTCTGTTGATATTTCCTCTTCCATAATTGTATCCTCTTTGAAGGGGAGACAATTGAATTTCCAGTTGATCATTCCTCCATCATATAATTCTTGTATAAGGGTTGGCCAACACCTCCTCCATCATTTTTCTCTCATAGAGAGAGACCACAAAGAAGGATCGAACTATAAATCATCAACAATGGTATCAACATTTCAAGGTATTTGGTGGAATGGTTGAATTATCCTTTCTCAAAGGATGGTATTCCTCCCGAGGGATATTGACTAGAAGGATTGGCCTATCCTTCCTCTAAACACACATTTAATTAAATTTGGAATAAATAGTGGATCTAGAATTCCAAAATAACCAAAATACTCAATTCTGGGCTTGTTATTCTAATAAAATATTTCCAATTTTAATGAAATATGTGTTTCTAGTATCCAACAGATTATTCCTGTGATACTTTTTCCTCCATAATTGTATACTCCTTGAAGGGGGCTTGAATATGAGTCAGGTAATTCTTCCTCCATCTTAGAATGCTTATTGAAGGATTGGTTGACCATTCCTCTAGCATAGTGTTCTCATAGATTGAGAGCACATAGATGGTTACATTGATACTTCCTCAATGATGGTGTTGACATATTGACGTCTACATTGGAAGGGTTAGTCAACACTTTGTTGAAGGATGGTATTCTCATTGACTGGTATCTAACTAAATGTTAAGATGCCCATTCGATTTTTATTTAGTATATGGGTCACTTGATGCTTCCTCTCTATAATTGTTCTCCTTGAAGAGGGTGCTACAGGGGTTTTGAAAAATCCTTCCTCCATCATAGGATTCCATTAGAAGGGTCAGACGATATTTCCTCCAATATCTTTTTCTCATTGAGGGAGGCCATGGACAAGGGTTGGTTGACACATCCTCAATTAATTTCTCAATGTCTCTAGCTATAATCCATTGGAAATATCGGTTGACCCTTTCCCGAAGGATGATATTATCATCAAAGGGTAGCCACTAAAAAGGTCTTTCTATCCTTCCAAATGTATCAAGTAGATTTTTTGCTTGACACTTCATCCTCCATAACTACATTCTCCTTGAAGAGGGTCCAACGGAAGGTTAAACCAATCCTTTCTCTATCATAGAAATCCTTTAGAGGGATTGGCCAACCCTTACTCTAGGTTAGTGTTATCATGGAGGGATATCACATGGAAATGTAGAGTAACACTTCCTCAATGATGATGTCAATGTATCAATTTATCCAATGGAAATATTGGTTGGCATTTTCCCAAAGGATGGCATTGTCATCCATATGTATCCATTGTAAGGGTTTCGCAACCCTTCCATTGGTATCTAGTTGATGGGTCTTTTGAAAATTACTCTTCCAAAATTGTATCATGCTTGAAGGGGGGCCATAGAATTATCGTTTGATCCTTCCTCCATATAATTCCGATAGAAGGGTTGGTTGGAAATTCCTCGACATTATGTCCTCACCTATATAGACCATGGAGAAGGGTTGATCAACACATCCTCAATGTTGGTCCCAAATTTTCAAGGTATCAAGTGTAAATATTAGTTGAGCCTTTCCTGAAGCATTGTATTCTCATTTAGGGGTATTCGGTAGAAGGGTCAACTATCCTTCCAATCATATCCAGTAAATTGGTTATATAATACTTTTCCCTACATAATTGTATATTTTGAAGGTGAGAATGAAGAATGATAGGTCGATTCTTCCTTCATTAGATAATTCTCTTAGAAGTTTCAACCAACTCTTCCTCTAGAATAGTGTTTTCATGGATGAAGAGCATGTAGAAGGGTTGGGTGACAATTCCTCTCTCATAGAATTCCTTTAGAGGGATCAACTGGCCCTTCCTCTAGCATAATATTCTCATGGAGGGTGATTGCATAGAAGGATCGGCCGACACTTCCTTGATGATGTTTTCAATGTTGATAATGTCATTCCCGTCGATTGTTATCCAATGAATCATTCATCCACACATTCTTTTGATATTTAGTAGATGGGTTTCCCAAAAATTCCTCCTCTAAAATAGTATTCTCCGCAAATGGTGAACATGGAATTTTAGGTCAATCATTCCTCCATCATATAATTATAGTAGAAGGGTTGGCTAAGACTTCCTCCAACATTGTGTTCTCATGGAGGGAGACATAGAGAAGGGTTGGATGCCACTTCCTTAATGATGGTCTTACCATATCAAGGTGTCCAATTGAAAGTTTTGGCTATAATTTCCTGAAGGATGGTATTCCTATCAAGTATTGTTTAGTGGAATCGTCATTCAATCCTTCCCTTAGTATCCATTGGATTGGTTTCCCAACACTTCCTTCTCCATAATTGTGCTCTCCTGAAATTCATTATCTATGAAGAGTTATTCTTATGAAATTCATTATGAGCAATGGCTCCAAGTGTAGAGTGATTGCATGTCCTTATTACCCATTCTATTACCCATTCTAATGATATATTTATTATCACTATTACTTCTAAAAAAATGTATAAATTTGTTCAATTTAATGCCTAAATGTTACAAATGTCTTTAGTAAAATTTCCCAAAACATGGAGGTGTACATTATCGTAGATAGTTTATACTAACTTATGATATTTATATAATTTGGTTTATGTTCATTTATTTCTATATATTGCATTTATGTTTTTTAAATGGCTATGCTACTATTTTTTTATGGATTGTTTTGTTATATTCTTGTTAATGTAGATTAGAAAAAATGTATTCTCAAAGAATGTTAGGTTTTGAACACCATTTGGACCTTTTTTTTAATGGAATAAATGTTGCTAAAATTATAGAATTTTCAAATAGGAAGAAATTGCACAATTACATCAAACATGGATGTGTCATTGTAAATGTTACTAAGTTTTTTAATGGATATGTTCAATTACTGCATGCAACAAGAGGTGTGGATACATTGTTAGAAGAAAAAGGCTCTTTTATTGAATGGGATGCATCGGATAATTTTAACCACATCAATTTCTCTCTACAACATTATGAGGTGAAGTAGAAACCTTGTGTCGGTTTGAATAGGGAAGATAAAAATATTCTCCATAAGTCTATCTTTTTTTCTTCATACAGTGAAATTGTTACATAGATGTTCAGATCACATAGATTACATTTCCATAGTTTTTGTGACAAAAGTAGATTAAAATGATTCATTTGATGGAAATATTTTGGGATATTTTTTCGCTTGGTGTGCTAGTGAAGGAACTGTTGTTTCTTTCTGACCTTTTTGTGTAAGAGTTACAGTTTGGTAGCCTTGTATCTTGGCCAATAAAAAATATGGTAAATTTCAATACAAGTTTATTCTTAGATGTTTAAATAAATAATCAATTTGAATGTTCAAAGACACAAATGAACCAAACTTACAATATTAAGTTTGTGGGAGAAAAGGTGAAACTAGTCCATTGTTGTTCTTCACAACCAAGTTATATTTCCAAGAGAATACTTTTAAATGCTATGAAAGAGAAGGTTATGCAATTTTCACCACTGGATGGTATGGAATTTGGATTTTAAATCCAAAAATTCTTCATTGATTGTGAGAAATGTTTTTTTTATCATGAAGCTCTCTTTGAAGATGTCTCACAAACTACATGCTTGACCTTAATGTTGATTCTTTAGATGTAATAGCATAAAAAAAATTCAAAGTATCCTATTGTCAACCTTTGGAAACCATTTGACGCATCTCATTTTCAAATGGTGTATCCACCTATGGATAATGAAGATTGTGCCTTTAAAAATATTGTTACAACAAGGCCATATAATCCTATGAAATTCCAAATCAGGAGTGCATCTTCTAAAGGAAGTTGAGCAAAAATTTTGAATAAATATTTGATGAATGTGCATTATATGCAAAAATGAACACAACATTTTGTTTTAAAGTTAATTCTATTTTAAAAATTCTATTTCATTCAACGGTTGAAATCTATAACAAGGTGCTTTTCATGAATGAGGATTCAAGTTTAAGACACTTTGTATTAAATTCTCTAACATCAGATGTGCCTATTGCTAGACATAGAGAAAAAGAAAGGAGAATTCTACTTACAATGATGTTTGACACATTAGATATTTTTCAAAACGTATGGTATAAATCTTATGGAATAGAAAGAAGCACATTATACAATTACAAGAATTTGTTTATAAAAGGTGATTTGAGGGTTGTGAATGGAAATATTGGATTGAGAAAGTCTATATCAAATACTATTGGAATAATATCCATTATTAATAAGATTTTGGATAAAAAAGTAGATAAGTTTCCACATTTAACTCGTTCAATATGTCCAAATGGAACAAGGACACCTCTAAAATTATTTCCATCTAATATGTCCTAGGGTTTGATTCACAAGATGAATAATGAGGAAATCCAACATATTGGTGTCCCTTGGTTGTCCCAATCCAGTTTCACCAAAATACTAAGAAATCAATATTTATATGTTGCAATCATGAAGAACAACGTTTTACAAGGTGTAGTGATTGTATTTCACTCATGAACAAGCTCAGGAATGCCACCAATCCAACTAAAGTGGATAAGTAGTGAGAAATTCAAATAGTCCATAATCACTAGATATTATAGGTTGTCGCCAGATGTACTATTCCAAGAGATAATGTTTAGCAAAGAGTCCAAGCACTTACTTGAGCATTGCGCATGATAATACGGATAAGTCCAAGAATTCTATACCAAGGTTGGGTAAGAAGTAAAATGCTATTAGTAATTTCATAATATTCCCATTTTGCCACTTAAAAATTTCCTTTCTAGAGATGGGTTCAAATTTCACTATGATTTCATTGGCTAAAATGTCTAAAAGATATTGAAGAATCAATGGTGGATCAATATGGAAATTTATTTTACAAAATTGGAACATCAAATCATCCTTTGCATGAAGCTTTATTACAATATGAGTCTTATGAAAAATGTTTGATGTATAGGAAAGATGAAATGTAAGCACATGATAAAAGTGTTGATAATACAAAATTTTGCAATTCAAATAAAACATTACCATGAATATTATTGTTGCAAATGGATAATTGTGTTAAAGTTAACAAAATATCCATGTCTTTGCAGTTTTATCTCTTTTAACATGAAGGAGAGTGTTTGATATGGTTAAAGTTTGATACCTCCCATGTAATAAATAGTTAAAGGCATAGATGGAACTTATGGAAGGTTATCAACTAAACTAATATGAAAATATATATTTTCACTTCTAGAGATGATAGACACTTATAGGACATGTGAGGATCACAAATCTTATGTCCCATATTTAATTGATGAAATTTTAGACTTCAAGCTTTGTGGAGCTTGGTATTTCTAGGATCGCTCACAACAAAGGATGAGAGCTCTTCAAATTCCACATCATTAAAGACAAGCCAATTATGCAAATAAATCCTCGCTATGGGATGAAACTTGGTCACTTACTATTAATATTTGTTTTTCTTTGCTTGATGTCTAGGGGACCTTCTAATATGGATTGAATAAAAAAATTGATTAGAAGCATAGATTCATTATAAAAGAAAGATATATATGAGGGAAGAGAAAAATATTGGAATCCAAAGATAAATTATTGGGATAATATATATAAATTTGAATACTCCAGTTAAAAGAATTAAGCACCCAACACCTAATTTATGGCCATCCATAGTGCAACAAATAAAATACAATCCTCCTTTAAAGTACTCACATGAATAAATGGAAGAATACCTGAACAAAAATTTCATTGCTATTGATGTTTTTGTGTTGGACTTCTATGTAACAAGCCTATATATGCATTATATCCAACCAATGGTGTTGTAGAGGAGAAAATACTCACAGTAAAATTACCGGAGGAAGATTGTGTTATATGGTTGGGCAGGGAAATGGGAGGTTTTTACTGAGATCCAGTTGCTACTATCAAGTCTTACAAAGTAGACTTTCAATGGTGGAATCCAACTAGAACATCAAATGACCTCAAAGAGTTGTATAGAAATGGTTTAAATAAAGAAAAAAATGGGTTTTTAGCTAAGATGAAAATATTCATTTATGTGAATAGAATCATATGGGCATGGTCACCAAGGGAAGGATGGAAAATAGATAATAATAAAAAAAACAATGAGAAAGGTCTTGTCACAATTAAGGCACAATAAGAATAGATGGAGCATAATGTTGAGATAGGGAGTGATGCTGATCAATGAGACATTAATTGAGTGATGATGTCTTAAATATTTATTAAAAAATATAGCTCTTCAATACAATTTTTGTCATTACTTGTTTTTATTTTATTGTGTCTCTTCAATCTTGAGATATTTATTACTAATATTGTTTGTATAAAATTATTCAATTTAATGTTAAAATGTTAGAAACTATTTTTGTGAAATTTAAAGAACAATATGGAAGAGCACATTAACTTAGAGTGTTTATATGAACTCATAATATTTATATTGGTTTATTTTCATGTATTCTTTGTTGGAGTATCAGTTATAACCGCCACACCTCTAGGAATATAATGTGGACTGATAGCCACACTTGAATCCTTGGACTATGTGCTTGGATTCAAATTTTTACCAACATCTACAGGTTTTGGTGTAATGACAAACCTTATATGGTATCATAGTATAGGGGGTACTAAACTAGTTAGTGTTCAATGATTTTTTGTCAGTTACCTAGCTTGTAGGTTGAGAAGGGATTTCACAGCCAAGATTTTGCAGCCATCAAGAATGCTTTGCTGCCACCCAAGAAGGATTTTTTAACCACCAAAGAAGGCTTTTGAATACACCAAAGAGCCCATTTATAGTACTCATTTTCAGCCATAAATAAGTGCAATTATTTTCATCGAAGGTGTGCTCATTTACAACCATCAAAGAAGTGTACTTGCAACATCTGAAGAGATCATTTGCAGCCATAAAAGAGTGTTTTTGAATCCATCAAAGAGCTCATTTGAATCCATTAGAGATCTCTTTTGTAGCCATGGATCTCCTATCTCCCCAACTCATTTGCTACATAGTTGGTATACTAGATCCATTGTTGTTGGAGGCCCCAAAAGATTCACAATGCATGTCCTACAAGGACTTATTCAGATACATTCAGAAGACAAAAAAGGCCATTGGATATATTGTCCCACATCAGGTTCTTGTTTAAGAAGACCTCCAGAATGCCTTCTCATTCTTCAAATCTGCAACCTCTACTCCTACAGTTCACCATGCTCTACCCAAAAGCCTCAAGGGATTTTCTCCATTTGAAGCAAGGAGTGTTCAAGAACCACCATTCAAGCAGTTCAAAGTGTTTGGATCTCATGAATGGGATCACACGCACTTCAAAAGAAGGATTTCACAAATTTTTGCATGGACCTTCATAAATCCCTTTACCAAGTAGTAGTGCACCGAGCTAAGAGTTTCTTTGGGAGTAATGGCATTTTTTGAGGAGGCTCCTTAATGTCTTCCTTTTACATTCTCTTTTATGGGTTTTTTTCCCCATTTGGTTTTATTAATCTTTCCCAACTTTCAGATAATTTATTTTCTTTTATTTAGATGGGTACTGATTATGGCTGAAAATTGTAAGGACCCATTTTCTTTACATAGTTATTTTTACCTACTTAGGATTATGGGGGGGTATAAGAGTAAATAACCCTACTAGGTCATGTCCTGATGCGTGTAATGGGACAAACCACTCTCAAATACACCTCCCAAGTCATCCGTGAATCAAAACCCTAGTTTTGGAGACTTTGCTTTCCATGATTTGAGGGTGCATTCCATGATTTGGGGGATTTTTTCCTTCATTTAAGGAGGAGTTCAATTAGAACTACATTTGCTTCTCTAATTTTGTTATAACTGAACACTAACTGACCCATAACACTCATTAGCACCCCGTTAATTCAATAGAACCCCATTTGAGTGATTTTAGGAACATGCATGGTATTGTTCAGTTAATTGAGTGATCAATGAGTTCCTTAATCAGTTAACTCAGTCTAGGAGTGCATGCATGGCTAATTAGGGCTATCTAATATAAATTAATCTTGACTATCCCTCTCTACATGGCATGGACAATTCAAATTTCCCTCCAAACTAATTTTAATTTTCTCTCTATATATTGTAAATATCTCCTATCATTCAGTTAATGAACTTGATCACTATTTTCTCTTCCATTCCGAGTTTCTTATGTAATAATCAATGTTATCGATTAATTACATTATGATTTTATGGCTGGTTTGTTTCTCATTTCATAATAGTTATTTTATGTACCTATATCTATACATGGCCAAATATTTTATGGTATCATAGGTGAGGTCCCGGGTTCAATTTCCCCTAGCTACGTCGGAGGGGGGATGTTGGAGTATCGGTTCTAACTATTGAACCTTTAGGAATATAATGTGGATTAATAGCCACACTGGGATCCTTGGACTATGTGATTGGTTTCAAATGTTTACCAACATCTGTAGGTTTTGGCGTAATGGCAAACCTTACATTCTTTTCCATTACATTGATTATATTAAATTTGTAGAATATAGAATATTGTTATTTTTCTTTAATTATTTTATTTCTATTGTATTTGAATTATATGCATGCTTTATTGTATTACTGTCATTATATATTAGTGAAAATTCCTTTTCAAGGAATGTTATGATTTGAACAACAATTTGGTGCCTACTTTTCAATGGATTAAAAGTTGTTGAAGTAATAGCCTTCCTAAGAAAAAATAATTTGCGCAACAACTATGTCAAACAAGGATGTGTCTTTGTAAATGTTAATAGGGGTTTTTAATGAATATATTAAATTTCCTCATTCATCAAGAGGTGTAGGTACATTAAATGGGTTGGCAGGTGCGGGGGAGTTCTTCTAGACTCTGAAGGAAACAAAATGGTTGATTTTGCGTGGGAAATTGGAAAAAAACCAATAACGAAGCAGAATGGTTAGCTATGATAAAGGGGATTGACACTGCCAGAAATAAAGACATCAACGATCTCATAGTTTTGGGAGAATCTATGTTGGTTATAAGAGAAGCAAGGGAAATAGTCAGTATGCGCTGAAAACCTATCTCCACTTTGCATTAGCACTTCTTCCTCTCGGCCAAAGAGTTTCACTCTATAACCTTCTTTCACATTCTTAGGCATTGCAATAGTTGTGCCGGCACCATGGCTAATCTTGGAGCAAACCTAAATTTTGGGCATGCGCTAATCAATAGCATCCACCACCATAATGTTTGGGTTCCCTAATGCTCTCCCTATGTCCTACCCCCACTCACCCATCTACGCTCTCCAAGGATCGGCCTCATTAATTTTCCAAATCCCAGCGAGATCCACCTGCTCCCATCTGATGTCCCATCGAGGTTTTTGGCGATCATCCCTTACAGATTCCATCTGTCTTAAATGCAGGGAGTTATGGTGGATGAAGCCCAAGGTGATGAAGGGCTATTTCATGCAGGGTGGTGGTGATGGTAGCACCCTGTGCATGCATTTGAACTTCTGGCTTGTTCTTCCTTCCCCGGTTGGTGTTCTCTGTTGCAGCTTTGTTCTTGGAAATCCTATGATTCTGGGAACTATGGGGGATAGTAATCAATGTCCTGCTGCTCTGCATTGCAGAAAATGCAGGAAAAATGATCAGAGCACCTCATGGGGGACTGGTACTGGTAGCAAGAAACATTTTTTATCTGAAATTTTTCAGGATGCTGGTTGTGCGGATTCTTCAAGGGCGGTTGGATCTAAGTTGGGTTGTTTAAGCCATCCTAAGTTGATTGATGTTGGTATTGGTGGTGCTTGGACGCCCCTGGACAATACGCTTGGTCGTGGAAATAGAGGTGTTGTCTTATATCGCAATTATGGTTTCGCTCCTGGTCAATTTCCGGTCATGGGTTTCCATTCGAGGCCATGTGACATTAACAAAGGCTCTTTCCGTCAGCATTATCATGGCAGTCGCGGTGATTTGGGAAATAGGGGCTCCCCTCAGGGGCCTAAAATCCCTTCTCCTGATATTCATTCGCAGGTTCATGATTTGGAAACACAAGTCCGCTGGCTCATGGGAGACCTTGTAGACATGAAAAAATCCATCTCCCACCTGGCTACGTTTGTTCAAATCTCAAATTCAGAAGTGAGGGCTATCACAGGAAAAATGAAAGACTACTATGAAAAGCTTATGGGAAAACACGACACCTTCTACAGTTGTCTGCGAATTGTTGAGGCCAAGATAGACTGTGTGAGGACAAATAGTGGGAGCAACCCTTCGGTCATCCTGAACATCGACGATGACAACAATGGTGCAACTACTAGCATTAGGGAGAAAGCTGCTCGGAACCGCCATGAAAATTAACTCCAGGCTGCACACCTGCTTCTCGGTCTGATGTGTTCAGTTTTAAGACTTTTCACTATATTTCTATGTTTTTCTTTTGCTGCTATGTATTAGGACAGTTTTTTAAACTCTATAGTAGTGGTAGCAATATCTATATCTTTAGTTGTAACAGGATAAATTCCTTTTTTGGAACTATAGAGGCTGGTTATTTAGAGACTATCTCGACAGCTTGGATGTTTTGGGATCAGCCTCCCCTTCTGTCTATAATCTGCCTCATCTTTTAATATAAAGCATGTTATCCATTCTTGTAAAAAAAAAAGAGGTGTAGGTACATTGTCAAAATAAAAAAGGCGCTTTTATTGAATGGGATGCATCACAAATTTTTAACCACATTGAATTAACTCCCTAGAACATCATGTGTTGAAGGAAATCAATCGCGTCAATTTGAATTGAAGAGATAACAATATTTTAAATCAATCTAGGTTTTATTTTATTCTTATAAAATTTAAATTATTACAAAGATGTTCAGATCATATAGATTGTATTGGAATAGATCTTATCAAAAATGTAGATGAAAATAATTCCATTGAAGGGAATTTTTTGGGATCCTTTTCATTTGGTGTGCTGGTCAAGTGTCATGTCCCAAATTTTGGTTCATTTAAGTTCCCATGGGTAAGGGGGACAAAATACCCCCTAAGGAGATAGACTATTTCATTTTTGTATGCTTAAAATAAAAATGATCCTAAGTCTAGTATAATCAATAATTTTATTAATTTTAATTATTTTTATAAATAATTATTCCTAATTTTTAGCAAGTGGGCTAAGAGGGAACCCTCATGAGGATAAGGTTGATAAAATGGAACTGGAGGCAAGAAAATAGAAAAAGATGAAAAGTAGGGAAGGTGTAAGAAGTTTCCAAAAGAAGAAAATTAAAAACATCCTGAAAATCCAAGGGACGGCGTCGTTTCCAAAAGAAGGTCAGTTAACAAATTAGAAAACATCCCAAAGGGTGCAGTTTCCAAATTAGAGGCCAGTTTACAAAGCAGGAAACTATTCTACAAATCAGGAAACATATCAAGTCAAGGAGGGCACAATTTCTAAAGGATGAAAAGCTGTAAGAGTGTAAAAGAAGGAATTCCTATCCACTCAAGGAGGGAAAATTTGGAAGGGCTGTCACAGGTCACCAAGTACATCAACTTGCTCAATAGGTCATCATGAAGCTTATAAAATAATCCAAGCAACTCCTTTTCACATTTTTTTATCATTATTGAATTTATGTGTGAGCACTTTAGCTTACCAAGGCAAGGAGATACGCCCTATCCAACTAGTGGGAGATGAGCCCCATTACTTCTCTTCAATTATTCTTCTATGATATTCTTCCTTCTCTTGAATCCATGGATATTCTTATTGTAGGTCCAAATCATTAAATCCTATCAATATTCCAAGCCTCCAAGTCCATTTTGTAGAGATTGGAGAGATATGAAGGAGTTGATGAAGAAACCATTTGGATAGTTAGAGGTTCCATTGCATTTGGAGGAGTTTCGAGAGAGAAATATGATGCATATTCATCATTTGTGAGCATTAGTACAGCCATACCTCTTTTTAAATTATGATTTAAGTACCTCTTGTTCTTATCATGCGCTTTCTTGAAGAGATTGGTTGATGTATTGTAAGAAGCACTTCATATCTTGAGCTCTCTATGCAAGGCTAGGATTATAATTTTAATTGATGGAATAAATGTATAAATGAAGTTTCTTCTGTCATATCAGTCCTAATTCAGTCTACAAAAAATATGTTTGGATATCTTAAAAGCCTCAAATATTGTTTGCTTACCCCTCATTCAATACTAGTTAGTTTACATGAGAATTATAACTAGTTTTGTATGTAATTACTGCTGAAATCCAAAAGGAGAGTGAAGTGTATTTATATTATTTATTCCAGGTCTAAATTTCCTTATAATACTCATCCCAAACATTAAAATCAGACATAGAATCCTTTTCTAGCTATTAGAAATCTTCATTCAGGAGTCTCTCTCTCCTTGCTTACATATTTGACTAGTTTTGAAGTTTGATCCATAAATAAGTATATGTATTCCAAAATTATATTATGTCAGTTGTGTTGGGTACCTGAGATATTTCAAATTAGATATCATCTCAGTTTGTTTGGAAGAGCTTGTAAACAAGCTAGTTGAGCAATCCTACATAGCATTCTTTCTCTCTTTGCCTCTAAACAGGTCTCTTCCAACCTATTGCATAATTGATGACCCTATAAAATGGATTCTCTTTTCAATCATATTAGGGTGTTAATGACTTGTCATACACCTATGGTTGATGTCAAGTGTAAGTGGAAGAGTTTAGTAGGCATATGCTGATGCACCCAGGAAGCATTGGAGTAGACTTCATCCCGGCTGATCTTCGAAACATAAATGGCCCCAGTACATTGTGCTTAAAACTCAGAAGATGGCCTTGATGATACTTTAATTTCTACTTCACACTCCCCAGTACATTTTTCATATCCAAAAGTATGCAACATTCAAGCTTTGGGTGGCTTAACCAAGGACCCATTCTAGTTCCTTCTTCACTAGTTTTTGTGAACTAGTTACTATTTGCAAAATTTCTGATTTTAAGGTTTGAATTTGAGTGATATCCTCTGAGATCATATCAGGGATATTACAATGGCATCATAGAAATTTCATCCACCCATGTGGGAAATAGTATCTTTGATTGAATAATATTGCAGATCAAACCTTCAAGTTAAAGAATGAGGCTCATACCAGCAGAAGAAGAATTTGATTTTGAGTCATATGAAGAGGAGGAAATGAGCTCTATTGGAGATTTTTTCTTGCAGAGATTTGATGATGGTTAATTTAGTGACCAAGTGTTTGAATAGGACATAGGATCTGATATACCTATTTCTAAATTTGATTATGGAAAAATTTTATGTGGAAAGAATTTGAAGGGATCATTCCAGTATCTCATGGAATACACTACCTTGAAGAAAGAGATAAGGGAGGTTCTGTCTTTCCAAGACTACTCTTTGGAAATGAAGATATTTTTCAAGGACCCCGACTACAAATAAATGAATTAAATATGTCACATATGGTTGATAGTGTGTGTAGAGAAGTGGGGACAATATTTTTTCTCCCAGAAGATGAGATTGAAAAGAAGGACAAGGATGTGTCCTCACAACCATGTAAAATCAATGAAGGAGAACAAGAGCCACCTAGTTCTTCAAGTGGAGAAGAAGGAGGAAAAAGTGAAGATGAAGTTGCATCCATGCATGTGTATCCATTCCAATCCCATAAATAAGTGAATCATAAGGAAGAAAAAATTACATATGTGAGTTTCATGGGGACTCCGAGGAGGAAAATCATGCATATGAAAATTTTCCACTTGGAGAGGATGAAAAGGAGCCACAAAGGGGAAGTCAAAATTCTGATTTTGGAAAGGGTCAATATTCATGTGAACCCCTAGAAGTACCCTACACCTCATGCGATGAAGAAAATTACGAATTGTTGCATCCATCATAAGAAAAATGCATCAAAGAAAACAAAGCAACATTCAGAGAAATTGTTGGCAGCAAGTTAGGCGAATTCACCTTCAATTTATTCATGGGTGATTTAAAGATAATTTTAGAATAGTTTGGAAATGTTGATGATTGTAATTCCCGCCTCGGTACTTCAACTAATTAGACTAATCAGGGTACTAGTTTTGAAATGAACCGGCTAAGTAAAACATGAACCATTTGAATTTACTTTGAAAATGCTTATAATGAAAATGATGAATGATGATAATGCTTTAAAATGAAACTGAAGAATAGTGTATATGCTCGACTGACTGAGACATGATGATAAATGATGAATAATTTGTATGTTCGACTAACTGAGATATTAGAATGAATGATGTAAATATTTTATATAGTGTAGCGCTACTAATGTGCGCTTGAGTGTGTGTAGTGGCAGGTAAGACGATATACCGACTAACCCACAATGAAATTTTAGGGGTCGTAAGAACGGAAAGAATACATCAGGGTACGATGACAGACTGTCAACCCTGAATTAGCAATCGACGCATGGGTTGGAAGCTTGCGAGCTGCCCCGGGGAAGTGTGTGTCGTATGGGTGAGGCCATACTGACTTGGTCATGTATGAGAGTTGAGGGGCGTGTGATAAGGAGAGCCTTATCCCTCAGCAGCCCTTAGTCTCCAAGAAGTGTAGTCAATAGATCGCGGTAACGACTCCTGGATCGCTACACAATTCTCCTTACAAGAAGAAAGAAAAGAAATTGTCGGAAGGGCCCGCCAAAGAGGTACCTAGACAAGAAAGGGAAGAAAGAAAAGAAATTATCAGAAGGGCCCGCTGAAGAGGTACCTATACAAGAACAAGAGGAAGAAATTGATCAATTGTATAAATGGAAATTTCACATAAGAATTAAGGAATATTTTATTCCATTTTGTTTCATTTTATTATTTTGAATTATTTTTTCCAAGATTTCATTAATTTTGAATAATTTATTTTAATTGATTTTATCATCTCGAAAAAGAATTGAAAAGATTGATTTTTGTTAATTGATTTTGTTTTATTGAAAAAGGTTATTTCTAAAAGAATTATTAATTCAAAGGTTTTAATTTGATGGCTTTTATTATTTTGGAATTATTCTATTCAAAATTTTATTTTAATTGATTTCATATTTTAAAAAGGGATTGAAATGAATTGTTAATAAAAGAACTATTTTATTCAAGATCCTATTTTCAATTGATTTTATTATTTTGGATTATTTTATTTTAATTAATTTTATTAATTCTTGATTAATTTTACTAGCTTGAAAAGATTTGAAAAAGATTAAAATCTAGTTAATTGATTTTATCATTATTGAAAAATAGTTTAATTTAGATTAGAATTTTTAGAAAGGAGATATTTTAATTTTTACTTTTATTCTTTTAAATTTTATAAAGAAGAGATTTAAAATAAATCAGAATTTTAGTAAAATCTTCTAATTCTATTTTAGTAATTAGAAAAGAAAGGAATTTAGAAAGCTTTAAGTCTAACTAAAAGATATTAAGTAAACTAAATAAGAATCAAAACATAAGAAGAACTCTACTACACCTAACTCCCACTGATTTAAAGAATTAAGCCACACACTTGAGATGAAGAGACACTTGTAATTTGAGAGTAATTGTTAATAAATTATTAAATTAAATTAAATATGTGCATGGACAGACACATGGCACATAGAATTTTTCTATATAATGAGGGAGGAGAAGAAGAGAAAGACATCTCTTGCTCCCTAGTGTTGGATGGGAACTGAAATCGAGAATTGATCTTGTGAATTCTTGTGAGTTGGGATTAGCTTTCCAGGGATTGGGGAATCCCACCAGAAATATTGCGTTGTGTGTTCTTGCGACCCCATTTGCTCGGGAGTTCGGGGTGAAGAAGAATAACCCTGATACGGTAGGGAGGTCAACCAAGGGGTCACTCGGTAACTCGTCAGGAAATTGGATGGGATCGTGCGGAAACCACTTCGAGGACTCCATCGATTCGCTAGACCAACCGTCGAAATCAGGTTTGAAGTATTTATTTTATTTATTTTGCTAACTCTTGTGGTGGAATGAATAAATCTAGGTATATAGTTTTATTTATTGACATTCATGTACTGCAATAGATAGAACTAGATCTGTGGCCTCTATATCTTCTTTTGAAAAAAAATCGTACTGGAAGTTCTGAAATTAATTATACTTATATTTTCAAATTCCGTGGAAGTCTTTTTGGGGAACCCGAAATGGGGGTTCCTACATTTGGTGGTGTAGTTGGTTAGTGCATAGGTCTCATAGCTGATGTTTGAGTAATCCCGAGGTCGATAGTTCGAGCGTCTCTCAGGGGACGGAATCTTTCTGTTTAAATGCAGGAAACCCCATTTCGGGTTCCCCAAAAAGACTTCCACGGAATTTGAAAATATAAGTATAATTAATTTCAGAACTTCTACTCAATGGACCGATTTATGGAAAACACCCAGCAGTGGAACGACTTTCCAAATAATAAAAACAATATTCACATAAATTTTTTTTAAAGAACATTTAGACAATATCGATTTCTGGAAACGCTTAGCAGTGGAACGCAGAGGTTTAGATCCACAACCAAATCAAATTTTGATTATAAGATGAAGTCAAACTCAGTTTTAAATACAAGTCGTAGAGATTTGGATCGCATCCATTTCAGACTTGATTATAAGATGAAGTCAAAATCAGATTTTAAACACGGGTCGCTGAGATTTAGATCCAAACAAAATAATTAATTTTTTTTTTAAAGAAAAGAATAGAGACCCCCCCCCTTTTTTTTTAATCTGCAGGGAAGTAAATGAACAGGTCAACCTTCACGCGATTACACAGGAGTTCAGAATAGATGGTGATAGAATTTGGACTTCATGCATTTGACAACGGTTTAGGATTAAGCTAGTGATCATGGATCAGATCCTAGTTTTAGAAATATATAAAATTGGTCGATTTACATACTATATTGACTGTGAAAAAAATAAATTAAAATGATACCCACGCAGATTTAATTTCCAGATATATAAACAACCCAAAATCATAATCTCAGCAAGATCAAAATGCAAGGTGTTTCATTTGAAAATTTGCATAGGTTATCAATGTAATTCGAATTTGGCAGAGATAAGGGAATCACTATCCAATTACACAGATCTATAAAATGCACAACTAAAACAGAGTTAAATATGATGGAAAATAGTTGCGTCCGTACCTATTGAATTCACCTTTCTCGTCTCAATATGGTGCCCTCAAGGCTCGACTAGCTCTGATACCAAATGTAGGAACCCCCATTTTGGGTTCCCCAAAAAGACTTCCATGGAATTTGAAAATATAAGTATAATTAATTTCAGAACTTTCAGTACGATTTTTTTTCAAAAGAAGATATAGAGGCCACAAATCTAGTTCTATCTATTGCAGTACATGGATGTCAATAAATAAAACTAGATCTATGGCCTCTATATCTTTTTTTGAAAAAAAATCGTACTGAAAGTTCTGAAATTAATTATACTTATATTTTCAAATTCCGTGCAAGTCTTTTTGGGGAACCCGAAATGGGGGATCCTACATTTGGTATCAGAGCCGATCGAGCCTTGAGGGCACCATATTGAGATGAGAAAGGTGAATTCAATAGGTATGGACGAAACTATTTAATTCACCTTTCTCGTCTCAATATGGTGCCCTCAAGGCTCGACTGGCTCTGATACCAAATGTAGGAACCCTTATTTTGGGTTCCCCAAAAAGACTTCCATGGAATTTGAAAATATAACTATAATTAATTTCAGAACTTCCAGTATGATTGTTTTTCAAAAGAAGATATAGAGGCCGCAAATCTAGTTCTAACTATTGCAGTACATGAATGTCAATAAATAAAACTATATACCCAGATTTATTCATTCCACCACAAGAGTTAACAAAATAAATAAAATAAACACTTCAAACCTGATTTCGACGGTTGGTCCAGCGAATTGATGGAGTCTTCGAAATGGTTTCCGCACGATCCAATCCAATTTCCTGACGAAGTACTGAGTGACCCCTCAGTTGACCTCCCTACCGTATTGGGGTTATTCTTCTTCACCCTGAACCCCCGAGCAGATGGAGTCGTAAGAACACACAACGCAAGCTTTCTGGTGGGATTCCCTAATCCCTAGAAAATTAAGCCCAACTCACAAGAATTCACAAGATCAATTCTCGATTCCGGTGCCCATCCAGCACTAGGGAACAAGAGTGTCTTTCTCTCCTTCTCCTCCTTGATTATATAGAAAAATTCTATGTGCCATTTGTTTGTCCATGCACATATTTAATTTAATTTAATAATTTATTAACAATTACTCTCATCTCTTCATCTCAAGTGTGCACCTAATTCCCTAAGTTAGTGGGAATTAGGTGTAGTAGAGTTCTTCTTATGTTTGGTTCTGATTTACTTTACTTAATATCTTTTTGTTAGACTTAAAGCTTTCTAAATTCCTTTCTTTTCTAATTACTAAAATAGAATTAGAAGATTTCACTAAAATTCTGATTTATTTTAAATCTCTTCTTTATAAAATTTAAAAGAATAAAAGTAAAAATTAAAATATCTCCTTTCTAAAAATTTAATCTAAATTAAACTCTTTTTCAATAATGATAAAATCAATTAACTAGATTTTAATATTTTTCAAATATTTTCAAGATGGTAAAATTAATCAAGAATTAATAAAATTAATTAAAATAAAATAATCCAAAATAATAAAATCAATTGAAAATAGGATCTTGAATCAAATAATTCTTTTATTAACAATTCATTTCAATCCCTTTTAAAATATGAAATCAATTAAAATAAAATTTTGAATAGAATAATTCCAAAATAATAAAATCCATCAAATTAAAACCTTTGAATAAATAATTCTTTTACAAATAACATTTTTCAATAAAACAAAATCAATTAAATAAAATCAATCTTTTCAATTCTTTTTTGAGATGAAAAAATCAATTAAAATAAATAATTCAAATTTAATGAAATCAATTATTGAAAAAAATAATTCAAAATAATAAAATGAAACAAAATGGAATAAAATATTTCTTAAATCTTATGTGAAATTTCCATTTATACAATCGATCAATTTCTTCCTCTTGTTCTTGTTTAGGTACCTCTTCGGCGGGCCCTTCCGACAATTTCTTTTCTTTCTTCCCTTTCTTGTCTAGGTACCTCTTCAGTGGGCCCTTCCGACAATTTCTTTTCTTTCTTCTTGTGAGGAGAACTGTGTAGCGATCGGGGAGTCATTACTGCGATCTATCGACTACACTTCTTGGAGACTAAGGGTTGTTGAGGGATAAATCTCTCCTTATCGTGCGCCCCTCAACTCTCATACGCGACCAAGTTAGTATGGCCTCTCCCGTACGACACATGCTTCCCCGGGCCAGCTCGCAAGCTTCCGACCCGTGCGTCGATTGCTAATTCAGGGTCGACATTCTGTCATCGTACCCCTATGTGTTCTTTCTATTCTTACGACCCCTAAAATTCCATTATGGGTCAGTCGGTATATTGTCTTACCTGCCACTGCACACACTCAAGCACACATTAGTAGTGCTGCACTATATAAAATATTTACATCATTCATTCTAGTATCTCAGTCAGTCGAGCATACAAATTATTCATCATTTATCATCATGTCTCAGTTAGTCGAGCATATACACTATTCTTCATTTTCATTTTAAAGCATTATCATCATTCATCATTTTACTTATAAGCATTTTCAAGGTAAATTCAAATGGTTCATGTCTTACTTAGTCGGTTCATTTCAAAACTAGTACCCTGATTAGTCTAATCAGTTAAAGTACCGAGGCGGGCATTACATACACCCCCTCTTATTAAAAATTCGTCCTGAAGTTAAGTCTCATGTTGTAATATCCCTCCTTTATGCCCTCATTTTGTAAATGTAATCGATTATTGGTTTCTCATGAGGAGCTCAAGGCCAAGGCCCCATGAGAAAACCGGACAAATATTTTATTTACTTGTTTAATTATGTTCATAGACGAAGAAACCAAACGTTGGACGCAACGAACCGACGACAGTCGAATCCATTAAAGGAGAGGAAAGGTTAAGGGAATCCTTGAGTTTCTAAAGGAGGATGTCTAAGAGTTTTTAGGATGCTCTTAGGTGACCGAACTACTTTGGTTGAGGGTGTAGAAAATGTAAAAAAAAAATGATTATCACTCTAAGGCATTTATGCGATGCCCTAAGCCGAACAGGTAACATAAGGACGTATCCATTAACATAACGCCATACGTCAAGGATGATTTTTGCTAGATTTATTATCATTAACCTACTCTAGCGAGAGAGGGATGGAGAAACCTATTAAAGCAAAATATATATATATATAATATGTATACGAAGCACACCATACATCTATGTTGATGTATAGGATTTACCATATTATGATTGAATATATTATATATATATATATATATACACACTTCTCTTGGATAGGATGAAGCATGAACTCCAAAATGGAGATAGTACATACATGTATATTTATATACAAACCTTTTGTTATGTATTTCCTTATTGTAAAGGAGGGAACCATTGTTTACTTTTGATAGAAACAATACCTATCCCACTCATCGTTCTCGACGGGTTCGTTGAACCCACTTCAACTCATTCAAAGAATGATCTCTCATTTAGAAAAATGAAGACCAGCACAACATCGATGCGCTAGCACGTGGAGTCTTCTTGGCAAATGGCGCTACTTCCAAAGTGATATGCCAGCACGTGGAGCCCTCTTGGCAAAAAGCGTTAGTTCCTAAGTAGGTAGAATCCCCGCCTACTACTTCTCCACGTGGTGGCTGAATGGAGGGGGGGTTTTTGGTTTTAAGAAGAGACGATCCTGGGGTTGAGGGGGGGCGCTCGGTCAAAGGAACCTCGGTGATCACAATCTCTGCGTTTAATCTCTGCAACTGGATCCTCTAAGATTTCGATCTATGTATTTGGAGATTCGGCGATTGGAACCTTGGTGACTACAATCCTTGCGACTGAGATTTCTGCGATGGGAAAAGATTTTGTTTTTTTGGAGGATCATCGAGTGACGAGATGTGAAACAGCGATAATAGAAAAGGGAGATACGGGTTAAGTGTTTTTCCACCGCGATTGAGATAAGTACTCCCTATTGCTTTTTACTTCTAGATCCATTAAATCAAATCGCAGCCACTTGAAAGCTCTGCGACTATCCAAGTTAATGGCGTCTCACTAATCCCAGATCTTTAAAAGTTTAAATGTCTTTTCTTTGATTCATTTCTCAGGGTTACTTCTAGATCCATTAAATGAAATCGCAGCCACTTGAAAGCTCTGCGACTATCCAAGTTAATGGCGTCTCACTAATCCCAGATATTTAAAAGTTTAAATGTCTTTTCTTTGATTCATTTCTCAGGGTTACTTCTAGATCCATTAAATGAAATCGTAGCCACTTGAAAGCTCTGCGACTATCCAAGTTAATGGCGTCTCACTAATCCCAGATCATTAAAAGTTTAAATGCCTTTTCTTTGATTCATTTCTCAGGGTTACTTCTAGATCCATTAAATGAAATCGCAGCCACTTGAAAGCTCTGCGACTATCCAAGTTAATGGCGTCTCACGAATCCCAGATCTTTAAAAGTTTAAATGTCTTTTCTTTGATTCATTTCTGAGGGTTACTTCTAGATCCATTAAATCAAATCGCGGATATCTGTAAGCTCTGCGACTATCTAGTTTAATGGCGTCTCACTAATTTCCATATTTGTTAATCATTTGAGAGCCCGATCCCAAACTGTTCATAGTGGCATTTAATTCTTTTTGGGTTGTTACTTCTCATTTTAACCTTATGGATTTGGGTCTTACTTCTGCACAGTAGATAAGATTTCAGTTAATGCGCGGTTAAATTTTGATATAATGCAAGTATTGCCATAAGTTTCCTTACCCATAGCCACAGACAGAGCAGATCTTTGTGTTAGATAGAGAGCATCAAGCACTAAAAACAGTTGGATGCGTGTCTTTAAGTTAAATGCATGGTAGTGGACAGGTGTCGACCTTTAACTATGTTCGATCCTAGTAAAATCAATTGTGATTGCGGAACTTTTGCCTGGATATTTTGTTTTGACTTCTGTTTGTTGCGATTACATATACAGTTATACTGACAGAGTTACTCTCCTCCCTCCAGAATGAGACAATGACTCTAGGATTAGGGGATAATAATCCATGTATTATAATTATTTCGTATAAGAAGCTAATGCCGAGTGATTATGATTTCTGTGTTGATGATCCCTGGGTTCTTTATTTCATTTATTGTATGTGTGATGATTAAACTATTCATTGCTGCGTTAGGGTAGGGATAAGGATTTGTGTATGACCCTCCTTCCATATATTATGTTATATATATGGTAGAAACCCCCGTCTTTACAATAGAAAAGAAATGAGCTGTAAACCGATTTTCAAATACCTAGATATTTATATGTAGTAGTTATCTTATAATTATTGATTCTGCATTGATTATTATTTACACTTGGCACAGGACATCGTGTAAGTCGATCCCAAAATGTGGGACTATATTTATATATATGTTTATGTATATACTTGAAGGAATTCTATTGACTTAAATAGATGCATGTTTTTAGTCTTGAAGTTAGGGGGAATGCCTCGAAAGTACCCTCCATAGGAAGTTATATAGGATAATGCTGGTGTATTTAATTGTATATATATAATCATGTAAGGAAGTACAATGCATGTATATTAATGAAGTAAAAATCATATTTGGCTGTTGGTTCAGGGGGTGAAAACGAAATTCCTTCTATAGATGGAACGAGTTATAGATCAATGTTTTACCAGTTGAATGACAGTGTAGATAGTTGGTTCTGTAGGATCTCTTTTGTTGAAAGAAACTCGGGTTCCATGTATGTTGAATCGAAATTCCTAGATTTGCTATTTTTCCCGGTTTCAGATGTCATAATTAAAATCATGGTTACCTTTTTGAGGTGTTAGGCCGAGATAAAGAGAGTTCTATTAGTATGTCGAATGACAGTATAAGTTACTGTCTTTTCTGTAGGAGCTCTAGCTATTGTAATGAAATCATATTTCTCTATCGGTTCATGAAGGGAAATGCAAATATGTCTTGTATGATTTCCATGCTTACGTCGAAAGTGATAGTGCCTCCTGTAAGTTGAACGGTAGCATTGCCCGTTACTCTCGAAGCTCCGGTGGAAGCTCTGGAAGGTGGGGAGGTGAATAATACAACCAAGGGGTTGTAAATGTAAATTCTGTACTTTGGGAATAAATAATTCACAAACCTTCCTCGTGGACGTAGCCCAAGTTGGGTGAACCACCTTACATGTGGTCTCTATGCGTGGACTTTGTTTATGATTTTCGTGTATGATTTTAAATGACGCTTACATTGTACACTTGGTTGTTATATGGTTCCTTTGTTTTTACTTGTGTCATTTTAGTTAAAGGTACTTAATGCTTATGGACATGTGTATTTGTTTTAGGCAGTGATCATGTTTTATTGTGGCGATGTGGTGTGGGAAAAACAAACATATGGATGTATGATTTGTATGAAATTCAAGTTTGGCCATTTCAGGGATGAAAGTGTGTTAAAAAATTGATCTTGTTAGAATTTAACTTTCGTTTTTAAATACTAATCAAATAGTACTAAAGTGATATGATAAGGAGAGATGATCAATACAAACGAAGTTCTCAAAGTTCAATCGACACATGGGTATGTTATTAAGTTTCATTCTTTCATAATAACCAGCTTGAAGAAATGTAATATAAATCTTGAGTTCTTTTCTTATTTTCTCAAAATAACACTAACTTTCATGGGGATGTTACACATGTGCTTCCATGGTGAGTTTTCACTTTCTTTTCATACTCATAACCACAATTGATAATAAAATTTCATTTCTTCTTTTCTACCCTCATATAAGTATACCTCTCATAATTGACAATATACTAAATCATACCTTTCATAGTGTAGCAATCCCCACAGCAGTTCTCTCTTGACTCACTAATTGTAACTAGGATTGAAATAGTTTACAACAAATTCTTTCCATTCAACAAAACTATAAGTATATCATTCATGAAAATCCTTAAGGCACGAACATATTTCAACATAAGGAATAATTCCAACTTCTTCCTTCTCTATAATTACGTATAACTATCATATGTTTAAAACAATGTCCGAATTTCAAAATAAGAATTTACCCTTCCCAATTCAGTTCTTCAATACATACCTTAACCATTACTAAACTAATCTTACATGCAACCTCTCTCTTCTCTTGTCATAATCCAAAGTATAATTAAATACTGGAGTGCCATTTACTTAGTATAATCTCAGATTTTCTTAAACAACGTCATGCAAGGTTTTCTTCTCTTCCTAACTTAAGCACAGTTAAGATTCTATAATTCAAGTAAGTTTAACTTCTCTCTTTTCACAATTCAAAGCACGATTACAAACTAGTAGTGCATACCAGCAAAGCCATCGCCTTGATTTCAGAAAATAAGCATTTACAACCAATCGATAAAATTATTGATGCATAACCCATCATTAAAGTATATGAACCCTGAATACCATTCAAACTTACATACTAGCAAATTTAGAGATAAGAGTAATTCTATCCTGTTCGAGAAATTGGAAGTATCCTTGCCGAAGGAGAAGAAGTAAAAACCCGCAACTCTGATTTTTTTTTTCCATGTCAATCTCCATGAGTCACCAACAAAACCCCTAAGACTGAAACTTAGGTTTTTAAAATATGAGACGCACATCACTAAATCGAAGTATGTTAGTACTGGTCATATCATGTAAAACTAGATTAGGTCTCTCATCCTGAGCAAGTGAATTTTTTTTTTTCCTTATAAAGTGCAGTAACATTTCTACACAACTATGGTACCATTCCTTTGGTTGAATTTACCACATGTGATTGTTGTACACACACCACATCTTGGCATAGCATGAGTAATCATTGTTTTCATATCACACTAAGGGCAGGTATATCCATAAAACCTCTTTTTCATGGTGGGGTCAATAAAAGAATATTCAAGTACATGTATGGAAATTCTTTTACATGTATTTGCACATAACATTAAAACAGTAAAAGCATTCTTTAAGAATTCCTTAAATCGTTGTACATATAGTTATGCATGATATGAAATAGAGTGGGTAAAGAACTCTTCCATTACTTTTCAAATAAAAGTTGTCCCCCCAAGAAGACTATACTACACTTTAAATAAACCATTGCATTCTTTTTGTAAGGTCCGTCGTACTAGAGAATGCCATAACAAAAGTGGTGACTCCATTGTAACTTTAAAAGAAAGTTCAACACACATCTCCCTAAATATTAACACCTTAATCAATACATTATATTGGATGTAACACACATGCTTTCCAAAAATAAAGAAATATTTTCAAATAACTTCAATAAAACTTATTTGACTCAATACACATATCTCCCTAAATATTAACACCTTAAACAATACATTATATTAGATGTAACACACATGCTTCCACTATAATTAATACAAGACATATCTTAATTCTCCCAATGTCTCTAAGATGCATAATTGTACAACTAAAACCCTACCTTCATGATTATATGCATAAAGTAAATCTTTTCAAAAAAGGAGGGTTGTGGTGTCAAGGTAATGAGATTTATAAAATAAATACTTTTATCATTCCTACATAACAAAAATGTTTTCATACGCCAAAGGTATAAATTCGAGACTTCTATCCAATAATCATATACATGCTATTTACCTGAAATATCTTTTCATTTATGAGTAAGTCTTTTATACCTTTATCACAATATATACAAGTGTTTTCCCTATCACAATTCTTAAGTAAATGAATGTAATTGGGTATGTGCCTATTATATTTATATATATATATATACATAGAGCATATCGTATGTAAATTATAGTATTCCTATTATGGACTCCAACTCGTGTCCATTACAATTCATAATATATATATATATATATAACAAATACAAAAATATAGTATTCATAAATAATACAATTCCTAAGAACTAAAATTTGTATTCCTATTATGAACTACGACTCAATCATATATTCTCCATGAATCTTTTATCCCATTAACTATTGATACATGGATTTCACACCTAACAGCTTGCCGATATATATATAGTAGTTATATATCCATTCACATATTTCCATTTATAATGTGTGACCAATACGAATCTGAAATAAATGATACAACAATCGGAAACCGAAATCATTCTAATCTATCATAATTTATAATTTAAAGCAAACCATAGCCATTCTACATCCATACATTTAAATACATGTGTGTATTAGACACGGTGTATTACAATTGTCGTCCTATAATCGTTCAACATGAGAAACATTATTAGCATCCATTCTGTACCGTTTGGAATTACAAAATAAACATTATTTCAGCATTCATATATCTCATTTTTATAATAATTGAATACTCATTGCAGTTCGCTGATCCTAACACCCAGTTAATACATTGCGTACTCAAAAAATGTTAATTAAATTGAATGGTAACAGTAGATACGGTAGATTGTGAACTACATTTAAGGAAACTCATAATGGGGCACATTATTTTACAACTGTCAAACTTCACTGTCAGTGACAAGTGGTTGTTCCGGACATTTTCCATGTCAGATAAGATTTCAACGGGGATTTTTAAAAAATCAATGGACAATGACTTCGTGAATTAAAGAGAAAGACAATAATGAACTTCGGAATGGGTATACGAAGATTCATTTAAAGGATAGATACAATTCTTTTGCGAAATCTAGAGTGAATGCCAACCAGTTAGAAATGGATATACACACAGAGATTGAATCACGATTTGTTTTACTAAGTTCTGGAAATGTCAATAAGCATTCAATAGGAATTCGAAGGTCAGGTCTACAACTCGCATCCAGAGTTCTGGAATTTCTGGAAGCGTCGAGTGATGGTTGAAATGGATACTCAGCGAAATAGAAAAAAAAAAAAAAAAATTAGATCCTTGTCATCATACAGAGATAGGAAAATGTAGATCTCGGTCAATGTTGAAAAAAAAAGAAAACGCAGAAAGTAAGAAGCAAATTCAATTCGTATCTTGGAAGTTTGGAAATGTGAACTAAAATCGATATACGCAGAGTATGGAAGGTAAATTCTTTTTGTGTTTTTAAATTCTGAAACATTCAAGTAAAAGATCATTACGCAGACGAAGATCTCGGTCATTGCTGAGAAAAAGAAAACGCAGAGAATAAGAATCAAATTCAATTCGTAGATGCAAATTCAGGAAACCGCTAAGTGAGAAATTGATACATAGTGAATAAAGGGCAATTCCATTTCTTGATTACGTATTCTGAAAATGATAAATAGATTCCGAATAAAAACACAGAGTCTTTGAAGATCCAGATTACAATTCATACCCTCTCCAGACTTATGAATCCCAGAATCGTTAGGTGTGAATAGATACACAGAGTAAAATAGGCAGATTCTTCTCAAACTCATGAATTCTGGAAACGTTAAACTTGAATCGATACACAGAGCAAAAATAGGCAAATACTTTCAAGACTTATGAATTCTGAAATCTACTTAATGGACAGGAAAACGCCCAGCAGTGGAACGCCTTTCCAAATAATCAAAAAAATATTCACAGAATTTTTTTTAAAAGAACATTTAGGGGAGAGAGTTCTATAGTTGAACGGGAACCGGTAGTGGTGATAGAACCGGTGACTGTTACAACCCAAAACGTGATCAAGAAAATGCCAACTGTCAAACACATATAATTCTATAAATAAGTAAAAAGTTTCCTATTTGAGTTCATTAAGTGTCATTCTGTACAGTAGGCCCACAGCTGTCAACTATAGGACAAAAGGTTGACAACTGAGCAGTCCTGACAAAACCAAAATCAAATCCATCATGTCCCTTCCAAATCCCAACATGCACTGACACAAACATCTAATTGGACCTCATCACTCCCCAGCCAGCCCAATCTACAAGGACGGATTGCCCATCACATGGAGCCCATCGAACAAGCTTCAGAGTACACCCAGACCAGCATCGAGAATCACTTAACCACCAAGGCATCCCACCTACACATCTATCAAATGTCACCTGCATAATAAATGGAGAATGAGTATCAGCTCCAGGTGCATTGCTGTTCAACAAAGAAGCCCAATCAATGCAATTAATGCAGCCAACTCCATTAAAATCATCAAATCAACCAGAAAACCAAACAGAAGCATATGTCCATAGGCATTACGAAGAGCACATGGATCGACAAAGCCCCATTGATGGCCATTGGATCGAGGCCAAGTCAATCTTGAGCCACTCATCCAACTCCAGCCAGTTGCAATCCATGCCTTCTCAAACTTGCCAATCAAATCAAACACCAAAATGCTATAAAGACACTACAACCTTCAAACAAACTTCATATTTCCTGCTATTCGAAATTCCCAGACCTTGTTAAACTCACCTCTATTTCCAAGCATCAAATTTCAGAGTCCAGCCATTGCATTCAAGCAAAACACAGTTGCAGATCAAATTTCAGAGTCCAGGCATTGCATTCAAGCAAAACACAGTTGCAGAGTTAATTCAAGACAGCATTCAGAGTTCAGGTATTGCATTCAAGATAAACTTGTCTTTCAATAATAATGTTTTCAAGTAGCCAGACTATATCTAGTTTTATGCAAGAACCTGCATTGAACATGTAAATCACGTCAAGAGATCCTTTTGAATACTCCAGATCCTAGGGTCGTTTTAACACTTTGTTTCAACTCAGCTATTATAATATTCCAGATCCCTGTGAATTTACACAGCTAGTTCCTTTTGAATACTCCAGATCCTAGGGTCATTTTAACACTTTCTTTCAACACAGCTATTATAATATTCCAGATCCCTGTGAATTAACACAGCTAGTTCTATCTCCGTAGGTGGGAGCAATGTTATGGTTTTTGGTTTTAATGCAGTCATGGCAAGAGTCAGCACTACTCGTGCAAGGAGGTCAAGTAGGAGACTCAGCAGGGGTGCCCAGCTACGATGCACCTCGTCCGATGAGGACATAGCACATGATACTGATAATAACAGAGATGATGAAGAGGCAAATGATGCAGTGCGTAGTGGTGTTATTCCATCATCAACCACAGTTGAAGAGGCAAATGATGCAGATCCTGGAGGTGTTATTCCACCATCAACCATAGTTGAAGAGAAAAATGATGCAGATCCTGGAGGTGTTATTCCACAATCAACCACAGTTCAAGGTGCAACTGCCAGTAAGAAGATTAGTGCCATCAGAGGATGGACACAAGAAGACATGAAGGCTACCATAGATGATATAGAGTTCAATGGTTTTTTTATCAGAGCAGCTGCTAAAAAACATGGGATTCCACCAACATCAATCCATTACTGGATAAATGGCCTGACCCATACCAAGCGAAAAGGACCTCTTACAGTGTTGAGTGCAGAAGAGGAAGAAGAAGTTGTGGTTTGGTGTGAAGAGATGGCTCAACTAGGCCATGGTCTGGAGTTGGTTCAGCTCAAATCCACTGTTGCACAAATCTGTCAAGGGAGGCCAAACCCCTTCAAAGATGGATTTCCAGGAAAATCATGGTGGAGAGGATTTAAACAAAGGCATCCAGAACTTGTGTTATGCACAGCAGAGGGGCTTGACAGGGATAGGGCTTTCAATCTGCACCCTACAGTTGTGACCAAGTTCTATCAGACACTCTCTGATGCATATGAGAAACACTCATACAGAGGAGACCATATATGGAACTGTGACGAGACTGGATTACAGGCAGGGAGGAATTGTGGCATGCGGGTAATTGCCAAGAGAGGGATCAGGAATGTGCCCAAAATTCTGCCAAAAAGTAGGGAGTGGATAACTATTCTTTGTTGTGTCAACGCAGTTGGAGCATCAATTCCAGGTTTTTATCTGTTCAAGGGAAAGAATCAACTCAAAAATTACATTAAAAACTGTGAACCTGGCGCATGCATGGCTGCACACCCCCATGCTTGGATGACAAAAGAACTGTTCTTGAGTTGGCTTTGCCACTTTGCTTCCTCTGTCCCTGGCGGTGTTTCACCTGAAAACAGACACCTTTTGATTTTTGATGGCCATGGTAGCCACGTTGCTATACAAACCATTGAGGAGGCAAATAGGCTAGGCATTGATCTGTTGACACTGCCTGCACATACCACCCACAGGCTGCAACCTCTAGATGTGAGTGTGTTTGGGCCTTTCAAGTGTTACTTCAGGTCTGAGAGAGCGTCCTGGATGGCAAAGAACCCGGGGGTAGAGGTGAAGAGGTTCGAATTAGCAGAACTTGCAAGCAAAGCTTTTGCTAGGGCACTCACAGCATCAAATATCAAGGCTGGTTTTAGGCGGACAGGAATATGGCCTTTCAATTCTGATGCTCTTCAACATGACACGGGATGTAGTCAGGCTTTTGATGTTCAGGGGAGAGAGGATGCAGATGCTGCAGATAACATCATATCACTCTCTCAAGGTCATTGCCAACCACTGGATGACGACAATGAACACGTAAGTGAAAGTCAGTATGGCACCGAACCTGTTGGGGAGAATATAGAAGCTGTTGGAAGGACAGAAACAGAATTAGATGGCCAAGGGATTGTTCATAACAACGTTGCCGATTTGAGTGTGAATGGAGGTGACCAAGCAATGGTAAACAACAGCGAGGAGTTGACATTTCCAAGCCAGCCAGAACAACCCGAGTGGTTGGCAGAGGCGATGACAAATATGAACAGACACATTGTCACCCCCACCAACGATGAAAGCCTTAACCTGCCTTCCATGCCAGCAGTCCTTAACAATGAAGCTGTACATTATTATGTGCCACTTGGGGGTGGTGGAGATGAGATTGAACAAAATGAAGATACAGTGGACCAAGAAAATGATGATGAGGCACTCCCACCAAATGAGCCACTACTTGGCCAGTTCCTTAAGTTGCCAGTGGAGAAAGTTGCAACTCATCTATCTAATCCCACTGCTGAGCATCTTAGATTAAGCAGGAGCTCGCAACTACTAACATCAGAGGACTACATCACCCTACTGATTGAGGCTGAGCACAAGAAAAAGGAGATGCAGGATTTAAAAGAGAAGAAGAAGGCCTTGGCAAAGGAGAAGAAGGAAGCAAAGATTGTTGCAGCAGAAAATCGAAGGAAGGAAAGGCTTGTAAGAGTGAAACAAAGGGAGGAAAGAGAGCGACGGAAACAATTGGAAAGGGAGGAAAGGGAGCAAAGAAAGGCAAATCAGAGGAATCCAAATGGTCTGGAGAGGATAGAGGTGGTTGACAACCCATTGGATCAGTTTTCAGAGAACAGAAGATTATTCCAGGACCTTATTAACATACAGATACCCCAATACCACCAGGCAGGGGGAAATACTGTGTATGCCTTCCAAACTCCAGTGAACCCAGGGCAATTAGGCTCAAGTCATAACTATGGTTACTCAATTCCTCCTTGGCTACAAGGATCAACCTGGCCCGCACCAAATGTTTGCAGCTCAACACAACCAGGTCATGCATCAGTATCTAACCCAACTAGTTTGGGTAATGAAGGCAGTCAACCTCCTCGCACATAGGGTTTTTTGTTTGGCGAATGATAGATGTTTTGTGTTTGGCATACACATATGAAAGGAAGATTTTGTTGCGGGGGGGGATTTTGGGTGGGTTCCTAAGTTTTTGTTTGATTCCAATCTGACAGTGGATATATGTTAGGCATAACCACAGTAAATGTATAAAGTCCCAACCCACCATGGACCAACCATATGTATAAATCTCGAATTGCTAATATGTTGAACAAGAATATGCCCTTTATGTCAAGTATTGTTTTCTTCATGTCTCTGTCTATTTACTGGTTAGCAAACTAAATTGAATGTTAAACTAAATTGGGTGGTAGACCAACCTGATTGAACATTTAAATTGAATGCAAGTTTTTTCTGAATGCAATACTGACTTGAATGCAAATCGACTTGAACTGGATTGATAGTAAGCATTGCAAACAATCACCGAGCACAAAGTTAAAGATTACTTAGGTTAGAGCACACAGCAAGAATGAAAGCAGGTGGGACAAACAAATATGAGAACCAAAATTATAGAAAAATACAAAATGAGGGCTAACTGTAGATGGGACAAACACATATGCATGTCCAGCATGAATGGTTGTTAATTTCTTAAAAGGTTTCATGCCTCCAAACCCTAATTGCAAATTCCATACAATGACTGAAACAATCAATGAACCATAGCAAACACTAATTTGTTAGAAGGTTTCATGCCTTCAATTCACAGTCCAATTTATTCATCTAATTGGCATGCCCAAATTATTCAACTCAAGCATGCATCAATCCTATAATCAACTCCAATAAGAAATTAACAACCATTCCTTAAGAATTCAAGCAATCACTGAAAGCAATATAATCAATGAAGGGTTTAATGGAGCACGGTTATGGTGTTTTTTTATGTCAGAATTTCCCGTAACCTTCATACCATTAAAGCATATCTGAATTTTCCATAACCATGAAACCTTCTCTCAATTTTAAAATATACTAAGTTATCAAGCAATGAAACAATGAAACCATATCAAACCCTAATCCTATAATGCACTCCAATAACAAATTAAAAACCATTCATTGCGAATTCATACATTCACTGAAACAGTCACTGATCCATAGCAAACCCTACTAACCATGAATGGTTGTTAATTTCTTAAAAGGTTTCATGCCTCCAAACCCTAATTGCAAATTCCATACAATGACTGAAACAATCAATGAACCATAGCAAACCCTAATTTGTTAGAAGGTTTCATGCCTTCAATTCAAAGTCCAACTTATTCATCTAATTCGCATGCCCAAATTATTCAACTCAAGCATGCATCAATCCTATAATCAACTCCAATAAGAAATTAACAACCATTCCTTAAGAATTCAAGCAATCACTGAAAGCAATATAATCAATGAAGGGTTTAATGGAGCACGATTATGGTGTTTTTTTATGTCAGAATTTCCCGTAACCTTCATACCATTAAAGCATATCTGAATTTTCCATAACCATGAAACCTTCTCTCAATTTTAAAATATACTAAGTTATCAAGCAATGAAACAATGAAACCATATCAAACCCTAATCCTATAATGCACTCCAATAACAAATTAAAAACCATTCATTGCGAATTCATACATTCACTGAAACAGTCACTGATCCATAGCAAACCCTACTAACCATGAATGGTTGTTAATTTCTTAAAAGGTTTCATGCCTCCAAACCCTAATTGCGAATTCATACAATGACTGAAACAATCAATGAACCATAGCAAACCCTAATTTGTTAAAAGGTTTCATGCCTTCAATTCAAAGTCCAACTTATTCATCTAATTCGCATGCCCAAATAATTCATCTCAAGCATGCATCAATCCTATAATCAACTCCAATAAGAAATTAACAACCATTCCTTAAGAATTCAAGCAATCACTGAAAGCAATATAATCAATGAAGGGTTTAATGGAGCACGGTTATGGTGTTTTTTTATGTCAGAATTTCCCGTAACCTTCATACCATTAAAGCATATCTGAATTTTCCATAACCATGAAACCTTCTCTCAATTTTAAAATATACTAAGTTATCAAGCAATGAAACAATGAAACCATATCAAACCCTAATCCTATAATGCACTCCAATAACAAATTAAAAACCATTCATTGCGAATTCATACATTCACTGAAACAGTCACTGATCCATAGCAAACCCTACTAACCATGAATGGTTGTTAATTTCTTAAAAGGTTTCATGCCTCCAAACCCTAATTGCAAATTCATACAATGACTGAAACAATCAATGAACCATAGCAAACCCTAATTTGTTAAAAGGTTTCATGCCTTCAATTCAAAGTCCAACTTATTCATCTAATTCGCATGCCCAAATTATTCATCTCAAGCATGCATCAATCCTATAATCAACTCCAATAAGAAATTAACAACCATTCCTTCAAAATTCAAGCAATCACTGCAAGCAATATAATCAATGAAGGGTTTAATGGAGCACTGTTATGGTGGTTTTTTTTATGTCAGAATTTCCCGCATCCTTCAAACCCTAATCCTATAATCAACTCCATTAACAAATTAACAACCATTCATTGCTCATTCATACAATCATTAATAATAAATTTCGACCCTAACAGTGTGCCATTAATAATCAATTTCGACCATAACAGTGTGCCATTAATAACCAAAAACCATAACAGTGCTCCACTAAAAACCAAATACCATTACAGTGCTCCATTAAAAACCAAATACCATAACAGTGCTCCATTAAAAACCAAATACCATTACAGTGTTCCATTAAAAACCAAACACCCTAACAGTGCTCCATTAAAAACCATAAACCATTACAGTGCTCCATTAAAAACCAAATACCATAACAGTGCTCCATTAAAAACCAAATACCATTACAGTGTTCCATTAAATACCAAACACCCTAACAGTGCTCCATTAAAAACCAAATACCCTAACAGTGCTCCATTAAAAACCAAACACCCTAACAGTGCTCCATTAAAAACCACATACCCTAACAGTGCTCCATTAAAAACCAAAAACCCTAACAGTGCTCCATTAAAAACCAAAAACCCTAACAGTGCTCCATTAAAAACCAAAAACCCTAACAGTGCTCCATTAAAAACCAAAAACCCTAACAGTGCTCCATTAAAAACCAAAAACCATTACAGTGCTCCATTAAAAACCAAATACCCTAACAATGCTCCATTAAAAACCACATACCCTAGCAGTGCTCCATTGTAAACCAAAAACCCTAACAGTGCTCCATTAAAAACCAAAAACCATTACAGTGCTCCATTAAAAACGAAATACCATAACAGTGCTCAATTAAAAACCAAAAACCATTACAGTGCTCCATTAAAAACGAAATACCATAACAGTGCTCAATTAAAAACCAAAAACCATTACAGTGCTCCATTAAAAACCAAATACCTTAACAGTGCTCCATTAAAAACCAAAAACCATTACAGTGCTCCATTAAAAACGAAATACCATAACAGTGCTCAATTAAAAACCAAAAACCATTACGGTGCTCCATTAAAAACCAGATACCCTAACAGTGCTCCATTAAAAACCAAAAACCATTACGGTGCTCCATTAAAAACCACATACCCTAACAATGCTCCATTAAAAACCAAAAACCATTACGGTGCTCCATTAAAAACCACATACCCTAACAGTGCTCAATTAAAAACCAAAAACCATTACGGTGCTCCATTAAAAACCAGATACCCTAACAGTGCTCCATTAAAAACCAAAAACCATTACGGTGCTCCATTAAAAACCACATACCCTAACAATGCTCCATTAAAAACCAAAAACCATTACGGTGCTCCATTAAAAACCACATACCCTAACAGTGCTCCATTAAAAACCAAAAACCATTATGGTGCTCCATTAAAAACCACATACCCTAACAGTGCTCCATTAAAAACCAAAAACCATTATGGTGCTCCATTAAAAACCACAAAACCTAACAGTGCTCCATTAAAAACCAAATACCATAACAGTGCTCCATTAAAAACCAACAAACATTACAGTGCTCCATTAAAAACCAAAAAACAATTTCCTACGACGTCGTTTGAACAGGCAACCACACCCAAACAAACCGAACATAGACAGAGAAGGCAAGCAAATCACACCGAGAGAGTGAGTGTGTTGAAAAACACAATGCACGCGAAGCCGGTAGGATCAAAATCATACCAAGTTTGCTGAACAGGTGGCCACCGCCGAGCACGAACCAGGAGCGGAGCAGGTACCAGGAGCCGAGGACGAACTAGGAGCCGACGACGAAGCAGAAACATGAACACCAGGAGCCGAGGATGAACCAGGAGCAGCCCGCAAACAAGCAGGAACAGGGCCGAACCACCGGGGAACCCACGCCACAGACCACGAACACAACAACAACACTAGACCAGTTATCCAACGCACGGCGACGACCATGGAACAGGGCCACTCCACCACGAGCTTCCAGCGAGTTAACCAAACCAAACCTCTGTGCTCACACGGCGACGTCCTCCGCGCGAACAACAAACCGGGGCGGACCACCACACAGTCACAGGTATTCCAAGCAGCGGCCTCATCGAACAGCAGCAGGAGGCGGGAGCGGAGCAGCAGCGGCGCCATGGCGGACAGCTTCCGGGGTGGCGGAACGCTCACCTTCCAGCCCCGAGCAAGAATGAACGGGAGGTGGGAGCGACTGCCGGGAAAGGGCCAGCTGGCACGCATCCCGAGGTGCAATAAAGCGCATTAAAGCGCTAGCTACCCGGGACGACGTGGAGCAGCCACCTGCAGTGGTCCCGCCCTCGACGGGTGGCAGCCGCGTGGCATCCCGGGTGGCCAAAGTCGGGGTGGACCACTTCTGGCCTCCCTCCCCTAGACAATATCGATTTCTGGAAACGCCCAACATTGGAACGCAGAGGTTTAGATCCACAACCAAATGAAATTTTGATTATAAGATGAAGTCAAACTCAGTTTTAAATACAAGTCGCAGAGATCTGGATCGCATCCATTTAAGACTTGATTATAAGATGAAGTCAAAATCAGATTTTAAACACAGGTCGCTTAGATTTAGATCTAAACAAAATCAATACTTTTTTTTTTTTAAAGGAAAGAATAGAGACCCCCCGCTTTTTTTTTAATCTGCAGTAAATGAACAGGTCGACCTTCACGCGATTACACTGGAGTTCAGAATAGATGGTGATAGAATTTGGACTTCATGCATTTGACAGCGGTTTAGGATTAAGCTAGTGATCATGGATCAGATCCTAGTTTTAGAAATATATAAAATTGGTCGATTTACATACTGTATTGACTGTGAAAAAAAAAAATTAAAATGATACCCACGCAGATATATAAACAACCCAAAATCATAATCTCACCAAGATCGGAATGAAGGGCGTTTCATTTGAAAATTTGCAGAGGTTATAAATGTAATTCGAATTTGGCAGAGATAAGGGAATAACTATGCAATTACACAGATCTATAAAATGCACAACTAAAACAGAGTTAAATATGATGGAAAATAGTTTCATCCGTACCAATTGAATTCACCTTTCTCGTCTCAATATGGTGCACTCAAGGCTCGACCGGCTCTGATACCAAATGTAAGAACCCCCATTTCGGGTTCCTAAAAAAGACTTCCACGGAATTTGAAAATATAAGTATAATTAATTTCAGAACTTCCAGTACGATTTTTTTTCAAAAGAAGATATAGAGGCCACAAATCTAGTTCTATCTATTGCAGTACATGGATGTCAATAAATAAAACTAGATCTGTGGCCTCTATATCTTCTTTTGAAAAAAAATCGTACTGGAAGTTCTGAAATTAATTATACTTATATTTTCAAATTCCATGGAAGTCTTTTTGGGGAACCCAAAATGGGGGATCCTACATTTGGTATCAGAGCCGGTCGAGCCTTGAGGGCACCATATTGAGATGAGAAAGGTGAATTCAATAGGTACGGACGAAACTATTTAATTCACCTTTCTCGTCTTAATATGGTGCCCTCAAGGCTCGACCGACTCTGATACCAAATGTAGAAACCCCCATTTCGGGTTCCCCAAAAAGACTTCCACAGAATTTGAAAATATAACTATAATTAATTTCAGAACTTCTAGCATGATTTTTTTTCAAAAGAAGATATAGAGACCATAGATCTAGTTTTATCTATTGCAGTACATGAATGTCAATAAATAAAACTATATACCCAAATTTATCCATTCCACCACAAGAGTTAGCAAAATAAATAAAATAAATACTTCAAACCTGATTTCGACGGTTGGTCCAGTGAATCGATGGAGTCCTCGAAGTGGTTTCCGCACGATCAAATCCATATTCCTCACGAAGTACCGAGTGACCCCTCGGTTGACGTCCCTATCGTATCGGGGTTATTCTTCTTCACCCCGAACCCCCGAGCAAATGAGGTCGCAAGAACACACAACGCAAGCTTTCTGGTGGGATTCCCCAATCCCCGGAAAGCTAAGCCCAACACATAAGAATTCACAAGATCAATTCTCGATTCCGGTGCCCATCCAGCACTAGGGAGCAAGAGATGCATTTATCTCCTTCTCCTCCCTCATTATATAGAAAAAATTTGTGTGCCATGTGTCTGTCCATGCACATATTTAATTTAATTTAATAATTTATTAACAATTACTCTCATCTCTTCATCTCAAGTGTGCACCTAATTCCCTAAATCAGTGTGAGTTAGGTGTAGTAAAGTTCTTCTTATGTTTTGGTTCTGATTTAGTTTACTTAATATCTTTTAGGTAGACTTAAAGCTTTCTAAATTCCTTTCTTTTCTAATCACTAAAATAGAATTATAAGATTTTACTAAAATTCCAATTTATTTTAAATCTCTTCTTTATAAAATTTAAAAGAATAAAAGTAAAAATTAAAATATCTCCTTTCTAAAAATTCTAATCTAAATTAAACTCTTTTTTCAATAATGATAAAATCAATTAACTAGATTTTAATATTTTTCAAATATTTTCAAGATAGTAAAATTAATCAAGAATTAATAAAATTAATTAAAATAAAATAATCCAAAATAATAAAATCAATTGAAAATAGGATCTTGAATAAATAGTTCTTTTATTAACAATTCATTTCAATCCCTTTTTAAAATATGAAATCAATTAAAATAAAATTTTGAATAGAATAATTCCAAAATAATAAAATTCATCAAATTAAAACCTTTGAATAAATAATTCTTTTACAAATAACATTTTTCAATAAAACAAAATCAATTAAATAAAATCAATCTTTTCAATTCTTTTTCAAAATGATAAAATCAATTAAAATAAATAATTCAAAATTAATGAAATCAATTAAAATGAAATCTTGAAAAAATAATTCAAAATAATAAAATGAAACAAAATGGAATAAAATATTTCTTAAATGTTATGTGAAATTTCCATTTATACAATTGATCAATTTCTTCCTCTTGTTCTTGTCTAGGTACCTCTTCGGCAGACCCTTCCGACAATTTCTTTTCTTTCTTCTTGTGAGAAGAACTGTGTAGCGTTCGGGGAGTCGTTACCGCGATCTATCGACTACACTTCTTGGAGACTAAGGGCTACTGAGGTATAAGGCTCTCCGTATCGCGAGCCCCTCAACTCTTGTATGCGACCAAGTCAGTATGGCCTCGCCTGTATGGCACACGCTTCCCCGGGCTAGCTCGCAAGCTTCCAACCCATGCATCGATTGCTAATTCAGGGTCGACAGTTTATCGTCGTACCCCTATGTGTTCTTTCCATTCTTACGACCCCTAAAATTCTATTGTGGATCAGTCGGTATATCGTCTTACCTACCACTGAACACACTCAAGCGCACATTAGTAGTGCTGCACTATATAAAATATTTACATCATTCATTCTAGTATCTCAGTCAGTCGAGCATACAAATTATTCATTATTTATCATCATGTCTCAGTCAGTCGAGCATATACACTATTCTTCATTTTCATTTTAAAGCATTATCATCTTTCATCATTTTCATTATAAGCATTTTCAAAGTAAATTCAAATGGTTCATGTTTTACTTAGCCAGTTCATTTCAAAACTAGTACTCTGATTAGTCTAATCAGTTAAAGTACTGATGCGGGCATTACAATGATGATGAGAAATATTTTGGACCTGATCCAAAGAATAAACATAAATAAGATTTACAGTCACCTCTTGAGCTTCATAAGAAGCAGAAAATAAGCACACATCAGTGGGGTGTGAATCAGGACATCTCGTAGAAGGACAAGCCACCATAAGTCTACAAAATGAGGAGGAAATTTGGGCTCAAAGGTATGGATGCAATTCTGATTTTTGTATTCCATTGTTGTAGCCAAATATGGAAACTAGTTCCACTAATAATGTTGGTTTGGTAGATCCTTCTAATGTTGGAATTCAGGATTGGGAGAAGGTTGAAATGCAAGAAGCAAAAGAGGAGGTTCATCTTCCAAAACCTCATTTCCTTGCAAGGACACTAAATATGATGAAAAGGTTTGAAAAACATTCAGATTTTTGTACTCCTTTGTATCATGATGAAGTTGCATCCAAGTCAGAGGATGGATTTGGACAAGTTGAGTCATTTGGTGTTGAGGCTCACCTCTGATGTTAAGGAGGAATGCAGTGACTGAGCTAAATATTTAGAAAGGCGTTTGCATGATTCCCATAAGATGGATGAGCTCAAACATGGAAGAACACATTGTGTTTTCAATAATACATGGAGTAGTTTTGAGAGCCTCTTCCTACTCAGAAATGAGTGGGGTATCCATTCCCTTAATTATTCTACCACGAGTGTTGTAGAAGAACAATCCAAAGAGAAAAGTGACATTCTAGACATGGTTGAAAGAGTACCAACAGATGGATTTTCAAGTATCTATATGGGTGACATAGAGATTATTTTTGAATAAAATGTTGCAAGCAAAAATACCCTTGAGAATGAAGATGAAGAGCTTGTAGCAATAGATTTTTTTCTAGGATCAACTTTTCAGTCACCTATTGGAATACAGGATAAAGTAGATATCTTTGAAGAAAAATGTGAGGTCCATCCTCAAGAACCACACCACTTCGAATGGCCCTTGAATATGAGTGAGAGGAATATCAAGATGCCTTGTAAAATCTCCATGAAACTTATGCTTTGGTCTCTCATTGCTATTGGAAAACTCCATCAATGGAGGATCAACTCCTCGTTGAAGATTTTGAGCACATTCGGGAAGCAATAGGAAGCCTAAGAGGAAATTTTTTTCTGCTACTTTCTGTTAGAGATCACTTACTGGAGCTTGAAGATTTGTATCATGACACATCCTTAAGGGGTGAAGAAAATATTGAGAAGATCACCTTAGATTTGGATATCACCAAAGATTCTTTGAAGAGTACTCACAGAACCCTTCAAGAATATGAGTAGTATATTGAGCAACTACATGAGAAGTTGCAAGAATCGAATTTCAGTCTCTACATTGGAGACAATCATTCTTATATGGCTAATTGCATTCATGATGCATAAATTGAACTTCATGTGATGGTGGCACATGAAGTACAGTATGATTTGCATGTGCTTGAGGAGTTAGAAGATAAGAAAAATGAATACCAAGCACTTGCTCATTTCTAGAGAAATTATGAGTTTCCTCTAGGAGGGAGTTGCATGGTTTTTGAGGAGGCACATGGTATTACCTTGGTTGAGCCAAAAAAAAGTTAGATGAATGATTATTTACAAGATGTTTTTCACTATCCTTCATCCCACACACCTATGGCAGCCAACACACATAGGGATGAAATTTGGGTAAAGAGATTTTTCTTATTAGGGCCCCATGAGGAGCAGGAGTCTCTCACATATCCCATTTATGACTTAATGGTAAAGCCACATGGTTTGACACGTGCACCATTCCCTTCCCAGTTTAACATGCAGTAGCATAGGAATCTCTCGGATGGCTCCATCATGCATAGGAATGCATGGAATTTTGACTTGGGCCAGTTGGGTGGAACAAGTTGTAAAATGTTGAGCCTTTGCACCAGAACAAGGATATCACATGGAGAATCTAAAAGAAGTTCATTTGGACCAATTAGACGTGTTTTGTGTTCATACATTGATTGGTTGAGTGGAGAAATGTTAGAGGTAAGAAACCCCAAAGGTAAAGTTATTGCTTGCATCATAAAATATTCATTAGACATACCATGTATCTCATGTGAGAAGTGGCATGAGAATCTATGGTTGCTAGATGATGCTCTCATTATTCTTGGATGCACAAGGGTTACCACCTGTTCCTTGGGAATAGTTGATATGATTCAGATCTAGATTGAATACTTCCATGTTTGGTGGGGAATTATCACTGATATTTAGTTTTGCATTGGAAATTATCAACTTTCAATGTGGTGGTGTGATCTAGGCATCATGCTTGATGATAGAAACTCCTAGGTGATTTTGATGTTTGGGAGGACACAGTTGATATCTTCGGATCCTGACATTCCTTGGAGTGACAAATTTACAAAGGTGGCAGAAAAATTTGGGTCCTTACAGAGGAAGCAGTGGGATCCAGACATTTTGATCAGTTATCCTAACTAGGTTGAATGACTATAATCATAGTGGAGCAGCAGAAACATGATGGAACCTTGGTATTTTAGCTTGGATTGGAGGATTCCAAGCAGCATATTTTGAGGAGTGAAGTCATTGGTTGTCTTCATAATTGGTTGGAGTTGTTTTCAATTGCTTGAGGACAAGCAATTTTGGGAAGGGAGAACTGTCATGTCCCCAATTTTGGTTCATTTAAGTTCTCATGGGTAAAGGGGACAAAATAACCCCTAAGGACATAAATTATTTCATTTTTGTATGCTTAGAATAAAAATTATCCTAAGTCTAGTATAAACAATAATTTTATTAATTTTAATTATTTTTATAAATAATTATTCCTAATTTTTTAGCAAGTGGGCCAAGATGGATCCCTCATGAGGATAAGGTTGATAAAATGGAACTGAGTCAATAAAATAACAAAATATGAAAAGTAGGGAAGGTGTAAGAAGTTTCCAAAAAGCAGAAAATTGGAAACATCCAGAAAAGCCAAGGGAGGGTGTAGTTTCCAAAAGCAGGTCAGTTAACAAATCAGGAAACATCCCAAAGGGCGAAGTTTCCAAATTATGGGCCAATTTACAAATCAAGAAACTATTATACAAAGCAGGAAACATCTCAAGTCAAGGAGGGCACAATTTCTAAAGGATGACAAGTTGTAAGAGGGGAAAATCAGGAAAGCCTATCCACTCAATGGGGGAGAATTTGGAAGGGCTCTCACAGGGAACCAAGCACATCAACCTTCTCAGTGGGTCATCGGGAACTTTATAAAAGAATCCAAGAAACTCCTTTTCACAACTTTTTATCATTATTGAATTTATGGGTGAGCACTTTAGCTTACCAAGGCAAGGAGATGCACCCTAGCCAACCAGTGGGATATGAGCCCCATTACTTCTCTTCAATTATTCTTCTATGATATTATTCCTTCTCTTGCAGGCAAGTATATTATTATTTCAGGTCCAAATCATTACATCCTATGAAGAGTCCAAGCCTCCAAGTCCATTTTGCAGAGATTGGAGAGATATGAAGGTGTTGATGAAGAAATCATTCCATTCAGAGAGTCCATTGCATTTGGAGGAGTTTTGAGAGAGAAATATGACACATATGCATAATTTTCTATACACATATGCATAATTTTTTATCCTCAGTACATCCATCCCTCTTGTGAAATTCTGATTTAAGTACCTCTTGTTCTTATCATGCACTTTCTTGAAGAGACTAGTTGATGTATTGTAAGAAGTACTTCATATCTTGAGTTCTATGTGCAAGGCTAGGATTATAATGTTAATGGCTGACATAAATATATAAATGAATTGCATGCTGTCATATAAGTCCTAATTAAATATTCAAAAAATATGTGTGGATAGCTTGAAATCCTCAAATATTGTCTGCCTACCCTTCATTAAATACTAGTTAGTTTACATGAGAATTATAACTAGCTTTGTATGTAATTAGTGCTGAAAGACAAAAGGAGAGTGAAGTGTATTTATATAATTTATTTCAGGTCTTAATTTCCTTATAATACTTGTCCCAAGCATTAAAATTAGACATATAATCATTTTCTATATGTTAGAAATCTTCATTCATGAGTCTCTCTCTCCTTGATTAAAATTTTGACTAGTTTTGCAGTTTGATCCATAAATACATATTAGTATGCTCAAATTATATTAGGTCAGTTGTGTTGGGTCCATGCGAAGTTGATGAATACCATACCACATTAATATTTCAAATTAGATATGATCTCATTTTTTTTGGAAGATCTTGGAAACAAGCTAGTTGAGCAATCCTACATAGCATTATTTATCTCTTTGCCTCCAAACACTGTCAGATCCTCCTAAATCATCAGTAACTCTTCTAAAAAATAATATTAGGGTTTTAATGACCTTTCTTCCAACTCTATTTGATTTAAATTGTAAATGGAATATTTTAGTAGGAATATGTTGGTGCACCCAGGAAGCATTGGAGTAGACTTCATCCTAGTTGATGTTCGAAACATAAATGGCCCCAGTACATTGTGCTTAGAACTCAGTTTTTGGCCTTGATTATGTTGTACTTGATTCTACACACTCCCCAATACATTTTTCATATCCAAAAGTATCCAACAATCAAGCTCTAGGTGGGTTAACCAAAGACCCATTCTAGTTCCTTCTTCACTAGTTTTTGTGAACTAGTTGCTATTTGCAAAATTTCTGATTTTAAGGTTTGAATTTGACTGATATTCTCTGAGATCATATCAAGGATATTACATGAAGGAAATTTTGTTTCCTTGTAATAACTACTCATTGGAGTTACAACCTACCACACTTGTATCTTGGCCAATAAAAAATAATTTCTTTTTAATACAAGCTCATTCATCACATCCAAAGGTAACTCGAATTTCGGAACCAGGGAAATGCATTCCTCAAGTAGTAACAATGCTAATATATGAAGTGAAATTATAACGATATAAGGGATATATGTATTTTATGAAAGATCACGCTCTGATCGGAAATTTTCCGGGGCTATGGCTGTGAAAATGCCCACATAAGATACAAAGAGATGATGTAAACCTCACAATAAAAGAATTTAGGAATAATAGAAGAAGAGAGAAGCAATAGAACATAGATCCAAAGGAGCTCTGATAGAGGCAGAATAATTACACATGTTACATTAATCTGAATAGTAAACTGGTAAATATACAATGTTGAGGATTCAAATTCACTAGGTGTGATTCGAATTTGCCTAATCCATAGATCCATAATCAGTGGAGAGTCATCAAATCATAACTAGGAGTCCACCTTCTCATCAGTGAAGTCATCAATGCAGAAGTAATGGTCAACCGGGAGTCAAACTGAGTCTAACTGAGTGTGGTTGGTGTAATTGGCACATGGAAGCACTAATGTAGTGAAGGAGGCTTAGTGGAGGGCGCAAATGGAGCTAAATGGAGTCAGAACATGTTATCTAGTCACACTGGAGGTCCATCTGAGTGATAAGATCAGTTAAGAGTGAGTTAAGCCTAAAATCAGGGAGTGAACTCAGTTAACTGAACTAAACTAGACTGGTAGGTGAAGAAAGGCGCCCTTCTCATGCAATAGGTGAAAGGAGGGCACACTAAGCTCTAGGAGAGATAAAACTGATCTGAAAGAAGATCCAGGGGATAGTTTGCTGAGGGCTAGGTGTTGGTACTAATGACTAGGATGCATGCAAACCCTAATTGCATGCAAACCCTAATTTTGCATGCATGACTGAAAATGAAAATGACAGAAATTCTAGAAGGACTAGGATGGAGTATAGGAATATCCTAACAATGGCCCTCGAAGTGTGATCTAATATGATGGATTGACATATGGTGGAACCTAGAGGAAATTATGAGTTTCACTTGGGTTGAAAGGGATTATTTACCAAGTTACTTTCCACAACCAATAGGACACGGATTTCATCTTCGATGGTGGGCCTTACTTATACAATTTCGTTGGAATTTTCCTTCATGTGTGGACAAAAAACGTTAGCCATGATAAAGAAGAATTCTCCCATGCGTCAATCTGGATTTGGTTATACTCTCTTCCCTAGAGTTATACCAAAACAACACCTTGGTAAAGTTTGTCAACAGATCTAAAGCTACCAAGGTATAGAGGTATACTCCATATGAAAGAATATGTGTTTATCTGAACATCTTACAAGCTCTTCTGAGTGAAATATGTCTCACACGCCATGACGAGGACTAGATCCAAACCATTGGTTATAAGGACATCGCATTTAGGTATAGGAAATGCCATGTTCATGGGAAATCAAAGAAGGAATTTAGCTACCAAGAATAAGTATGAATATCTACCGAATGATCCATAGGATAGGACTATGGGAGAGGAGAAGCAGGAGATAGATAAGGACCCACCTCACACAACCCCATTAGTAGATAACCTAAATCACCCAAGCCATCTAGAGTCAATAGGGGAGGGAAAAAGTACAAGCTATCAACAATGAATCAACCCCCATAGGGAAAGAATATGCGGTGAAGGAAGATGACATCGATATGGAATAATAATTTGATGACAATGACCTAGAAGATATAAACTATGAAAACATAGTAGGGGCATGCAGGAAAAGAGACTACAAAGAAGTCTCGATGGATCATCTGACAAAAGTGCACAAATTCTACCTCAACCCATGCACAGTGGAAGTAGCCATAGCTAAAACTAGCTTTGGGGTGGCTATTGGACCTAGAAATCCCAATAAGAAACACTCAAAAGTAGACAAGAAGTGGGCTCACAATACTACCAAAAAACTTATTGAGGAATTTTAGGATATAATGGTTAAATATGGACAGATGGATGTGCTCACATCCACCTTCATCCCCATTAAACCCAAATATTAACTATGAAGATACGATCCTAGAACATAAGGGGAATCAATGACAAAGGCTCTTGCAAAAGATTATAACAAAAGATCTTGCAAAATATTATAATGTAGGGATGACCATATATCCTTATGTTTTAGGAAATTAAATGTTCCATGGAGAAATTCAAACACATCATATTAATATGTTGGCATGGTATCCAAATGGTTACCTTAGATGCACAAGGTATGTTATGTGGGATGACGATTTTCTAGAACCCTAACACTATTGAAATATGCAATGCCTTCTCTACTGCTTGGATGATTTCAATGCAATTTAAGTATATTGGGTCCGAGGTCAAAGACAATATCACTAATGTTGATTTCCCATAGATCCTCCAGGAGAAGCTAAAATTTCTATGACTCCTATGCAACATAAGTGATATGTCGAAGGATCGTCACTGTATAATTGGTGGTGAATTCAACATAATCACATTCATGAATGAAAAGCTGGGGGATATCAAGCGGCTCAAAGAAGACAACAATGAACTCTCCAATTTCATTTAGAATCATAGCTTGGTAGCCATGGAAACTATTAATGAAGTCCATACATGGAGCAACAAACACTTAGGAACTCAATAGGAAGCATGCTGATTAGATTGATTCCTGGTCAATGAATATCTCATAATGACTGGTGCGGCAATAGAATCCACTAGAGTTGGGCCCCAAGGATAATGTTAGGGGCGAAATTTAGCCCATGGGCTATTGTTTTTTTCCCAAAAAAGATTCGTCAATTTGCATTTTTTGAAGCCCCATTTTGCCCAATTTTGGCGGGGTAAAATTTTTTCACTCTAAAAATCGCCAAATTATTTTATAAACCATGTAAAATCCTTAGAAATTGAAATATTTTAAGAAAAATATCGCCAAATATATATATTTGACATTTTAGAAATTGGAAAGATTTACCAAGGTTTATAAACTTTTATATAAGTATGGATCCTTAAAATTATATCCCCTTCAATGGATCAAAGCAATGGCCCATCTACCTTTCTCTTTATCTCAAGGGAATGTCCTTGCACAAGTCATTCAAGTTTGAAATTTTTTGGCTTACAAGCAATATTTTCCAAGAAAATTTTGTAAAATGGTGGGAGAAATCGTCGATCAATAGAGGCTCGTTAATGTATCATTTCCAACAAAAACTAAAGCACTTCAAGCATAAGCTTAATCACTAGAACAAAATTAGGTTTGGTGACATTTTCCAAGACTGAAGGGATTTAAAGGCCCAAATGAGATGCAATCAGCATGACATAATCCTCTTGGGGCACACTGATGCCCTCAATGAGAAGGAAAAATTCCTGCAACAACGAATAGATAAATGCAATGCAAAGGAGGAAATACTCTGGTTCCAAAAATCAAGGGTGCGATGGCTCAGAGAAGGTGATCACAACACAAAAAAAAAAGATCAACCATACAAAGGAACCACATCAATCACATTCATGGGATCAAAAATTAGTAAGGGGAAATGCTTACAGAAAGAGAAGATATTGAGTGGGAACTGATACACTTATTCAAGTAATTAATGTTAAATCCAAATCCAAATCATGAAGAATCTATTAACTATATCACTCAACACATCCCATGTTCTATATTGGAGGACCAAAATGCGGCGTTAATCAGACCCATAATATAGGAGGAAGTTGATATTGCCATGAAATAAATGTCTTGGGAAATCCTTAGGCCCTGATTGCTTAAAAATGGATTTCTTTCACCATTGTTGGTTACTGGCCAAGGAAGAAGTTTGATAGTTAGTATAAAATTCAATACAAATGCTAGGAGTCCTCTCTTCCCTTAGTTCAAACTTCATTTTCATGATCCAAAAATAAGACAAGTTGGAGGATCCCAAGAATTTCAGACCAATCATGCTACGCAACATCATCTACAAAGTCATTACGAAGGTGATATCCCTAAGACTAAAGTCGTTTCTTCCATCTCTAATATCTCAAGAGAAAATAAGGTATGTGGAAGGAAGATGGATCATGGATAATGTCATATTATCTCATGAAGTGATTCACTCACTGCGTTCCATGAGCACCCCAGGTATGCTTATTAAACTATATCTCTCTAAGTCTTTTGACAAATTAAGTTGGCAATATAAGCGTTCCATTTTGATAGCCTTCAGCTTTGAACCTCAATGGATAAGTTGGATCACGGATATTACTTCTTCATCCTTCTCAATTTTTCTGAATGGCTCTCCTTCTGAAACTTTCTCACCCTCCCAGGGAATTCAGCAAGGGAATTCATTTCACCATTTCTTTTTTATTCTAATGGAAGAAGGAATCAGTTGAATCATTAAAGTTTCTATCTCAATTCAGAGTGTAACTGGTCTTCCTCTTCATTTCCTTAACCCACCAATCTCCCACATCCAATTTTTATATGAAACCCTCCTGATGGGGGTACCCTCTTTTAATGAGGGTGTCAACCTCAAATCCATCCTCAAGACTTTAGTGAGGCCTATGGAACCTCAATCAACAACCTTAAGTCTCATACTTTTTTCTTCAATACTCCCTTCACTACTCAACACCATATCACTTGCATTCTTGTCTTTTCTCGAGCACCTTTGTATCCAAATACCTCGGTATAACTCTCATTAACAATACCCCACGAAATAGCTATTGGGAGGAGTGAGAAAACAAAAAGTAGAAAGTGGGAAATCATCAATTGGGAAAATCTTTGTCGACCTAAAGCATGTGGTGGCCTTGGTCTTAGAGACGTCAATACCATGAACCAGATCTTAGGTGCCAAAGTGTGGTGGTGCTAGCTAAATCGACCAATAGCAGATATACTTTGGAGGGAAAAGTACTCTCCCAATGTAGAAGAAAATAATATGATTCGATGGGAAGAGACTAATCAAGGGTCTCTAATTTGGGGGTGAACCTAGAAACAACATAACCTCATCCGAGAATACTACTTCTGGGAAATCATAGATGGTACCTCAGTTCGGTTCTAGGATGACTCATGGAAGTATCTTCCTACCCTTTAGTCAAAGGATAACCTCCATAATATCCTTCAGAATTTGAAGCATAGCCCCCATAATATCTCAATCACACGGTTTCCTTCTACTAGAGACAATCTTCAGTTGAAGAGGAGGGGAGAAAATGGAAAATCTCAACTGAATAGCTAGCCCTCCTAGATCACCTGCACCTTCATCCTTGTGTGGAGGAATCCAAGTAAAGACATCTTAGAATTAAATAGGTCCCTGATATTCTATAGCGGGTTTAGTCAACGTCCAGTAATTGTATTGTCAAGGAAGCATACTCACTAAGAAAAATGGAGAATTTACTTAACAAAGAAAAAATATGGGACAGAGTTTGGCACACATGTATTGGACCAAAATATTCAATTTTCTTTGGCTAATGGCGCACATAAGAATCCTCACCTATGACAATCTACATCGTAGAGTATTTATAGGACCTTTGACCTGTCTGTGAACAGGAAGCAAAAACAACTGACCATCTTCTGGATAATTGATCCTTCTATTTGTAGATATGGTATCATGTAGCTGTGATAATGAGACAAACAGATAGCCAAAAATGAAATGTAAGAAACACTTTTCTCTCCTAGTGCACTAATGCATATAAAAATATTTTTCTAAAAAACATTGGTAGCTAATACCTGGTTTCCTCATGTGGGAGGTGTAGAAGGAAAGGAGCATACGAATTTTCAAGGATTCAAATCTTTCCTGGAAATTTCTTTGGACAAGAATATGCAAATGTATCCTGAAAATATTTCCCTTTAACATTGGAGTAAGAAATATTTTGATTGCAGTATAAGGGAGAAGGTCAATTTAAGCTACCATTTTTCCAGTCCTCCCTTTCTCCTTATTACTCGGCCTCATCCAACCACCCTATCTACGCTTATCCCTTCCTCGTGGTATGTCCTAAATCTTGGCTTTAATAAGAAATTATTTGATGGGGCTTCAAAGGGAAATATAAGAGAAGTAGGTTATGGACAAGTCTTTCAACATTCATAGGGGTAATTGTCTACACTTATGTGGGAACACTAGTGATTGAATCCAACAACGTTGCTGAGCTTTGGACCTTATTCCATGGACTAATGATCACCACTCAAAATGGTTTCTTCCAGATCATACTATAGGGGTACTTGAAGCTTATCATAGATATGTTTTTCTAGATACAGAATGACACACCTCCCTTAAATATTTCGTCCAGTTGGAATCTAGATAATTTCCTGGTCTTAGTCATTGATATGCAATGGAAACCTATAGTGAACATCCCTATCATGTAGAATGGTCAACCAACAAGGTGGTATAAAAACTCATAAATGTATGGGTGGATCAACAAGAAAAAAGTATAATGCAATAATGGCCTCTACAAAGACACACTCCACTCTCACTATACTGCCAAAAACTAGCAATGGAGAATTTAGTTTTCCCCGATGGGGTGAAACCAAGTAAGATAGGTCGATTTAATGGTGATGTGATGAACAAAGAGCCTGGGGGGAGCATATGTAATGGAGACTTCATTTCCATTCCTTTCCATGCAGTTGAATGCGCTACATATAGATACATCTTCCCCTCATGTTTAATGCATAAATGATAATGCATAGAGATACTAGCACAAGTATGATCAAGGATTTAATGAACCTCGAGCGAAGAATCAAATGACATCCCAAGTATCATTTCTTGAATCACTATTGAATTCCCTTTGATATGAGTGGAAGGATTTGGGAAAATAATGAGTCGACCAACAATGCAGTAGTGTCAATCATAGTGAGAGAGTGTCTTTGTTCTTCCAGCCATCGGGGGGATACCATAGAGGTCACTCAATGGATTTGGATGGTGGTGCACTAGCTAGTAATATTAATTCCACGATGGATGTCCTATATGATATCAGGAATGACATTCAATTTTTTGGAGATGAAATGCAGGTGAAAGTTTAGGACTTTACTCTTCGGGTTCAAGGGATCTTTGATTGGTGTGTCGACATTGCTGTTGGCAGTATATAACCTTTTGGAGGTTTTCAACATAGAACCAGGTACTTCGCGGTTCAAGGAACCAACAAAAACCCTATTCACTGGCCCTTTCGGCAACATAATGCGAACAGTCTGAGGTCTCACTCAAGGCAAAGCTAAGCGGGTGGTTGCAGAATAAAGTTTCCACAACCTAGTGATGCGAGTGTAAAGACTGATAGACAACATGATAAGGGATTCTTACTGCGGACAAATGACTGTGTGAAGTCTCTACTTCGCGGTGGATACTTCATCAAAACTCGGGTGCTGTGCACCTAGCGCATCCAGGGACTGCGCAATGTTAGAATTGCCTCACGTTATGACGATAAGCTATTAACATCTTACCTCCTAGCACTCAAGATGGGTAGGCGCATCAACTAGACTGCATAGCTACTTCAGGACTTGATCAACTCTAATCAATCCTTACTTAACGGTCTCGATCCATTAATCAACACTTAGCTACTATCTTTATGGCATATATAATTGAACAAAATACACAGTACTGCGTATTCCAACACTATGCTCAGATCCAGTGCTTGACTATGTGATTATTCACAGATTCATACATTCAATTACTTAGACAAGCTGAATACTTGACATTCATCCACACATGCATTACTTAACATATTATTCCCTTCATTTCCTACGACGAATACATATAAAAGCAATCACATAACAGATAACTGCGGCATCAAACATCCATACTAAGAAAATGAACAAATACACCACCGCCCTGAACATTACATGGAATTTAACGTGGTTCACCGCCCTGATGGAGGGTACGTCCACAAGAACAGTTGTTAATATTGATCTTTTTGGGAAGGGTACAATCATTCTTAGTCTGCACACTTAGCTGCAGACTCTCTTCTCTCTCAGATAGGTCTCTGCGCACTCAGCTATAGAGCCTTTACAATGTATTTCAAGCTTAAGATTCTACAACAGTCAATACTAATCAAAATTAAGAGCAACCCTTCACTTACAAAATCGTTCCTTATTTATAGATCATGCCCGTAGGTCATGTCTTTACAATCCGCAGGCCAAAAACCCTTAGGTTTACAAAAACGGTTACAATTTCCATCTCATCGAGCTAGCTGGTGCCTGGTAGAAAATATTCCATCGTGGTCTTCCCTTCGTGCATGCCCACGTCGCTATTGGCCTTCCTGTCGCATGCATGCCAATAGGTCACTTTCGCCGAGCCATTCTTCCTCTAACGGCCTCGTGCGATTGGTTCAGTCAGTGGTATCTTTTGTGTGTGTGACCAGTCGCTTTCTTCCCGATCCGCTCCTGCCCACCGCTTGGAATTCCTAGAGCATCTTTACCAAAATAGACCACCGACTGTCTACCCAGAACACATGCCATCTTCCCCGTCCAACACTCTGCCCTACTGGATCCCTGTAAACTAGACACTTCACGGCACTGCATCCTAGCAGCACTGATCTTCGCAGCTCTTCTGACACTACGCTGCGCACAACTTCGCAGCATCCCAAAAATTATACAGAAAAGTATTTATGTTGAATTGCGCTCAGCTTCGCAGTTCCAAAAATCCTTGTTCAAAATTGCCCCACTTGGGCTAGGCCCAATAGGCCCCTAACACTTACATGTGGCTCACCCCCGAGCCACCTACAACTCCGCCAGGTTGTTCCTCCGACTACGGAGCTAACTTCGCAGCGAACTCATTGTACGTGCTGAACAGCTTGTCGACCACTTGCTTTGTGTCCTGCTTGACTTGTCAAACTGTCTCCATTATTTCAAGTGTAATTTCGTCATCGATCTTGCCTTCGACCTGTGCTTGATTCTCGCATAGCTCTTTTAACTTATCCTCGATATCTTGCGATATCGTGATGGCATCCTCTAGCAAAGATTGTGACTTGTCTCCTAGTTCACTTTCTTTTTCCCTCAATGCCCGCACTTCCTTTTTTGGTGCATTGATTTCTTGGTACTTTGGAAGCCTATCTCTTGGTAAAAGAGCTTTTACCTCTGTATCTAGCTGCTCCAGTGCAACCTGCTTCTGCTTTACAACATCTTTCACTTCCTGCAATGCTAGGTCTTATTTGAGGGTAGTGAATGCCGTCGATGCTGCTTCCAACAAACCTTGGCACTTATCCACTTCCGCTGCAATGTTCTCTGTTGCTGCCTTCACCTCCTTTACTCTCAACTGCTGTTCATTTGGTGGGTTTTGGGTTAATTTTCTCCTTCAAGGCAACAATGTTAGCCTCATGGAGAATCTCCATGTCCTGCATCCCTGTCTTCAGATTGGTAACTAGCTTGCCAATTTTAATAACAGTATCCGCTGGTTTTGCTTGTACTTCGAGATCCTTTATGTTGTCAGCCACCGCAGTGATCGTGGATTCAAGTATTAGCCGATGATCATGTGTGTCTTGTAGCTCCATAGCTCTCCGCAAGCTATCTTCCTCCAACTTCCTGTTAGCTGTTTGCAACTCAGCCTGTCCTTTGAGCGCATCGATGGTTCTTTCATGTATTTCCTCCACACACTGCCAGTGTAAGAAGTGTAGGCATGGAAATGGTATTTTTACTAAGTCAAGATCCACACGCTCGACATCCTTCGTGTCTAACATCAGTTGCTCTGGCATGGGAAAAGTGATAGTGCTTGTACTAGATGGACTATACGTGATTTCGCAGGGATGGTCATGGTCAATTGCGGTTGCTGCGAAGTCCCTCCTGACTTCCCTTCTGACTCTGAGTCACGCAGCGGGGGTAATCTCTTGTGCACTTCGTCAATATTTAGTGTAATCCCCTCCAACGCGACCAAATTCTTCTGCAGAGTATCTTTTATTTCTTTATCTTTTTTCTCCTTGTCAGTCATGAGATCTTCCATCTTCTCCGTGAACTTCACCCCGATCATTTCATAGTCATCCTCCTTGAGTACTATATCTAACTTGCCTTTATCAGCTTTCTACTTCTTGCGTGCTCCCTTTTTCTAGCCAGAACTCTCCGGATGTGCCTGAGAATATTTTATAAACCAATGTAAGGCACGGTCTCTGAAAGTGGTGATGAGTTGCGCTCTCTTCACATCATCATCTTGGATCTGCTTTACACTCCATACGGTTTCACATAGAAACTAGTGCTGATCAGGGTCTTCTAGATCCGTTCCTTTGAATATCAGTAGTTTTATATCATTATCTGTCATTCTCCTTCTTGGTTGTGCAGCGCTATAAGTAGTGCTGACTATATGTGCAGTGAAAGTAAATGGGGTGCTCGGAATGGTGCTAGGGACACTACTCTACGGAATATTCTGAGATTGGGTATTCTGAACTGGAATAGTCTGAGTTGGAATGGTATGAGCACCTACTCTTGCGGTGTTACCAGTATTGACGTTCTGTGGACTGGGCTGCGCTACACTCGCAGCGGGTTGATTCTGAGGTAGGGGTTGCGTGGTATTTGCAACTGGAGGGTTCTGAGGTGTAATAGGGTGGAAAATGGGTAATGACGGTGCGGTCTAATTGTTAAGGTCACATGGAACTTCGGTATTCACGAGGAGTCCAGGTCCTCCGGGATTCTTTTCATTATTAAATTTATATCTCTTTCCACTTCTCAGATTATGGGTATCTTCATTAGAATCACTCTATATACTTTGAACCATGACAGATTCAAAAATATTACTCCATCCTTAAAACACCTTTCTCAGTTAAAAGGATTTTAATGTATAGACTAAGATTGTTCAGGTACTTACCTATGAGTCCTTCGAAAAAGTATGCTTCAGCTTGACTGTAGGACTTCAGCGTGTCTACAACAAACTCTGTTACAAATCCTTCGAGTGTGCTATCAACCCAGAAGTCGACTGCTTGTGTCAGTGGGCTGTCTATCGCCTTGAGCTGCGTTGTGAGCTCTGGAGTCCACTTTGTAGGTACTCCCCCTTGAAAATAGGTTTTCTTCTCTATGAGTTGTGAGATGCACTCGTGCAACTCGTTTCCGAATGAAGCCCAGAATATCTCGTGAATATCTCGCCACAAGTATCTGTTTAGGCACTCTACATTAGATAGACCTGGGTGTCTATTCTCTTTCTTTGCAAAATCTTTTGTAGTCTTGTCACACTAGTCCCAGATATTTTTCTTTTCAGGATGCCAATTGTCTGAACCCAATGCGAACTGATATTCTTCATCACACATTACTTTTCGAAATACACCATCGCATCACTGGTCTTAGTCGAGCAATGGAACCATTTGTTGGTTGTATATAACCTTCTGGAGGTTTTCAACATAGTGTCAGGTACTTAGTGGTTCAAGGAACCAACAAAACCCCTATTCACCAGCCCTTTTGGCAACAGAATGCGAACAGTTTGAGGTCTCACTCAAGGCGAAGCTGAGGGGGTGGTTGCAGAATCAAGTTTCCACAACCTAGTGATGCGAGTGTAAATACTGACAGACAGTGCGATAAGGGATTCTTACTGCGAACAAATGATTGTGTGAAGTCTCTACTTCGCGGTGGATACTTCGTCAAAACTCGGGTGTTGCGCACCTAGTGCATCCAGGGACTGCGCAATGTTAGAATTGCCTCACGTTATGACGATAAGATATTAACAGCTTGCCTCCCAGCACTCAAGATGGGTAGGCGCATCAACTACACCGCACAGCTACTTCAGGACTTGATCAACTCTAATCAATCCTTACTTAACGGTCTCGATCCATTCATCAACACTTAGCTACTATTTTTATGGCGTATATAATTGAACAAAATACACAGTACTACGTGTTCCAACACTATGCTCAGATCCAATGCTTGACTATGTGATTATTCACAGATTCATACATTCAATTACTTAGACGAGCCGAATACTTGACACTCATCCACACATGCATTACTTAACATATTATTCCCTTCATTTCCTGCGACGAATACATATAAAAGCAATCACATAACAGATAACTGCGGCATCAAACATCCATACTAAGCAAATGAACAAATACACTAACAAAATCAATCACATTACACAGAATATAACGTGGTTCATCCCCCTGATGGAGGCTACGTCCACAAGAACAGTTGTTAATATTGATCTTTTTGGGAAGGGTACAATCGTTCTTAGTCTGCACACTTAGCAGTAGACTCTCTTCTCTCTCAGATAGGTCTCTCCGCACTGAGCTACAGAGCCTTTACAATGGATTTCAAGCTTAAGATTCTACAATAGTCAATACTAATCAAAATTAAGAGAAACCCTTCCCTTACAAAATCGTGCCATATTTATAGATCATGCCCATAGGTCATGTCTTTACAATCCGCAGGCCAAAAACCCTTAGGTTTACAAAAATGGTTACAATTTCCAACTGATCGAGCTAGCTGGTGCCTGGTAGCAAATATTCCATCATGGCCTACCCTTCGCGCATGCCCACGTTGCTATCAACCTTCCTGTCGCAAGCATGCCAACAGGTCGCTTTCGCTGAGCCATTCTTCCTCTAATGGCCTCATGTGACTGGTTCAGGTAGTGGTATCTTTTGCGTGTGCGACCAGTTGCTTTCTTCTCGATCCGCTCCTACCCACTGCTTGGCATTCTTGGAGCGTCTTTACCAAAAATAGACCACTGACGGTCTACCCAGAACATGTGCCATCTTCCTCGTCCAACACTCTGCCCTGTTGGATCCCTGTAGACTAGACACTTCGCGGCACTGCATCCTCACAGCACCGATCTTCGCATCTCTTCTGACACTGCACTGCACAAAACTTCGCAGCATCCCAAAAATTATACAAAAAAGTATTTATGCTGAACTGCGCTTAGTTTCGTAGTTCCAAAAATCCTTGTTCAAAATTGCCCCACTTGGGCTAGGCCCAACAATTGCCAAAGTGTTGAATATTCCTCTCTCGCATTTATTGGTAGGGAGAAAAACTAAAAATACTTTCTTGGATTCAGAATATCCTCCTCTTGTTTTGGTACCAAAATACACAAATCCAACTCCAAGTCCTATTCACATGGGTAGCAGTCCAAAAAAAACTATTGTTTAAGATGTGAGTTTTGTGAATAACTCTTCAATAATCTCACAAGTTATAGTGTTTGTAATTAAGGTGAGGAATATTCTAGAAGGAAATGGCTCATTAAATTCATCTTTTGTGTATATAGATTTATTCTTTATGTTTATATGGATCCATTTTGTATATTTCCCTATGTTCATTTGAAAATGTAATGTCCCTTTTTTTTATTTTTATTAAAATAGTGAAATTTTCAAATTTTTTCCCTAGTTCGACCTTTGACTAGTTTTGAGGTCCAGGTCTCCAAATTGCTCCAAATGCTCCCAAATATTCAGAGAAGGTGTATGAATAATATTAGGAGTTGATTCTGATTTTCATGGATGATTTAGGACCATCAAAATACTTCTGCAAACCCCTTTAAGATTATGTCCAATGAATGGAATTTTACTAGCAATTTGAGGTTCAAATCCCCCTACAGTAAGGGTTGAAGTTGGCTATCCAAATGGTACTGAAACCTCTCAATTTTCTGAGAATAGGTAGGGGAAATCAAGGGAACATCAACAGGGTCTCAAATACATCTCCATTCAATTAATCTGGTCTACTACAACACTCTCAAAATCAGAATCAAAGGACTAGTTTCGACCTTTGGGGGAATGGCATTAAATTCTCTCCAAATGATATAAAACTGAGCAAGATGACTCCAAAAGCTTAAGTAATGAAAATGGAACTTGTGAAACTCATTAATAAAATTCCATTCATCATAAATACATCAGTGAAACACTCTTCCATTTGAATTCATCAACATTTCATTGGTATACATCAATATAGCGGGGAAATGGTCACTATTTCCTCATTAATCATCAATATTACATATATTCACTTGGAATCTAGACTAGATAGATTTATATATGTGACGAACAGAGTATATTCATCTTATTACAAAATAAATGGGGCATTAGAAGCTCCCCCAAAGAGTACAATAGCTCACCAAAAGCGCCTCTCCTCAAGGATGAAGAAATATGCAAGGAAAACCGGAAATGGTTGTAGGAATGAGCTGCAATAGAAGAAAGCATGAGCTGTCCTGTAGATTACACCTGCAAATAAAGAATCCATTAATCTCCCATGAAAGGTCTGAATCGACTTTCCACACACCAACTAGTATGGGAATCTTTCACCCTCGAAATTGGCTAAGGCAAGTAGACTAGTATTTCACTAGCTCTCTTCACAAATGCAAATTCTCAGAATGATCAAAATCCCTTCTCTTGGTTGATCCCTGTATTTTATAAACATCCTTATCCTTCTAAGGTTCCAAATCCATCCGAATAATCCAAGCCAATTTGAATTAGGGAGTGGTTCATGATTTTCCATGTGTCCTCCCCTTCCTAGCCTTCCACCTTCCACCAATTCGAGTAGGAATCCTTTGAGCTGTAATTTCATATTTGTTTTGCTGACATACCTTAAATTCATTCACATATTTCAGAACATCTTCCTTCAACCCCTTCCAAAAAAACCTTTGCCTTAATTTCCTATAAGTTTTGAAGATTCCCGAATGGCCAGCTAGTGGGGAATTATGTGCTTCTTGCAAAATCTTGTACTTGAGTTTTTAATTTTGAACCAAATAAATTATTCCCTTATAATATATCATCCCATTAAAAATGTTTTAGTTATCATCCCCTTTGACCCCATCTAACACATCACAAGTAAATCCTTTTTTTGCATATTCAACCATTAGCATGTTTTTCCAATCTTTTGCAATGTCCACAAGAGAAAAGGAAGGTCTTCTAGATAATGCATCAGCTACAATGTTATTCTTCCCTTTAATATATTCAATATCAAAATCAAAAGCTTGAATCTTTCTTACCCACTTTTTTTGCCTCTAATTAAGATATTTTTGGGTGAGGAAGTGCCTTAAACTATTGTGATTAGTTTTCACCACAAACTTGTTTCCCATCAAGTATTGTCTAAACTTGGCCAATGCATGCATGATGGCCAAAATTTCTTTGTCATAGATGGAGTAAATATTTTCATGTGGCTGCAACATTCTGCTCCCAAAGGCTATAGGGTGTTGGCCTTGCTTTAGGACAACCCTTATCCCTTCACTTGAAGCATCACATTCCAAAACAAAAGGTTTAGTAAAATCAGGTAATGCAAGTATTGGACAAGTACTCATTACCTCTTTCATTTTTTGGAAGAACTTTTCAGCCTCTTAATACCACTTGAAAGCATCTTTCTTTGTCAAATCAGTGAGTGGCTAAGTCAATTTTGAGAACCCTTTCACAAACTTCCTATAATAGGTGCATATTCCAATGAATCCTCTTAATTCTGTGATGTTTTTTGGTGATGGCCATTCAAGGATGGCCCTTATCTTTTCCATGTGCAATTTCAATCCTTCTTGTCCAATAATGTACCCAAGATACAAGAGCTCCTTCATCCCAAATTCACATTTAGACAACTTAGCAAACAAGGACTGTTCATGCAAAATTTTCAGGACAACCTCTAAATGATGCAAATGCTCTTCCCAAGTTTTGTTGTAAATGAGAATTTCATCAAAGAAGACCAAAACAAATTTTTTGAGCTGCTTGCAAAAAATATTATCCATGCATGCTTGGAATGTGTCTGGAATGGTATTTAATCCAAAAGGAATAACAAGAAACTCAAAGTGGCCATAGTGGCATCTAAAAGCAGTCTTTTGCACATCTTCTTCCTTCATTCAAATTTGATGGTAACCTGATCTAAGATCAATTTTAGAGAAATATTTTTCCCCAAATAGCTCATCAATTCTAGGAATAGGATACCTATTCTTGATTTTATTCTTGTTCAAATCTCTAAAGTCTATGCAAATCCTCGAGGTTCCATCTTTTTTCTTCACCAACACTATTGAAAAAGCATAAGGGTTAGAGCTTGGTCTAATGACTCCCAACTCTAGGAGTTCTTGGATGGACTTTTCAATTTCATCTCTAAATTTATTTGGATGTCTATAAGGTGGTATTTGGATGGGTGAAGTACCCTCCTCCAAAGCAATGTCGTGCTCAACCCCCCTATCAGGTGGTCTACCATGTGGAAGATCTCTAAAACCTTTTTCATACTTTTGTAGGAGTTGCTCTATCTCCTTTTGGTGTTCAAAAAACTTTATGTTTGGCTTGGGGGAGGTTATGTGACATTCAATAGCCCATTCAATATCTCCATTCCTCAATATAGACCTCATACTATGTGAAGTCACCACTTGATTCGGGTAGGTGTGTTTCCCTCTCACAACCCTTAGTATTCCTTTCAAGTCTTGGAATTTCATTTCAAGAATTTGATAGTTTACTGTATGCTCCCTTATAGAGTACAACCATTGCACTCCCAAGACCACATTATTATCAGCAACATCAACCACATAAAATCTATAAAAAAAGTATAGTTACCTATGGTGATTTGCAGCTTTGGAACCCATGTTTTGCACTCCATTGTGTTTTGACCTGGAATGACAACTGTGAAGCCATCAAATGGTTCAGTAGGTATCTTTATTCTATCCATCATGTCTACATCAATGAAGTTATGTGTGGCTCCTCCATATACCAAAACTGAGGTCATTTGTCCTAGTACCACACCCTTGCATCGAATAGTGTGATAACGAGGCACTGTTGAAAGTACTTCCATTCTTACTTTGTCAGGTGAGGGCTGATTTTCTTCTTGTTTCCCTTATTCTGTTGTATCATATCCCTCTTATTGATATGCAATATGTTCTTCTTCATCCATACCCCCTTCATACTCATCATTATCATAAAATACTTCAATGTATTGAGATTTTCCCTTAGTACATTTGTGCCCTGGTGCCCATGGTTGAAAGCATGTGTAGCACAATTTTTTTCTTCTAAGTTCTTCCATGTTTAGTCCCTCTCTCTTATTCTTTTCAAATGCATCCTTTTTCCAAGGCTTTTTTTCAAATGTATCTCTTTTCCAAGGCTTCTTTTCAAATATGAAGTTAGGCTTGGAAGGAAACCTTGTTCTAGGAAGCACATTTTGGAGATCTCTAGTCAAGCTCATAACATCCTTTAATGTAGTTTGTTTGTGGGATTTAACTAAACCTTTTAAGGGTCCATCCAAACCTTTAGTGAAAACAATACTAATTAACTTCCCATAGATACATCAGCCACCTTGACTGATAATTTTTGAAATTCCAACATATAATCAGCAGGGGTTCCCACTTGCTTCAATTGGGCTAGTTCTTTGAAAGGTAATTCTGGGTCCTTTTGCTCAAATCTATCTAATACCCCGTCAACAAATTCTCCATAGGTAGTAACCTGATCATGTCCCAATTTTTTCATATCATGGAACCACCATTCATTGGCATCTCCTTCTAGATGCACAATTTCCATTTTTAAGGCATCCTCTTCCACCATTGGATTCAGCTGAAAATACACATCTAGTTTTTGCACCCAAGTATTAGTAGAATTTTGAGAGGAACCATCAAATGTAGGAAGTGGAATTTTACCAATAGCACAATTTAATTCTTTGTTTTGTAATAGAGCCCTATTATCCTCCCTCTTCTTGAGTTTGTTTGAGACAGTAAAGTATTGGTCAAATGGTAGAGTCCTTTTACAATCCTCACTCAACCTTTCCCATTCTTTTACCACTTCATTCATATCAAATTGGGTGTTAGGATCTTCTTTGGGCACAATAAATTTAGTTGCATTAGTCCTTGGTGTGCTCTGAAATTCATTAGGTCTATTAAGGGGTCCTGTGCTTGAAAAAATATGCTCACCCATTGTCTTCTTTCCTTCTGAATGTGAACTACTGCTGCCTCCTATTACTGCTTTGCTTCCAAGTTGGCTAGCCACTAATTCGAATCCTTTCATAAGGTGTTGGGCCATGTTATTGGTCATGTATTCAATGAGGAGTTTTATGAGTTTAATATATTCCTCCTTATCATCAGAGAGTCCCTTAGTCATAGTTTCAACAAGATCTTCTTCTTCTCCTACTTCTTCCTCTTCAACAACAACACCTTCAATTTCAGGTTCTAAGGGTGGTGGCTTATTTGTTTGAATCCTTGTATTCATGAATGGTTAACCACATCAGGTTCCAAGACCGTGCTTTGATACCACTTGTAATGTCCCTTTTTTTATTATTATTAAAATAGTGAAATTTTCAACTTTTTTCCCTAGTTCGACCTTTGACTAGTTCTGAGGTTTAGGTCTCTAAATTGCTCCAAATGCTCCCAAATATTCAGAGAAGGCATATGAATGATATTAGGACTTTATTATGATGTTCATGGATGATTTATGACCATTAAGAGAATTCTGAAAACCCATTTAAGATTCTGGACAATGTATGGAATTTTACTAGCAATTTGAGGTTCAAATCCCCCTAGGGTAAGGGCTGAAGTTGGTCTCCAAATACTACTAAAAAATATCGAATTTATGAAAAGAGTAAGGAGACATCAAGTGGAAATATATAGGGTCTCAAATACATCTCAATTCAATTAATTTTGTCTACTACAACACTCTTAAAATCAGAAGCAAAGGACTAGTTTCGACCTTGGGGGAGATGGCATTAAATTCTCTCCAACTGATATAAAAATGAGCAAGATGACTCCAAAAGCTTAATTACTGAACATGGAACTTGTTAAAATCATTAATAAAAGTCCATTCATCATAAATACATCAGTGAAACACTCTTCCATTTGAATTCATCAACATTTCCTTGGTATACATCAATATAGTGGGGAAATGGTCACTATTTGCTCATTAATGATCAATCTTACATATATTCACTTGGAATATCGACCTGATAGAGTTATGGAAGTGAATAATAGAGTATATGCATCTTATTAAAAAATAAATGGGGCATTAGAAGCTCCCCCAAAGAGTACAATAGCTCACCAAAAGAGCCTCTCCTCAAGGATGAAGAATATGCAAAGAAAAATGGAAATGGTTGGAGGAATGAGCTGCACTAGAAGAAACCATGAGCTGTCCTATAGCTTACACCTACAAATAAATACTCCATTAAATCTCCCATGAATTTTCTGAATGGCCTTTCCACACACCAAATAGGATGGGAATCTTTCACCCTCGAAATTGGCTAAGGCAAGTAGACTAGTATTCCACTAGCTCTCTTCACAAATGCAAATTCTTAAAATGATCAAAATCCATGATCTTGGTTGAAACTTGTATTTAATAAACATCCTTAGCCTTCTAAGGTTCCAAATCCATCCAAATACTCCAAGACAATTCGAATTAGGGAGTGGTTCATGATTTTCCATGTGTCCTCCCCTTCCTAGCCTTCCACCTTCCACCAATTCGAGTAGGAATCCTTTGAGCTTCTCTAACTCCCATGAGAGCCCTCTTGGATGCTATTTTTAGGCCTGACATGTCATAATGGTCAGATTTCAGCAATGAGGTCTGCAATTTTTCAGAGGTTTCATAGCATATTCATCATTGTTTTCATATAGGGTAGGGAATCTAGTCTAATTGTTCAATAACTCCTCATTTGACTCTTCCTCTTCTATTGGAGTTACATTTCCATCCCAATTCCACCTATGATGCATATTGACAAGTGTATGAGCCTTTCAACTCCTCCAAAGAACCTTAGGCTTCCCATGGATTTGAATTCACAAGAGGAGGATGCCATGTGGCACATAATTTCTAGCTTGTGTGGGCCCCACAACCTCCATGTGTCTTCATGAACCATTGCCACTTTGATTTTATCTTGTATTTATTTATTTATCTCCTTTATTAAATATTTATTCCATTCTAATGTCCAAACACCATTTATTAGCTCTCTTATTGCAAATCCTCATGTCTCCATCCAATCTAGGGAACTAGTAGGATTGATGGAATTTCCTTGTTATGAATTTATTTGAATGGGGACATTACAGAAAAAGTGTAACACCCCAATGCAACAATTGTCATCAAAACTTCTTTCAAATTACCTTATTGCATCTCTTCAACATTGAGAAATTTAATAATGTCTTTCATTGTGATATTATGCATTGAGATACAAACATTAAATGTTCATTATATTCACCCTTGCATAATCGATTTTCTTAGACAAAGTACAAAAAGGTTGGGTGTTTCCCAACTAAATTAGGATATTGGGGAAAATATTTAAGAGGAAGAAACAATGAATTAAAAAATGATAAAGGGTTGTCTCCCAACATTAGTATATACATAAAAAAATTAATAGGAATAAACATGGGATTAAAATAATTATGGAGGGGAAGAATTTTAAAGTTAGCATGTTTGGTCAAAAGTTAGGATATTTGGTAAAATCCATGCCTAGATAATGGTAAAAAAATAAACTAACATGGGCCAACATGGTGTATAGTGTGTAAAATATGGAGATTTATTAAACCATTTCTTTGTACATTGTTCAAATGCAAAAGAGGTAGGGGATGAAGAAATAAAATTCACTCTTTTTCAATTGTAATTTGCAACTTAAAAATTGAAATTGACATTGTTTTGAATCAAAATTCACATATTTGTAATCCAAAATCACACTTTTTGAATTGAAAATTGCACTTTGGGGTTCAAAAATCATACTTTTGGGGTTACATAACATTGAAAATTCACAGTTTTGGAATCAAAACTCGCAATTTTTAAAACCAATATTCCCAGTTTTAGAACTCAATTTTGTACTTTAGAAAGGTTGATATTGACACTTTTAGAATAAAACTTTACATTTTTTAGTCTAGATTTTTCATTAGTAAAAATATAGGATTCCTAGGAAGGGGGAGAACAAAGAAGGGTCGCTCGACCCTTCCCGAAATATGGTACCCTCATTAAGCGTGACCAAAGAATTTCAGTTGACCCTTCTTTAATGATGTTATTCACATCGAGGTTTATCTAGTGGAAGAGTCATCTGCCACTTTCTCTACTATGGAATTCCTCGGAAGGGGGAGAATGGATAAGCATCGAATGACACTTATGCCTGTATAGAATTCCTAAGAAGGGAAATAACGGGGAAGGGTCAATATCTCATTCGTAAAATATAGTATTTTCATTTAAGGAAACCATGGAGAAGTTCTGTTCGACCCTTCCTCAAAGGGTATTCACTACAAGGTTTACCTGTAGGAATGGTCGATTGACACATCCTCTAATAGAGGATTCATATGAAGGGGGAGAATGGAAAAGGATCGGCTGACCCTTCCTCAAATATGTTATTATTATTCATGGTGACCATGGAGAAGGGTCATCCACTAACATTTCATCAAATAAGGGATTCCCATCATGGATTAAATAATGGAAGGGTCAATTAATCCTTCCTCGATCATAGTTTTCGTGTATGTTGTACACTCGAGACGTGTCACTCGACCATTCCTATAGTATTGAATTTTCAAGAAGGGAGGAAATGGGGAAGGGTTGAATGACCATTGATATAATATGATATTCTCATTTAGAGTGATCATGAAAAATGGTCATTTGAACCTTCCTTAATGATGGTATTCACATCATGGTTTACCTAGTGGAAGGGATAACCAACCTTCCTCAAAGATATTTTTAACATTAGTTGGAAACTTGAGAAGGTTTAGTTGATCCTTCCTCTAGCTTAGAATTGTCATCATGGAGAGAATGGAGAAGGGTTGAGTAAATCTTCCTCAAAGATGGTATTATCACCAAGGGTGATCATGCAGAACGGTCGATTGACCCTTCAATTAGTGATAGTATTCGCATTGTATATTTGATCCGGATTTATGTGGGAACGAAATGAAAGACCAGATACATAATCATATACAGAGATACATTTCAAAGAACACAGTGATACAGTAAACACATATTCTATTAAATAGCGGAAATAGAACAGACTGTAAATACAAAAGCTAGAATGGTGGTAGCTATCTCTGGGAAGAGATGTGGCCGCTATGCTCATTCGTGCCAAGATGAATACAATGAGGCTCTGAAGGCCTTTTTACAATAAATAGGAATGTAAAAAACCCTAGACATCCAAAAACCTAACCCTAGGAGATGAAGCGCCAAAAGTCATGTGGGCTCCGTTTGGGTAAGTTAGTACATCAACTTCCTGAGGTCGTAACTTTTGCATACGATCTCCGTTTGGGGCGCACGATAGCTCGTTGGAAATATCTATCAAAGGAATACAACGGTCGAGATGGTATTTTAAAATTGCAACATGCCACAAAAAATGTCGTTTAGGGCCTCAAAACGGCCCCGGAAGTTTAGGACCCGAAAAATCGCTAAAAATAACAAATTACCAAAAGTGCCAAAAGATTGTTTTGAGCCAGTTGGAAGAGGTGGGCCGCCATCGATATCCACTTGGATCAATCCTCCCTCCTTAGGAAGCAATGGTCTCCATTGCATCAAATCCCTTATCATATGTCGAACTGTGTGTTGAGTTGAGCTCTGGGTGTGGCGTTTGCTAAAGCGAAAAGGCTTCCTTTCTTTGAAATCTTTAGAGGGTTGTAATTGTTGTTGTTGGATGCGCTGGAGCTGTTCAACAATTTTGGTTGTTGTGGTATCCTTGGTATGCACTGGTGTGGATGGTTTCTTTTTGGAGGAGCACCTTGAATTCGTGGCCTTGCACTGCCGAGGTACTCGAATAGGCGATGCGGCACTGAATTTGTGTTCTTCTTGTTTCTGCTAAGTAGAGGGATAATGTGTAGAGGTTGTGGATGTCTCTGTGATCTGATGTTCTCCTTTAGTGGAAATAGTGAATAGGGAAAATTTCCCAGTGTGAGAGATTATCTTCTTTCCCTACTTGGTTGAGGTAGGTGAAACTTTCTCTGGTATCTAATGGTGTATGGTTGTGGGTGTGGCGTTATTGGTAGCTCCAATATATTGATGACTTCTTCTGAGATCAGGTTCTTTTCGCTGCCGCTATCCCAATCAAAGTGTAGGGAAATTCCCTTCACCCACATTTGTGAGTGGAAAAGGCTCTCCTCTTCCTCTGACTCTTCAGGTTCCTCTAGTTCAATCTACATGGTGGTAACAATGGCATTGGGTTCTGCATCAATGACCTAGTTCCCTTTTTGTGCAGCTGTGAAATTAGGTTCTAATTCAGAATCGAAACTGGGATTTGATTCTGAAGCTTTGATCTCAGCCACCAATAACTGTTTTGAGGGACATTCATCAGTGTTGTGCCAGGGGATTTTGTGGAAATCGCACCACTTCTCGGTGTCCTTCTTTGTCTTTTCGTTACCCTTATTCGCTTATGGTTGCGACTGGTTATCCTTTCCCTACCCTGTGTTCTGTGAGCCATAGTTTCCCTTGCCCTGCTTCTGCACAGGTCCAAAGTCACGCTTGTTCTCTGGATGAAATTTTTGCTCAATTTTAATAGCATATCGATAGGCGGATCCGAGTGAAGAGATGTCCAAGAAATCCATCTCTGTTCGTATGTACCTGTGTAGGCCACTACGATATTTCAGTACTAGGTGTCGCTCGGAGTCCTTGATACCTATATTTGTGCGCAAGGTATGAAATTTTTTGGTGTACTTCGACACCGTTTGGTCCCTCTCTTGGTGCAGAATGGTCCATTTTGTGTACTAGTCATCATAGTTTCCAATAGGGTAATATTGTTCCTTGACAACATCTATAAAAGAGGCCCAAGTGGTATTGGCATATTCCAACAATCCAGACTCGTCTGATGAGTTTTGCTCACAATAAGTTTCCCACCAATTTTTGACATGGGGGATGACCTTGAGGAGTGCAAAGACAATCTTTTCCTTGTTGGAAAAATTGAGGACCGATTCAACCATTTATCTATGGCATCGGCATCGATCTGGCCTTCAAATAAAGGGATATCAAAGTTAACTTGTACCTTGAAGGGAGTCGCATCTCCGAAGGGACTGCTTGTGGAAGGTGTATCTGTTGCCGTCGACATGCGTAGAAGGATCTGGGTGAAATTATCCATCATCTCGTTCCTCTGTCGCATGAGGGATTCCTTGCGAAACAACTTGATAGGATCTCCTGCTCCATCGTCTCTCTTTTCGTTTTCCATGGGAGGCTGTTTGGGGCGGCAAGAGTGATCTTCGCCAAGTGAAACTAGTTCGAGACCCAACTCTCTGTATCATGACCTTGTCGGGGACATGCACCAAGAAACAATCAAAGAGAAGATTGCTCTGATACCACTGATCCGGATTTATGTGGGAAGGAAATGAAAGAGCAGATACATAATCATATACATAGATACATTTCAAAGAACACAGTGATATAGTAAACACATATTCTATTAAATAGCGGAAATAAAACAGATTGTAAATACACCAGCTAGAATGGTGGTAGCTATCTCTAGGAAGAGATGTGGACGTTATTCTCATTTGTGCTAAGATGAATACAATGAGGCTCTGAAGGCCTCTTTACAATAAACATGAATGTCAAAAACCCTAAATATCCAAAAACCTAACCCTAGGAGATGAAGCGCCAAAAGTCATGTGGGCCCCGTTTGGGTAAGTTAGTACATCAACTTCCTAAGGTCGTAACTTTTTCAGACGATCTCTGTTTGGGGTGCACGACAACTCATTGGAAATATCTATCTAAGGAATACAACGGTCGAGACAAATGACTGGGATTGCAACATGCCCAAAAAATGTCATCGAGGGCCTCAAAACGGCCCTGGAAGTTTAGGACCCGAAAAATCACTAAAAATAACAAATTACCAAAAGTGCCAGAAGACTGTTTTGAGCCAGTTGGAAGAGATGGGTTGCCACCGATATCCACCTGGATCAATCCTCCCTCCTTAGGAATAAATGGTCACCATTGCGTCAAATCCCTTATCATATGTTGAACTGTGTGTTGAGTTGAGCTCTGGGTGCGGCATTTGCTGAAGCGAAAAGGTTTCCTTTCTTTGAAATCTTCAGATGGTTGTAATTGTTGTTGTTGGATGCGCTTGAGTTGTTCAATAGTTTTGGTTGTTGTGGTATCCTTGGTCTGCACTGGTGTGGATGGTTTCTTTTTGGAGGAGCACCTGGAATGCATGGCCTTGCACTAAAGAGGTACTCGAATAGGCGATGCTGGACTGAATTTGTGTTCTTCTTGTTTCTGTTGAGTAGAGGGATAATGTGTAGAGGTTGTGGATGTCTCGACGATCTGATGTTCTCCTTTAGTGGCAATTGTGAATAGGGAAAATTTCCCAGTGTGAGAGATTATCTTCCTGCCCTACTTGGTTGGGGTAGGTGAAACTGTCTTTAGTATCCGATAGAGTTGTCCTCCCAAAGTGACAATGACACCGTTAGGTCGTGATTCATATATAGCATGATGCTTCCACATATATGGTTGTCCTAAAAGAACATCACATACTTCGAGCGGGGCCATATCACAGAATACCTCATCATTGAAGGGCTTGACATATGGTAGGCGACTTTGGTGACTGACGCGGATCCCTCATCCTTGGCTTAGCCATCCAATGGTGTATGGTTGTGGGTGTGGCATTATTTGTAGCTCCAATCTCTTGATCACTTCTTTTGAGATCAGGTTCTTTTGGTTGCCTCTATCCACAACAAAGTGTAGGGGAATTCCCTTCACACACATTTGTGAGTGGAAAAGGCGCTCCTTTGCCTCCGACTCTTTAGGTTCCTCTAGTTGAATCTGCGTGGTGGAAACAATGGCACTAGGTTCTGCATCAATGATCTGCTTCCCTTTTTGTGCAGCTGTGAAATAAGGTTCTGATTCAGAATCGGAACTGGGATCTGATTCTGAAGCTTTGATCTCAGCCACCAATGAGTGTTTTGAGCGACATTCATCAGTGTTGTGCCAGGGGATTTTGTGGAACTCCCACCACTTCCCAGTATCCTTCTTTATATTTTCATTTCCCTTCTTCGCTTGTGGTTGGGATTGATTATCCTTTCCCTACCCCATGTTCTGCAAGCCAGAGTTTCCCTTTCCTTGCTTCTGCGCAGGTCCGAAGTCACGCTTGTTGTTTTGCTGAAATTTCTACTCAATTTTAACAGCATATCGATAGGCGGATCCGAGTGAAGAGATGTCCAGGAAATCCATCTCTGTTCATATGTACCGGTGTAGGCCACTATGATATTTCAGTACTAGGTGCGACTCGTAGTCCTTGATACCTAGCTTTGTGCACAAGGTATGAAATTTGTTGGTGTCCTCCGACACCGTTTGGTCCCTCTCTTGGTGTAGAATGGTCCATTTTGTATACTAATCATCATAGTTTCCAACAGGGTAATATTGTTCCTTGACCACATCTATAAAAGAGGCCCAAGTGGGATTGGCATATTCAAACAATCCAGACTCGTCTGATGAGTTTTGCTCACAATAATTTTCCCACCAATTTTTGACATGGGGTACGGCCTTGAGGAGCGCAAAGACGATCTTTTCCCTGTCGAAAAAATTGTGGATAGAGAAATACCCTTCTAGTAGACTCAACCATTTATCTATGGCATCAACATCAATCTAGCCTTCAAATAAAGGGATATCAAAGTTAACTTGTACCTTGAAGGGATTCGCATCTCCGAAACAACTGGTTGTCAAAGGTGTATCTGTTGCCATTGGCATGCGTTGAAGTATCTGGGAAAAATTATCCATCATCTCGTTCCTCTGTCGCATGAGGGCTTCCTCGAGCAACAACTTGATAGGATCTCCTGCTCCGTCGCCTCTCTTTTCGTCCGCCATGGGATGCCGATTGCGGCAGCGAGAGTGATCTTCCCCAAGTGAAACTAGTTCGAGACCCAACTCTCTATATCCTGACCTCATCGGGGACATGCACTGAGGAACAATCAAAGAGAGGATTGGTCTGATACCACTGATCCAGATTTATGTGGAAACAAAATGAAAGAGCAGATACATAATCATATACAGAGATACATTTCAAAGAACGCTGTGATACAGTAAACACATATTCTATTAAATAGTGGAAATAGAACAGACTGTAAATACAACAGCTAGAATGGTGGTAGCTATCTCTGGGAAGAGATGTATCCGCTATGTTCATTCATGCCAAGATGAATACAATGAGGCTCTAAAGTCCTTTTTACAATAAACAGGAATGTCAAAAACCCTAGACATCCAAGAATCTAACCCTAGGAGATGAAGCGCCAAAAGTCATGTGGGCTCTGTTTGGGTAAGTTAGTACATCAACTTTTCGGGGTCGTAACTTTTGCATATGATCTTTGTTTGGGGTGCATGATAGCTAGTTGGGAAGATCTATCCAAGGAATAAAACGGTCCTATTTTGCGACCAAAATATGCCCAAAAAAACGTCGTTTAGGGCCTCAAAACGGCCCCAGAAGTTTAGGACCCGAAAAATCGCTAAAACTAGAAAATTACCAAAAGTGCCAGAAGACTGTTTTGAGCCAGTTGGAAGAGGTGGGTCGCCACCGATATCCACCTGGATCAAGATTACCTAATGGAAGGGTCATATTACCTTCCTAAATCATATTTTTTTGTGTTAGTTGGAAACATGAGAAGGATTGATTAACCCTTCCTCTAACAAAAAAATCTCATGAAGTGTTAGAATAGAAAGGGGTCAACATATCATTCCTCAAATATGGTATTTGATTCACAATTTGTACAATGGAAGGGTCAGGAAATCTTTCCTCAAGCAAATTCCTTGGGTTAGGGGCACCCCAAGGAAGGGATTACTGACACTTCCTAGATTATATTTTCATTTATGTGGGAATGGAGAATGTTTAGATGACCTTTCCTTATGCATATTTAATTGAAAAGGAGGGTCCATGGGAAGGGTCAGACAACACTTCCTAGTGTGTTGTATTCTCATGCAGTTGGATAATGAAGAAGGGTCATCTTACCCATTCTCTATAATATTTTTCGCAACGGATAAATCCATTTAAAGCAACAGATGACCCATCCTCTATAAAAAAATTATCATAGGTAATATCCATGGTTAGGATTGGATGACCCATCCTCTTGAGAAGAAATATTGAAAATTAATGTAAACTTCGTATTCTACGTTACTTTTGTCTTTTTCTTCCATCAAACTTCTTTGCAATTTATTTTTCATATTTTTTCCTTTTTAGCAATTTACTCTGTTATTCTTCTTTACAAATTTTCTCTTTTATTTTTAGAATCAACTTATTATTCCACTTGTTTTTGTTTTTTTCCTCTCTCAATATTCTAAGAAATTTCATTCATTTTGTAAATATTTTTTTTTTCATTCATGTTTAGCAATTTCCTATCGCAATCCTTTTTATTCTCCTTTTATTTCTTACTGATTTCTGTGAGAATTTAGATTGCCTAGATCTAGCTTCAATAAGACAATTTCACTTGGAATATTTTCAAAGAATATGAGAAGAAGAATAGAGAAGATACCATGAGAAATAATCATTGTATTTTATTCATCAATATGTTTACAATATATAATACATCCTCACGAGAGAATTTGCGTGCCTTAGAGGCAAGTTTGAAAATCTCAAAAAGGAAGGCTTACTAAAAGCATAAAAACACCAAAGTAGCAAAAACACCTTCCAAATATGTCAATAGGCTGACAAATTAGCTAAATAAGGTATGGCATCTAGTGGGTGATGAAAATGGAATGTAAACATGGCTTTTGGGGAGAAGAAAGAGAAGGAGGATGAGTTGGCCAAAATATATTTTTTCCTAAGTCAAGAAGCTTTATCCTTATCCACTAAATGCAGAAAAGCAGGAATAAAATTGTCTAAATATGGAAAGCGCAAGTTACTATTCCTGAAATATAATAAAATCAAATAGAATCAAGGAAACTATTATCTAGAATCTATCCAAGTGTGCCCTAGTGACGCAGTATGGAATGTGGTGTCATATGAAGACAAAATTAGGCCAATTACCTAGTCAACACCTAGGAAATTAATAAAAAATGATTAATTTATTTTATCCTAAGTCTAAAGTGGGTTTTTAATGTTCCAACACTCCCCCCTAAGCCTAGATTTATATGATAAATATCATAAATATAGCTCCCAAGAAACAAAGATTATGGTCACCCCACTACAAAAATTTATTAGTCCATGTAAAACAAGGAAACACTGAAAACCTCAGGGGAACAAAAACCACCCTAAAAAATGGACATGGTACATAAATAAGAAGAAGGTATTCACATTGTATATTTATTCACTTGGATGAGTTGAATGAATTGCTTCTGGGTAACAGACTTGGTGAAGATGTTGTGGATGCCATGATCATGCATCAATGTAGTGTAGGAAAAAAACATGTGTAGAGGCCTCATGAAACTCATCATCTGATGATGGAGGAGCATCAAATGAAGGATTCTTGTTGTTAAAATATACTTGATCTCATATTGATACATAATCAATTATGGAAAAGAGATCTATGCAAACTCCTTGCCAAAGAGCATCAACAGACCAACAAGATCAATTTCTTGTGCAACTGCAATATGGTGAATCAAACCATGTACCTTCTTCTCAAATTGATGTAGCACCTTTCTGACATTGTAAAGGAGCTCATTCAGATCTGAAATATTATAATATAAGTCATATGAAGCAACAAACAACAAAGGTATAGTGTCTACATGATCGGATAGGGTCACAGTAGGAAACGATTGAGCAGCTAGATCACACTAGCAGTTGAGCAAGTCTACAGGATTGAGGACTTGAAATTTGAACCATGCGTGGTGATATCGGGTCCAGACATGTGGAAAAACAATCCAATGATTGATAAAGACATGGATTTACAACCAATGAAATATATGAAATACATAAGAATAATAGAGACAAGTGACACTATGTAGGAAACCATGGAATTGTGTGTTTTTTCAACAGGAAAACTTGGGGATTGTACGATATTTCATGTATCCAATGGTTGGAAAAATAGTGTGGAAGTTGTCATGAAATGAATATTAGTCTGTATATCATATTCCAAATCATAATATGGAATTTTTGAATGGAGTTGAAAGGACCTTTCAGAAGACAAATTAGAAACTAGTGAAAAATGACTAGGTTTGGGAGGAGACTTTGGTGAACTGATTGGAGAATATTCCAAGGAAGGGATGAAGGTTTCTGATTTTGATATATCAGAATGTGAATCAAAATCAGATACATGGGAAATATTTTTGGCTAGAGAAATTAGAGTGTACAGATGATTACCATTGTGAGTAGCATGGAGACATTGTTCTTGTTCGACATAAATCTTTCCTTCTTCTTTTCTTGCAAAATTAGGAACATCAATATTATGTTCTTCAAGCATATTGGCCATGATGTCCAATTTATTCCTGAAACAATATTTATTAGAATGGGTACATTTGCAGCAATAAGAACACTAGGATGTCTCTTTCTTGTTCTTCATCTTCTTGGCTTTGGAATCTTCATTAGTTCAATTGTAGTCCTCTTCATCTGACAACATATTTTCCTTCATCTTTTGTTTACCTTTGGATTTGACATTCTTGGAACTCTTTTCTCCATAAGCAGCAAGTGCATGGTCCTTGGGGGGACTTAGTTTGATATTTTATAGGAGAGATCACATAGATGGATCAAACCTCACTAAAAATCACTCAGGAATAGCAGAAAAGAGAAGAAGAATTTTTGAATCAATAATCACTCAATAACACAAGCAATGACAAAAACAGTTGTATCATACATCAACTGTAAGCTGGCACTGTGAAAAGTGAATAATAACTTAATACAATCAAATGGATTTGAATGCCTTTAAGGTCATTTGAATTCTCCTCAATGTGTGGCTTGAATAGCATTGGAGACACCATCCAATCAGTGGCAGTAGTCACAAATGGTCAAAGGTCAGTCAAATGAGTCTAACTGAGTCTAACTGAGTCATGTGAGCACAAATCAAGGGATGGAGACTCCAAGGAAGGTGCATGAGGTTGATGAGGCTGTCAGTAAGTCAAGTGGCACTTCGATACATACAACTGGAAGCTACAAGCAGTTAAATTTAGTAATAAATGAATAAACTAGTCAATAAATGCCGCAACTGACTGTGAGTGATCCAAGTAGTGTAGTAGGGTGCATTAGTCTTCCTAGTGAGGAAAACAAGGCGCACTAGGTAGGTAGGAGGGATCACAAGGGCTAAAAACAGGCTCTAGGGGGTTGAACATAGGCTTCAAGTGCTAGGGAGACTGCCATGCTGATGACTGGATGCATGCATAATGACTGGATGCATGTAGAATGCATGTAGGCATGCAAATATAAAAAATGATGGTGAGTATATTCCAACACTCAGAGCCCCCATTTGAACTAGCTTGTCCTTCTCTTTAGTGAGTGAGTCGATGAATGCATCCAAGGTTGAAATCTTCTAGTTGGGAACTGCAAGATTTGCAGCATCAAAAGTAGACACAAATATTGAGTACTCAAGACTCATTTTTGACAGAATAGAAAGGATTAGTTGTTCATATTTCTTCTCAACACCACATTGCTTGATCTGAAGGACTAGGTTCTTGAATCTTGCGATGAATTATTTCATTGTATTGAAATTGCTTGGACTCAGTGATATCAAATCAATTTCTAATAGATAACTTTTGAGCTCAACTTGCTTTCCAAAAGAGACTCTAGCATTGTCCATACTTGATTTGTAGTGGTCTGAGTATCAACATGGAATAGAATATCTGGAGAGATAGATAGGAAAAGAAAACCTTAAGCTTCATCAATCCTATTGAACCACTTAGATTTTATTGTAGTAGCATCTGACCTAGTTTCAAGCCCCATAGTGACTCTATAAAGTCCTTTCTTTGAATCTAGATGATCATATGATCCTTCCAGTCAAATTAGTTGAAGGGAGTAAGAATTACAACTTGATTTTGATCCATGCTGGTGCACTCCCGGTGATGGAAATACCTACAAAAAGCATTCTGTAAATTGCTTTGAATCAGACTAGCCCCGATACCATGTGAGAATTTAGATTTCCCGTATCTAGATTCAATAAGACATTTTAACTTGGAATGTTTTCAAAGAATATGAGAAGAAGAATATAGAAGATAACTTGAGAAAAAATCACTGTATTTTATTCATCAATATGTTTACAATATATAATACATCCTCAAGAGAGAATTCGAGTGCCTTAGTGGCAAGTTTGAAAAGCTCAAAAAAGAAGGCTTATTAAAAGCATAAAACCCCAAGGTAGCAAAAACACCTTCCAAATATGTGAAGAGGCTCATGAATTACCTAAATAAGGTATGGCATGTAGTGAGTGATGAAAATGGAATGTGATCATGGATTTTGGAGAGAAGAAAGAGAAGGAGGTCGAGTTGGCCAAAAGATCCTATTTCCTAATTCAACAAGCTTTATCTTTATCCACTAAATGTATAAAAGCATGAAAGCGCACTAATATTCAGGGAATAGAATAAAATCAGACATAATCAAGGAAAATCTTATCCATAATCTATCCAAGTGCGCCCTAGTAACTCGGGATGGAAATTGGTTTCATATGAAGACAAAATTAGGTCAACTACCTAGTCAACACTTAGGAAATTAATAAAAAATGATTAATGTATTTTATCCTAAATCTAAAATGGGTTTTTAATGTTCCAACAATTTCCTCTTACATTCCTTATTATTATTTTATTCTTATTATCAATTTATTGTTCCATTCTTCTCCCATACTTGTCCTCTCTTCTATTAAAATGAGACACTTATCCCATGATGACGTTTGCAATTTTTTCATCAAAAGACAGATCAAAGGAGATCGATTTCAGACCAAGTAGCTTAAAGAAGGAATATAGATATTGATTAATATCGATGGGTAATTGTTATGGTGTTGGAAATGGATGCAACACTTTAAGGTCAACTATTTAGTCAATTCATACTTCTGCACATCATTTCAATAATTGGTGGTTCCCTTTAATCAATTTTCTTTTAGTATTTTTCTTACATTTATGTACATAGAAAAATATATCATCTTCACCCATCAACCCATGTATGTTCCTTATAATTAGATTATTTTAACTGCTATTTTTTTAGGTGTATCTTTTCTTCACCTTTTCTTTTTTTATCATTCTTTGTTAAGTATGGTGTTATATGGATTGTAAGAGATTTGATTTTATAAATAAAATAGTAAATGTATTGTGGATAGAAAAAATGCCTTTCTATTTTCTCATTCTTATATTTTATTGGTTAACAAGATTTTGTGGACATGGCCAAGCCCCTTGGGGCCGGACATGGACACAAATGCTTTAGTGATTGTGCCTATGGTCATCCCTAAGGAGCTCATCCATTGTCATGGTTTCCAAGGGAGGAAATCATGGAAAAAACAATGTTGGAAACCACACCCACGGTCGGCCCCAAGGGGCTCGACCATGGTTGGAGCCGCCAATGATGTTACTCAAATTTGAATTAAATAATATCAGATTCAAATTTAATCAAGTGGCTTATGCTACAACCTCAAACCATCCATCGAGTGGTCTATTTGATTCCACCCACTATGATATTGTATGAATTAGCATTGATATAGTGAGGTTGTATGCATGGCTACACCCAATTAGGGTTAGACATGGGCATGGTCATCGACACAACCACATCGATGGCCAACCCCAAGGTGCTCGACTATGGTCACACTTGTGAATGATATTTCTCTTGTTCAAATTGAATATTGGGTTCAAAATTAATCAAGTTGATTATACTATAGCCTGAAGTCATCTATCCACCGGTCTATCTGATTTCAACCATTGTTATATCATTGAAAAATAACATTGAGATAGTGTGGTCGACCAGATAGATGAATTTTAAGGTTGTCTCCCAAGCCACCATATTAATTTCGAACCCATTATTCAATTCGGTTCAGATCACATTGTTGGTAGTCACGACACGACAATGGCCAAGAGCCTTGGGGCTATCCATGGACATGGCTACATTAGCAGCTACACCATGATCATCCCCAAGGATATTAACCAGGGCCACGTCAATTTAGTGTTTATTTTATTTATCTAATATCTACTTTTTTCAAGTATATTATACTGAAACAATTAATCACGGTCGTATGGTAGATAAATTTGTCTTACTATTGCTTACCTTAGTAAATTTATCCTTTATTTTTCTTATTCAATTTTCAATATTCAAATCTTTATGTGATGATATATTCGTGTTTAACTAAATATCTATTAGATCGAATTAAATGGTTCATATGGTAACCCATCCATATTTTTCATTGATGTCTTTATTTTCTTAAATATGTCACCCAAAACTTATTTATTCTAATATTTTAGACTAGTTTTGAAAATTTATAATTTGTATTGTGAAATATGTATCTTATTAAATTGGTATATTGTATGATTTTGATATTTTTAAATATTTGATTTTAAATCTAAATGGGTTGTTGACACCATTTCAAATTTTAAATGAAACAAGTATGTTATTATATTATATTTAAACACCATGTAAATATTTATGAAAATGTACAACTCCGGAATACAATGATTGTTATCACTTTTCATTTGATTGCATCTCTTGAATATTGCTATACTTGGCAATGTGTGTCATACTAAGGTTATGTAGACACATACACAAATAATATCTTGACAAATATAAATAAATCTTGGATTATATATTAATATATATATTAGGGAAAAAATTCAGAGATGTATTCTCTAATATAGATCTTAAAAATTATAGAAATTCAAATTTATAACAATTTCTTTTAAGTAAAACAATTAAAGATCAATTGCAAATATTTCCTATTTCCTATGTTGAATGCTTTTTTCTAGATAAATAAGTATATTTGTCTAATATCTCCTTCATCAATTATGTTGTATTGGTGTGTTTGTAAATGTCATTTTTTACATATGGGATAATTATATGATTTTAAAATTTATTCTCTTTTTATATATGGTTTTAATTTTGTTATTAAATTTATTTTGTGAAATTATATAAATATCAATTTATCATAATCTTGATATTTTATAAATTGATAAATTTCAATTTTTTTCAAATATATTATGTAAATAATTTCCAACATCTTCATATCATTAATATGACTTTTTATATCAATCAATTAATCACAACCCTTAAGGATAAATTTTGAAATACTAGTTACTTGTTTCATTCCATTTTTTCAATTGAAATACACATTCTGAAGATAATCTAGTGTAGGTTCAATAGTTTTAATTAATAAATATTTCTCAAGTAAAACTATGGAAGATCAATCACTCCTATGTTGGTTGCAAGTTGAATGTGTATCTTTGGCTAATATATGCTTCCTCAATTATGTTGTATGCATGTGTTTGTACATGTCATTTTTTTTATATAGGATAATTGATATGATATTAAAATTTACTCTCTTCTTATATATTGTTTTAATTTTGTTATTAAATTTATTACATGAAAGTATATAAATCTCAATATACCATAATCTTGATGTCAAACAAATTCATAACTTTCAATTTTTTCCAAATACATTATGTAAATAATTTCCAACATCTTCATATCATTAATGATAACAATTTTTATATTAGTCAATCAATCACAACCTTTAAGGATAAATCTCGAAATACTAGTTACATTTTTCATTCCATTTTTTAATTACAAATTCCAAAGATGCTCTATAGGGTGTAATAAATGGTGGCATATAAGTCTTATGTTTAGAGGTCCCAATATTGGTGGCTTGGAAGTATATATAAATTTTGTTTATAATTTCTAGATAGACTAATTGGACTTGGAATAATAAAATATGTATTTATATACATTTGAAATTTTGTAATACTTCCACTATAATAGATATAGTTTGTGTGATAAATAGTTCATTGAAGTAGAAGGAATGGATGTTTACAAAGTTTAATTAATACTGGATTTAGATATTATATAAACATTAAGAGGTCTCAATATTGGTGGCATGCAAGTATATATAATATTTGGTTCTAATTGCTAGATAGACTAGTTGGACTTGGAATAATAAAAGAGGCATTTATATACGTTTGAAATTTTGTAATATTTCTGTTATAATAGATATAATTTTTGTGATAAATGGTTCATTGGGTAGAGAAAATGGTGGTTTAGAAAGTGTAAATTAATGTTGGATCTATATATTATAAACACATCAAGAAAAAAAAAATATTGAAATTTAAATATACACATTGTTGTTGTTAGATATTGACACATTTCTAACTGAAAGTCACACGATTAGGATTGAAATTCATATTTTTGTATCCCAAAATTAACATTTTTTGGAATTGCTAACCATAGTTTTCGAATAAAAAATTGGACATTTGGAATCGAAAATCACACATTTGGAATAAAAAAACACACTTTTGGAATAAAAATTACACTTTTGGATACCAATATTGCCTCTTTTAGAACCCAATTTTCCAATTTAGAAAGGCTAATATTGACACTTTCATAGTCAAAATTCTCAGTTTTTTAGTCTAGATTTTTCCTTATTAATCCATATTTAATGAAATAAGTGTTAATGAGCTCAAACAAGTCCATGTAGAAATCTATGGGGAACCCTAGGCTAGGGCTTCTATCCTTTTGAAAATATTTTATTGACTACTAATAGTTCCTCAAATGAGACCACCCTATATAGCTCTTCATCCTGCTCCTCCTTGATCATGAGGGGATAGTTGACACAACCTTCAATATATCTCCAATTTTGGCCCTAATAGGCCCACAAGACATATCTTTAAAGTATTGTATATCGACATCAACCAACCCTTGAAACCCCCTCACTTTACTTATGTCCCTATCAAGCAACTCCCATAAAGTATTCTAAATTTTTCGAAGGTTGGAAAGTTTTTGAAAAAAAATAGTGTTATGATCCCTAGATACTAACTAGACTACTTGACTCTTTATTCTCTAGGCATGCTCTTTCTCCAATAGCCACTTTATTCTTTGAAACTCTAGATAATTAATCCAAGATAGCACCAATTTAGGATATAAGCCATGTGGGTGAGCATTGAACAAAAAAAAAGGCTATGCTAAACCTCCTTCAACTTTTTGTCCCTTACCTGATATCTCTCACTAGCCCAAGGTATTTCCCTCTCTTTGACCCTATTTAAAGAGGATCCAAATTGTAAACAAGCCAATTCTAAAGAATGACGGTCAAAATGCCTCCAAGCAGATCTAACCAACATATATAATTCCAAATCAGTTGAATATTAGTGATTGTACTTAAATGGATCCTTGGGATTCTCATCACGAAGTCCCAAATCCAAATAGATGGCAAGGTGACCAAAACATCTCAAATTATCAACACACGACACCTAGCTAGAAATAATCTCTAGGCATGCATGGTGTAATAGGAACCAATCCAATCAATTCAATATCACATTTTTCCTTGTCCAATTGTTTGACCAAGTTGGTTTCATGTCCATTGGCACAATTCCAACCCACCTAGCCACTACAAATTTATTTTGAAATAATTCAACCAACCTATCATAGTAGGCTAAAAGGCCCCATATATTCCCCCTGTGAAAGGTGAGATTCAGATGCCTCCTGATAATTATATTTGTTTCCTTGATCTAGTGAGAGGAAATAATAGTATCCCAAAAGGCATATTTACCCTCATAAGGGCCATAGATATTGAGAAGAGTAAAAGTAAGAATAAGGCTTCTACAAAACAATTGAATACATCAACCTGAAAAAACAAGAAAGTAGGTGAATAAGGAAATGTTTAGACCCAAAAAATCAATCATGCTACATTGAGAGGAGCCCACATATATACAGTGACACAAAGTCCCAACCCAATAGAATATTTTTCAAATCCCTAATTGGAATGTTCGATTTTCCCATGGACTCCTAAAGAAATATCACTTCTAGGAAATTCAAATCGATCAACTGTTTGAGGGCCATTTTTTTGGCCTTACCCCCAAGCCATAGATATTAAGAAATAGAATCTTAATAAAAAAAACCTAGAAGGAATTTTTTTCTTTTCTAAGAAACCTTGATATCAATTGGTGTTTCCCTTGATGAACCTCCTTCACCACACACTCTTCTGTGTATTTTTGGGTAGATTCTTCCCCACCCTTGATGCACCTATATCGTTTTGAACATACATCCTAATACCCCTTGACACCAAGGAATGTTGAGCATAGGATTGGGGTCTTTAAATATACGGACAAAAAGCACACAATTCTCCCCCAAAATGAGCACTACCGAGTTGAGTGAGGGAGAATCAAACCTTACCCTAATTCCCCCCAACATACTTATCAATGGGAGAGCAAAATCACACAACATACTCACCCAAATATGGACCACAATTATTCCAAATGAGATCTAGTTGCTACATCTATGAAGTCGTATAGTATGAGAATCCCAAACTAGCTAGGTTATCTATAAACAATGCCTTGTAATAGTGAGCCTCAAGGACCGGGGATGAGAAATATCTGACGTTCAATTCCCACATGTCCCCAAATAACCATTCACCAAATATCTCTAAATTAGTGTCTTTCTCAGTTGTCCCACCAGAAAGATAAACAACAGATAACATATGAGAGGTAGTCGCTGAAGGGCTGTCTTTATCAAACACATGAGCTAGTGATATTTTTCCTTGCTTGGACGAAAATTTATTCTCAAAATATATCTCGCAACCATTTAAAAACATCCCTATGATGATGGAATTGAACACATCATAATGGGAAGTTTACATAATCGAATAATTGAGTGCGTGACTTCACACCACCTACTAGGTCCACAGATTCAAAAAGACCTTTGCTAAAATCAATTTCCAACGGAATATGAGCCACATATCTTGTGAGAGGGATTTGTAACTTTCATCAGAGAGGATAAATTTCCCAAGGGTGTCACCAATAGCCTTAAGTGACCACTCAAACCATAATTGCATACAAATATTTGAAAAATTAACCCATACTGATGTTGCAGTTATGAACTCATTCTTAGCATGAAAATAAGGGTGCCACAACATCAATGACATATAGCCCCCCATACAAAACCACCTTCATTTTAAGATAGCATGAGCATCGTCCTTTATTTTGAAGATAAATCCTATCCAACCTTTTGCAAGGATATGGAAAGTCAACGTATAGCCTAGAAGAGAAACCCATTCCTCTTGGAACCAATTATTCTAGAAATCCATGGAAACACTATGCCCCACAAATTTTCCAACAAGGATTACTCCAACAAGCATACCAATCTGATCCACCCTTATATCATCACTGACAACAAGGGAAATTCTCCCCCCCCCCCCAACTTTATCACTCTGTGCTTCCTCTTCCTTTGGGATTCTCCACTGAGAGAACCATCTCCACCCTTCACTATGTAATCCAATGCTTTGGACGTAACATACTCCAAATTAGAGTCATAACCCTTTGGCTCTCAAATATCACAACCAAGCTTTGAAAAAACATAAGGAAACATTTTGGTGGAGATGGCCTCAAAATTCTTAACTAATATATTAATTCTCCTTATCATTGAAGGTTCTGAAACAATAATGGAATCAAAATACTCCTTTGGCATGGCCACTATAGGGGAGAGTTGGGAACTAGCCTTTTGAAAATCATTTAAAACCGACAAGACCATACCCAAAGGGACATAAAAAAGGTATTGATCAACCAACGATTCTCATTTAATCATTGCAAATGGAGGGTGATTAGGCTCTAGAAAATGAACAAAAATGTATGATTTGGACAAAGAGTCCTCATAATAGTCCATGAGTTGGAGGTCATAATCCATCGAGGCACCCTGAAACTTAAGAATCTACAGATTGTATGCCTCCTAAAACCTATCCTTATAACCCTAGCTCATCATCTCATGTACCTATGAGACATCTCTAACAAATTCCCAACATGGATTTTGGAGAAATTCATTTTGGTTTCTAATAGTGGCTCCAAATGGGGAAAGGATCCCCCTAAGGGATGCTAAGAATCCCAAAATTATGGATGAATAAGACTTATAAAGTAGTACCATAAGAAATCCCTAAATGGAATTACATGTATAGCTTCAAATATCCATTGAATGGAAACTAGATATGCTCAAATAATTTCAACCTAGAATTAAGCCATCTCATGTACAAGTCTCCAATATGAGGTAATGAGTTGAAGTAGAACAATGGGGTAATGAGTTGAATTCAACCATGGGAGAAAATATCTACTCAAGGAACACTAATGTTAATCCCTACATACATGAGGTAACCCATTGATAATGACAATGAGCCCCATAGAATAAGTATAATCCTATCAATGTGAATGAATAAATTGAAGTCAGACATCGAAAGGAATCATTGAATCATAACTCAAAGATGAAAGTTATGTTGAATGTGAGGTATAAAACTAAAACTTCTCGCAGTCACCAAGGTACTTGTTAGTTTCCATAGGCACACTAGGTTGAAATTAATACACGCTTGGGCATGATAGGGATCAAATTGTAAAGATCGTAGATCTAGATCTCAGAGAGGTTATGCTATGACTTTGAATTTTATTGAATATGTCTATGAGTGAAAAAATTTGAACTGGTTATGTACAAATAACATTATCTTGGAGGAATTTTATAGAGCATTACAATTCTTTGAATATGAGTGAATGTGTATTTAGAAGATGGATGAACAATTGAAAATATCATAGGTTCATGTAGGACAATTCTCTTACATTAATGGTAGAATAACATACCGAGCTTTAAACTATAGAACTCAACAACTATAATAGAATGTAAACATCTCACAAAGTTGTATGAATTTATTGGCAGCATAACATGTACAAAAACTAGAGTATATGAATACTTCAAATACAATTATCCTGCATACACATTCTGGAAATGGACTAGAGGTCATAGAAACATGAAATCTATGATAACATTTTCAACATTCAACAATACATGCATTTATAACACACATATGGATAAACCTTCTGCTCCAAGCTTTGAATTATACCATGATAACATTTTCAACATTCAACAATACATGCATTTACAACACACATATGGCTAAACCTATTTCTTCAATATTTGAATTATATCATGAGATAGTTACACAGACTGAAAAGACATGGAAAAATTTGGAGGAATACAATTTATAGAGGAAGAAACATATTTGTAATTGATCTACAATTTTAATCTAAAAAATTCTATTACAAGTACATGGAGTTCACTGAATCAACAATTCCCTAGAGAACCTCTACAAAAATTGCCAACCTTTAATCATGAGTTCGATGAGCCATATATATACTTATTACTTGTAAATAAATTCTATTTTTATCAACTATTTTGCAACCATCTTCTAGCTCTTTCCCTTTCACTTCAACTTTTATCTTTGTATAACAACTTTTTACTTTTTACTCCTTTTTCTCGAGTTTTTCTTTTTACCTTTTTCTTGTTGATGATGTGTTTGTCCTCTTATACAAACATTTGGCCTTGTAACTGGTTTTCCACCTGCCTAATTTGTTGCTTGAATCATGGGAGGTATGCCTTCCTGACTCATATGATGCATCATTTCGATATTTACTTGTCCTCTAGGTGGCATAAAATCTAGAGGAGTAGTCTGATTGGAAAATTGACTAGGATGTTGCATTGAGGGTTGCCCTGATGCTTGGCTAGATGATTGGCCTAATTTTTTCACCATTGATGGTACCTTAGGTGGAAAGGCCAAGTTGTGGTATTGAACTACTGACTTCCATTCCTTCCCTATATGGTATCTGTTGGATTTTAAAGCCTCTAGTGATATTTTTTTCATTTGTAGTCTTTTCACATGAAATTGGTTCCCATATCTTCACAATATTACTCAAGGATATCCAAATTTCAAATTCATTGTTGATATTTTACAAAACTTGCTCTCCACTAAATTCTCATTCTATAATATCATTTTGAATTATTTGGTTCCTATTTTTAGTCAGTTGATTTCTATGGTCTTGCTTCAGATACACTTCCTCATTTCCATCCCATGGAGAGGGTAATCAAAGATTTAATACTTCTTTAAACAATCATTTAAAGGTAGGAAATTCCCCAATTCATTTCTTTATGTTATCTTGCATCCTGCTCAAGTACGCTTGTTTCATCACCATCATCTTAGCTATCTTTATTAGTTGAGTCTTGTTTTCAATCTGAAGGTCTTCTATTGTTCAAATAATCAATAACTTGATTAGCCTATTTTGACATTTCTCCTATTTTATTTTCAACTAATTTGGCCTCCTCATTGGCTGATGTGGCCATTTCTAATTCATCTTGGATGAATTCAAAATAATCTGACTTTTTCGTAAGAAATTGCATTATCTTACCCCAGAGAGTTTGATTTTCCCTTCTCAAGAGTTTCTATCCCTAGACATCAATTTGAAACTTTGTAACTTGTCTCTTTAGCTCATTTATCTCAGCTTCTAAGTCAGGTATATCATCCTATTATTTAATAACTTGACCTTCTAACTCTAAAATCTTCTCATATTTTTTATTTACCTCAACCTCCAGCTCTTTGATTTTGTTGTTTCTATCATCTAGCATTTGAGGTGATTTTTGAACCGTATTTTGTACTAGAGCATCATCATCCATCAGATCAATCACTACTTGCTCCACAACTTACTTTTCGGAATCTTGTTCTATAGATGCCATATCTACTATTGGATGAATTTATTCCTGTGCTTCAGGGGATTCTCCTTGAGGGTTTTGTTCAATTGATAGATTGGTATTTTGCAACTTTAGGGAAGTTATTTTCCACTAAAGCTCATTTATTTTGTTCTTTCTCTCTTCTGCCATGTTTTTATATTGCATCATAATTGCATATATTTTCCCTTTTTCTTCTTGAACCTATTTTATTCAATAGTTTGCACTGGCTTTTGGGTAGGAATCTTCAATTGCTTCCTCAAAAGATCTATCACATTGTACTTATTTTGAATTAATGATTTAATTTGATTTTCATCTAAAGGTTTGAACCCCAGGTCTATGACCTTTTCTTCCATATCATTAATTGTGACTTGTTTAGATCGAGTGGTCCATTTCTCAACCCTCCATAGTTGTTCAAAATTCTCTAAGGATGTTCTCAACTTTCTCTCCTACTTGACTAATTTTACAACTTCAATGCAAATCATGTCACTTGCCTACTTGTAAAAATCTAGTTTATCAAGCTTACCAAATTATTTAAAGTCTATTATGTGTTCATCATCCTTCCACTCACTTATATTTGAAGGCTTTGGCACCTTTGGTTCTACAATATAAAATATGAAGGTATCTTCTTGATGATCATCCACTGCAATGAATCTTTTTTCAATTGCTGGTATTTTTTGTCTGATATCATTTATCAACCTCATGCTCCTTTCTTTGATCCCTCTATACACTGCTCACAAATCTATTTTGATGGGTACAGGTCCCACTAAAGGTGATGCTTGTAACCCTTTAGGAATTGTGAATTCCAAGGATGGGTAGTGAGTGTAACTAATTGGTGGCCCCTTTGAGATTCTTGATGGCTGTGCTATTAGTTCTGCCAAATCTCCTTGGAGCTCCTTAGATTCCTCTCCCTCTACCATTGATTTGTTTACTTCCTTGGATTCTATTTTGGCCCTTTTGGACTAACAACCTTGCTTTGGATCATCTATTTCCATATCAGCTTGGAGCACCTCTACTCCTTTTTTCTGACCTTCCAATTTTTGGTAGCTTTCTCTTCTAATCTATTTTGGATCTATTGGAATTCCTCCCAACTTTGTTTATTTGCAATACTTTCCCAATCTGGTCTAGGTTCACATATGTAAGCAAAATTCTTGTTTTCTAATATTTGATTGGATATAACTTTATGAGGATCATAGGCTCACTTTTGATCCTTTTCAAGGTTTAATTGCTTTTAGAATCCTTCCATATACTGTAATGTAATAAAACTCTTAACTAAAATGGCCCCACTTATTTAGGAAGAAGGAAATTTCTTTGTTGTCTAAAATGCTTGAAGTGAATTTCATCTAAGATAAATATTTTCCTAACATACTCCATCCCAAAGATTCTACGGGTAAGGAAAACTGGAAGCTTATAAGGATCTTCTTCAAATCCATATACTCTTATCACTCTATAATCGTCATACAAAAAGTAGTCTCAAAATCTCATGTCTTGAGTGAACTACAAATGTTTCTTGTTCTCAGGAAACATCCTTGGAGGTGAGGCACTGAAAATCAATCTGAAAGTAATGTTCATTACCTTATTTGTAAAATCTTCATAGTTGGAGTTGTATATCCTTCGTATGACTAAATCATCCCATTCGTATACAATCATATGCAACCCATGCTCATCTAAGATCTTCTGGTTTAAATGTTTATAGTGATTAGCATTCTGGTATAAGAACATGTAGAATAAAAGGGTGGGGTACCTGAACCACTCTATGGATAGAATCCCTTCTAATTTATCATGGATAGCTTCTTCCAGGAAGTTGCATAGCTCAAATTTAGGAGGGTCGAGCCCGGGGTCTATGGTCAAGCTAAGTAGGGTACGTAAAATAAGATGTTCAGTCAGGGTACCCTACTCAGCTGGACCACAGACCCTGGGATCAATAGGAACCCTATTGTAAGGAGATAGAACAATAGGAACAACTATGGCTTGTTGAACATGTTTGGAAAAAAAATGATATGTTTTGAAAGGTTGTAGGGCTTGATAGGAAATGGAGAGTATTTTCTCATTGAAGGTGTGTAGAGATAAGAATTCTTGAATGCAAAACATTTTCTACAAGGTCTCAACATTGATAAAACATAGGGTTCTAGTCAGGTTTGAGTACGTGACAACTCTCTTACTTGGGGAGTAATGTATGGAACACTGAGTCACGAATTCAACAAAGTAGAAAAGTCTAGGGCATGCAGTCCTAGCAAAATTAGAATTCCATAGGTTGCAGGTATCTTGGTCTTCCATAGCTAGGGATTTAGCATCTCTAATTGTAGAATTTATGTCTGATTTTGTAACAATGGTGACAAAGATATCAACTTGATGGTGATAAACATGTTCGTCACCAGAGAATCTCGACATGGGTAATTTATCCTTGGGTTTAGTATCCATTTTACTTGGATTTTAGGTTAAATGGTTTGTAGGTTAAATTAGGGTAAATGTTGGGCACATAATTTACTGTTTTATATGATGGTATAATAGAAATTACTGGGATCTAGAAATGTTAAAATACTTGTTTTACAGCTAGGTGTTGGAATCAAACTAGTAGACTTGGTCTGGTGGTCATTTGAGATCAAGTGTTCAAGCATTCAAGATATTTGATATTGAGTCTTCTTTAGATAACAATGGTTTTGAAAAGAAGATAGAAAACCAATTAACGGCTAAACAAAATTGAAATTTGACACTTGGTGGGATTTTACATGGTGTTGACTTCTAACAGGATGATGTCAATGTGAGCCCCATAGCACATGGCCATTGGGGGAAGGTTGATGTGGAGTCGAGGTGGTCCCTCACTTAGCATGCATGTACGCTTTATGTTTTCACCTTTTTTGTGGAAACCACCTTATTTTACCTGAGTGATAATTCCCAACCATGCTGGTGATATTGAAAAGTTTCTTTATGGAGGCACGGTCAGCCAAATAATTGCATGTGTCCTAAGTGTTTTTGGGGACAATGTTCCCTTGGGATAAATTTAGCTGGGGTGCAACTTGTCAACGTGATCTTAATCATAGTTGTTGATATGCCACCCTCTTCCTTTCATCATCTCGTTGGTACTCTTTACTATCCATCTTGCACTTTATGGTAGCGCTAATCGTCTTGACTGTAGATCTCATTGTTATGCTCCTTCGAATTAGCACCCTTCTCTTTAGCTTTTGGTCACCATCCCACGGTTATTTTATCCTTGCACTCTCCTGATGGTATCTTGTTTAAGCTCCTTGGGTCCAAATTTAACATTTGTTAGATGTAGAATCTCTTTCAGGATACTAAGCCATCTTGCTAGGATTCTGATAATTCTTAGTACTAACATCGACTCCAGTGGAGATAGCTATTTTTCTTACCAACTATTGAGAACTACATATTGGTTCCTTTATCGTTGGGATATGGAGTATTTCCTCCTATAAATTTTACACATTAAGAAAGTTATTAGCTTTACAACATATTTACAAACTTGAAAGTATAAGACTAGAAATGGAAGTGCTGAAATTAAATTGACAAAAATAAAATCATAATTTAAAATGCTTTTATTCTACTATGTCAATATTTGAAGTGATCCTTTTAGTTTTCAGTATAGAAAAAAATATTTGAGCAGACTCCCATTGATAGGAGCCTCCGTGATTTCACTGTTAGTTTTTCATCATTTAATTCAATGGATCTAGGATCTTAACTGAAAGAACACCATGTATAGCATAGCAAGCATAAGAGACAAGAGACACAAAACATTTCACTAGGGAAAACCAAGAAGGTGAAAAACCCCGCAACTTTCTCAGAGATAGAATAAGCATCAATACAATGATCACCATGATTAAACCCAAGAGATAGATATCTTCAGCAGCATGCTCCTCCTCCACTTGTGCACACTCCTCCTCTCTCTCACTAATGCTAAGCGAGTGAATGAGAGAATGTGTAAAATGGGAGTGACACACTCTCTATTTATACACTAACTTTCACTTGACCTTTACTCAACTAGGGCGGCCCCAACTTAACCACTTAACATAATGCTGATTGGTCCGACCCCTCTAGGGTGGTCTAATAACCCTTTTACCCACATGAATCATACAGGGCCGACCCCATCAAGGTGGTCTAATAACCCATCAAGTATAAGTTACGACACTTACAATATAACTTGCGACACTTGCAAGTACAACTGACGACACTTCCAATCGGAGGAATAATACGTCTCCATTGGGGATACAATAAGGTACAAATGTAATACATACAATATACAAGTGAATATCTTCCCAAGTTAGAAATACATCAACACTCCCTCTTAACTAGGAAGGTATTCTCTTGACACAAGTCATCAATACATATATGCACAAGTTTTCAATTCTGGAGCTGGATCATCATTACTGGATCACGGAGCATCATCATCATCACTGCTGCTGTACTTGACATCTCGATCACTGGGCTATCTCTAAATTCTGCTTGTCATAGGAATTTCTACAGAGCCAACCCTTTTTCATGTTGGATGTAGGCCCACCACCTGTAGGTCTTCATCATCACTGGCCATACTGTGGATTTCCAGGACTACTTACATGCGTCAACAAGACCTAGCTTAGAATATAGGATCTTTTACATGTTGACTATCACAAAACCTAAAAGAGTGTCTTGCAACCTGCAAGAACTCTAAAGAGAATCCTAGCTCAGAATATAGGATCTCCAGGACTGATTACATGTGACCCCCCATCACGAAACCTCAAAAGAGTATCCTAGCTTAGACTATAGGATATTTTCTATGTGGTTCAACAAAACCTTAAAAGAGTGTCTTGCAACCTGTAAGAACTCTAAAGAGAATCCTAGCTTAGACTATAGGATCTCCAGGACTTATTACATGCCTCTCTAGTAGAAAAACCTCGAAAGAGTATCCTAGCTCAGACTATAGGATCTACCAAGATTGTTTCTATGCTACATGCACAACCTATCCATGGCCATGGAGTATCAACCTGATACTCATCATACATCATCCTGATGTATATGATCATCCTGATCATCGTCATAGCATCATCCTGATGCATATCATCCAGAGTATCATCCTAATACTGATCACACATGATCATCCTAATCATCGTTCTAATGCATATACATATACATGATCCAACTGATCATACAAAGCATCCAACTGATGCATATACATACACATGATCCAACTGATCATACAAAGCATCCACCTGATGCAGATAATCACACATGATCCACCTGATCATGTAAAGCATCCACCTGATGCATATCCAAAGTAGTAACTGGAGCATCGTCCTGATGTTCATCACACAACGCTTACATCCACAGCCATGGGAAAGATCCTCCTATCACCATGACTGGAATGGATCCTGCAAATGTGTCCCATCACTTCTTCCTCGAAGTATCTTCTATCTGAAGAACACCAAGCCTCTACCTAAAGTACTCAAACTTCACTCTGGCTAGTGGTTTGGTCAACACATCTGCAATTTGCTCATCCATCACAACATACAGGAGCTTCACTACTCCTCTCTACACCATATACCTGATATAGTGATATTTGATCTCAATGTGCTTAGACCTGTCATGGAACATCGGGTTCTCAGACAACTTCACACAACTCTAGTTGTCACAAAAGATACAGGTAGCATCCAACGAGAGATCAAATAACTCAGAGAGTAGCTTCCTCAGCCATACTACCTCACAACTAGTCGAACAAGCTGCGACATACTCTGATTCGGCTGTACTCAGTGCTACGCAAGACTGCTTACTGCTAAACCAAGAGATCACACCTAATCCCATACTGAAGCAACACCCAGAAGTGCTCTTCCTATCTGTAGCACTGCCTTCCCAATCTGAATCAACATAACCCTCTAGGTTAAAATTTTGATTTGCATCATACTTGATCCCATAATCAATTGTACCCTTCAGGTACCTCAGAATATGCTTTACAACAACCAGGTGAACACCTTTGGGATCCGTCAGGAACTGGCTCAATGTGTTCACCGCAAAGCAAATATCTGGTCTCGTGTTCATCAAGTACATCAAGGACCCAATCATCTGATGATACACCATGACATCAACCATCTCAGATGAAGCATCACACAATAGCTTTAGGTTCGATGCCATAGGTGTGGCCATGGCCTTGCAGTCCATCATCCCGAACCGCTTCATGATCTCTACTACATACTTCCCTTGTCCAAGGAAAATTCCATCTTTACTTTGCCACACCTCCATACCTAGAAAGTAATGCATCATCCCCAAGTCCTTCATCTCAAACTCAGTAGCAAGATTACTCTTCGTATCGACAATCAATCTATCCTCACCTGTAACAAATAGGTCATCCAGATACAATAGTAGTATCACTGGATTGCCTTCCTCAACCTTGTAGTAAAGGTTGGAATCCACCTTACTCTTGGTAAATCCCAAACTGGATAGAAAGTTGTCTATCCTCCCATACCAAGTCCTAGGGGCTTTCTTCAAGCCATACAAGGATTTCTTCAACTTGCACACATATGACTCCCTATCATGTGTCTCAAAACCGAGAGGCTGCTCCACATCCACTTCCTCTTTGACTACACCATATCCATCTGGTGTATCTTCCACTTCATCACTGCAGTTAGAGAAAATATTGTTTTGATGGAAGTGTATCTGGCTACAGGAGAAAAAGTCTCTTCATAATCTATCCCCCCTTTCTGGGAGAAGCCACGAGCTACAAATCTCGCCTTGTATTTATCTATGCTACCATCTGCAGCATGCTTGATCTTATAGATCCACTTGTAAGTCACAACAGACTTCCCTTAAGGTATTGGGACCACATCCCAAACATAATTCTTCATGATTGACTGCTATTCATCAATCATGGCATTCTTCCATTACTGCATCCCAGATCCTGGGAACTTCAGATTCTTAAATATCTTCAATAGATAGTTTTCTTTGAACTTTGTTGCTAGAACAAATGTTATTGTCCTTCTTTTGTAGTTGATTGTACAAGATCTTTTCCTACAAGTCAAATTCAATTGCATGATTAGAAACTTATCATAGTTTTCAGAACAAAATATACACATAAGAATATATGTCATACAGTCATGCAATTATCTCAGCCAATGATTCAATACAACATTTATCCATATCCTGTAACTTTCTAGATGCCTTCCATCTCTACCAGAACATTGTTAAGAGTTTGCACTACTCCCAACATGGCAGCAAAGAGGTTTAATTATAGATAAGTAGCAATGGAATGTTGTACAGTTCCATAGGCCACTTACCCATTACATGCATATTAGTAGTATACTGTTCATTAATGCAATTGTTCTAATATGCATAATACACAACCTAAATCTAGGAACATAAGTATGACTGGAAAGCATAATCTAAGTAATCATATATATGACAATTCAAATACTTAAATTTGTTTAGTTGTAGGGTGGACTCCCTCTCAATCTTTGCTTTGTTGCAGGAATTACTGGAGTGTGCTCCCTCTTGATCTTTCCTTCCTTGATTATATGTCCTTGAACTTATATCCATCCTGGAACACTATGCATGCTTAAGTGTGCACTAGTGTCATCATTGTGTCACCCTCAAGATCTCATACATAACCATACATACATTAGTATAATCTCAATACTATCAAAACGTTATGATTCTAAATAATCTTATCATGTATGGTTATGAACATTTCACACATAGGTAATAAGCATTAGTATTCAAGGTTCCAGGAAAAACTTCTTTTACTCATGCATATTCTTATTTGACCATAGGACTCTTTTGGTTAGTCATATCATCAATCAAAGTAAGAAACATAATATGCATAAACCCTTGATTACTTAAACTTCTAACTTCAAGAATAATCATTATCATTCATACAAAAGTATAAGATCCTAACACAAGGATTCTATCTTGATATAGGAAAAACATACCTAGACTATCACGCTTGCTAGTTATGTCTAACATACCCATATAATGTCTTTTTGTTCTTCTTCAAAGATTTGTGCTAGTAACCTGCATAACTCATAAGTTAACCATTGTAGAACCAAATTATACATACCTCGTAAGTGGAGCTTCTATGTGATCCATGAGTCTTTGTCTTCATGTCACCATGGTCACATGTTCTTTATCTAGAACTTGATTTGTACCTTTCATGTTAGCAGAAAACATCAACCTCATACAACACCACAGTGCATTAGTACAATCATAAGTGTCATAACCCTAATCAATGAATGTCTTCTATCATTCAAATGCATTCATATTTTTACTAGCGTGATGAGACAACTCTAAGATTAATCAAGATTGTACTAACCTCAAATGAAGACAAACATATCATGAACTCAATCATGAACAAATTTCAAAACATATATGTATCTCTTCAAGTCATACCTGTTGGGATTGCTTGTAGCCTTGTCATGTAAATCCTTAGCCTCATCTCCCTCTAGAACTAGAACTTCTTCACTTATGCAGGTGTCCAATTCATTGTTTTCTAGGATTAATCCAATCCACTTTGATTTGTTGAAACTAGATCTGGAGTTGGATTAGAGTTTGTTAGAGAAAACCTAAATATTCAAACTTTGAATTTAAAACTTCTGAATGGATGGAAAGATGTGGCTTGCTGAGCTGCTCGAGCTGGTATACTTCAATTTTGAAACCTGCAAAATTTGACCCCACAAAATTGCCTTTGAAACGTCTGAATTCACTGGACAGGACCCCGACCTAGGGTTTGATAAAGCCCACCCTTATTCCCAACCAAATTTTTTTATCCAAAGCTCTAAACTTTGATTTTTCTGAGGAGCTTCCAGCCGTGGTCACAGACTTAAAAAAGTCTAACTTTTGCAGAAGCCCTAATTTTTCGTCTTTCCGATCAAAATCCCAAACTAGTGTTTGATCAAGCCCAGCCTTCTACCCAACCAAAAATTCGATCTTGGTATCTAAATTTTGATTTTGATGAGTAGCATTCAGCTATGATCTCCGATGCCAAAAATTCCAACTTTCTCCGAAGCCCTAAATTCCCGCAGCAATGGCAAGCCAAGAATGAAGGTGCTCAGAATCCAAATCTGTTTTGACAGAAATATGCACCTGATTGTTTCTAGTGCATATCTGAAATTACGAATCCATAGGGTTTGAAACTGTGTCCTGCGGTATCCTGACATGTCCTCTTTCCAACCCCACAGTTCTGACCTCAATTGGATTCTCTGAGAGAGATTTATGCCAAGTGTCACAACATGACCTATTTATGGGATAAAAAATGAGAGTGAACTTGTACGGTGTGCCACGTGTAACTGGTTCAATTTCGGCCTCTGGAAAACTTACTTGAGCAACTACAGTCCATGCTTATATTGTCACTTTTTACAGCATTTCATTTGGAGCTTCCTAGCCCACGTTGTGACCTTTTCTCCTAGGTCACTTGTTTATGACTGAGATATGGAAGAGGAAGAAACCCTAGATTGTATTGATCATAAAACAAAAATTACAACGAATTAGATGCTTTGCTTCAGACAAAAGGTACATGCAGTTATTATCTACGACCTGTAAATGTTTCAGATCCTGAACATTCACCAAAATGGATTTATAGCGAAAGTGCTACGATGACTGGTTTTTTCTATATCAAGCCCTAGCTTGCAATTTATCGCAAGTGCAACAAGTCTCATAAATGCCATAGCATGCCTTCCTTCAGGATAGCTCTGATACCATGTTAGTTTTTCATCATTTAATTCAATATATCTAGGATATTAACTGAAAGAACAACACGTACAGCATATCAAGCATAAGAGACAAGAGACAAGAGACACAAAACATTTCACTGGGGAAAAACAAGAAGGTGAAAAACCCCGCAACTTCCTCAGAGATAGAATAAGCATCAATACAATGATCACCATGATCAAATCCAAGAGATATATTATATCTTCAACAGCATGCTCCTCCTCCACTTTTGTGCACTCCTCCTCTCTCCCACTAATGCAAAGTGAGTGAATGAGAGAATGTGTAAAATGAGAGAGACACACTCTTTATTTATACACTAACTTTCACTTGACCTTTACTCAACTAGGTCGGCCCCAACTTAACCACTTAACATAATGCTGACTGGGCCAACCCCTCTACGATGGTCTAATAACCCTTTGACCCACATGACTCATATAGGGCCGACCCCATCAAGGTGGTCTAACAACCCATCAAGTATAAGTTACGACACTTACAATATAACTTGCGACACTTGCAAGTACAACTGATGACACTTCCAATCGTAGGAATAATACATCTCCGTTGGCTATACAATAAGGTACAAATGTAATGCATACAATATACAAGTGAATATCTCTCGAAGTTACCAATACATCAACATTCACTATTTAGTTTTGCAAGGATATAGGTATTGTTTCCTTACACTACTGATATAGAATATGGTCCCATCTAGAGATCATAAAATTTCCCATGTTTTCCTTTATCCTCTTTTCTGGCATCCCACTTCAGCACTGTCTCCTGGTTGGAAATCCATTTCTATGTATTTTTTAATCAAAATTCATTTTCATATTTCTTTGATGTTCTTGCAAGTTAATCCTGACCTATTCTCTTTCTTGTTGCAACTCTATTAATTTATACATCCTCCTAATCATGCCATTTTTATCTTCTAACTCATTTTGGATTAGCTTTAACACATGAAATCCTAATTGAATTGGAAGCACTGCCTCTTTTCCATATACCACTTGAAAAGGAGATGTTCCAATTGACATTTTCACACTTACTCTTTCATCCCATAAATTATATCTTAGATTCACATCCCAAGCCTTGTTATTGCCTAACAACATTTTCTTGACGATTCCGAGGAGGCTCTTATTTGATGACAGTCCATTTCCTTGAGCATAGTATGGGGTGGAATGCCCAACTCAATACTATACCTCTGGAAGAATTCTATCATCTTCACAGATCTGAATGCCTAGGAATTATCTACTATGATATTCCTTGGGCATCCAAATCTATATAGGATGTTTTACTCCAGGAATTTTATGATCACAGTATTGTTGGTTGAACTTGCTGGAGTAGCTTCAACCCACTTTGTAGAATAGTTAGTTGTTTTCAAGATCAATTTATGTTGACCACATGAATTTGGATTTATTTCCCGAATGAAGTCTAAACCCCATTGTTGAAAAAGAGCAAATGTTTTAATTGGTTTCAAAGGTAAAGGGATCAATTTCTGCTTTTGTGCAAACAATTGACATTCAGTGCATGCCCTTATCATATGATTGGCATCGATAAACAATTTGGGACAATAATATCCAGCTCTTAGAAATTTATATGTTGTGTCCCTCTAAGCATGATGTCCTCCACATATGCTTTATGGAATTCTGCAATAACACATTTTGTCTCCTTCTCTAACACACAATTTAACAATATACCTTGAGGGTATTTCCAATAGAGATTTTCATCTAATATGAAATATTTGATAGATTGAAGATTCAAGTATTTTCCCTATGATTTTCTCATATACTTAGGGAATTCGAGATAAATCAAATAGAAAACAATGTCCTTGTACCATGGAGATTCAATAAATTTTGGATTTACCTTCATTGTTTTTCCTCTTAGATCTTCTTCACTTCTATTATTTTATTCTTTTGTCTACTCTGGCACTAGATTTAAATCCAATGCTTCACAATTTGACTCGATCAACAACTTTTCTAACCCTTGTCCTTTGACCATTTTGGTAGAATTAATTTCCAAATCATATTCTTAGATTTTGGAAATCCATTTACCTCTTCTTCCCTCACAATATGTTTGGATGTGTATATATTTTATTGTACTGTGTGGAACATAAGAAATCACTTGTGAATCTAACAGTTAAGGTCTAAAATATTTCAAGGGTTTCACCATGGCATATGCTTGTTTCTCCATTAGATTGTACTTTAACTCTGCATCCCTTAAATTTTTACCGAAAAATGCTACAGGCTGCTAATATCCTTCTTGGTTATTTCAGAGAAGTACTGCTACAATAGTATTAGATGAAGCAAAAGAGAAAACAAGAAAGGTTTTAGAATAATATAGACTTATTAGTACTATATCTTCCTCTGATGACCTTTTTATCTTTTCAAAAGCTTTTCTTGATTCATTGGTCCACTTTATTTCACTATCTTTCTTTAGCATAGTAGTAATATTTCTTATCATTTCATCCAAATTTGGAACAAATCTTCTCAAGGAGTTTATCTTTCCCATAAAATATTGTACATATTTTTTTTTAATTTTTGGGAATCTCTATGGCTTGTATGTATGCCACCTTTCCTAGATCTATTCTCACTCCTTTTGAAACAATGTGACCTAGCATCTTCCCTTCTTGCAAAGAAAAATGAGACTTATTTGGGTTGATGGATAACACATACCTTATACACTTATTAAAAGTATGCCTCAAATGAGCTAAATGTTCTTCATATGTTTTAGAGAAAATAATCATATCATTAAGGCATATCACAATAAATTTGTCCCTCTCTCCCACAAAGGAAATGTCCATGGCTCGCTCGAATGTTGCTCCTGCATTCATAAGTCCAAAAGGCATTTTATCATACATAAAAGTAACCTAGGCCGGGTGTTTTGAATGTTGTATTCTCTTTTTCTTCTTTACTGATAGCCACTTGATTGTATTCTAAAAATCCATCCATCGTTGGAATCATATTTTCTCCGACCACTCTTTGCAAAATATGATCCATTTTTGGCAATGGATAATTATACTTTAAAGAGAATTTGTTTAGGTTTCTGAAATCCACACATACCCTTATTTATCCACTCTTCTTTATGACTAGAACAATATTTTCTTCCCACTATAAGTATCTCAAAATAAATTATTATCTTTGCCTCCAATAATTTCCTCACTTCCTTTTCTATTATGGGCAGCAAATAGGGTTTTTTTTCCTTAGTTTCTATCTAAAATGATTCACTCCATGCTTCAAAGGTATTTTATGTTCAATGATAGATGTATCATAAGTTATAATATATTCATACTTCCAACAAAACACATTTACATACTCTGTAAACAATTTCAAATACCTCTGTTTGACTTCATCAGGTAGTAATTTGTATAGCCTGATGCATTTAGGCTCCTCTCTTGTGCCAATGTTTATACTTTTCACATCTTATTCCTTTGGTTGAACAATAGGTTTGACAAGGATATCATTCTTGTCAAATAACCTCTCTAATGCGACTAAACCTTTATGAATAAAGTTATTTTTAAGCTACAATATTTTATGATTTGCCACTTTACTGCTGAACTTTGGATCTACTTTTGATTCTTCTTGACAATCTTCCTCTTCATCGAGTCATCTTGAACTTGATCAATGCAAGTATTCAAAAATTCATCAATCGTCTCCAAAATATTTTTTAATATCCTGGTCATCCTCGAATACTTTCCAATTCTTATGAAATTTAGGAACAGAAGGTCTATATATCATCTCCACTTCATGCTTAATATTGATCTCTTCACGAAGCTTGAATGAACTAGTAGCAACAACCAGAGCGTCTTCTTTCCAATTAATCTATCTGGGACATCCGTAATATTAAAATAATTGAAGAAATTTTCTATGAGATCCCATGTTTGATTTCTATATGCTCTCATATTGGGATGCTTAGTTTGATAAACATTTTTTTATCTATTGCACAATCAGTTCAGAATCTCCACATACATAGATATTTGCTATACCCATTCTTTTTGCAGCTTCTAATCCCAGAATTAAGGCTTCATACACAACAACAATGTTTGTAGTTTCAAAATTTAGCTTGAAAGAGAGGGGGAATTCTTCTTGATTAGGAGATATGAGCACTATTCCTTCTCATGCTTCTCCCTTTGATGAAGCACCATTAAAATACATTTTCCAAACTTGCTCTAATCCTGAAGAGGAAGCTTGAAAAACCACTTTTGTAGGATAATTTTCTTCACATCCTTCATCCAAATCCAGTATGCAACATCCCATATCCTCTTCTAATGCATATACATGGTAGTTTATGTGACTATTTTGATCATTGATCACATAGGAAAAATTTGCTTCTCTATATAGTCTTCTCGTTTCTCCTGCAAATAGGGGTACAATGGCATACTTCATATCCATCTGCATGGTGCCCCCCATTTTCTTAGACCAAGTTATTGATAAGAGCATCCCATATCTGGATGGTACATTAGCAACTACCACATCCATCATGATACTTTTGGCAGGCAATTGATTTGAGGTGACTACCAAGTCTTTAATCATCCCCAAACATTTTACCTTTTTGGAATCAAAACTATATAAGTCATGGTAAGGTCTATTTATCTATAGCCCCAATTGTTCCATAATGATTTTGGGCATAAGGTTATGGGATGCTTCAGAATCTAACATGCAATTGTGCAACAACTTTCCATTAATACTCAAAGTGATGTAAAAGGAGTAGTGTGTTCATCTTTTTCCTCTTCTACGACACAACTTCCTGATATAGTGGGACTTTCATCAGCTAAATTAAATGTGTCACAATGTGTATTAGGCTCATCCAAATTCAAGACCTTTTTCAATTTTCTTTTGATAAGCAGGTTTTTTCGCCATTTTTGAAAGGGGTATTGGAATTTTTATTTTAGATAGATCATGTTCTAGATCAAAAGAAGTCTAAGATTTTTCAGCTTCCTTTCTTTCACATTTGATTCACTTAGGATAAGTCACTTCAAGTTTGTTTTGATCAGTATGGGAGGATGTAGGATTAGACAATTTGTCTTGAGGGATGGTAGGCCTCTTGATAGTGTCAGAATATCAGTAGGTTTAACAGTTCCTAAGTTTTCAACATCTATTTTAAGAGGAGGGAGTTTTCTTTGATTTGATGAATTGTTTCTTGGAATCATATTATATCTTCTTTGTGTTTCTTGATCATTTTGATACACTTATTCCAGGATTGATATTTCATAATCCTCCTAAGTGAGATGGATCATATCATTTTCATCCTGCATTCACAAAATATCTTCAGCTGGTTCTATATATTCCTCATCAGGAGGCACATCTACAAATTGGTTGTTGTTCTCTATGACAAGAGGCTGTATAGGTGGATCTTCATTTCTTATTTCCATATTTAGGATCCAAGGGTTGAAAGGTATTCTATATTGATTAGGATTCATTTGACCTCCTCCTTAAGAATTTATGTTGGAATTGTTTCCCTCCATTTCTAATCTAGCGAGTTTATTTGATAGACCTCTCAATAATCTTGACATCTCTTCTATTTTATCACCTTATGAATATTTATTCTTGCTTGATTTCTCAACATTTTCCTTGTATTTCTTCTTATCATAATCTTCTTTATATCTCATATTTCCACAAGATGTCATGTTTCCTTCCACATCTATTACATCATCTTGCATATTCATCAAGGTTTTTGATCTTCTCTCCTTCAAGATCATAGAAAAATCAGGCTCAAAGGCACCAACATATGTAACTTTAGAAGTTGCTTGTTATGGATGTATGTCTTTGGGAATGTTATTGCATATCTTATTGAATCTTTTATTAAATTCACTAGTTGTTTCCCCATTATTTTTCTTTAATGCAGCAAATTCTGTAAGATAATACAAGTGATACATATTTTCACCCCACTACCTCATGAAATAGGTCTCTAAATTATGACAGGAAGTTATAGAAGATGCAAGAAGGATTTGAACCACTTCTTGACCTCTCCTTCCAAATATGGAAAAAGAGCCTCATGAATACATCATCATTGTCAATGTAAAGGTTTTCAGTAAAATCCTAAAAGACATACACGTTCTCTTCAGCAATGGTAGCCTTTTATCCATCATACTTAGGTAATATCTTTAGATAATGCTTTGGTTAGTCATGTAGGTTTTAGGTAGGTTTAATGGACCATACCAAATAGATACCCATGAATTTACAGGTGGTTGTGGACCTTCTCCTCTTCCATCCATATTTATTTGTTGTAAAATGGCATTCCTATCCTGATGTGTAATAGGAGTTCTTTGAGGAGGAACTTGACCTTGTCCAGAGCTAGATGTACTTGTAGAAGGTGAAAAAGAAGAAAACTGAGGTTATAGGATAGGATTAAGTGGAATTATAGGTATTCTTTAATGATATCCTAGATTATTTAAATATTCTATAGAATCTTGATTCTAAAAAACAAGATTTATTAAAGGAGAATCTACTCAAGGAATACCTTTCTCCAGAATGTTTTGAGTAGCATGGATATCTTTACAATGATTTCTTGAATCTAGAAGGCTCCAAAAATATTGAGCCTTTGGATTTACTCTGGTATTCCTGCTACCAGAATCCATCTTGATTTCCTGAAGTCTCCAGGTGAAATCTTCAACCGAATCATCCGATCTACTTTAACCAAACATATATCAGAGCATTACTTTGTTATACGCGAGGAAAATATATTATTATCCTATGTCCATGGAAACAAATCCATTTTTCATGTTAGTTCCAGAGGCATAGTAGGTTCAAAGTAAAACACAACTGGGCATGATAAAGCTAAACTTTTAAAGATCCTAGAGCTACATCTCAGAGAGGTTATGCTATGAATTTGAATTTTCTTGAATATATCTATGAGTGAAAAACTTTGAAATGTTTATGTACAAATAGCATCATCTTGGAGGAATTTTACAAAGCAATATAGTGCTTTGAATATGAGCATATGTGGATTTAGTATATGGATGGAAAATTGAAAATATCAGAGGTTCCCAAAGGAAAATTATCTGACATTTAATGGTAGAACAATGTGTTGATCTTTAAAATAACCATTTCAGTATAAGCTATAACATAAAGTAAACATCTCACAAGGTTGTATGAACTTATTGGCATCGTAACATGTCGAAAAGATACATTATATGAATACTTCAAATACAATTATCCTGCATACGCCTTCTGAAAATGGACCAGAGGTCATAGAAACATGAAAACTCTTATAGCATTTTCAACATTCAACAAATATACATGCATTTACAACACACATATGGATAAACCTATTGCTCCAAGCTTTGAATTATATCATGAGATAGTCACATAGATTGAAAAGACATGGAAAAACATGGAGGAAGACAATTTACAGAGGAAGAAACATCTTTGTAATTGATCTAAAAAATTCTATTGCAAGTACCTGGAGTTCACTGACTCAACAATTCCATAGAGAACCTCTACAAAAATTGCCAACCTTTATTCATGAGCTCGATGAGCCTTATATACCCTTCTTACTTGTAACAAAATTCTATTTTTCTCTGACTATTTTGCAACCATCTTCTAAATCTATCCCTTTCACTTCAACTTTTATATTTGTGCAACAACCTTTTAGTTTTAAATCCTTTTGCTTGAGCTTTTATTTTTACCTTTTTCTTGTTGATGATGTGTTTGTCCTCTTATACAAACATTTGGTCTTGTAACTAGTTGTCCACCTACCTGATTTGTTGCTTGAATCATGGGAGGTATGCCTTCCTGAATCATTTGATGCATCAATTGGATATTTACTTGTCCTCCAGGTGGCATAAAATCTAGAGGAGTAGTCTGATTGGAAAATGGACCAGGATGTTGCATTGAGGGCTGCCCTAATGCTTGGCTAGATGATTGGCCTGATTTTTTCCCTACAGATGGGACATTAGGTTGCAAGGACAACTTGTGGTATTGAAATACTAATTTTCATTCCTTCCCCATAGGGCAACTGTGGGATTTTAAATATTCTAGTGATATTTCTACATTTCTAGTCTTTTCATATGAAATTGGTCCCCATCTCTTCACAATATTTCTCAAGTGTATCCAAATTTCAAATTCATTCTTGATCATGTCCATAGATTTCTCTCCACTGACTTCTTCTTCTATAATATCATCTTGAATGATTTGTTTCCTATTTTCAATCAACTTATTTATATAGTCTTCATTGGGATACACCTCCCCATTGCCATCCCATGGAGAGGGTAATCCAAGCATTAATACTTTTTTAAACAATACTTTAAAGGTACTAATTTCATCAATTTATTAGTTTATTGTATCTTACATCCTTCTCAATTAGGTTTGTTTCATGACCATCATCTTGACTATCTTTATCAGCTGAGTCCTATTGTCAATTTGAAGGTCTTCTAGATGCTTCTTAGTTTTGCTGTTCAAATAATCAATAACTTGATTAGCATATTTTGACATTTATCCTAGTTTATTTTCAACTAATTTGCAATCTCCGTTGGCTTATGTGGAATTTCTAATTCATCTTGGATGAATTCAAACTAATCCCACTTCTTCATAAGAAATTGGGTTATCTTATCCTAAAGAGTTTGATTTTCCCTTCTCAAGAGTTGCTCTCCCTAGACATCTAGTTACAACTTTTTAACCTAACTCTTTATTTCATTTATCTCAAATTATATGTCAGTTATATCATCCTCTTGTTTAATAACTTGAACTTGCAACTCTAAAATCCTTTCATCTTTTATATTTACCTCAGCCTCTACATCTTTGATTTTGTTGTGTCTATCATCTAGCATTTGAGGTGATTGTTGAATTGTCTTCTGTACTAGACCATCGTCATCCATCATATCAATCACTACTTGTTTCATGACCTTCTTTTGGGAATCTTTTTCTACTGAATCCATCTCTACTACTGGATGAATTTCTTCCTGTGCTTCAGGGGGATTTTCTTGAGGGGTTTATACAAATGACATATTATTGTTTGCAACATTAAGGAAGCTATTTTCCACTGAAGATCATCTATTGTTTTCTTTACCTCTTCTTCCATATTATTATATCGCATTATACTTTAATTTGAGTTTCATTTGAATTATTGACCCCCAGGGCTATGACCATTTGTTCCAACTCATTAATTGTGACTTGCTTAGCTCAAGTGGTCCATTTCTCAAGCTTCCATAGTTTTTCAAACTTCTCTAAGGTTGATCTCAACTTTCTCTCCTCGACCGATTTTACAACTTCATTGCAAATCATGTCACTTGTCTGCTTGTAAAAATCTAGTTTATCAAGATTCCTAAATTCTTTAAATTCTACCATGAGTTCATCATCCTTCCACTCACTTAGGTTTAAAGGATTTGTAACATTTGATTCTACAACAAAAAATCTAAAGGTACCTTCTTGATGATCAACCACTTTAATGAGTCTTTTTTCAACTACTAGTATTTGTTTTCTGATATCATTTATCAACCTCATGTTCGTTTCATTGATCCATCTATACCATTCCTACAAGTATATTTTTATGGGTATAGGTCCTCTTGAAGGTGATGCTTGTAACCCTTGAGGAATTGTGAATTCTAGGGATCGGTAGTGAGTGTACCTAATTGGGGGCTCCTTTGAGCTACTTGATGGTTGTACTATTAGTTATTCCAGCTCTCTCAGGAGCTCATCATATTCCTCTCCCTCTACCTCTGCTTGGTTTACTTCCTCATCTTATGTTTTGGCACTTTTGGACCAAGTACCTTGCTCTGGATCATCTATTTCCATATAATATTGGAGATCGTCTACTTTTGTTTTCTTACCTACCAATTGCTTTGTAGCAGCTTGCTCTTCTAAGCTCTTTTGGATCACTTGGAATTCCTCCCAACTTATTGTATTTCCAATCCTTTCCCATTTTGTTCTACGTTCACATATGTAAGAAAAAATATTTTTTTCTAGTCTTTGATTGGATATAACTTTATGATGATCATAGGCTTTGTTCTGGAAAAAATTGCACAAGTGTGCACTCCTAAACTTGGTAAGGGGATAGGATTTGTAGGATGTAGCAAGGACTCAGTCCTTGGAGCCCCTTTGTGTGTGTGGTTTTCCTTCAAATTATACTGCAAGAGATTGTTAGTGGAATTTACGTGAAATAGTTAAAATTGAACAAAATACAATAAAAAGGGAATAGGGGGGAGAATGCAAACAACAAAAACAATCCAAGGTATGCAAAACCACTTTGTATTTCTGAATGGTCAATATATAAAACATATAGGAGGTGTAGGATTCAAGGGAGGCTAAAAATATCCCATAGGGAGGCCTTTTTTGTCCAAACTATATCCTAAGTGGATGGTAGAACAATTGAGAAAAACTCTTGCTCCTTGGAGGACGGTGCCAAGGGAGCTTGGGAATGCTTACAAAGGTAGGAAGAAGTGGGATATGAGGAATCTCCAACACAAATACAACATCATAACCTTGATCTTCTTTTTCTCTACAAAATGCATGCTAATGGATTCCTTTTATAGGCCAAGAGGTGTCCAAGAAACAACTAGATCCAAATGTGAACTTATACACTCCATGAACTAGTTCCAAGGTACACCAAAGGGTCTATTTAATGCTAGCAAGTGTGTGAGGAGATGAATTTGAATCTTTGGAGGTGATGAAGCCTTCATTGCACCATGGGAAGTAGCTGGTCCCACTTTTTTGACAATAGCACGTATGTCAAAGGAATAGTTGTGTGAGTATCGCATGAGCATTGAAGTAATAACAAGCGTTGTAGTGCGGGTTAACAATGGTTCAGCCATGCAAAATGTTCTTTTGACTAGTTTTTGGGAACTTTGGACTCATGCTATCTTTTGTATTTATTGAGGATGCATTTGGTGAACTGCATTCTTTATGTTGAGACGCCTTACTGCAAGAATCACCAAAATGTCACATGTGTGTGAGATTCGGGTGTTAACAGATGCCCCCTAATGTATGAGGTTGAGAAGGTACTGTAGAGATTATAATGAATCATTGTTTATTGTGTTTCTATCCTATTTTGTAGGAAAAAGAATATGTGGAAAATAGGGCCTTCCCATGGGCGAATATTGTTGGTGATGACCGTTGGATCTGTAGTAAAGAATAATGTTTTATACAAAAAAGGAAAGTATACCCATGCTAGTGAAATATTCTCAAGCTGATTACAATGAGAGAGGACCAAGGGGTTAACTAAAATATACATCTTGGTCATGGATGAAGGTAGCTTCAATCCATGTGAGAGTAAATGAACCAAGAACTACTGTGGAATGTTGAAGAAGTGGTACTACTGAAAATCATGATAAGCCCATGGTGGTGAAAGATCAATATGGTCATGAAGTTTCCTGAGAGAAAACTTAATTGTTCCAGATGGATTGTTACCATGGTTTGAAAATGTGAACAAAACTACCTTCAGAAGTACATTCCCCCCTGATGTGATAGAGGTTTTGATGTCGAGCTCAAGGGAAAACACTAAGTTGGGGAGCACTAATGACTCTCCCTACAAAGTTCGACGAGATCCCTTATAGTGATTGAAAGGGATCCCCAAGGTATAACTGCAACTACTACAACTCTCGGAATATAATTTTTTGACGTCGACAAGAGCTGAGGTACATAACAAGACAATAATCTTATCCTGAGAACCAAGATCATGTTTTAACCAACTATTGGATGAACATACCTATCACAAGACTAGTTGATAAGCGTGGGGGTCATAAATTCCTTTGATCGATGTAAACATGGGGAGTATGGATAACATCCTTCCTTTCAGAATGGTATAGGTTGAAACATAGCTAAATAAACTATAAATGAAAGGGATTTGGTGGATACACAATACGAAGAGTAATGGTGACCGACCAAACATATATTGTTGAGGGTAGGTGAGACTCAAATGCATCGATCAAAGGCGACCATGGTTGCTGCCAAAAAAGAATAAGGTGTTCCCACAATTTTATGTGATGGGGAAACAGTTTGTACATATAAAAGAATAATGGTGGGGTCCCCTTAGTTTTGGGTGTGTCAGGGGACCAATTTGATGATGGGTGGAGTTCCCACGGTTTTGTGTGTGTGTTAGGGGGCACTTTCCAAGATGAGGCGAAATTTTGTTTGCATACGCAAATATGGGTCCCCCGTGAATCAATTGCATGCATATTATTCTTGTGGGATAACTGAATAGAATTGGTTTCTTGTGAGGGTGGGGGACCTAGAGGTGTCTTCACGAGGGTGATGATATGAGGAATATTATGGAAGGTAAATTTCTCATGGAGGTATGAGTGGTATTTATGAATATTAATCATAACATACACCAAGGAATCATATGACATCTATTGCAACAGTTGGTGGAGTAAATGTGCAACTATAAAATGATGAGCTAGGGGTAATCGTTTCAAGCTGTATCAGATTCTGCGTACTTGTGGGGGGTCAACATCATGGGTTTCAATTGATGAATGGGATGGTAATGCTGTGCACACTCATGAGGGAAGATGTTATTCATAGTGATGACGTTGATGGCACATCAAGAATGGGAATGAGACCCCTATGGTTATCAGTGGTAATACTGCTAAATGGATTGTAAACAGGGGGATAACATTTCCTACATGGTAGTTTTGAAATGATAACTATGGTAAGATCCCAATGTTGTTGTTACAGCATGGATTCTTGTTATTATAATGGAAAAATAATAGTCTCATGCATGTCTTGATCATGACACTGCACATACAATGCAAATACCCAAGTGTAAAATAATGTGACCAAGGTATTTACAATGCAGAGATCATAAAACCAAAACAACATGTACCTTAGGGGTACCTGAAAAAGGGGACCTAGGAGAGACTATTCAAAATAAGAGTTGGTTGACTCCATGTCAAATATCTCGATGCGCTAATCATAGTTGTTATCACTCAGAGTTTCTCCTTTGGTTGTGTAAGGATAATTCCAAGGTAACCTTTTCAAACCAATATTTAGGAGGGAAGCTGGCTTCTTTCCTACCAAAGAGGGCTCTCTTAATGAATAAATGCAATGGCTAGAAATATTTAAATAAGATAAATCAATAATGTAGATGGCTGAAACATGAGGATATCATTGGGAATGGACTCAAAATCATGAATCTTTAAAGATAAATAGAGTCTTAGCAATATAGTTTTTCTCGAAGGCGGGATAGCTATTATTTTATAGTCAGGTTCTTGATTTCAGGCAATAATAGAGGAAAAATGAACAATCGATCAATATTGGGAACCAAATAAAGATGAATCCAATATCAAATTTAGAGGAAAGTTTTGCGAATACTTGAATCCCATGAATCAGATCATAACAGTATGAATTATGACTCAATACAATCTCATTCAAGCATGACAAGATAACATAATGGAAATAGATAAAATAAATAAAATTCACATGAGAAAAGGAAATACAAACTGCAAAATAATAACAAGATAATCTCTGCTTTGGAAATTTCTGCTTGGCTCTACAATATTTCTATTAATATTGAAAATGCTCAGTGCAAAATAAGTCTCATTCTCATAGGTTTCACCCTCGATTACATTGAAAAATCATGCATTTATACATGAAAAGCTCATTGAGCAAAACCTAACTGTTTGTTTTCTCAAAATAGAAAACTATAACTACTTATTACATCTTTAGACTATATTTGTCAAAAATTAAGTCTTCGTAATCTTCAAAATGCTAGAAAATTTTTCTTGTTTCTTCATTGGATTAAACTTTGGCATAAGTATTCATTTGGACATGTCTTCATTGATGTAAACTATACTTCATTCTTCAAAACTTTTCGACTGTCTTCCATTGCTTTGTGGAAGGAATTTCATAACTTGTAATCTCTTTAACCATGAATTTCATTTCTACGTGATCCACATAAGAGATAGGAGTCAATTCTGATCATATCATTGTTAATTGATTCAATATCTTAAAGTCTACTGCAAGCTCATCTATTATTATTTTCCTTGTTAAAAGATGAGTCATGCCTTCAAATTTATGATGATCCATTAGAATTTGGAATAGTAAGGATTTATAATCATTTTGATAAATTAATTTGTTTTCTCCATCCCAAAAGGAAGGGAGTCCTTTTTAAAATAAATCTGCAAACAAGTTTTTGAAAGAGTTAACTTGCTACATCATCTGGTTTTCCTTTGCCCAGACACTTTCAATATGGTGATGTTTCTCGATAATCCTCCTAGCCCACATTATAACTGCTATTATGTTTTTAATCATCAATGTATTCAAATACTCCTTTGATAAAGTATTGACAAAATCAACTGTGTTCTGGGTTGTTTCTTTTGGTTTTTTGTCCAGATTTTCTTTCATGATTGTACAGATTTGCGTAGTTTCATTTACCCTTGTTTCTTTGCTCTTCATAAAATTAAGATATGGTCTGAATATTGCAGCTTCAACTATTGTTGAATCCCAAAATTAAATGTTTGCACCTTACAATGGGTGTTGTCTTGTCACCTGTGAAATTAATTTCTCATTTTTTCCAGCAATTCTTTATTTTTGTTTTCAAACTCTTTCTTCTCTTCTTTCTTTTTCTCAATCTCTTCACTTAATTCCTGATTTTCCACTTTTAATCCCTTATTTTTCTCTTCTTTAAGACTAACTTGGGACATAGCTTGAATTAAGCTCTTTGTGCCTATTTATACATCCTCTTTTCCTGTTTCTTTCCTTTGTTTTGCTACACCTGCTTGCTTCTCTTTCAAACTTTCAATTTGAGCTATAAAATTATGTCTTTCTTTCTCCCAATTTATTTGTTGCTATGTGCATTTAAGCAATTTTGTTTACTATCATCCAATGCTTGAGAGAGAGCTCATCTTTCTTGTTCCAAGATTGTTAATTCATATGCTTGAATTAACTGTGTGGTTGATATTTTTAGTTTCTTTTCGAGCAATTGAATTGTATTTTCCTTCTTAGTCAAAATATTTTTAGCAGTATGTCCTTTATTAGGCTCACTATCCATTTCCACCAGATCAACCTGTAACTTATTTATTTGTTGGTGGTGGGATTTATTTTCAGTCTTTTCTTGTTTCAATTGAATTTCCAATCTACTCACTGTAGATTGAAACCTTGAAATGTTCAAAGTATCTTTCATCAAATCTGTGTAAATCACTTCTCCAGTTTTCCTCTGTAGATGAATTTTATCCAGAATTGGTATTTTCTGCAAATTTATTTTCATTTTAGTGACTTTTTCCTCAGAATCCACTGTCAAATTTAATGTATTCTTTGCATGATATTTAACATTTGTCAATGAAATCTCTTTATCTGATATATCTCTAACTTTAGGAAAATTATTATTGTCTTTCTCAGAAGAGGCCTTTTTGTCTTTACCATACTTGATATATAAATCAGTCTTTGATTTGTACTTATCACTAGAATCAACTCCGTTTGCTTCAACAAAACTATATTCTTGTACCTGGATAATTAAACTTTGAATTTCTTCCTTCTTCTTTTCCTTGATCTAATTTACGTCTTCTGGTTTCTCCTTGTTCCTCTACTTCCAGGTCTGTAGTTTCAGAAAGATTCCTTTCACTGGAAACCTAAACTTTGCTGGGAGTGGGCACTAGCATGGCTGAATTTTTTTCTAATGCAGAAGGATTTGATTGTAAGTTCTCAGAAAAATCTGCATTTGACTCATATTATAAAATATTAGCTTTCTCAGCCAATTGCTCTACTTCCTGATGATCAAAGGCTTTGCTCTTATTTTGCTACCTTTGCTGTGATATTATGTGATGTGGATCATAATTAATACATGAAGGTTTTTTTAAATCCATTATTTTTAGAAGTATTTCTACAACTGGAAGATAAGCATTTTTTTATGATGAATGGGCCAACTTCAAAGGAAATTTGATATTAGAAGCCTTTTTAAATCTTAGAAAATGCTCATGCTCCACATTAAGTTTTTGTTTGATAAATTCCAAAGAAAATACTCTTGGGGTTAAGAAACTAGGTAAGATATATGGTTCATGGAAAAAACCATAGAGTTTGATAACAGTATGTTCCTTCAAAAGGAACCAATCACCAACCTTCTTCTCTGGACTAAATTGCAACATATATTTCATCTCAGGCAAAATTCTACGCAGTTTTTCTTGAAAAAAAGTTCTATATACTTCTGACATTATGAGATTCATATAATTGAATCACTATTTTCGATATCAGAGGTAAACGCTGCTTCTATAAACTGTAAACTTTCTTCATTGGAATATATAAACATCTTCATCAAGTAGGACTGAAATCTGAAATGTCTCGTTGCATGGAAATTCACTAGCCGAGTATGGATATTTTCAGCTAAGAATTCATCAAATTTAAGGTACGAATACTGACCGGACTCAGTTTCAAATGGATGGGAACTCAATCTAAACAACAAACTTAGCATGCCTTATGAGACAAATTTGTCATCATCTGACCCTAAAAACTGACTAACTAATGAAAGAACAAACTAGGAATTTTCATTAAATAGGGTAATGTCTAAAGGAAAAGGTAAGTCATCAATTGAGGTATTAGGTTTAAGGATTTTTTATAATAAGGCCTATTTAATTTCAACTATAGAGTGCCTATAGAGACTAATTAAATTTTCTTCTACAAAATCTTTAGGATTATGAGAAAATGAGTGTGGGACTTCTAACGATGCTCTAATGACAGAGGAATTGATTGAACAAATGATTTTTTATCTTCTTGAATCCATAATGATCCTTTCATATTGGGAATAATTCATTGCACACCAGGAAACTAAATCAGGGAAGGTTAGGGTTTATTCTAGACAAAAATAATAAAAACAAGACCTGGGAACATTATGCACATCTATCCCTTGCCTCTGTAAATCCTTCAACTTGTTCTTAATTTCACGGACCAAACTAATTGACAGAATTGTATCAAAAAGATCTCCATATCTATCTTTGAAATTTTTTTCTAACTTGGTAAATTCCCTATTTAGAGACTTTATTTCACTTATTTCTTCCATTTCTAGAGAATATTTGATTTTTTTCGGGAAATTGTAACCTACCTAGCGTTTCGCGACTTTGCGTGAAGCTTTCCACTTTGGCTTCTAGCTATGCAAGAAATGTCTATGTTGTCTAGTGAGAAATGACAAATGTCGTGTCCTTCATGTACCTTTCCTTTTATAACCCTCAACAAAGGAAATTTCGCAAACATGAGAAGTGGTTTCTTCCTACCACTTTCCATACAGCGAAATCCTCTTGTGTCGACACGTCATTAGCAGTTTAGATTTTTCTATTGCCTATAATTTCCATCGTTCTATTAGGAACCCATGTCAACCCTTCTATTTACTTTGTTAGTATATTGTTGTTGGACGCATATGCTTTGTAAGTCGTCCCATAGTATTTGTTGATCCATAGTTTGTATTATTGTTGTTGGATGCATATGCTTTGTAAGTTGTCTTGTAGTGATTGTTGATCCATAGTTTGTATTGGCCCATGGTTTGTATTGACACATGGTATTGACCCATGGTATTAGCGCCTAGACTTAGTATAGTATATAAGTTTGTGTTGAAACCAATGAAGGCACTGTGAAGTTATTTGTATTGAGCTTGCTCAAAGGAGGTTGCCCCCTCTAAGTGGCCTGCGATCAATACAAGTGATTCTGAGTTCTGCTATCTCGTGTATTTTCATTAATTAATTGTTGTAGGTTCTTCACATCTGGTATCAGAGCACTTTCTTAGGCTCGTTGGGTAGAATTTCTGCCAATTTTTTTTTTTCGCATCTGCTGCAAGTTTGGATCTGGGAATAATCCCTATCCACTTAATTGTGGGAAGTACTTGGGCATAAGCCCTAAAAATCATTGTGAGGAGTACCAGAGGAACCCCAAAGTAGCTGGCCCATTGAGAGGACCTGCTAGTGAAAAGGGAAACGACCCCTACCTGATTGACTAGTTCCCACCCGTGAGGTAAACCAAGAGTTGTAGTTTGCGGCAAAGCGGTTATCAGTTTTACCTAAGCAGTGGATTGAGGGGTACTACCCCAATACACAAGCAGTCAGAAAGCATTGGTGGCTGAGTGAAACCCCTAAACTATTAGGAAGCCAAACATACCTGGGGTCCATATCTATTTTCAGCTAAACTGTTGTCGCTCACTTCCACGTCGTTTCAAATCCATTCCGAGCCGTTTCAGAGCCATCCATTTTAGATCCATTCTGAAATCCATTCCAGATCAAGCCATTTCAGATCTATTCTGAAAGCCATTTCAGATCCATTCTGAAAGCCGTTCCAGATCTAGACATTTCAGATCTATTTTGAAAGCCATTTCAGATCCAACCATTTTCGATCCATTTGGCATTGTTTCAGATCCATCTGTTGCAGATCACTTTCGCGTCATTGTAGATCCATCTGTTTTCGATCCCTTATGCTCCATAGCAAATCTATTCTGGAAAAAAAAAAGAAAAAAAGTATAAAATTTTGTTTTTCACCATAACTCCCTTGTTTTCACTCTGTTTCCCTTGAAACTTCCCTGACACCCCTATAATCCCATTATGCATCTTTCATTCCTGAGGAACCTATCGCAAATTATACTTCCGAAAGCCAGAAATCCCACATTTGTCTATTTTTAGGGTTTGCGATAACTTCTTTAAGTTTCACCCAATCCCCTTCAAATTTTGCCGCTATGTTCATTCTCTATTTCTGCTTCTTTGTCCCTCTCTGACAATTTTTCTCATTCTTTCACCCCGCTTCTAAAATCCTCATTTTCTGCTTCCCTGTCCATTCGAAAGTGTCCAAAACCTAGTCAAATCCCAATTACCCATCAGATTTTTTCCCATATCCAAATTTCCCTTTACTAAATAAGGTTCTGTTACTGTTTTTCTACCCATTCCCAAAAACAAAACTCCTGGTTATGGTTGTCACCCGCGCAGGAGCAAAAACCATGGAGGAAGCACTTGCAGCCATCCAAACCAAACTCCAGGATCTAGATGACAAATTTCTCAGCCTCCATCTTGAGTATTCAACCATGAACAACAAACAACAGTCTAAGTTTTCATCAGACAATGGGTTCTCTTCTTCCAGCAATTTCCATGGTTGGAAGCTTGATTTTCCTCACTTCAATGGTACTGATCCGATTGGATAGATCTATCGTGCATAACAGTATTTCAGTATGCATAATACGTTTGATGTCACCAAAGTTCCACTTGCATCATTTCATTTGGAACAGGAAGCTCTTCAATGGTACCATTGGTACATCAAGGCTCATGAAGAGCCAAAATGGCTAGAGTTTTTTCAGCTCCTTTTGCAACGATTTGGTCCTAATGCTTTTGATGACTTCACAGGAGCCCTCACTAAACTTCACCAAATTGGAACTGTGAGAGAGTATCAGACAGAATTTGAGAAACTATCCAATCACACAGAAGGATTGTTTGATGAATTCTACAGGAGTTGTTTTATCAGTGGTCTTAAGGATGAAATCCACTTAGACGTTAAAATGTTATGTCCCAACACAATGATGGAAGCCCTGGGGTTGGCTAAGCTGGCAGAAGACAATATTGCAGCCCAACAATGCTCCAAACCCACTTCTGTCCCCTTCCGAAATATGGGTTCTCCCATCCTGTCAGCTCCTCGACCAACTCCTATCAAGCAATTGTCTGAAACAGAGATGCAGGCACGCAGAGAAAAAGGGCTTTGTTATAATTGTGACGAGAAATTCACTTGGGGACATAGATGTGTTCAGCAAAAGCTCTATCTCTTGGATATGGATTCTCCACCTGCCTCTAAAATTTGTGAAGAAGCTCCAGATAAAATGGATGATCAGGTCGACATTTAGGAGTCGCCTATTGACCCCCCATCTCAGGATGACCAACCAGAGATATCTCTCCATGCTTTCTCTAGCGTCACCACCCCCCAAACAATGCGGGTCAGGGGTTACTTCAAGAAGCTTCCTCTTACAATACTCATTGATTCTAGTAGCACTCATAACTTCATTGACCCCTGAATAGCCAAATAGGATGATTGTTTTGTCCATCGTTGCTCCAACTTTGAAGTCATGGTTTCCAATGGGGGCACCTTACCTTGCAAGGGAAAGTGTCACAATGTGCATATCTCTCTGGAAGATTATAACCTGTGCTCTGACATGTTTTCCTTGTCCTTAGGTGTATGTGATGTGGTTTTGTGCATTCAATGGTTATGCACACTTGGCCCCATCTTATGGGATTTTGCTGAAATTTGGATGCAGTTTTCAGTCAATGGGACATAACACAAATTTACGGGCTTACAACCAGGGTCTCTCCACATCAGCGGTCACATCGCCTGGAAATGATCCTTAAGAAAAATTCACATGGTGTCATTGCTCAGATCCATTCCATTCAGATGCACCCATCAATGGTCTCAACTACTTCCTTGGATAGATATGCAGGTGTCTTTGTTGCACCAGTGGGATTGCTGCCTTCAAGATACCTTTCCATTAAGCATTTAGCCACATCTACATCTCAGCAGGAAATGATGGATATTTTGCATGAAGTACCGAAGTGGCAGCCATCCCTATTAGGGAATTATTTATGCATCAATACTGATCTCCAGAGTCTGGAAAATTTCCTGGAATAATGGGTCTCCTCCCCGGCACACCTGAAATGGGTTATCCAACTCATGGGTTATGACTATGCGATCACTTACAAGAAGGGTAAGAAAAATATGGTGGCAGATGCTCCTTCTCGCACATTTGATGACCCAGTTTCTCTTACATCTATTTCTCTGCTTCTTCCAAATTGGTTGCAATCTGTTCAATAGGGCTATCTCTTCTATGAAATCCATGCTTCTTCATGGGCAGGGCACTCTAGGTTCCTCAAAACATATGACCGGGAACAATGCAACGTCTTTTGGAAGGGACTGAAAATGACAATTCAACAAATGGTGGTTGACTGTGATACTTTCTAGGTCAACAAGGGTGAAACGACACTACTTTCGGGACTGCTCGAAACCCTTGCCCATCCCTACACAGATTTGGACAACTACTTCTATGGATAGGCACCACCAGTTCTTCTTCTATACACCCTCAGCAGCTCCCCAGTTTAGGCAATTGATTTGGTTCTTCGAAACCACAATCAGATTCTTCTCATTTTGCAGGACAATCTTCACATAGCAAGAATTCAACTGAAACAACAAGCTGATCAGCACCATTTAGAGCGCACTTTTCACGCAGTTGATATGGTTCTTCTTCATCTACATCCTTCCAAGCAATCCTCCTGAAACTCAAAATGCGTCAGTGGCCTGGACTGCAATCCAAGGATTCTACATAGGAACCACTCCTTCAGATTCTGCATCAATTTCCACATCTAAAGCTTTGATGACAAAGATTTTTCTAAGGGAGAGGGGATGTTAGGAACCCATTTCAATCCTTCTATTTACTTTGTTAGTATATTGTTGCTGGACGCATATGCTTTGTAAGTCGTCCTGTAGTATTTGTTGATCCATAGTTTGTATTATTGTTGTTGGACGCATATGCTTTGTAAGTTGTCTTGTAGTAATTGTTGATCCATAGTTTGTATTGGCCCATGGTTTTTATTGACACATGGTATTGACCCATGAGACCAATGAAGGCACCGTTAAGTTATTTGTATTGAGCTTGCTCAAAGGAGGTTGCCCCCTCGAAGTGGCCTACAATCAATAAAAGCGATTCTGAGTTCTACTATCTCGTGCATTTTCATTAATTAATTGTTGCGGGTTCTTCACACGTTTGCGCTTGTTTACGGTGCGAAATTGATGTTGTTTATTGATATTCCACCCATTGATCGATGACCATCGATCCTTTCCTTGCTTTACCTAGGTCAATGGTCATTTCTCCAATTAGAAACATGTTAAATACCTTGCATCTCTCCCCTGCAGATTTTCTATCAACTGCAAATATTGTATCCGTTTAGTTGTGGATCGTTGATTTATGAAACATTTTGCAAAAACGCCTACTCTTTCATTTCAAATTGATTGATATTTAGTATCACTATTGCATGCGACGTCTCCTCTTGGGACTTAGCGCCTACCTCCTCTTGCACCTTCCTATTTATGGAGATAAGTCGTAGGGATACGGATCTATCACCCTGCTTTACATCATTCAAAATATTTTAACAACAACAAAGTTAAATGTGCCCACAACGGTGATGTGAACTATTTGTAAAACGGAGCTACAGTTTGTCTTTAGGGTCAGTTCGAAATTCGTGCGAAATGAATACAAATAGGGAGTGGGGCCCACATTTCAAAATCATTTTTACTATTCACTGATGACCTACGAGATCACATTTGTGGTCATTATGGGAGATCCGAGCATCCATTGGATGAGCTGCGAGTTCCAAGTATGTTGTACCTTATCTATATTTGTTTGGTCCATGTAAATTTAATAAAAGTGGGTCCCTAGGCTACTAGAGGCTCAATTTACCCCTTAAGTGGATAGTACATGAGATTTTGGGAAAATCCTGCACTATAGAGTGAGATAATGGGAAAATCATGCACTGTAGTAGCATGGGATTTTCCAAAAATTGCACACAGTAGTAGCGCAGAACAAATGCACTATTTCGCGCTATGTGCCATAGATGTTGGGTTCGGCCACATGCCGGTATAGTGTGAATTCTCTTCGAATAGTGACACTACGTAGTGCCATCGTGTAATCCATATTCCACTTGATCGTGTCGTGTGGGAAATTGCAAGATAGCCACATTGGGCGCAGCTTATCTATGACAATGTCGTGCTACACATAGACTTCCAAATGGGATTTTGCACATACTTTTGATTTGATGGTTTTGTTGTATGTATGTCTGATGGGTGAAAATTTTCCTTGTGCAGGTACTGTTGTGGTCAATATGGATACTATTGGTGCCATAGAGTGGTGATAGAGAAACTATGATTACTTGAGTCCACTTGTGGTAGGGGATTTGGTGGTGACCCAGACACTGCATGATACATGGCTCTTGAAATTATTCAAGTGCCCCTTGATGATGTCTTTAGAGTATCTCCTCTGGAGGTTGTTGGATATGTGGGACCCATATAGGGGGGTCTTCCGGGTGGGTGATGAGGACCTAAGTATCACAGGTCATGATATCTATTTTCTAACTAGGTTTCCCCATCAGGTAGTGCATGAGCCGCTCCCCCCACAGATGGAGAGGGATATGATCCATGGATTAGTGCATTGATTTTGTGATGGAGACCCGAGTGCTATGAAATCTAGTGATATTCTCATGATCCATCTAAGGGCTCTACCAGTGAGGGTTGTAACGAAATCCATGGATAGAGTGTTGGGGGTTACATCCCCCAACCATATTACTAGAGGGAAGTTATTGCTTGTGGAGCGGGTTATTGTAAGTCAGTCGGTGGTGTGCGGGCCATTGCTACTCCATATGATGACTAGGTAGATGAAATATCTGTGACATGGAGGTCCAAGGAGGACCTTTTGTTTCAGGAGTGTACTATGCTCCTATTTATTTGAGCTGTTCGTACCTTGAGGCCACCCATAGTGGTACCTTCGATGGGGACTTAGGAGCCCTAGATGATGTATACAGGGTGCATTATTCCCCAGAATAGTGGTGGATTTGTGGGGGCATACCAAACCCCACACATTTTGGATGTGTGCGAGGGGCACATTGGGAGGATGGGAGATACCCTTGAACTATAGGGAGGATCTAGAGCTTCCACCCCCTGATGGGGGATTCAACGCTATGTATGTTTTATGGTCTCATTTGATAGTTACATATACTACCATACATATTTTGTTTTGTTCACATGTTCTATATATATGTTTATCATGTACTGATGGCAGTTTCTCCCTTGTGATGCATATATTGGTTCCATACGGCCATATTGTAAGGAAGGGAAGTGGCATCACCAGGATAGGGGGGTTCGACCTGCAGCTAGAGCATGTATGGTTGTTAGAGGTGTTGTTGCAATTGGGGGAGCAACATAGGGAGGGGTTCTAGTTGGAGGGGCAGGTGTGGGAGGAGCTCCTACTGGAGGGGAAACAAGGGATCAGATGGTTGTAGTCATGGATGACCTGGAGCAGTGATTTAGTACTATATATGTCCATGGAGGTTGACAATAGATGTATCACTGAACTTGAGGATGATGACCTAGCATTGAAAATTCGTCTACCTACAGAGTGTGGGACTTCTTGGAGGGCCCTTATCTGGAGGTTGGTGTTTTCTTGCCACATAGCAAGAGAGGCACAGGAGGGTGCACCTCTTCCACCATGATAGAGGCCACAACAGGGGATAGGATCAAATCAGAGACCAAACCCTAATATAGCTCGAGGTGAGGATGTGTAGACTTTGGCCATCATGGAACCTCGTGATCCACCTGTTGATGTATATGTAACTTCGGGATGTATTTCACATATATGTATATTGTATTCCTATAGAGATGTTATTATTCCTCTATACGGAAGTGGTTGTATTCCTATAGAGATGTTATTATTCCTCTATACGGAAGTGTTGTCATTTATATTGTAAGTGTCGTAACTTATACTTGATGGGTTATTAGACCACCTTGTTGGGGTCGGCCCTATATAAGTCATGTGGGTCAAAGGGTTATTAGACCACCCTATTGGGGGTCGGCCATGTGGGTCAAAGGGTTCTTAGACCACCCTAGTGGGGTTCGGCCCAGTTAGCAATATGTTAAGTGGTTAAGTTGAGGCCGACCTAGTTGAGTAAAGGTCAAGTCAAGTTAGTGTATAAATAGAGAGTGTGTCTCTCTCATTTTACACATTCTATTCTCTCAATCACACTTGGGAGAGGTGCAATTATGGAGGAGGAGGCTCTGCTGCTAGGAGAAGACTATCTCTTGTATTCTGGTTGTATCATTTCTCTATCTATCTCTGAGGAAGTTCTTGGGGTTTTTCACCTTTATGGTTTTCCCCAAGTAAACTCTATGTCTCTTGTGTGCTTGCATTATTGTGTCCATGATTGATATGCTGTAGATTTGTTGTACATGTTGTTCTCTCAGTTAAGATCCTAGATCATATTGAAGTAAATTCTGAAAATTTAACATGGTATCAGAGCTATCCTGAAATAAAGCATGATATGGCATGTATGACACTTGTTGCACTTACGATGCTAGGGCTTGATATAGCAAAAACCAGTCATCATAGCACTTTTGCTAGAAATCCGTTTTGGAGAATGTTTCGGGTCTAAAACTTTTACAGGTCGAAGATCAGATTCCCATGTACCTTGTGTCCAAAGGAAAACCTCTAATTCATTTTACTTTGTGATTTATGATCTGTACAATATAGGGTTTCTGCCTCTTCTAGATCTGAGTAAAAAACAAGTGACCTTGGAAAAAAGGTCATAACTTGGGCTAGGAAGCTCCAAATGAAATTTAGTAAAAAGTGATAGGTAGTACATAGACTGTAATATCTCAAGAAACATTTTCAGAGGCTGAAGTTGAACCAATGACACGCGGCACGCTGTACAAGTTCGCTCTCCTATTTTATCCCATAAACAGGTCACATTACGACACTTGGCATAACTCTCTCTCAGAGAATCCGATGGAGGTCAAACCTGTCTGGATGGAAAGATGATAGGTCGGGCTATCTCAGGAAAGTTTTTTAGACCCTGTGGATTGAAAAGTTCAGAGTTACACCAGAAACAATCAGATACATATTTATGTCAAAATAGAATTATTTTTTAGCACCTTCATTCATGGCTTTCGGAATTTAGGGTTTCGAATAAAGTTAGAATTTTTGTAATCGGAGACCACGACTGAATGCTACTTATCAAAATCAAAATTTAGAGACCAAGATCAGAATTTTTGGTTGGGTAGAAGGCCGGGCTTGATTAGACCCTAGTTCGAGACTTTGATCAGAAAAGTGGAAAATTAGGGCTTCTGTAAAAATGGGAATTTTTGAAATCTGTGACAACGGCTGGAAGCTCCTCAGAAAAATAGAAGCTTAGAGCTTTGGATCAAACCTTTTGATTGGGCAGAAGAGTGGGATTCATCAAACCCCAGTTCAGGGTCACATCCAGTGAATCCAGAAGTTTCAAAGGCAAAATTGAGGAGTGAAACTTTGCAGTTTTCAAATTCTGAATATACTAGCTTGATCAGCTCATCAAGGCGCATATTTCTTTCCTTTCAGAAGTTTTAAATTCAAAGTTTGAATTTTTGGGGTTTCTCTGACAAACCCTAATCTAGCTCCAGGTCCAGTTCTTGCAAATCAAGTGGATTGGGATGGATTGGTCACCTGCATAAGTGAAGAAGTTCCTGTTTCAGAGGGAGATGAGGCTAAGGCCTTACATAAGAAGATTACAAGCGATCTCGACAGGTATGACTCATCGAGGCATGTTTCGATATTTGTTCATGATTAAGTTTACGGTATGTTTGTCTTCATGTTATTACGGTTAGTGCAATCTTGATTTTAGATTTGTCGTATCACCTTAACAAAATTATGAATGCATGATAGAAGATATTCATTGGTTAGGGTGTTGACACTTATGATTGTACTAATGCATTATGGTGTTGTATGAGGTTTATGTTGTTAACTAACATAAACGGTACACCAAGAAAGACAAATCATGTTCTACATCAATAACATATGATCATGGTGACATGAAGACAAAGATTCATCCATTGTCATGGATCACATAGAAGATCTACTTTCGAGGTATGTATAACTTGGTTCTACAATGGTTAACCTATGAGACATGCAGGTTACTAGCACAAGTCACTGAAGAGAACCAGAAGACATTATGCGGGTATGTTAGACATAACTAGCTAGCATGCTAATCTAGGTATGTTTTTCCTATATCAAGCTAGGATCCTACCTTGTGTTAGGATCTTATACTGGTGTGTTGTTGATAATGATTATTCATGAAGTCATAGGTTTGAATAGTCATGGTTGTATGCCTATTATGTTTCTTACCATAATTGATGATATGACTAACCAGAAGAATCATGAAGGTATAGGTTTGATTAATCATGGGTTTTATGCATATTATATCTCTTATCTTGATTGATGATTTAACTAACCAGAAGAGTCCTATGATCAAATAAGAATATGTATGAGTAAAAGAAGACTTCCATGAAACCTTGAATACTAATGTTTATTATCTGTGAATAATCATGACTATACATGTTTAAGATTATTGTGTTTTGACAGTATTAAGATTATACTAATAAATGTGTGATTATGTATGAGACCTCAAGGATAACACAATGATGATACTAATAAGCATGCATAGTGATTAAGGATGGATGTAAGTTCAAGGACAGGTAATCCAGGAAGCAAAGATCAAGAGGGAGCACACTCCAGTTGTTCCTAGAAGAAAGCAAAGGAGCATACTCCGGTAGTTTCTGCAAGGATGCAGATATCCAGAGGGAGTTGACCATCCTTCTGCATTCCACAACAGAAAGGTGTAGAAGAAGCTACTTCAATAGCTCCTGCAAGGAAGCACAGACTCAGAGGGAGTCCACCCAACAAACAAACAAAGATAAGTATTTTAATTACCATTCCTTTCATACTTGTTTGTTTAAATAATATTATTCTATGATGTATATGCTTATGTTCCTAGATTTAGGATGTGTATTATGCATATTAGAATGATTGCATTAATGAACAGCTTACTACTAATATGCATTTGATGGGTAAGTGGACTGTGGCACTGTACAACATTCCATTGCTACTTATCTAGAATGAAACCTCATTGCTGACATGTTAGGAGCTGTCCACACTCGTAACAATGTTCTAGTAGAAATTGGAAGGCATCTAGAAAGTTACGGAATATGGATAAATGTTGTATTGAAGCATTGGCTAAGATAATTGCATGACTGTCTGACATACTTCCTTATATGTAAGAATTTGTTCTGAAAACTATGAGATGTTTTCTAATCATGCAATTTAACTTGTTGTGTAGGAAAGATCGTATACCATCACCTACAAAAGAAGGACTACAAAATTTGTTCAAGCAACAAAATTATCTATTGAAGATATTGAAGTTCCCAGGATACAGGAAGAATGCCATGATCCATCGATCATGAAGAACAATGTTTGGGATGAGGTCCCAAGAGCTGAAGGGAAGTCTGTTGTGACTTCCAAATGGAACTATCAGATCAAGCATGCTGCGATGGCAGCATATAAAAGTGATGAAATAGAAGATACACCAGATGGATTTCAAGACAGCCTTCTTGAATGGTGTAGTTGAAGAAGAAGTGTATGTGGAGAAGCCACTTGGTTCAGAGACACATGACAGGGATTCATATATGTGCAGAACTTGGTATGGTAGACAACTTTCTATCCAGTTTGGGCTTTACCAAGAGTAAAGCGGATTCCAACCTTTACTACAAGGTTGAGGAAGGCAATCCAGTGATACTACTTTTGTATATGGATGACCTATTTGTAACAGGTGAGGATAGATTGATTGCTGACATGCAGCGGAAGCTTGCTGCTGAGTTCGAGTTGAAGAACTTGGGGATGATGCACTATTTTTTTTTGGCATGGAGGTGTGGCAGAGTGTAGATGGAATCTTCCTTGGACAAGGGAAGTATGCAGTAGAGATCCTGAAGAGGTTCAGGATGATGGACTGCAAGGATATGGCCACACCTATGGCATCAAACCTGAAGCTTAGTGTGATGCTTCATCTGAACTGGTTGATGTCACTATGTATCGTCAGATGATTGGGTCCTTGATGTACCTGACGAACACGAGACCAGATATTTGCTTTGCGGTGAACACATTGAGCCAGTTCCTGACAGATCCGAGGAGTGTTCACCTAGTTGTTGTAAAGCATAGTTTGAGGTACCTGAAGAGTACAATTGATTATGGGCTCAAATATGATGCAAATCAAAAGTTTAACATGCAAGGTTATGTTGATTCAGATTGGGCAGGCAGTGCTGCAGATAGGAAGAGCACTTCTAGGTGCTGCTTCAGTATGGGATCAGGTGTGATCTCTTGGTTTAGCAGGAAGCAGTCCTGATTATAGCCAAAGTAGAGTATGTTGCGATGGATGAGCAGGATGCAGATGTATTGACCAAGCCGTTGGCCAGAGTGCAGTTTGAGTACTTCAGAGAGAGGCTTGGTGCACTTCAGATCGAGGTTCCTTCTAAAAGGAAGTGATGAGTCTGGAAGATGCAGATGCACATGAGCTTTTCTGACATGGTTGATGTGTTCTCCCATGTCGGTGGTGTAAGTGTTGGATGATGTGCATCTGGGATGTGCTTCGTGGATGATGAGATGATTTGAAGAGGACGATTCTATGATGATCAGGAGGATCATGGATGATGAGCATCAGGATGATGCTCTAGTTACTGCTCTGTATATGCATCAGGATGATGCTGGATATGATTAGTTGGATCATTTATATGTATATGTATGTATGCATCATGTTGGATGCTGGATATGATCGGTTGGATCATTTGTATGTATTTGTATATGCATCATGTTGGATGCTTGGACCATGTATCTGTATATGTATCAGGTGGATACATTGTATGATCAAGTAGATCATGTATGTTGATATGTATCATGTATTTGTATTTGTATCAGGTGGATACACTGTATGATCAGGTGAATCATGTATGATGATATGTATCAGGTAGATACTTGGTGTACATCAGGTGGATGCATTGTATGATCAGGTTGATCATGATGATGAGCTTCAGGATGTTGCTCCAGATGATATGTACCAAGATGGTACAAGTGATGATGATCAGTATGATCATGGGCATCAGGATGATGCCTCATGCGATGATGATCCATTGGATCATGAGTATCAGGTTGATACTTGGAGGTCAGAGATGATATGTGGCAGGTTGTGCAAATAGAATGTAATCAGTCCTGGGAGATCTTGCCGATCGTGCTACGACACATAAATGTTCCTGGGATACTCTTTCCGATATTGCTATGTAGTATGTAATCAGTCCTGGGATGAGGTATTACTACAGAGACATGTAACTAGTCCTGGAGATCCGAGAGGTTGAGCTATGTGCTCGTAATTAGTCCTGGGATGCTCTTTAGAGATCTTGTCGGTCGTGCTGCGGCACATAAATGTTCCTAGGATGCTCTTTAAAGGTTTTGTCTATCCACATGTAATCAGTCCTGGAGATCCGAGAGGTTGAGCTATGTGCTCATAATAAGTCCTGGGATGCTCTTTAGAGATCTTGCCGGTCGTGCTGTGGCACATAAATGTTCCTAGGACGCTCTTTAAAGGTATTGTGGATGAGATGCATGTAATCAGTCCCGGGAGATCTTGCCGGTCGTGCTTAGGCACATAAATGTTCCTGGGATACTCTTTCCGGTATTGCATCCGCACATAAAATTAGTCCTGAGAGGCCACCTCTATCAGAAGGTTTGCATAAATGATGAAGACCTGCAGGTGGTGGGCCTACATCCAGTATGAAAAAGGATTGGCTCTATAGAACTTCCTATGACGAGTAGATTTAGAGATTGATTGAGATAGCAGCAGCAGTGACGATGATGATGACTCAATGACGATTATCCAGTGATGATGATCCAGAGAAGATGACTTGTGCTAGAAGACATGTGTCGAGAAATACCTTCCTAGTTAAGAGGGAGTGTTGATGTATATGTAACTTCGGAATGTATTTCACATATATGTATATTGTATTCGTATAGAGATGTTATTATTCCTCTTTACGGAAGTGGTTGTATTCCTATAGAGATGTTATTATTCCTCTATACAGAAGTGTCATCATTTATATTGTAAGTGTCGTAACTTATACTTGATGGGTTATTAGACCACCTTGTTGGGGTCGGCCTTGTATAATTCATGTGGGTCAAAGGGTTATTAGACCACCCTATTGGGGGTCGGCCATGTGGGTCAAAGGGTTATTAGACCACCCTAGTGGGGGTCGGCCCAGTCAGCATTGTGTTAAGTGGTTAAGTTGAGGCTGACCTAGTTGAGTAAAGGTCAAGTCAAGTTAGTGTATAAATAGAGAGTGTGTCTCTCTCATTTTATACATTCTATTCTCTCACTCACACTTGGGAGAGTGGCGCACTTGTGGAGGAGGAGGCTCCGCTGCTAGGAGAATACTATCTCTTGTATTCTGGTTGTATCATTGTTCTATCTATCTCTGAGGAAGTTATTGGGGTTTTTCACCTTTATGGTTTTCCCCAAGTAAACTTTGTGTCTCTTGTGTGCTTGCATTATTGTGTCCATGATTGATATGTTGTAGATTTGTTGTACATTGTTCTCTCAATTAAGATCCTAGATCAGATTGAAGTAAATTCTAAAAATTTAACACCAGTAGCTGGTGGGGCAACTTGATGTTGTATAGGGCCATGAGTCCCTTGTCTATATTTTTTTGATGAGCCTATGGGAAGTGGTTTATATGATGTATCCAACATAAGGCTATTTTGTATATGCCCCAGGAGGGCCATTTTGTACATGACACATACTTTTTGACGAGATATATATGTACACCACTTTTTGTGGCATATGTTTGTACGTCTCATGTGTGTGTTGTGTCGATGTACATTATGGATGTATGGTTATATATTGAAATGATGCATATGTAGTGGTAGGTACCAACATGTATGTTTGCAAATGGTTATCAAATTATGAGACATGATAATGATATCCATGTATGTGTAGTAGTAGGCATGACACATAGATATATATATTGGTTTGTTGGGTGTGCAGCACTAGGTAGCCTTGTGATGTATCAAGTGCTAGTTCAAGACCTCATTATCAATGGAGTCAACTACTACATTGGCATTTCTGGGTATGTGCATGAAAGTGATGATTTCAAATTGTCAGACGAGAGGGTGTACATGCAGGAACTTACTTAAAATGAGTGGAGTGAGAAAATGAAACACATTGTTCAATTGCGAGACAAATAACTGGGAGTTTAGGTGTACCCATATATGGTGTATGTCGAGGTGGGTGGCATCTCTTAAGAGAGCTATGAAGGCATCATATTTTTCTTGGTTGTTTGTCAATTCCCCCAAGCACACTCCATGTGTGTGGTGAATTACATGGAAGGGGGAATAGATAGTCCATGCATCTGATGCAAGGTTCTTGGACCATCGATTTGTGCCATCCGCATAGCCGATGTGTTAATGTTTTGAGCAAATATGATGATATTTGAACTTTAGAAATTTAAGTGCAGAAATACATAATACTTGAATCAATGAACCATTCAATCACATGAAAACTTCAACCATAAAAAAAATATGTACCCTGGGGAAAACCCTCAAAACAATATAAGAGAGAATGATAAAGAATAGAGACTCATAATAATATCCTACACAAAGAAAAGCATCGTTTCTTCACGAGAGAAGAGAATTCACTTCACATTGAATTCATCAATCATGTATAACATATCTATATATTCTTCTCATGCATCGGCTTCTATTTTTATCTTTTAACTTCAGGATGAACTCCTTGTCCATCTGGATGCATTAATATTGCATGAAGGAGTGTCTCCCACTTCTCATGCAATGTATTAACTCATTGAACTATCTCTTAGGATGAAATCACCCCTTAACTAAAAGCTTTCCCACTTAGTTAGGTGGATAAATTAAGTTTCGTCATGCAAGTGTTGCAACTCAACTGTCGTCTTTTAGTTTAACATAAGTGTCATCATGAAATAACACTTAGTTAACTAGATATTCTTTGTTATCACTTAGTTAACTCTCTTAACGATTCTTTATTGTTAACACCATTATAGTGATCAATTTGATTTCTCCTTTATTTAACTAAGGCATACATTTTGGCTTTAACTAAAGCTTAGCACTTTGAGTTCACTTAGTCATCTCATGAGCGATTTGAATTCTCTTTTTCTCTATGCATTTATCTATATCTCTTATATTTACTGCATGGTCAATATGTGTTAACTTTAATTATCTATCATATCACATTATACTCATAATATTTGTCAGATGATGTGATCATATTATTATACTCTCAGACCAAATGATCATATGCTAAAGTAATTCATTCTAGAGGTGGCCAGTCTCTAAAGGAGACTTAATAGAAATCAGTGAGCATGGTTAGTAATACATCACACAAAATTAATGCTTCAATATGCAAAGCATCTACCTCTATAATTGGAGGTCCACCCCATGGGTACATACTATAAATGGAGTTCCACATGAGAATCTGACTTGACACACAAGTCCTAAGCCTTTTCCAGTAAGACTTTATTACATCATCACTTTAATAAATAAAATAATTCACCTCAGCACATGAGGAATAACCTTTTACAACTGAAGGCTTAGTCGTTCTTGATTCCAACTCAAGAATCTACTCCAATTTCCTGCGTCCAACTCAGGATCCCTACCTCAACACATGAGGCCCAATCCTAGCTGCATAAGATTGGATTGGAGAATGACTCATGGTGCTGTACATTTAACACTCCCTCTCAATGAGGGAGACATTCTCTGCCATACCAAGCTAGTCTTGGAAGTATCTGAACCAAGGAAAATTTTAAGAAACCCCCCTAAATTTCTATATAAAATAATTGGGAAAATCCCCGTGATATATAGGAAAATATAAAGGCTATTTTATCAACGTTATATTATGTATGTATAATTTTTTGGCGAATCTCTTGTTGAATTATATAATCTTATAAAATCTTGGTGAATATTTCATTAAATTATAAATCCTTATAAAATATTGGTGAATCTTTCACTAAATTATAAAACCTTCTAAAGTCTTGGTGAATCTTTTACTAAATTATATCAGGTCTTGGGGGAAAATTTCATCTGAGGTGATGAGATTCTTAACTTTCCTAGATGCAAATGGTTTGTTATAAGACCTGATAGTAAATACCAACTTTCTTTCTCGTGTGGATATTAAGCAACTTGCAAAATGAGATTCAACCCATAAAATATGGATGAATGTAACACCGATTTGACCATGATTAATAAAGGGAAAAAGAGCCCCTAGAAATTGCCATTTCTGGAAATCGGGGGCAAATGGGAGATTCGTCGAAATTTTTGTGGGTGAACAAAAGTTTAAATCAATTTTTAGAGGGGATAATTTTTTTTTATCTTGGCTACCCTTTCTAAATTTAGTGGGGCTAAACTCCTATTCATGAAAATCAAATAAATAAATTGTGGGTTAATCATACTTAATGGGTGTTTAACAAAAAATAGCCCATTAAAAATGTAAAATCTCTTAATTTAGCACATGGGATAAGATTATCCCTTAAAATTTTATATGATCTGAACTTCATCACTGATAGAGGATTTGTTAACACATTTGCATTCTGATCATCAATAGCAATGTATTGAAGTTTCATTGTACCTTTCTGGACCATGTCTCTGATGAAGTGATACTTCATTTCAATGTGCTTCGACTTATCATGAAAGACGTGGTTTTCAGAAAGCTTGATGCGGATTTGATTGTCACACCGAATGAATGTAGACTCAAGCTTCTCACTGAATAACTTAGCAAGTAGCTTCCTAAGCCACACTACTTCTCGGAAGGCAGTACTAGCAGCAATATACTATGTTTATGTAGTACTCTAGGCTACCGAGCCTTGCTTCCTGCTAGACCAATAGATCATAGCAGAACCCAAGATAAAAAAATAGCCGAATGTACTCTTTCGATCAACAATGATGCCACCCTAATCAAAGTCAGTAAAAACAACCCTCCACTCAAGGCATGTCCGAGTCCATAAGAAATCGTACCTCCAAGGTACCTAAGCACATGCTTAGAAGCAACCGAATGTTTGTGTCTCATATCAGACTTACACCGACTCAAAATGCTCACATCATAACATATATTTGGTCTTGAGTGTATCAAGTATGTAACACCCCTGGTTTGAAACCCATAGTCTGATTATGCCAAGTTGTAACTACAGTTATAAATGCCTACAAGGATGAACATATTGTATTTTGTAAATATGAATACTAAAAATCCACAACTAGTTGTGTTGAGGAAGTACGCTGAAAACATAGGGGACTTTTGTATTCACGAGAGACAGTAACATGGTTAGATGTCTTAGGTGGGAGACTATGTTATGACCCTATTAAATATTTAAGCCCCTAAAGCTGTCCCAATTCTTAAACCCATTTAAATGACTTTATAATATATTTATAAAATCATAATTATTATTTAATTATGATTAAGTGGGGAGAGAGAGAGAACCCACGTGGTTCTAAAATTGCATGCATGAATTAGGCATGGACGGGAAAAGTAATAGAGGACCATTATGTGCGAATGTAATGGAAGAAGATGGAATTCGTAGAGAATGTACCATGCCTGGGTATGTCAAAGAGAACAAGGGAGAAAATTATTATCCCAGAATGAAAACTGAAATTAATCCTTGATCCTATCATCCAATTTGTTGATAAATTCCTTTTGTTTTTCCTCTGGTTGAACCTATGGAATGGAAATGGTGTAAAAAATTCTTTTAGTGGAATTCTAAGAATAGATGTAGTGATGGGTTTCACTATGGTTCTAGTTAGAACGAAGCTAAGGGAAGGGATTCCACAATTGGCATGGATTTGGTAACATACCAGTAAATCATGTTTTCTAAGTGAGGAAATCCTGAGAGAAACTTGGAATTGGTGAGAAGTCTGTCTAGTGAATGCACAAGTCTCAGCTCGGGGGTGGTGTTATGCTAAGAGATTAATGAGTAGAACTAACTACGGTTGGGTGGAGCGTGGAAGCCACACATTTAGTTTCCAATTCAAGTGTTCAACAAATAAGTATATTTCATGAGAATGGTGTATTAACTTTCAATAATAATTTGTGATAAAAAATTGCCATGGTTTTCTATTTAAATTTATGGGTCTATAATTGAAATGTTTATTGAAAATATGTCGAAGAGTATAATGCCAGAAAAATATTCTGAATGGATAAATACGTAGGAATCCCATTCATATTGTTATTTTTTCTTAAGTTGCATCATTATTTGCAAATAGTTAAATTTTATTTCAAAGGAATGTGTTAGATTTCTAATTAAGTGTGTATTCATGTTCTTACTCGGTATATTTTTAGTTAAATGATATGATTTAATGCACAGTTCAAACTCACGTAGGATAAAAGACAACTAAAACGCCCCTCTTTTCCAGCAATTTTTTAACAAAAACAGGTGAAAATTGTTCCTAGAAATTTCTATTTCAGCAATTTTGCAATTTTAGCAATCGTGTTTGTATGTCCTATACTAAATTCCCAATTTTAAAATGACCCATATCGTCCAAAGTGCAATTTGAACACTCCAAATTGCGATTTCAGCAACAATTTTTCTGTCGGATTTTGGCAAGGCAAGGGTGTTTTAGTTAGCATTTATACTGCTCTTTTAAAAAGAGTTAAGTGAAATGTTTATTTATACAATTATTTCATAAAAGAATATATTCTTACTTTTCATATGGTTGGAGGAAAATAATTCCTAAATTTTCAAATAATATCTTTGAAACGAGTACCAAATAAGTTTTTACTACGCAATGAATGCTCATGTCCTAATTTGTCTTAATAGTTGAGTTAAAAACGAAACTATGTGTTAAACTTGCTTATAGTGCTTTGCATTAACAGGAAATTTGTAAACCATAAGTTGGTTTGGTATTTAAAACCACAGGCAGATTTGGTTTATTAAAACCACATGATGATTTGGTTTATTTGAAAAATACTAAATGATTATGTCAAAGCTCCAAAGTAGAGTGACTTTTTAAGTCTTAAATTTTGTTTGTTAATTAATTTGTCAACTAAACATGTGTTAAAGGGCATGTCTTTACATGTTTTGTAATAAGTGGTATTGTTCTTTGAAAAACCATGGGCTAAAAAATTCTAATTCTAAAGACTTTGAATCGTCGAACTCTAAGTTCAACTTTAATTATTTTATTAAAACCATGAACCAATTATGAGTGCAATTGGTTTTTAATTTATAAGTATTGGAATGAAAGGATTATATATAAAATTCAATGAGTTGAATTAATATTAAATATGAAATACAATATGGAAATTACATTTTATATTAAGAAATATTGGCAAATATTTTCCTAAATAAATTATGGAAACCCCAAATTGCAGTTCACAATTGTTACTCTGTAGTAATTTCCTATCTAATTTATGGAAATCCCAACTTCTAGTTCTTAGCAGTATATTGCCTAGTAAGTAAGTTTAAATGAACATGTTGGAAATAAGGTTTATGTTCTTGTTTTAAATGCATATAATGAGAAAATTTTAAGTACAAAATTATATTTCCTAAACTTTCATGTCAACGGAATTCATATTGGATAATTCCTACAAAGTATTTACTAACGAGGAAGTACTTACTGCAAAGTACTTACCGTGATGCTTTTACTCCGCAGTAAGTATAAATATATATTACTCCGCAGTAATTCTAAATACATATATACAAAATAATATAGTGTCACAACCACGACATGCACCCAATTTTTTTATGGTCTGTCGAGACATGCGACACCGCTTGGAAGCTTCCCAAGGGCATGGCCAACTCAGGCACAATCTCCAGCAGAGTACGCCTAACCAAACTTGTGGAAATTTCAACACTTAAACAATTTAACACTTATCTCCTACACTCATTTACTTAGCACGTTTTCTACTTTGAAGCTTTCAATTCCATAGTTGCATCAAGTAAATAATAAAGTGCATTCATCCACAGAAATACAAGTAAACATGAGACAAGATTGGGTGGGGTGTCGAACTAGCTAACCTCCGTAAATATTTCATACAATACAAAATCTTACAATCATGGAGTTTCCGAACTGTGCAGAGCTCTTGGTATGCGCACAAATTGCTAACACACTGAATTTACAAAGATCACAAAGAAGAAAATGAGTTGACCCCTCTGCGACTGTCGACTGTCTGCAACCCTTGCTACTGCTGCTGAACTGACTCTATTTTGGCCCAACGAGTGTGCATGTTTTTGCCGAACTGACTGCACTCTCTCTCTACAACCATGATGCAACTCTTAGCCAACTGTGCGAAGTGCTTCTATGCCCTACAGAACTTGGAGATCCTCCCTAGTTCACAGCTACTTGCCTTCACAATCCTTGTATGCCTTTCTTCTTCATTTGAATTAGCCTTTTTACAGGCTTGATGCTTGGGAGGGTGCAACCCACAAGTTGGGAGCACCCTTTCTTAGCCCCCACGCCAAGCGTCGGCTCCTTCTAAGCGTTCCCCCATCCACACATCGGCCACCTCGGCAATGGTATTTTTTCCTCGGGCACCTCGTAACTTTGGTCCATTTGGGCATTCCTCCGTCGAGTCGTGTGGGTACTTTCCCCACTTCTTCAACGTGTCTGCCACTTTGGTCCATCTACCGTGTGTTTTCCTTGGTCCGTTGTTGGTCCACACCTGTGTTATCCATCGGGCTTTCAAACCGTCTTGTTTGCCGAGCTTTCAACCCAATCTAAGCGTGGATCTTCCATCATTTTATGGGTGATGAGATTCTAACCCGAGCTCGTTGCTCTGGATCCCAATACAAGTTCAGTGCCCTGGCTTCCAACATGATTTCGTCTCATGATTCCAACATGAGTTCGTCTCAAGCTTCTAACACGAGTTCTTGTGTTGGATTCCAACTCGAGCTACATGAGGAGCTACCATCCCAAGTTGTGCTTCGTCCGTGTGTTAACCATCCAACATACCGCCAAGGTTCCACACTCGTTGGATTGCCAAGCTTCACTTGGTTGAGTGTGGGCTTCATTGGTGGGAACGCGTCCTTGCATGGTCCACGCGCCCTGCCTGTGTTCCGCCGCATGGATAAGTGCCCCACTTGCTAAGTCTTCTCATTGACTGAACTTCGTTTTTCCCAACCGGGTGCCCACACCAGCCTCTTGGGTGGGACCACTTGGCTTCTTTGGGTGTGAAGAGATGCGCTTGGTTTATGGTCATGACATATAGCTCTTTCATTGTTTTTAATAAGAAGGAAATTAAATATCTCGAATAAATATTGATTTTCCTTATTTTAAGGAAATATTTGGCATAACTCACTCTGTCATCGCTCACTTGTCAAAACTCACTCTATCATGTCTCACTCGTTGAATCTAACTAAGTCATAGTTCACTCATCGAAGCCAAAACTTATTTTGGTCGACTATTCATATTTAGTAAAAATAATAAATTATGGGTATTGATATGGGTGCATAGTTATATGTTTTATTTATGTTGAAGTAAATTTTGTTTAATCAATAAATATAAACATATTCCATATGCCAACGTTGTCTAAGTTATTTATTTTATGTCAAAGTTAATTTTGTTTAATTAATAAATAAAAACATATTCCATATGCCAACCTTGTCAAAGTTATTTATTTATGTCGAAGTTAATTTTTGTTTAATTAATTAATATAAACATATTCATATGCCAACCTTGTCAGAGATATATTTATGTCAAAGGTCTTTATTTATATCTAATATAAATTTGTAAAAATATCACAATATAAACAAATTTCATATGCTAAAGATCGTATAATCAGCTTAGTATTGGACTGTTTGGTGGTTTTTGAAAACCACGGGCTAAATTAGTTATGCAAAATAGAAATAAGGTTTATGTCGAAGCTTAGATTTGGCTTTGTTAATATTCCTTGCATGAATGGTATTTATGCTTGAAAAACCATAGGTTGCATTAAGCTAAATACCATGGGTTTTATGGATAAGGAATTGGATATCAAATTTCCTACACTAAAATATTAATAATTATTATCATAAAAAATTTAGGAGAACCATAGTGTGCAGTTCCTATGCATGGTTCTTAGAATGCAGATGTTACTATGTAAGCTTCCACTAATTATTTCCATATATTCTATGCATTCAAATGAAAACGTTACGCATATCTTATATATTTGCATATATGAAATGTGCATGTAGCTAATGATCATTAATATATTTCATCATTTAAAAGAAAAAATTGTGTATTAAGTCTACTGTGACATTGGGTGTGTTACCAATTGGTATCAGAGTTGAAGCTATAGCTCTCGAACCTTAGGGTGATTGGTTTGCTTTCTGAAAGAAAGTGTATACATAAATGTATCTATTGTATTATCGAATGAGCTAATTAATAGTTCATGATGGTCAAAGTAGTTGAGGTTACAATTCTTTTACTTACATGGTTACCTTCTAAACCATGTATGGTTATCTTGCATGGTAAAGGATGGATTAATTTAGTTTCCATTTGGTTAATCGTGAAAAGTCAATATTTTTGAATAATCTAAAAAATTCAAGAAAAACTTGATGTTTAAGAACATATATGTATTATGATTCTAGATAGAAATATAATTTTTGAGTATTGAAATTATTAAAGAAGCTTTTGCAAGTAGAGACCAAACATGAGTTTGTCACCTTGTAGGAATGTTATGTACCTTCTCAGCTTATCAAATTCTATATATATAGATTATAATGGTTCATGTTTGTGCATGTAACTGTACAATGGAAATTTAATTGCAACTATAAGATTATTTTTCTCCTCAAGGTGTGAAGCTCTAGAACTATCTATAATTGGAAAAATAATTTTCTCAAGCGAGAAATTGTTGCTTTATGTTGTATGTTTCTGATTTATTGTATGATAATGACTGTATAAGGGATTTATCCTTAAATCCTAAATTGTACGAGACTTGGTTGTTGCCTAAAGTCTCTAGTAGACCTTGTCCTAGAGTTTTCATGATTGTTCCTTGGTTAAATCCAATTGATTATTGTGTATGGTCATTATTTTGTAACATGTCTCTAGTTGTCCTTGTAACCGTATTCAAGGATAATTTTAGGGGCAAAATGTATCCCATGGGCTATTTTTCCATGTTTTTATCCAAAAAAAGATTCGCCAATTTGCATTTTTCGAAGCCCCGTTTCCCCGAGTTTTGATGGGGTAAACGTTTTTCACTCTAAAAATTGCCAAATTATTATGTAAACTATATAAAATCCTTAGAAATTGAAATAATTTTAAAAAATATCACCAAATATTTTATAGTTGACATTTTAAGAATTGGTAAGATTCACCAAGGTTTATACACTTTTAAATAAGTATGGGTCCTTAAAATTATCCCTGATCATATTCTTGAAACAATTAATTATTTTCTGGTGGATGTTGGTGGTTGTTGTAAAAATCAGAGCTAATGGTGAATGGTGTATGCACCAACCCAGATGGAATTCCTATGCACTGGAAATAGTGGTGTGTATCACTATTGTATTTTCATAAGGAATCCAGGGAAGGCAACTGCATTGTTTGACATGGATCTGGTTATAGACAATCTCTTGACATGTAGAGTAGCATGTGTTTCTTGTATTTATCTGTCTTCACGATTTGAATAGATTAGATCATTGTCATATGCATAGATCAGATAACCTATTGGATTACATTTAAATTCATAAGAAGGTTGTTTGGTTTGTCTGTTCGAAGCATGCTAACCTATCCTTAGTTTTTCTATCCATTGTTGTATTGCTTGTACACTGGTGTTCCCTCAAGTCTCCAACTGGTAGTAGGTTGGGATATGTCAAATGGTTTTAGTGATTAGTTAAATGCTTGAATGCGTGAGTGTGTTTGACATTCTTTAGAGTGCATTGATGCATGCATGTGTTAAGAATGTTGATGCTTGTTTCAATTACGACATGTTGTAGTCAAGGAAAATCTGAGATGGATAATCATGGATATTTATCATAATCAATTGTCATCAAGGTGTATGAATATGGAGATCTGGTGATTGATCAATTGCATTTGTTATTGAATTTTGAAATGTATTACCTACAGTGAATGATTCAACAACTTAGTTACTCATGACTGGTTTATTCTTGTGCTCTATTTTTTAGTAATGCCAGAGTTGCACAGCGGGTCTGACAAGTGTTGGAAAATGCATAAGTTGTATATGCATGCACTCCATTGCACTTTTAATTTTTTATGAAAGAATCATTTTCATGGTATTATGATCAGTTAGAATAATCCTTCTATTTGAGTATGAGTGAATACTAGTATATGCATTCAGAGTGGTATATGTAGCTAAATTTTTTGAATGGCTATGTATTACCGAATGGTATGTTGAATGCCAAACGATATATGTCTATTTGACAAGGTGTTCTTATCGTGTTGAGTCTTTCGTGATTGCTTGTGGCATGTGCATGGACTGTGTCTTAATTTTTTATGATAGTATGTGACTTGTGTTTGGTTTATGATGGAGTCCTTAGTGAGTATTTGAAGCTTATGATTGGTTTGTGTTTAAGTCCAATGATATATGGCCATATTGAACGGCTAGTTAAATTCTTTAAACAGACCTATCACTGAATCTATCTATACAAGAATGGTTTATGTTGATACAATAGTGGAATGTTGTTATTTAATGGAAATTAGTATAATTGCATAATTATATATATATGAATGGAATATTAAATATGCAAGAGATTCTTAAACAACTGTAAGTGTTTGTTGGATGTTTTCTTAATAAGAATGATGCACTCACATGTTTTGGTGCAGGTCTGAATGTTTGAATTCTTGTTCATTGTGTTGTGTGAGCTATAAATGAATTGTTAATACTTTTATGCTTATGCTTACTTATGAAAAGTTAAAGATAACAATATGTTGCTAACTGAGATAAGTTGTTGGCTTATTATAAATTGTTAACTACTATTATCTCGTAAAGTTGTTAATTGGTTATGACTTGTCACTGGTAGTTAACTAAATTTATTTGATGTGATTTATTTGTATGAATCTAATGTTATTTCATGTAAGTGATGCAGAGAATGAAATTGCAAAACTAATACTTTGGATGCAGAGAAAGAGATTTGATGTAGGGGCATTGGGGCCTAGGCAGAGTAGTTGAAGTTGACTGACATGAAGGCTGACTAGAGGGAGTACCGACAACCACTGGTGCGGAAGAGCATATTGGTTGTCGAAGTCAATGAGTCGAGCAGGAGTAGTCGAGATGCGATCAATAGAAGATGCAAAAGTTCGAGAGTCGACATGTCCAAGGTCGACAGATGACAGGGTTGTAGTGAAAGACGTTGAGGGTCGACATGTTGTCGAACCACGACCCCGACAGGCTTTGGGAATAATACTTAAAGCATGAAGATAAGCCGACGGGTATGTCGAAGGATGATGAAAGACAGTATGGTCGAAGTCGTGACAGGACTGACTACTGCAGTAGTGTTAGAAGTGTGTCAGAAGGATGCGTAGAAGTCAAGCAGAGCACTTGGTAGCCATTCGGGGTCGTTAAGGATGTTATGAGTAGTTATTGTAGGTGGTTGCGATAGTGACAGATGTCACCACAGGTGGAGGTTGTGCAACAAGACAGAGGTGCTGACAACTACAAGTCTACTGGATCTGATGGATTCGGCGGACAGAGGAAGCATATCTCAAGGGTCAGAGTGATCTCAGGAACAACAGCAGCAGAGTAGAAGACTTGTGCGCAGAGCATAGAGAAAGGGAGTTCAGTCAGTAGAGTTCGATCAACAGAGGATCGAGGGAAGAGTTTGGAAGTGGATTTGTAGATTGGATATGACAGTCACAAATGATCCGAACGGGGAGAGACTAAATCCATATATAGCTCAGAGTTCCACAGTCAACCAGGAGAGGGTGAAGGTCAACACACTGAGAGAGCACACCATTTACTTTTGTATTGTAATAGGCTAAGGTCGACATAGTTAGTTGTTTACATTCCTTGCAATTCGCATTATAACCGATTGATTAACTAATAGAAGCCATTTCTAGAATCCTGTATACATCCAGTTCATGTGAACATGTGGATGTGTCGTGTGTTATTGTTAAGAAAGAACCCTTTCCGGGTGACCTTGCGCCAGTTGGTATCAGAGCCCGGAAGTGAGTCCGGTTGAGTTGAAGCATCCTCTGAGCAGGAGAGCCTCAGTTTTTACCACCACTGGAAGTGAAACCAGTGTCGAGTGTGTTTACAGCTCCAACTGTAGTTGGGTAGAGTTGTGCACGACTTGTGGAAGTATGGTTACGATTGGACGAGGGAGTTTCAACTGAGGTTGAAAATGGCTCATAGAGGCATTAATGTTCGAGGAGTTGGACGAAGAACGCGTGGCGCAGTGGTCACAGTAGATCCTGAAATGTTAGTCGAGTGCATGCGAACAATGCATAGCTTAACTAATGAAGTCACAGTGATCAAAGAAAGTCAAAGACGTGGATGCCTTCTTGATGCGTTAGACCACAAAGACGAGGAGGTCAAAGAGGTGGAAGCATGGGAAGAAGTAGTCGAGGAACCAGAAGACAAACTCATAAAGCTTCTGACGGATATGAGAGGTTGGCAAAGATGGATGTATGTACCTACTCAGGAAGTCTGCATGCAGAAGACTTGATCGACTGGTTCAAAGATATGGACAAATACTTTGACATAGAGAAAATCGAGGATCCCAGGCGGGTAAAGATTGCATGTATGAGATTGAAGGGTCACGCCTCATTGTGGTGGGACAATGTGCAGGCTGACAGAGTCAAGAAGGGAAAGGAGAAAATCAAGTCTGAGGACAGGATGGTCACCAAACTGAAAGGGAATTTCTTTCCAGGTGAGTATGTGATTTCCTTGTTCTGGAAATTGCAGAACTTTCAACAAAAAGAGATGACCGTGAAAGAGTACACGGAATATTTCTACAGATTGTCGATAAGGTTGGGACAAACTGACAAAGGAGAAGAAGCTATTGCTAGATACATGAACGACTTGAAATGTGTGATACAGGACAAGTTGAGTATGTCAAGATTTAGAGCGGTTGGTGATTCCTATCAACTAGATCTAAAGGAAGAAGAGAAATTGTCGAGGAAATCCGTAGCGACTAGATAGGATGACTGGTTAGGGTGCGAAGATTGTTTCCATGAAGGGTCAAAGTAGTGGAACCAGGAGAGAATCTATCAAAGACAATCGACAGAAAGAAGGGACATTGACAAGGGAGAAGACGCAAGAAAACTGATGCTATGGTCGTGAGAACCACGATCGAGGTTCGTCTGGTCGAAGTGGTCCATCCAACAGAAAAGCAGATGATAGACCAGCCATAGTTTGCTACAAGTGTCGAGGAGTCAGCCACAAGGCATATGAATGCCCAGAGAACCTACATGTTGCAGAGTAGTCAAAACCTAGATGTCGAAGAGAAGAATAAGTTGACGACAGGGAGGAGTCGATATCCGACAACAGTGAAAGTGGGAAAAGAAAGAGTCGCACCATGATAGCTAGCAAAGCATTAGTTTAGGATGACCAACGAGATGAGAAAGAACCACCACAGCAAAAGGCTATCTTTCAAACCAGAGTGCGGATCGACGATTGGCGTTGCAAGACCATAGTTGATGGTGGCAGTACGGAGAATCTTGTGTCGACAGAGGTCATTGATAAAGTGGGATTGAAGTGTCGGGAACACCCGTGCACATATAAGATCTCTTGGTTGCAGAAACAACACCATGTGAAGGTGACCAGACAGATCCTAATTAAATTCAAGGTTCGAAAGCTTGAAGACAGTGTACTGTGCGACATAATCCCAATGGACGCATCTCATATGTTGTTAGGGAGGCCATGGCAATATGATCAGAATATCATCTATGATGGTCAAGCCAACACAGGAACGGTGTGGAAAAATAGCATGCAGAGAACTCTGAAGCCGAAACACAAGGATCAAGACAACTGTAGGCAGGGCGAGAGCAACTATTGGGAGAAGCGAGTGCTGATGTGTTCAGCAAAAGAATTCCTCGCAAAAGAGGAAAATAAGTCGGGATGTTTCACCATCATTCCGAAGGGACCATGTGTCGAGAGGTCAACAATGGAGGGAATTTCGGTCGAATTCGAAAAAGATGCTCTACAAGTTCAGGAGCATAGTCGTCGATGAGGCACTGATGGGATTGCCACCGACAAGGAGCATATCCCATCAAATCGACTTGATTCCAGGATTGATTTTTCCAAACAAGGCACCGCATATAATGACTCTAGTAGAGGGTCAAGAACTCAATCGACAGGTATAGGAGTTGTTGGACAAATGATTGATCAGAGAAATTTGGAGTCCTTGCGCAGTACTAGTGCTTGCACAGTACCAGTGGCATTAGCGCTAAAGAAAAGTGAAGAATGGAGGATGTGTACAGATTCCAGAGCCATCAACAGGATTAGGATCAAGTAGCGGTTTCCATTGTTTAGAATGGATGACTTGATGGATTGCCTGAGTGGAGCAAATTAGTTCACAAAGATCAAACTGAAGAGTTGTTATCACCCGATTCGGGTTAGAGAAGGATATGAATGGAAGACAACATTCAAGACGAAGGAAGGGCTATATGAGTGGTTAGTCATGCCATTCGAATTGACTAATGCAACCAATACGTTCATGCGATTGATAAATGAGGTACCGAAACCATTCTTGGGAAAGTTTGTCATAGTCTACCTAGACGACATTCTGATTTTCAGTCGAACCAAGACAGAGCACTTGGAGCACATTCGACAGGTATTGCAGAAGTTGTAGGAAGAGAAGATGATGGTGAACTTGCAAAAGTGTTTCTTCATGAAGTAAGAACTTGTGTACTTGGGATTTGTAATCTCGGGTAAAGGGTTGGTGATGGACCCAGAGAAGGTGAAGGAAATATTGGATTGGCTGGAACCGATAAGTGTGACTGGAGTAAGGAGTTTCCATGGACTTGCCAGTTTCTACAGGAAGTTCATCTGGGGATTCATTTGGATTTGTACACCTTTGAAAGAGTGCATGAAAAAAGGGGAGTTTAAGTGGATGGAAGTTTCCCAAAGAGCTTTCGACAAGTTGAAGGAAGAGGTCACTGAGAGACCAGCATTAGCGCTCCCATATTTTGATAAATTTTTCCAAGTCGATTGCAATGTGAGTGGGATGGAAATTGTAGTAGTGTTGAGCCAGGAGGGCCGACCAATTGCATTCTTCAGTGAGAATTTGGGTGATGCGAAGCAAAAATATTCAGTCTATGACAAGGATTTATATTCTATTTTCCAAGGATTGAAGAAGTGGAGGAATTATTTGTTGCCCAAGGAATTTTTGTTGTACACAGATCACCAAGCACTGAGGTATTTTAATAATCAGTTGAAGTTGAATCAGTGGAACATGAAATGGGTCGAGTTCCTACAAGGATATATTTTCATGTTGCGACATAAGTCGGGCAAGTCGAATAAGGTTACCGACATGCTGAGTTGAAGAGTTCCATTGCTGAACACGATGAGAGTTCAGGCAACATGAATAGAGTCAGTGAAGGAAGAGTATGCGATCGATGAGGATTTTGTGAAAGCATGGGAGGCTTGTCATGAACCTTGGAGTGTCGACATAACTCCATACTTGGATTATTTTATCCAAGAGGGATACCTGTTCAAGGGAAAGCAGTTGTGTATTCCCAGAGGATCTATCAGGGAGAACCTAAACCGAGAATTGCATAAAGGCAGATTAGCAGGTCATTTTGGCATTGACAAGACCAGGGCATTGGTCGAAGAAAAGTATTATTGGCTAGGAATAACAATAGATGTCGGTAAGTGGGTATGACAGTGTTGAGTTTTCCAGTTATAAAAAGAAACAAGATAGAATACGGGGTTGTATACACCATTTCATGTACCAAATACCCTGTGGGAGGACGTAAGCATGGATTTTATGTTAGGATTGCCGAAGACGCAGCAAGGAAGTGACTCAATCTTTGTTTTAGTTGACATATTTTCAAAGATGGCGCACTTTATTCTGTGTCGGAAGACAAGTGACGCCACAAGAATTGTTGTTCTATTCTTCAAGGAAATAGTTAGATTGCATGGGTTTCCAAAGAGTATCACGTTGGACAGAGATACCAAGATTATGGGGCATTTTTGGAGAACGCCATGGAAGAAACTGGACACAAGGTTGAAGTTTAACTCAACATATCATCTGCAGATAGACGAAAAAACTGAGGTGGTGAACAAAAGTTTAGGAAACCTTTTGAGATGTTTGATGGCCGTCAGACCTAAGCAGTGGGAAAATGTATTGGCGTGACCAGAATTCGCATACAACAATTATGTGAATCGGTCGACAGGTTTGAGACCATTCCATATTTTTCAAGGATGAATCCTACACAGAGTGGTATATTCGGTCGAGTTTCTGACAAAAATCAGAAAAAGCGCGGGTGCAAAATCATTTGCAAAAAATATGAAATAAGTTCATGAACATGTGCGAAAGCGCATGGAGAAGAGTAATGTGGCATACAAGTTAAGAGATGATAGGAAGAAGAGGATACAGTCATTCAACGAAGGAGACTTAGTCTATGCACATTTGTGGAAGGAGAGATTTCTGTCAGGAACATATAACAAGCTGAAGCTGAAGAAGATTGGACCATGTAAGATTCTGAAGAGTATTTCGGACGATGCTTATATGTTGGAGCTGCCGAAGGACTTAAACATTTCACCAATGTTCAATGTCTTATATCTTACAAGTTTGAAGAAGGTTCAAGCAACAGAAGTGTGGAAGTGTCGAACATTGACTAGACAATGCATATTTCAAACCGACACAAGGAGGAAATCGTAGAAGTAATCAAGGAATGCAAAGTCGGGCATACGTGCAGTTCGTGAAAGAAGGAATACTTAGTGCGATGGAAGGATGATGAGTTGCAGGAAGTGACATGGATTTCCGAAGGAGAATTCAGGAGACTAACAGAGCAGTCGAGTTCTTTTTCACCTGGGGAGTCTGATGTAAGGGCATTGGGACCTAGGCAGAGTAGCTGAAGTTGACGAACATGAAGGCCGACCAGAGGGAGTGCTAATGACCACTGGTGCAAAAGAGAAGATTGGATGTCGAATTCAATGAGTCAGGAATGAGCAGACAATACGCGGTTGACATAAGATGCAAAAGGTCGAGAGTCGACATGTTGTCGAACCACGACACCAACAGGTTTTGTGCATAAGCCTTAAAGCATGAAGAGAAGCTGACAGGTATGTCGAAGTTTGATGAAAGATAGTATGGTCGACATCGTGATAGGACCGACTACTGTAGTAGTTTCAGAAGGATGCGCAGAAGTCAAGCAGATTGCTTGGTAGTCATTCGGGGTTGCTAAGGAAGTTATGAGCAGTTATTGCAAGTGGTTGGGATCATGATAGATGTCGCTATAGGTGGAGGTTGTGCAGCATGGCAGAGGAAATGACAACTACAGGTCTCCTAGATCTGATGGATTCGACGGACAGAGGAAGCGTGTCTCGGGGTTCGGAGTGATTTTGGGAACAACTGCAGCAGAGTAGAAGACTTGTGCACCGAGCATAGAGAAAGGGAGTTCAGTCAGTAAAGTTTGATGAACAGAGGATGGAGAGAAGAGTTTGGAAGTGAAGTTGTAGATTGGATAAGACAGTCACACATGATCTGAACAGGGAGAGACTGAAGCCATAGCTCAGAGTTATGCAACGAACCAAGACAGGGTGAAGGTCGACACACTAAGAGAGCACACCATTTACTTCTGTATTGTAATAGGTTGAGTCCGACATAGTTAGTTGTTTACATTCCTTGCATTTCGCATTGTAACCGATTGATTTGAAGTAATAAAAGCCATTTATGGCATCCTGTTTACATCCAGTCCATGTGAACGTGTGGTTGTGTCGTGCGTTATTGTTAAGCAAGAACCCTTACCGGGTGACCTTGCGCCAAGATTGCAATATTATATTTCTTTGGGGTCATCCAGAGGTTCTTCATCATGTTTGATTAAAGAATGTGGCACAAATAAAGAATAAAAAAAAATTGCTCAAGCCTTGAGGAAGAAAGAAGATATCTTCACCCTATCCTTGATTTAATATTGAAAATAATTTCTATAGGAGATAATATGCAGAAAATGTTTTTATTTTGAAAAGATACTTAAGCTACAAGTCCAACCAACATGTCACACACTTTAAAGGAATGGACAAATTCCTGGTGTTTCAGTGACGAGAAGTCAGTCGTGTAAAATGATATGTTTTTAGTTTTATGATAATACAATTTGATAAATGTATGATACTTATGAGCTTTGCTAGCCATTTTGTGTTTATCAGGTATATGTGCAACCTGGTGCTTGCATATTGAAGAAGAGAAATGAATAAAGGAGAAAATATAAGGAAGAAGAAGACTATGCAAGCCACGGATGAGTTTCCTTTGGCCGATTTCATTGAGGATATGATTCCTCTGATTAAATTTATGTAAGATGAGGATGGGTTTTCCTCAGCAGATTGCATTGAGGATGTGTTTTCCTCTAATTAAAACTATGCAAAGTTGAGGTTGGGTTTTCCTCAGTCGATTGCATTGAAGATGTGACTTCTCTAACAGAGTAGAAGACTTTACAATGTGTTGCAGTATAATAAATTAATAAAATAATTATAAATTAATAAAAACCCTCACCTACTAACAAAATCCAGAGGGAGGGAGAGGCAACCAGTCTAACGAATGAACCTAATAATAATAAGAACAACAACAACAACAACAATAATAATACAATAAAAGTGATTGATGATGTGGTATTTATGATGATCCTGATAGCTAAGAAACCATTGAGAAAACCATGAGGAGCACCTTGGTTTGTAAGTCCTATGTATAGATTTCAAATATGAAGTTTCGTAGCCGGAAGATGAACAAGGTTTGGGTGATCCTTTTATGCGCACACTGAATAACACTAGAGGAAGGAATACATTCCTGGTTTTGTGTGGGACAAATAATGTGGATCCAAACATTGATAAAGACTAAGCGAATCGAGCACCTGCATTTCAAAAAGAAAGAGAACAAGGAGCAGCGAAGCCATAGTTTTGGAGCTCTAGATTGGGACAAGACTAAGAGGTGGAGCTATTACTCTTTTCTTTTTATTTGTGTTATTTTATTTATAGGAACAAAAGGTTGTTGAAATGCATGTTATAGCTAAAAATTTGTTGTGTTTATTTTTGTTGAAATAAACAATGAATGCTGAAATAGTTAAATATATGTAAAAATAAATAAAGATGATTGGAGTCATCTATATGCATATGCTAATTTAGGCATGATGTGCATGGAAGCATTTTGAGTAAAGCTTGAAAATTGTTGTTCATTTAAGTAAATGAGATGACTGATTTTTATTATGTTGACCTAATCAATGTGTTGTAATTGATTTTAGAGGGAAAAAAAACTTATGTTGGAAGCTAGTTGTGATTGTTCTAAAAGTTAAAGAGGAGTGGGACAAGCTCCTGTTGTTGTCATCAGAAACAACATAATGAAATATGTCATAGTTTCGTGAACCAGATTCATCTTTGAAGAAACAAATTGAAAGGTAAAATGATGGGACAACCTTGCAAAGTTTTGAAAATTTGATGTATGAAAGCATTGTATAAATGTAAATAAGCATTAGAAAACTGAGGACAGTGTAAACTTTAAGGGGGAGGGGAATGTAACACCCCTTGTTTTAAACACCTTGTCTGACTATGCCAACTTGTAACTACAGTTATAAATGCCTACAAGGATGAACATATTATATTTTGTAAATATGTATACTAAAAATACACAACTAGTTGTGCTGAGGTGGTACGCTAAAAAGATCAGGGACTTTTGTATTCACCAGAGATAGTAAGGGGGTTAGATGTCCTAGTTGGGAGACCATGTTATGACCCTATTAAATATTTAAGCCCCTAAACTTTTCCTAAGTCTTAAACCCATTTAAATGACTTTATAATATATTTATAAAATCATAATTATTATTTCATTATGATTAAGTTGGGAGAGAGAGAGAGAGAAACCACGTGGTTCTAAAATTGCATGCATGAATTATGCATGGAGGGGAAAAGTAATAGTGGATCATTCTGTGTGAAGGTAGTGGAAGAAGCCGAAATTCAAAGAACATTTCCCATACTTGGGTATGTCGAAGAGAACAAGGGAGAAAATTATTATCCCAAAATGAAAACTGAAATTAATCCTTGAACCTGTGAGCCAATTTGTTGATAAATTCTTTTTTTTTTTCCTCTGGTTGCATTTGTGAAATGGAAAATGGTGTAAGAAATTATTTTAGTGGAATTATAAGCACAGATGCAATGATGGGTTTCACTGTGGTGTTAGTTAGAATGAATCTAAGGAAAGGGATTGCACAGTTGGCATGGCTTTGGTAACATACCAGTAAACCATGTTTTCCAAGTGAGGAAATCCCGAGAGAAACCTAGAATTGGTGAAAATTCTATCCGGTGAATGCAGAAGTCTCAGCTCGAGGGTGGTGTTCTACTAAGATATTAATGAGAAGAACTACCTATGGTTGGGTGGAGCATGGAATCCACACAGCCAGTTTCCAATTCAAGTGTTCTATAGATAATTTTATTTCATGAGAATGGTGTTATTAAATTTCAATAATAATTTGTGATAAAAAAATTCCATGGTTTTCTATTTAAATTTATGGGTTTATAATTGAAATGCTTATTGAAAATATGTCAGTATAATGCTGGAAAAATATTATGAATGGATAAATAAGTAGGAATCCCATTCATATTGTTAATTTTTCTGAAGTTGCATCATATTTGCAAATAATTAAATCTTATTGCAAAGGCATGTGTTAAATTGCTAATTGACTGTGTAGTCTTGTTCTTATTGATCATCTCTTGAGTTAAATGACATGTTTTAACGCACAGTTGGAATATATTCTTACTTTTCATATGGTTGGAGGAAAATAATTCCTAAATATTCTTGTTTATAGTGCTTTTCATTAATAAGAAATTTGTAAACGATAAGTTGGTTTGGTTGTCATAGCCACACGCGGATTTGGTTTATTAAAACCACAAGCTGATTTGGTTTATTTGAAAAAGACTAAATGATTATGTTGAAGCTCCAAATTAGCGTGAATATTTAAGTCTTATTTAGGTGTTTGGTCTTAAGTGGTATTGTTGTTTGAAAAAACATGGGCTGAAAATTTCTAATTCTAAAGACTTCTTTTTGTCCAAGTCTAAGTAAAACTTTAATTATTTTATAAAAGCAATGAACCAATTCTGAGTGCAATTGGTTTTTAGTTTAGAAGTATTGGAATTAAAGGATTATATACAAAATTCAATGAGTTGAATTAATATTAAATATGCAATACAATATGGCAATTACTTTTAAGAAAGATTGACAAATATTTTCCTAAGTAAATTATGGAAAACCCAACTTGAAGTTATGTTGTAGTACGTACTATGCAGTAATTCGTAAGTAATTCCAACTTGTAGTTATGTCGCAGTATTTAATGGGTATTAAGTAAGTTTAAATGAACATGTTGGAAATAAGGTTTATTTTATTGTTTTAAATGCATATAATGAAAAATGTTTAAGTATAAAATTATATTTCCTAAGTTATGTCAACTAAATTCATATTGGATAATTCCTACAAAGTATTTACTAACTGGGAAGTACTTACCATGATGTTTTTACAACACAGTTAGTATAAATATATATATACAAAAGAATATAGTTATTTCCTTGTTTTTAATAATAAGGAAATTAGATATATTGAGGAAATATTGATTTTCCTTATCTTAAGAAAATATTTGGCTTTTACTCGGTAGTAAGTATAAATATATATATAGAAAAGAATATAGCTCTTTCCTTGTTTTTCATAATAAGGAAATTAAATATCTTGAGGAAATATTGGTTTTCCTTATCTTAAGGAAATATTTGGCATAATTTTATAAGCTCACTCCTCAAAGGTCACTTGGTGAAGCTCACTCGTAATAATAAATTATGGATATTGATATATGTGCATAGTTATTTGTTTTATTTATGTTGAAGTCAATTTTGCTTAATAAATAAATATAAACATATTCCATATGCCAACCTTGTTGAATTTATTTATTTATGTTGAAGTTAATTTTGTTTAATTAATAAATAAAAACATATTCCATATTCCAACCTTATCGAAGTTATTTGTTTATGTCGAAGTTAATTTTTGTTTAATTAATAAATATAAACATATTCATATGCCAACCTTCTCGGAGATATATTTATGTCAAAGATAAATTTGTAATAATATCATAATATAAACAAATTTCATATGCCAAATATTGTATAATGAGCTTTGTATTGGATTGTTTGGTGGTTTTTGAAAACCATGGGCTAAATTAGTTGTGCAAAATAGAAATAAGGTTTATGTAAAAGCTTAGATTTGGCTTTGTTATTATTCCTTGCATGAATGGTATTTATGCTTGAAAAATCATAGGTTGCATTAAGCTAAATACCATGGGTTTTACAGATAAGGAATTGGATATCGAATTCCCTACACTAAAAATATTAATACCTTATTATCATAAATAATTTAGGAGAACCATAATGTGTAGTTCCTATGTCATGGTTCTTATCGTGCAAATGTTAATGTGTAAGTCATTTTTACTTCATAGGTTTTTCAATGCATTGTTAAAAGAAATTATGGGTTTTATGGATCCAGTTGAAGCTTCCACTAATTATTTGCATATATTCTATGCATTCAAATGCAAAAATTATGCATTTATTATATATTTGTATATATGAAATGTGCATATAGTTAATGATCATTAATATATTTCATCATTTAAAAACAAATTGTGTATTATGTCTAGTGTGACACTGGCTGTGTTACAAAGTACATCAACGAACCAATATGCCACTACAACAAATCACCCTTTTAGGGGTAGTTTTGCTAAACCACCCCCCCAAAAAAATTTAGGTCTTTGGGGGCAGTTCTTACCCCCCCCCCCCCAAAAAAAAAGAGTACTGACAATTGAACTATTGGGGGTGGTTTTTTTAAAACCCCTTCCCAAAGTGCAATTCTCACAATTTTTTTTTTTGCGGGGGGGGGTTGGAATGACCCTAAAAGTCCTTTTCAAGGAAATTTTTAACCCCCTCCCAAAGGTCCAAATAATTGGACTTTTGGGGGCGGTTGTTTTAAAGTCACCACCAAAAGTCATCATAATTGGGCTTTTGGGGGTGGTTGTTTTAAAGCCGCCCCCAAAAGTCATGATAATTGGACTTGTGGAGGTAGATTTAAAACAATCGCCCCCCAAAGTCCAATCATCATGAATTTTGGGGGTGGCTTTAAAACAACTGCCCCCAAAATCCCAATTATGATGACTTTTGGGGCTGGCTTTAAAAAAACTACCCCCAAAATGCATCATAGTTGGGATTTTGGGGGCGGTTGTTTTAAAGCAGCCCCAAAAAGTCATGATAATTGGACTTTTGGGGGAAGCTGTTTTAAATCCACCCCTACAAGTCCAATTTTCATGACTTTTTTTTAGGGGGGTTTAAAAGACCCACCCCTAAAGGTCATTTTCAAGATAATTAAAAAAAAAAAAATCCAAAGTGATGAGAATTTGGATTTTTGGGGCTAGTTATTATAAAATTGCCCTCAAAATTCCAATTGTCATGAATTTTTTTGGGGGGTTTTGAAAGACCCCCCTAAACGAACTTTTCAATCTGCTTTTTTAAAACCCCCCCTTAAAAGTCATGCAAATTGGACTTTTGGGAGTGGTTGTTTTAAAGCTTCCCTCAAAATTCCACTTATATTTTTGTGGGGCTAAGGTGGTGTTATTAGCACGATTTAGGATTTGTGATGTTAAGGGGTGCTCTTAGGACCACTTATATTTTGTGGTGTTAATATGGTGTTATATTTGTTAATATTATTACAAATTGTGTTATTCCTCACCCATGTCAAGAGAAATGCCACCTTTGAAAGTACCATAAAGAAGTGCTACATTATTACTTGTCACATGGACATGTACAAGTTGGATTTAATAATGTGGATTTGCACCATAAACATAAAAAATCACAAATATTATAAATAACTTAATTCAATATTTTTTATTTATTAAACAATAAATATTAATTTATGAGTTTTTGGAACACAACCATAAGAAGCTCAATTATTTACTTTTCTAATATCTAAACAATTAAATTCACATTATTCATTTATGAGGCTTTGAACCACAACAAAACAAGTTCACAAATAATTATTTTGTAAATAACTCAATTCAATTTTTCATTTTTATTAGTATTTAAACAAGTAAATACAATTGCCAAATAACAAAAAAAAACATTTTCAATTTATTACTATTATAAAATAGTAATAAAAGTTATTTGAATTGAAACTTAACTATTCAATTGAAAATAATTTTATCTTATTAAATTTCTTAAGGGAAATTAGTATCATTATTAGGTTTTTAGCAAAAGGAATGGATCTCATATCCAGGGACATGGTCAATACCTATGGTCCTAAATGAAGCTTTTAAAAATATACCACCAAGAAATACACCTAAAGGTCATCAACACACATCTTCCTAAGAGTATTCTTACCCCTATGTATGGGCATTTGCACTATTACAACGGTTTAATTACTTGGGATAGGTCTAGTAGTCGTCAACATGGTTGAGAGAAGAATCCTAGGACTGAGGTTAAAGGAATCCTAGTCCTAGAGAAATGTCATATTGGCAAGTACCATATATTAGTGGTCTTAGGTGCAAATTTTTCACATGGACATATATAAATCGGATTTAATTATGATGATTTGCACCCTTTTTTTTAACAGCAACTAGAAACTGTACATATATATTTATATAAAAACATAATTAACATATCGCCCAAGGGCATCAAAACATAGTTAAAAAAAGGAGTTTCAAGTAGGATAACTTGATACACGTTCCATATTCTTCCTGCTCCGTTTGCAATTGAAATTCACAGCATTTTTATACAACTATTCTACTTCCTTTTATTGTATACATTATTACAAATTTTCCACATAAATATCGACAAAAAAATAGCAGAGAGTTGTGGGAAACTATGGCCTCATTCCTGAATTTTTTCTTGATCTGCAACTGGTTGGACTTCAAACACTTCCTCCCTTGGGGACGCCTCCTCTACTCCGCGCTCAGGTTCACCGCTCCCTTTGTTCTGACCGTTAATCTATGCCTTCAACTCCTCCAGTATTTCCTTCAGCTGGACGAACCAAGCCTCGTGTTGTCCATTGTCATTCATGCCACGCTCATGCATATTGTACCTCAAATCAACATAGGTCACCCAAATATCGTCATGCCTAGAAATCATTTCCCTCACCATTCGTTGAAGATTCCACTTAATGTCTTTAATCTCTCTGACCTGATTCCTATAACCTCCTTGAAGATCATCAACATGCAAACCCACGCTGGTAATATCCACATATATCCTCCTATTCTCATCCAAAACCGCTTTCGAAACTTCAAACACGCACCGCGGTGATTTTTTGTAATTTTCCATTATATTCTTCAAGTCCTACATGTCCTTTGTCACCTCATGAAAATCACTATCATCCTCGGGATGGAACACAACAGGAGGATTCGCCATTACTCTACAAAAACCTTCAATCCTAAACTCCCTATTCTTGTCAGACTCAAGAATGCTGCCAAATTCAGAGCCGAGACTGCATTCTTGCAAAATTAAAGGAAAGGTTCCAATGCGAAGGGTTTCCCATCTCAAACCACCTGATCTTCACATGGCCAAGACAAGGAAAGCGAGTGAAGGAACTATAACGACAACATCATCTTTGTAGGAGCATATAATGCTCGACTCCTCCAACTGCATTTGTACAAAGCCCATCAAATCCTTCATTAAATTCTTAAGATGACAATTGCCTCCACTCCGTCTCCATGAGCCACAAGGCCACTGGAATTCAATTCTCCAAGGTGCATTCGAATAAGGCACTACCAATATTCTTATAAAATTATAATCCATTTTGTAAAGGGTATTGAACTGTCAACCACCATCTCTTCTTCCCTAAGCCTAGCTCCTTTGTTAACAAGCATGTTTGCTTCTTGGTTATTTTGATGTTTGATATGGAAAAACTGATTATTTTATATTTCTGAGAGGTAATCCAATATTTTGTTTTGAAGCTTCCTCACCTTCTTCCAATTTTGGAAGCTCAACATCATTTGTATCACAATACTGGAGTCGCCAAAGACATGGAAGTTTTCAATTTTTAACTTTGAGATTGATTCTATTCCTTGCATCAAAGTTTCCCACTCTTCTTGATTATTTGTTCGTTTTCCTAGTCCCCAAAACTACATTCTAAATTTTATTTCTCCCAGATCATAAATGACCCCTCGGAGACCTGCCTCCCCTTATAATGATTAGCACCATAACCACGAAAACTTCGCAAACAGTTATTTTTAAAATAACTAAATTCACTTTTTCATTCAAATAAATGCTCACGATTAATTTATGAGGTTTTACACGACAATCACAGCAAATTCAATTATTTATTTTTATACTATTTAAACAAATAAACTCACATAATTTATTTATGAGGTTTTGCACCACAATCACAACAAGTTTAGAATAATTATTCCGTAAATAACCTTATTCAATTATTTATTTTTAATATTATTCAAGCAAATAGATTCTTAATATTGACTTTTGAGGGCAGCTTTAAAACAACCACTTCCAAAAGGCATCATAGTTGGGCTTTTGCGGACGGTTGTTTTAAAGCAGCCCCAAAAAGTTTGATAATTGGACTTTTGGGGGAAGTTGTTTTAAATCCACCCCAACAAGTCCAATTGTTATGATTTTTTTGTAGAGTAGTTTAAAAGACCCTCCCCTAAAGGTCCTTTTCAAGGTGGTTGTTTTAAAAAAAATATTGAAAGTCGTGACAATTTGGACTTTTGGGGCTGGTTATTGTAAAACTTCCCTCAAAATTCCAATTGTCATGAATTTTTTTGGGGGGGTTTGAAAGACCACCCTAAAGGTCGTTTTTAAAGTGGTTTTAAAAAACCCCCCTTAAAAGTCATCCGAATTAGACTTTTGGGAGCGGTTGTTTTAAAGCTGCACTCAAAATTCCACTTATATTTTGGTGGCATTAAGGTGGTGTTATTAGCACCATTTAGGCTTTGTGAAGTTAAGGGGTGCTCTTAGGCCCACTTATAATTTGTGGTGTTAATATGGTGTTATATTTTTTAATATTATTAGAAATTGTGTTATTCCTCGCCCATGTTAAGAGAAATGCCACCTTGGCAAGTACCATAAAGAAGTGCTACATTATTTCTTGTCACATGGACATGTACAAGTTGGATTTAATTATGAGAATTTGCACCATAAACACAAAAAATCAGAAATACTATAAATAACTTAATTCAATATTTTTTATTTATTAATTGGATTAACAATAAATATTAATTTATGATTGTTTGCACCACAACCATAAGAAGTTAAATTATTTACTTTTCTAATATCTTAACAACTAAATTCACATGATTCATTTACAAGGCTTTGCACCACAACACAACAAGTTCACAAATAATTATTTTGTAAATAACTCAATTCAATTGTTCATTTTTATTACTATTTAAACAAGTAAATACAATTGACAAATATCCAAAAACAACCATTTTTAATTTATTACTATTATAAAATAGTAATAAAAATGATTTGAATTGAAACTTAATAATTTAATTGAAAATAATTTTATATTATTAAATTTCTTAAGGGAAATTATAATCATTATTAGGTTTTTAGCAAAAGCCATGGATCTCATATCCACAGACATGGTCAATGCCTATGGTCCTAAAAAAATATTTTAAAAATATACCACCAAGAAATACACGTAAAGGTCATGACCACACATCTTACTAAGAGTATTCTTACACCTACGTATGGGCATTGGAACTATTACAAGGGTTTAATTACTGGGGATAGGTCTAGTAGTCATCAACATGCTTGAGAGAAGAATCCTAAGAATTAGGTTAAAGGAATCATAATCATAGAGAAAAGTCATGTTGGAAAGTACCATATATTAGTGGTGTTAGGTGCAAATTTGTCACATGGACATGAACAAATCAGATTTAGTTATGATGATTTGCGCTATTTTTTAAACCAGAAAGAGAAACTGTATATATATATATATAAGTAACATATTGCCGTAGGGCATCAACACATCAACACATAGTAAAAAAAGGAGTTTCAAGTACAATAAATTCATACACATTTCATATTATGCCTGCTCTGTTTGGAAAACAAAATAACAACATTTTTCTACAACTATTCTACTTCCTCTCATTGTATACATTCTTACAAATTCTCCTCATAAATATCGACACAAAAACATAGCAAATAGTTGTGGGAAACAATGGCCTCATTTCTAACTTTTTCTTCTTCTGCAAACGACTGGACTTCAGATACTTCCTCCATTGGGGAGGCCTCTTCTACTTCGCTCTCAGGTTCACTGCTCGCTTTGTTAAGACCGTCGATATCTTCCTACATATCCTCTAGTATGTCCTTCATCTGGACGAACCAAGCCTCATGTTTTTCATTGTCATTCATTCCATGCTCATGCATATTGCAGCTCGCATCAACATAGGTCGCCCGAATATCCTCATGCCTGGAAATCATTTCCCTCATTATTTATTGAAGACTCAACTTAATGTCTTTAAGCTCTCCAACCCGAGTCGTATAACATCCTAATATCATCCGCATGCAAACCCACGCTGGTAATATCCGCATATATCCTCCTATTCTCATCCAAAACTGCTTTCGAATCTTCAAACACGCATCGCGATGATTTCTTGTAATTTTCCATCATATTCTTCAACTCCTACATCTCCTTTTTGACCTCATGAAACTCACAATCATCCTCGGGAAGGGACATAATAGGGGGATTCGCCGTTAATGTACCCAAACCTTCAATCCTAAACTCCCTATTCTTATGAGACTCAAGAATGCTGCCAAATTCAGAAATACTCATACTGCAGAGCCAAGACTACATTCTTGCAAAATTAAAGGAAAGGTGCCCATGCGAAGGGTCTCCCATCTCAAACCACATGATATTCATGTGGCCAAGACAAGAAAAGCGAGTGAAGGAACCTGCAACGACAACATCCTTGCAGGATCATATAATTCTCTCCTCCTCCAACTGAATTTGCACAACTCCCGTCAAATCCTTCATTAAATTCTTAAGATGACAACTGCCTCCACTCCGTCTCCACGATTGACAAGGCCATTGGAATTCAATTCTGCATGGTGCATTCGAATAAGGCACTACCAATATCCTTATAAAATTATAATCCATTTTGTAAAGGGTCTTGAACTATCAACCACCATCTCTCCTTGCCTAAGACTAGCTCCTTTGTTAACAAGCATGTCTGCTTCTTGGTTATTTTGATGTTTGATATGGAAAAACTGATTCTTTTATATTTCTGAGAGGTAATCCAATATTCTCTTTTGAAGCCTCCCCACCTTCTTCCCTTTTCCTTTTTGGATGCTTAGCGGCGTTTGTATCACAATCCTGGATTCACCAAAGACCTGAAAGTTTTAAATTTTTAACTCTGAGATTGATTATATTTCTTACACCAAGGTTTCCCACTTTTCTTGATTATTCATTCTTTTGCCTAGTTCTAATTTTTTTTCTCCCGTATCGCAAACAATTATTTTTAAAATAACTAAATTCAATTTTTCATTCAAATAAATGCCCATCATTAATTTATGAGGTTTTACACCACAATCACAATAGATTCAATTATTTATTTTTATACTATTTAAACAAATAAACTCACATGATTTATTTATGAGGTTTTTCACCACAAGCACAAGTTTAGAAAGAGTTATTTTGTAAATAACCCCATTCAATTATTTTGTTTTTAATATTATTCGAGAAAATAAGTATGTACCTTCCATCCTTACTATTGACTTTTGGGGGTGCCTTTAAAACAACCACCCCCAAAAGTCATCATAGTTGGGCTTTTGGGTGCGGTTGTTTTAAAGCAATTCCAAAAGTCATGATAATTGCAATTTTGAGGGAATTTGTTTTAAATCCAGCTCCACAAGTCCAATTGTCATGACTTTGTTTTTATGGGGCTTTAAAAGACCCCCCTAAAGGTCCTTTTCAAGATAGTTAAAAAAAAAAAGCCCAAAAGTCATGGAAATTTGGACTTTTGGGAGTGGTTATTATAAAACTGCCCTCAAAATTCCAATTGTCATGACTTTTTTGGGGGTGGATTGAAATACGCCCCTAAAGGTCCTTTTGAATCAAGGTGGATTTTTAAAAACCCCCTTCAAAGTCGTGTGAATTGGACTTTTGGGAGCGGTTGTTTTAAAGTTTCCATCAAAATTTTAGTTATATTTTTGTGGCGTAAGGTGGTGTTATTAGCACCATTTAGGCTTTGTGATGTTAAGGGGTGCTCTTAGAACCACTTATATTTTGTGGTGTTAATATGGTGTTATATTTGTTAATATTTTTAGAAATTGTGTTATTCCTCACCCATGTTAAGAGAAATGCCACCTTGGCAAGTACCATAAAGAAGTGCTACATTATTACTTGTCCCACGGACATGTAAAAGTTGGATTTAATTATGACGATTTGCACCATAAACATAAAAAATCACTAATATTATAAATAACTTAATTCAATATTTTTTATTTGTTAAACAATGAATATTAATTTATGAGTTTTTGGACCACAACCACAAGAAGTTCAATTCTTTACTTTTCTAATATCTAAACAACTAAATTCACATGATTCATTTATGACACTTTGCACCACAACGCAACAAGTTCACAAATAATTATTTTGAAAATAACTCAATTCAGTTTTTCATTTTTATTACTATTTAAACAAGTAAATACAATTGACAAATAACAAAAAACAACCATTTTTAATTTATTACTATTATAAAATAGTAATAAAAAATATTTGAATTGAAACTTGATTATTCATCTGAAAATAATTTTATCTTATTAGATTTCTTAAGGGAAATTAGTATCATTATTCGGTTTTTAGCAAAAGGCATGGATCTCATATCCATGGACATGGTCAATACCTATGGGCCTAAAAGAAGCTTTTAAAAATATACCGCCAAGAAATACACCTAAAGGTCATGACCACACAACTTACTAAGACTATTCTTACCCCTATGTATGGGCATTGGCACTATTACAAGGGTTTAATTATTGGGGATAGGTCTAGTATTCTTCAACATTGTAGAGAGAAGAATCCTAGGACTTAGGTTAAAGGAATCCTAATCATAGAGAAATGCCATGTTGGCAAGTACCATATATTAGTTGTGTTAGGTGCAAATTTGACACATGGACATGTACAAATCGGATTTATTTATGATGATTTGAGCCATTTTTTTAACAAGAATGAAAAATTGTGTATATATATTTATATAAAAACATAAGTCACATATCGCCCCTGGGCATCAAAACATAGTACAAAAATGGAGTTTCAAGTAGGATAACTTCATACATAGTTCATATTCTGCCTGCTTCATTTGGAAAACAAAATCACAACATTTTTCTACAACTATTCTACTTTATATTATTGTACACATTCTTACAAATTGTCCACATAAATATCGACAAAAATACATAGGAAAGAGCTGTGGGAAACTATGGCCTCATTCCTGAATTTTTTGTTCTTCTGCAATTGGTTGGACTTCAAATACTTCCCCCATTGGGGAGGCCTCCTCTACTTCGCAATCATTTTCACTGCTCCCTTTGTTCAGACCGTTGATATCTTCCTGCATCTCCTCCAATATGTCCTTCAGCTGAACGAACCAAGCCTCATGTTGTTCATTGTCATTCATTCCATGCTCATGCATATTGCACCTTAGATCAACATAGGTCATCCGAATATCCTCATTCCTGGAAATAATTTCACTCACCATTCATTAAAGACTCCACTCAATGTCTTTAAGCTCTCCAACTTGAATCCTATCACCTCCTTCAAGATCATCCACATGCAAATCCATGCTGGTAATATCCACATATATCCTCCTATTATAATCTAAAACTGCTTTCAAAACATCAAACATGCACTGCGGTGATTTCTTGTAATTTTCCATCATATTCTTAAGTCCTACATCTCCTTTTTCACCTTATGAAAATAACTATCATCCTCGTGAAGGGACACAACAAGAGGATTCACCACAACTCTACCCAAACCTTGAATCCGAAACTCCCTATTCTTATTAGACTCAAGAATGCTTCCAAATTTAAATTTATTCATAGTGCATAGCCGAGACTGCATTCTTGCAAAATTAAAGGAAAGGTTCCAATGCGAAGGGTATCGCATCTCAAACCACCTGATCTTCACATGGCCAAGACAACCAAAGCAAGTGGAGGAACCTGCAACAAAAACATCCTGGTAGGAGCATATAATGCTCGCCTCCTCCAACTGAATTTTCATGAAGCCCATCAAATCCTTCATTAAATTGTTAAGATGACACTTTTCTCCACTCTGTCTCCACGATCCAAAAGGCCATTGGAATTCAATTATCCAAGGTGCATTTGAATAAGGCACTACCAATATGCTTATAAAATTATAATCCATTTTGTAAAGGGTCTTGAACTGTCAACCACCATCTCTCCTTTCCTAAGCCTAGCTCCTTTGTTAACAAGCATGTCTCCTTCTTTGTTATTTTGATGTTTGATATGGAAAATTTGATTTTTTTATATTTCTGAGAGGTAATCTAATATTCTCTTTTCAAGCTTCCCCACCTTCTTTCATTTTCCTTTTTGGATGCTCAATGTCGTTTGTATCACAATCCTGAAGTCACCAAAGACCTAGAAATTTTCAATTTTTAACTCTTATATTAATTTTATTCCTTGCATCAAGGTTTCCCACTCTTCTTGATTATTCGTTCTTTTTCCTAGTCCCCAAAACTACGTTCTAATTTTTCTCTCTCCCGAATCATAAATGACCCCTCACACACCTTCCTCCCCTTATGAGGATTAGCACCATAACCACGACAACTTTGTAAATAATTATTTTTAAAATAACTAAACTCAATTTTTCATTCAAATAAATGATCATGATTAATTTATGAGGTTTTACACGACAATCACAACAAATTCAGTTACTTTTTTTATACGATTTAAACAAATAAACTCACATGATTTATTTATGAGGTTTTGGACCACATGCACGACAAGTTTAGAAATAATTATTCTGTAAATAACCATATTCAATTATTTATTTTTAATATTATTCAAGCAAATAAGTACATACTTGTGATTCTTACTATTGAATTTTGGGGGCGACTTTAAAACAACCATCCCCAAAAGGAATCATAGTTTGGATTTTGCGGGCGGTTGTTTTAAAGCAACCCCCAAAAGTCATGATAATTGGACTTTTGGGGGAAGTTGTTTTAAATCCACCTCCACAAGTGCAATTGTCATGACTGTTTTTTTAGGGGGGTTTAAAAGAGCCCCCCCAAGGGTCCTTTTCAAGGTGGTTTTAGACAAAAAAATATGGAAAGTCATGACAATTTGGACTTTTGGGGGTGGTAATTGTTAAACTACCGTCAAAATTCCAAGTGTCATGACTTTTTTTGGGGGCATTTGAAAGACCCATCTAAAGGTCCTTTTCAAGGTGGTTTTTTAAAAACCCCTTGTAAAAGTCATGTGAATTAAACTTTTGGGAGAGGTTGTTTTAAGGCTGCACTCAAAATTCCACTTATATTTCTGTGGCATGAAGGTGGTGTTATTAGCACCATTTAGGATTTGTGATGTTAAGGGGTGCTCTTAGAGGTGCTACATTATTACTTGTCACATGGACATGTTAAGGGGTGCTCCTAGAAGTATAATAAAGAAGTGCTACATTATTACTTGTCACATGGACATGCAGAAGTTGGATTTAATTATGAGGATTTGCACCATAAACACAAAAACTCGCAAATACTATCAATAAATTAATTCAATATTTTTTGATTTATTAATTGGATTAACAATAAATATTAATTTATAAGTTTTTGTACCACAACCACAAGAACAATTAATTACTTAAATCTAATATCTAAACAACTAAATTCACATGATTCATTTATGAGGCTTTGCACCACAACACAACAATTTCACAAATAATTATTTTGTAAATAACTCAATTCAATTTTTCATTTTTATTACTATTTAAACAAGTAAATAAAATTGAAAAATAAAAAAAAACAACCATTTTTAATTTATTACTATTATAAAATAGTAATAAAAATTATTTGAGCTGAAACTTGATTATTCAATTGAAAATAATTTTATATTATTAAATTCTTAAGGGAAATTAGAATCATTATTAAGTTTTTAGCAAAATCCATGGATCTCATATCCACAGACATGGTCAATACCTATGGTCCTAAAAGAAGCTTTTAAAAATATACCACCAAGAAATACACTTAAAGGTCATGACCACACATCTTCCTAAGAGTATTCTTACCCCTATGTATGGGCATTGGAGCTATTACAAGGGTTTAATTACTGGGATAGGTCCAGTAGTCGTCAACATGCTTGAGAGAAGAATCCTAGGAATTAGGTTAAAGGAATCATAATCATAGAGAAATTTCATGTTGGAAAGTACCATATATTAGTGGTGTTAAGTGCAACTTTGTCATATGGACATAAAAAAGTCGGATTTAATTATGATAATTTGCACCATTTTTTTTAACAAAAATGAGAAACTTTGTATATATATTTATATAGAAACATAAGTAACATATAGCCTCACGGCATCAAAACATAGTACAAAAAAGGAGTTTCAAGTAGAATAACTTATACACGTTTCATACTATGCCTGCTTTGTTTGGAAAACAAAATAACAACATTTCTCTACAACTATTCTACTTCCTCTTATTGTATACATTCTTACAAATTCTCCTCACAAATATTGAAAAAAAAACGTAGCAAATAGTTGTAAGAAACTATGGCCTCATTCCTAATTTTTTCTTCTTCTACAACCGGCTGGACTTCAGGTACTTCCTCCATTGGGGAGGCCTCCTCTACTTCGTGCTCAGGTTCACTCCTCTCTTTGTTAAGACCATTGATATCTTCCTACATCTCCTCTAGTATGTCCTTCAGCTGGATGAACCAAGCCTCATGTTGTTCATTGGCATTCATGCCATGCTCATGCATATTGCAGCTCAGATCAACATAGGTCGCGCGAATATCCTCATGCGTGGAAATAATTTCCCTCAGCATTCATTGAAGACTCCACTTAATGTATTTAAGCTCTCCAACCTGATTCCTATAAACTCCTAAGATCATCCGCATGCAAACCCACGCTGGTAATATATACATATATCCTCCTATTCTCATCCAGAACTGCGTTCGAATCTTCAAACATGCATCGCGATGATTTATTGTAATTTTCCATCATATTCTTCAACTCCTACATCTCCTTTTTCACCTCATGAAAATCACTATCATCCTCGGGAAGAGACATAATAGGAGGATTCACCATTTCTCTACCCAAACCTTTAATCCTAAACTCCTTATTCTTATCAGACTCAAGAATGCTTCCAAATTGTGAAATACTCATACTGCGGAGCCGAGACTGCATTCTTGCAAAATTAAAGGAAAGGTTCCCATGTGAAGGATATCCCATCTCAAAACACATGATATTCATGTGGCAACGAAAATAAAAGCGAGTGAAGGAACCTTTAACGACAACATCTTGGTAGGAGCATATAATGCTCTCCTCCTCCAACTACATTTGCACAAATCCCGTCAAATCCTTCATTAAATTCTTAAGATGACAACTTCCTCCACTCCGTCTCCACAATTGACAAGGCCATTGGAATTCAATTCTCCAAGGTGCATTCAAATAAGGCACTACCAATATGCTTATAAAATTATAATCCATTTTGTAAATGGTCTTGAACTTTCAACCACCATCTCTCCTTGCCTAAGACTAGCTCCTTTGTTAACAACCATGTCTGCTTCTTGGTTATTTTGATGTTTGATATGGAAAAACTAATTTTCTTATATTTCTGAGAGGTAATCCAATATTCTCCTTTGAAGCTTCCCCACCTTCTTCCCTTTTCCTTTTTGGATTCTCAGCATTGTTTGTATCACAATCCTGGATTCACCAAAGACCTGGAAGTTTTAAATTTTTAACTTTGAGATTCATTATATTTCTTGTATCAAGGATTCCCACTCTTCTTGATTATTCGTTCTTTTGCGTAGTCCCCAAAAATGCGTTCTAATTTTTTTCCTCCCATATCATAAATGACCCCTCCCACACTTGCCTCCCCTTATGATGATTAGCACCATAACCATGACAATTTCGCAAATAATTATTTTTAAAATAACTAAATTCAATTTTTCATTCAAATAAATGCTCATGATTAATTTATGAGGTTTTACACCATAATCACAACAAATTCAATTATTTATTTTTATACTATTTAAACAAATAAACTCACATGATTTCTTTATGAGGCTTTTCACCACAAGAACAACAAGTTTAGAAATAATTATTTTGTTAATAACCCCGTTCAATTATTTATTTTTAATATTATTCAAGAAAATAATTACGTAGCTTCGATCCTTACTATTGAATTTTGGGGGTTGCTTTAAAACAACCACCCCCAAAAGTCATCATAGTTAAGCTTTTGGGGGCGGTTGTTTTAAAGCAACCCCCAAAAGTCATGATAATTGGAATTTTGAGGGAAGTTGTTTTAAATCAATCCCCACAAGTCCAATTGTCATGACTTTGTTTTAAGGGGGGTTTAAAAGAACCCCCCTCAAGGTCCTTTTGAAGGTGGTTTAAAAAAAACCCCAAAAGTCATGGAAATTTGGACTTTTGGGAGTGTTCATTATAAAACTGCCCTCAAAATTCCAATTGTCATGACTTTTTTGGGTGTGGTTTGAAATACCCCCCTAAAGGTCATTTTCAAGGTGGTTTTTTAAAAACCCCCCTTAAAAGTCATGCGAATTGGACTTTTTGGAGCGGTTGTCTTAAAGTTTCCCTCAAAATTCCACTTATATTTTTGTGGCCTTAAGGTCATGTTATTAGCACCATTTAGGATTTGTGATGTTAAGGGGTGATCTTAGAACCAGTTATATTTTGTGGTTTAATATGGTGTTATATTTGTTCATATTAAAAGAAATTGTGTTATTCCTCACCCATGTTAAGAGAAATGCCACCTTGGCAAGTACCATAAAGAAGTGCTGCATTATTACGTGTCACATGGACATGTAAAAGTTGGATTTAATTATGACGATTTGCACCATAAACATAAAAAATCGCAAATATTATAAATAACTTACTTCAATATTTTTATTTATTAATTGTATTAAACAATAAATATTAATTTATGAGTTTTTGCACCACAACCACAAGAAGCTCAATTATTTACTTTTCTAATATCTAAACAACTAAATTCACATGATTCATTTATGAGGCTTTGCACCACAACACAACACGTTCACAAATAATTATTCTATAAATAACTCAATTCAGTTTTTAATTTTTATTACTATTTAAACAAGTAAATACAATTGACAAATAACAAAAAAGAACCATTTTTAATTTATTACTATTATAAAATAGTAATAAAAATTATTTGAATTGAAACTTTATTATTCAATTGAAAATAATTTTATCTTATTAAATTTCTTAAGGGAAATTAGTATCATTATTAGGTTTTTAGCAAAAGGCATGGATCTCATATCCATAAACATGGTCAATACCTATGGTCCTAAAAGAAGCTTTTCATAACATACCACCAAGAAATACACCTAAATGTCATGACCACACATCCTCCTAAGAGTATTCTTACCCCTATGTATGGGCATTGGCACTATTACAAGGGTTTAATTACTAGGGATAGGTCTAGTAGTCATCAACATGGTTGAGAGAAAAATCCTAGGACTTAGGTTAAATGAATCCTAATCATAGAGAAATGTAATGTTGGAAATTACCATATAATAGTGGTGTTAGTTGCAAATTTGTCACATGGACATGTATAAATCGGATTTAATTATGATGATTTGCACCATTTGTTTTAATTTTCCATCATATTCTTCAAGTCCTACATCTCCTTTGTCACCTCATGAAAATCACTACCATCCTCGGGAAGGGACACAACAAGAGTATTCACCATTACTCTACCCAACCCTTCAATCCTTAACTCCTTATTCTTATCAGACTCAAGAATGCAGCCAAATTCAGAAATACTCATACCGCAGAGTCGAGACTGCATTCTTTCAAAATTAAAGGAAAGGTTCCAATGCGAAGGGTCTCCCATCTCAAACCACCCGATCTTCACATGGCCAATACAAGCAAAGCGAGTGAAGGACCTGTAACGAAAACGTCCCGGTAGGAGCATATAATGATCACCTCCTCTAACTGCATTTTCACAAAGCCCGTCAAATCCTTCATTAAATTCTTAAGATGACAACTTCTTCCGCTCCGTCTTAATGATCCACAATGCCAATGGAATTCAATTATCCAAGGTGCATTCGTATAAGGAACTACCAATATTCTTATAAAATTACAATCCATTTTGTAAAGGGTATTGAACTGTCAACCACCATCTCTCCTTTCCTAAGCCTAGCTCCTTTGTTAACAAGCATGTCTGGTTCTTGGTTATTTTGATGTTTGATATGGAAAAAACTGATTTTTTATATTTCTGAGAGGTAATCCAATATTTTTTTTGAAGCTTCCCCACCTTTTTCCCTTTTTTCTTTTTGGATGCTCAGCGTCGTTTGTATCAAAATCCTGGAGTTACCAAAGACATGGATGTTTTCAATTTTTAACTTTGAGATTGATTCTATTCCTTGCATCAATGTTTCCCACTCTTCTTGATTATTTGTTCTTTTGTGTGGTCCCCAAAACTACGTTCTAATTTTTCTTTCTCCCGGATCATAAATGACCCCTCCCACACGTGCCTCCCCTTTTAATGATTAGTAACATAACCACAACAACTTCAAAAATAATTATTTTTAAAATAACTAAATTCACTTTTTCATTCAAATAAATGTTCATGATTAATTTATGAGGTTTTACACGACAATAAAAATAAATTCAATCATTTATTTTTATACTATTTAAACAAATAAAATCACATGATTTATTTATGAGGTTTTGCACCACAAGCACAACAAGTTTATAAATAATTATTCTATTAATAACCCCATTGAATTATTTATTTCTAATATTATTCAAGAAAGTAAGGATGTCCTTGCGATTCTTACTATTAACTTTTGGGGGTAACTTTAAAACAACCACCCCCAAAAGGCATCATAATTGGGCTTTTGGGGGTGTTAGTTTTAAAGCAGCCCCAAAAAGTCATGATAATTGGACTTTTGGGGGAATTTGTTTTAAATCCACCCTCACAAATCCAATTTCCATGACTGTGTTTTTAGGGGGGTTTAAAAGACGCCTCCCTAAAGTCCTTTTCAAGGTGTTTTTTTTTAAATCCCGAAATTCATGACAATTTGGACTTTTGGGGGTGGTTATTATAAAACTGCCCTCAAAATTCCAAATTTCATGACTTTTTTGGGAGGGGGCTTGAAAGACCCCCCTAAAGGTCCTTTCCAAGGTGGTTTTTTAAAAACCTCCCTTAAAAGTCATGCGAATTAGACTTTTGGGAGTGATTGTTTTAAAGTTGCACTCAAAATTCCACTTATATTTTTGTGGCGTTAAGGTGGTGTGATTAGCACCATTTAGGATTTGTGATGTTAAGGGGTGATCATAGGACCACTTATACTTTGCGGTGTTAATATGGTGTTATATTTGTTAATATTATTAGAAATTGTGTTATTCCTCACCCATGTTAAGAGAAATGCCACCTTGGCAAGTACCATAAAGAAGTGCTACATTATTTCTTGTCACATGGACATGTACAAGTTGGATTTAATTATGAGGATTTACACCATAAACATAAAAAATCACAAGTATTATAAATTAATTAATTGAATATTTTTTACTTATTAATTGGATTAAACAATAAATTGGATTGACAAATAACAATAAACAACCATTTTTAATTTATTACTATTATAAAATAGTAATAAAAAGTATTTGAATTGAAACTTGATTATTCAATTGAAAATAATTTTATATTATTAAATTCCTTAAGGGAAATTAGAATCGTTATTAGGTTTTTAGCAAAATCCTTGGATCTCATATCCACGGACATGGTCAATACCTATGGTACTAAAAGAATCTTTTAAAAATATACCACCAAGAAATACACCTAAAGTTCATGACCACGCATCTTCCTAAGAGTATTCTTAACCCTATGTATGGGCATTGGCACTATTACAAGGGTTTAATTACTGGGGATAGGTCTAGTAGTCGTCAACATGGTCAAGAGAAGAATCCTAGGACTTAGGTTAAAGGAATCATAATCATAGAGAAATGTCATGTTGGCAAGTACCATATATTTGTGGTGTTAGGTGCAAATTTGTCAGATGGACATGAACAAATCGGATTTAATTATGATGATTTCCACCATTTTTTATAACAAGAACAAGAAACTTTGTATATATATTTATATAGAAACATAAGTAACATATTGCCTCAAGGCATCAAAACATAGTACAAAAAAGGAGTTTCAAGTAGGGTAACTTCATACACATTTCATATTATGCCTACACTATTTGGAAAACAAAATAACAACATTTTTATACCACTATTCTGCTTCCTCTTATTGTATACATTCTTAAAAAATTTCCACATAAATATCTACAAAAAAACATAGCAAATAGTTGTGGGAAACTATGGCCTCATTCTTGAATTGTTTCTTCTTCTTCAACCGGCTAGACTTCAGATACTTCCTCCATTGGGGAGGCCTCCTCTACTTCGCGCTTAGGTTCACTACTCCCTTTGTTCAAACCGTTTATATCTACCTGGAACTCCTCCAGTATGTCCTTCAGATGGATGAACAAAGCCTCATGTTGGTCATTGTCATTCAGGCCACACTCACGCATATTGCACCTCAGATCAACATAGGTCGCTCACCATATCTTGATGCCTGCAAATAATTTAACTCACCATTCATTCAAGACTCCACTTAATGTCTTTAATATCTCCAACTCGAGCCCTATAACCTCCTAAGATCATCCACATGCAAACCCATGCTGGTAATATCCACATATATTCTCCTATTCTCATCCAAAACCGCTTTCGAATCTTAAAAAATGCATCGCGATGATTTCATGTAATTTTCCATCATATTCTTCAAGTCCTACATCTCCTTTGTCACCTCATGAAAATCACTATAATCCACGGGAAGGGACATAATAGGATGATTGACCATTACTCTACCCAAACCTTCAATCCTAAACTCCCTATTCTTATCAGACTCAAGAATGTTGCCAAATTCGGAAATACTCATACTGCGAAGCAGAGATGCATTCTTGCAAAATTAAAGGAAAGGTGCCCATGCGAAGGGTCTCCCATATCAAACCACATGATATTCATGTGGACAAGACAAGCAAATCCAGTGAAGGAACCTGTAGCGATAACATCCTGGCATGAGCATATAATGCTCTTCTCCTCCAACTGCACTTGCACAAATCCCGTCAAATCCTTCATTAAATTTTTAAGATGACAACTACCTCCACTCCATCTACACGATCGACAATTCCATTGGAATTCAATTCTCCAAGGTGAATTTGAATAAGGCACTACCAATATTCTTATAAAATTATAATCCATTTTGTAAAGGTTTTGAACTATCAACCACCATCTGTCCTTTCCTTTAGACTAGCTCCTTTGTTAGCAAGCATGTCTGCTTCTTGGTTATTTTGATGTTTGATATGGAAAAACTGATTTTTTCTTATATTTTGAAGAGGTAATCCAATATTCTCTTTTGAAGCTTCTCCACCTTCTTCCCTTTTCCTTTTTGGATGCTCAGTGTCATTTGTATCACAATCCTGGAGTCACCAAAGAACTGGAAGTTTTAAATTTTTAACTCTGAGATTGATTATATTCCTTGCATCGATGTTTCCCACTTTTCTTGATTATTCATTCTTTTGCCTAGTCCCCAAAAATACGTTCTCTTTTTTTTCTCTCCCGTATCATAAATGACCCCTCCCACACCTGCCTACCCTTATGATGATTAGCACCATAACCATGAAAACTTCGCAAATAATTATTTTTAAAATAACTAAATTCAATTTTTCATTCAAATAAATGCTCATGATTAATTTATGAGGTTTTACACCACAATCACAACAAATCAATTATTTATTTTTATACTATTTAAACAAATAAACTCATATGATTTATTTATGAGGTTTTTCACCACAAGCACAACAAGTTTAGAAATAATTATTTTGTAAATAACCCCATTCAATTATTTATTTTTAATATTATTCAAGCAAATAAGTACGTACCTTCTATCCTTACTATTGACTTTTGGGGGTGGCTTTAAAACAACCACCCCCAAAAGTCATCATAGTTGGGATTTTGGGGGTGCTTCTTTTAAAGCAGCCCAAAAAGTCATGATAATTGGACTTTTGAGGGAAGTTGTTTTAAATCCACCCCCACAAGTCCAACTTTCATGACTTTTTTTTAGGGGGGTTTAAAAGACCCCCCTAAAGGTCCTTTTCAAGGTGGTTTAAAAAAAAAAACCTGAAAGTCATGAAAAATTGGACTTTTGGGGGTGGTTATTATAAAACTGCCCTCAAAATTCCAATTGTCAGGAATTTTTTTTGGGTGGTTTGAAATACCCTCCTAAAGGTCCATTTCAAGGTGGTATTTTAAAAACCCCCCTTAAAAGTCATGCGAATTGGTCTTTTGGGAGTGGTTGTTTTAAAGTTGCCCTCAAAATTCCACTTATGTTTTTGTGGTGTTAAGGTGGTGTTATTAGCACCATTTAGGATTTTTGATGTTAAGGGGTGCTCTTAGAACCACTTATATTTGTGGTGTTAATATGGTGTTATATTTATTAATATTATTATAAATTGTGTTATTCCTCACCCATGTTAAGAGAAATGCCACCTTGGCAAGCACCATAAAGAAGTGCTACATTATTACTTGTCACATGGACATGTAAAAGTTGGATTTAATTATGACGATTTGCACCATAAACATAAAAAATCACAAATATTTTAAATAACTTAATTCAATATTTTTTATTTATTAACTGGATTAAACAATAAATATTAATTTATGAGTTTTTAGACCACAACCACAAGAAGTTCAATAATTTACTTTTATAATATCTAAACAACTAAATTCACATGATTCATTTATGAGGATTTGCAACACAACACAAGAAGTTCACAAATAATTATTTTGTAAATAACTCAATTCAATTTTTCATTTTTATCACTATTTAAACAAGTAAATACAATTGACAAATAACAAAAAACAACCATTTTTAATTTATTACTATTATAAAATAGTAATAAAAATTATTTGAATTGAAACTTGATTATTCAATTGAAAATAATTTTATCTTATTAAATTTCTTAAGGGAAATTAGTATCATTATTAGGTTTTTAGCAAAAGGCATGGATCTCATATCCATAGACATGGTCAATACCTATGGTCCTAAAAGTATCTTTTCATAACATACCACCAAGAAATACACCTAAATGTCATGACCACACATCCTCCTAAGAGTATTCTTACCCCTATGTATGGGCATTGGAACTATTACAAGGGTTTAATTACTAGGCATAGGTCTAGTAGTCATCAACATGGTTGAGAGAAAAATCCTAGGACTTAGGTTAAATGAATCCTAATCATAGAGAAATGTAATGTTGGAAAGTACCATATAATAGTGGTGTTAGTTGCAAATTTGTCACATGGACATGTATAAATCGGATTTAATTATGATGATTTGCACCATTTGTTTTAATTTTCCATCATATTCTTCAAGTCCTACATCTCCTTTGTCACCTCATGAAAATCACTATCATCCTCGGGAAGGGACACAGCAAGAGTATTCACCATTACTCTACCCAAACCTTCAATCCTAAACTCCTTATTCTTATCAGACTCAAGAATGCAGCCAAATTCAGAAATACCCATACCGCAGAGTCGAGACTGCATTCTTTCAAAATTAAAGGAAAGGTTCCAATGTGAAGGGTCTCCCATCTCAAACCACCTGATCTTCACATGGCCAATACAAGCAATGCGAGTGAAGGACCTGTAATGACAACATCCCGGTAGGAGCATATAATGATCACCTCCTCTAACTGCATTTGCACAAAGCCCGTCAAATCCTTCATTAAATTCTTAAGATGACAACTTCTTCCACTCCGTCTTAATGATCCACAACGCCATTGGAATTCAATTATCCAAGGTGCATTCGTATAAGGAACTACCAATATTCTTATAAAATTAGAATCCATTTTGTAAAGGGTATTGAACTGTTAACCACCATCTCTCCTTTCCTAAGCCTAGCTCCTTTGTTAACTAGCATGTCTGGTTCTTGGTTATTTTGATGTTTGATATGGAAAAAACTGATTTTTTATATTTCTGAGAGGTAATCCAATATTTTTTTTGAAGCTTCCCCACCTTCTTCCCTTTTTTCTTTTTGGATGCTCAGCGTCATTTGTATCAAAATCCTGGAGTTACCAAAGACATGGATGTTTTCAATTTTTAACTTTGAGATTGATTCTATTCCTTGCATCAATGTTTCCCACTCTTCTTGATTATTTGTTCTTTTGTGTGGTCCCCAAAACTACGTTCTAATTTTTCTTTCTCCCAGATCATAAATGACCCCTCTTACACCTGCCTCCCCTTTTAATGATTAGTACCATAACCACAACAACTTCAAAAATAATTATTTTTAAAATAACTAAATTCACTTTTTCATTCAAATAAATGTTCATGATTAATTTATGAGGTTTTACACGACAATAAAAACGAATTCAATTATTTATTTTTATACTATTTAAACAAATAAAATCACATGATTTATTTATGAGGTTTTGCACCACAAGCACAACAAGTTTATAAATAATTATTCTATTAATAACCCCATTGAATTATTTATTTTTAATATTATTCAAGAAAGTAAGTATGTCCTTGCGATTCTTAGTATTGACTTTTGGGGGCAACTTTAAAACAACCACCCCCAAAAGGAATCATAGTTGGGCTTTTGGGGGTGTTTGTTTTAAAGCAGCCCCAAAAAGTCATGATAATTGGACTTTTGGGGGAATTTGTTTTAAATCCGCCCTCACAAATCCAATTTCCATGACTTTGTTTTTAGGGGGGTTTAAAAGACGCCTCCCTAAAGGACCTTTTCAAGGTGTTTTTTTTAAATCCCGAAATTCATGACAATTTGGACTTTTGGGGGTGGTTATTATAAAACTGTCCTCAAAATTCCAAATTTCATCACTTTTTTTGGGGGGGGCTTGAAAGACCCCCCTAAAGGTCCTTTCCAAGGTGGTTTTTTAAAAACCTCCCTTAACAGTCATGCGAATTAGACTTTTGGGAGTGTGTCATGTCCCAAATTTGGAATTGGGTCACAATAGCCTAATCACATTAGCCATATTCATTAGAGTTTGTAAAATTGATGTTAAGGGTCAAATCATTTCCAAGGAGGAAAATTACTAGTTTCCTAGGTTTGCGGTGGAAGCTTTGGGATTTGGAATAAGGGGGATAATAAATGATTTTTAGACATTAGAAGGGTTCAAGTATTTAATAAATAGAGTGAATAAAGAAATTCAAGAGAAATCCCAGGCGACAAATGGTTTTGGAGACTTATGGAGGATGTGGGACCCACACTAGCTTGATTTTTCATAATACATGGTATCTCTCTTTTGCAAATTCGAATTAATGGCAATGTGAACACTCTTGGGTGAGTTGGTAAGTTATAACACATGTCATTGAGCATCTTAGGTCGAATTGGGAAGGATTGGTAACCTCCATGGAAGATAAATAGTCAAAGTGGAAGTTTGTGGACACTTGGGCTAGATTCCCTAGCCCCTATGACACCAATGATGGAGCATCTATGACAACTATGACAAATTGCAGACCTGACCTCTGACATCTGACCACTATGACATGTCAGCCCCAAAAATAGGCTCAAGGAAGGCTAATTTGGGGGTTGGAGAAGCCAAAGAGACTCAAAATCAAATTTGGGAGAAGATGGAAGGTTGGAACTAGGAGACAAGTGGCAAATGTGGAATATTTCCTAAATGGAAATCTATTGAATCTATTGAGAGGATTTCGACCCCTAGAAGGCTAATGTTGGTTATAAAATGTAGAAATGAAGTATGAGAAGGGATTTTGATCATTTGTAGAATTTGCAATTGCATTTGTGAAGAGGGAGAGCTAGTGGATGACTAGTTTCTTGCCTTAGCCAATTTCGAGGGTGAAAGATTCCCATCCAAGTTGGTAAATGGAAAGGCCACTCAGGCCTTTCATTTGGAGATTTAATGGAGTCTTTATTTGTAGGTTTAAGCTACAGTGCAGCTCATGGTTTCTTCTATTGCATCTCACTCCTTCAACCATTTCTAGTTTTGATGGCATATTCTTGATCCTTGAGGGAGGGCGTTTTTGGTGAGCTATTGTACTCTTTGGGGAAGCTTTTAATGCCCCATTTCTTTTATAATATTAATTAAATACTCTTTTCTTCATCTCCAAAAAGTTTCAGGTCGAAATTCCAAGTAGAAATGTATAAATCTCATTTTTAATGGAAGAACAATGCCATTTCCCCACTACCTTGTTGTGAGCCAATGTATTGATGATGATTTCGAATGAATGGATGATTCTATGATATATTTGTGATCAATATATTGCCATGGATTTATTATACAAGTTTCATGTACTGTACTTGAGGATTTGAAGCATTTTTACTCAGTTTAGTTGTATTGGGAGGTGAAATAGTGCCATTTCCCCAAGGGTCGAATTGGGGATTTTTGCGGTTGAATGGGAGAGGGTGAGAACAGTTGTAATAATCCATTAATGGTGCATAAGAGAATTTAATAAAATAATTAACACATTACATACCTCTGTTCATAAATTTGAGTGGGTTTGGAGGCATTTGGGAAGCCATTTTCAGTACTTACCCCAGGGGGATTTGAACCCCAAATTACTAGTAAAATTGCATAATTGGTCCAGAATATTAAGAGAGTTTGCAGAGGTATTTTGGTGGACATATGTCATCCATAAAAATCATATTCAAGTTCTAATATCATTCATACACCTTCCTTGAATATATGAAGGCATTTGGAGTCAATTTGAGACCTAGAGACCAATACTAGTCAAAGGAAAATCTCTAGTAAAGTTACCTACATTGATCAGAATTGAAAGAGGATTTGCAGAAGTATTTTAAAGGTCCAAAGGCATCCCTGAAACACATATTTATGTTCTAATATCATTCATATACCTTCTCATAAGATTTGGGATCATTTGGGGCAAATTTGGGACCTATAGATCAAAACTAGTCAAAGGTCAAACTAGGGAAAAAAGTGAAAAATTGCCATTTTAATAAAATTTCTAAGAAGGGACATTACAGTGGTATCAGAGCATGGTCCTTGCACCTGTGGATTAGGTACATACATTCAAGAATAATAGGCAGCCATGTCTTACTATTAAGATGAATCCTATGAGTACAATTCTTATGAGGAATATGCAGATGCTTATGAGCAATATGAAGCAGAATGTGAATGGTACGAGGAAGAGGTGCCATCATGCAACACTTCTTACAGCTTCAAGAGAAATGAAGATTATTCTTATGACTTTAAATCTGATGAATATGAGTGTGTCACACCAACCAAGGATAATTCTATGAGTGAGTTCCAAAGATGGAGAGCAAAATATAAAACCTTGCCCCAACAATATCAAAAATATCAAGAATATCTTGATTTTAGCAAAAATACACAAAATGCCATGTCTTTTGAGTACTTTGTTGAACATGTTTTTTAAAATAGGCCCAAAAATGAAGATGTGGAGTTATTAAAGAAAGGTTTATGCCCTTCTTGTAAAGAACCTTGGAGTGAGTATCATACTTGTGTGCATGAAATTATGTCCCACTTGAGGAGAGCTTTTGGAAATTCTTCAAAAAGAGATTCCAAAGATATTGATCATAAGGAAAACAAGAGGCAAAATTCATCATCTTGCTTAAAGGATAAAAATGAAGAGACATCGCAAGAGCATGAAGAAGATTCTATTGAAAATATGGAAGATCATTTTGAGACACCTTCTAGCTTAGACATGAACCAAAGAGCATCTACTGATGGATGCTTAAACTATGAAGGAGTACCTACTGATGGGTGCTAACACCTCTATGTTGGTGACATAGAGATCACTTTTTAAAGTGTTGCTGCAAGCCCAAGTTCCATTAAGCATGATAATGAAGACCTTGTAGCAGTTGAAGAAGAACCAAGATCAACTTCCCCATCACCACTTGAGCTTCATGAAGTTGGTCCAAGCAAAATTGAAGAAGATGAGGAGGTTCATTTGCAAGAGCCTCATTTTCTTGAAGGGTCCTTAAAGATGAATGAAAATAAGATCCAAGAGTCCCTCAGCATTCTCCATGACACTCAAGCATTGGTGTCAAATTCTTGTTGGAGAGCTACTTCATTGGAGGAAACATCCTTCCTTGAAGACATGGAGAAGATTCAAAGAGCAATGTGCCACATCAAAGGTAATTTCATGTCTTTTTTTTTATAGAAACCTTTTGTTTGAGCTTAATGAATTGTTACATGATGCATACTTGAAGAATAATGAGGATAATCATAAGCTCACAATTCAAAATGAGCAACTTCTTGAAAAGTTGCAAGATACTTGTTTTTCCTCCTATGTTTCAGATTGTCAAATGGTAGATTGTTTGGAGGATTCTCATGACATGGTGGATCATGAGAAATGTGAAAATTTGAATGTTCTTGATGTGTTTGAAGATGAACTTGAAGAGATCCAAACACTTGATGTGGTGGAAGAGGAACTTGAATTGTCTCTTGATGAAGGTTATGCAATTTTTAAAGAAGAGCATGATTCCTCTACATTGGAACCAAACTATGAAAAAGAGTTCATACTTTTGAAGGAGCTGCATGATACTACCCCTATGGATCCTTCCCATGATGAAACTTCTGCACTTTTTTATCATTTGGGTGAGTTAGTTCATTCTCCTACATCCTACAATTCCATGTTTTGCAACATTAGTCTCAATGAAGTATGGGTGAAAGGGTTCTTTTTGATGGTGCCACATGAGGAGTATGGAACTCCTAGATTTAACTTTTATGATGACATGGTTGGAGCACATTCTTATTCACATTTGCAGCAGCATCATTTGTCACTTTATGATGATTCACATCTACATGGATGCACCTATGATATGGATTTGACTAACTTGAAGACTCATGGTTTTTCTTGCTCAACACTGAGTTCATTTGATGTTAGAGGAACTTCATCCAACACTTGGGTGAATAGATTTATGATGGGAGAACATTTTTGTTGGCAGCCACATACTTTGTTACATCTTTATTATTGTCACATTCATGGATGTATGGGTGAGACTTCTTTGAGTCATTTGAAGTCTCCTTGTTTTTTCTGCTCATTATTTGGTTCAGATTTTAGTGGAGATTCTTCATTCACTTCTTGGATGAAAGAATACATGGTTGAATATTTTGATGCATATCACATCCTTTTGGAGCAGCATTATAGGACATGGAATCCTAACCTATGCCATTGGAGCAGATTTGATTGGTCACTTGAAGCTTGTATGCACTTGGAAAATGGTGGTCTACTTGCTTGGAGGTATAAGCACTTTCATGATTCTTTGATGAAGCACCTCCTTGATGTACATTTTTATTATGTAGTTATGTAATTTGATGATATATATTTTGTACTCATGATGCTTGGAAGAATGCATAAAAGAAAATGGGATCCAGGAATCATCTTATCTGATGGTATGGGTTGGAGAGCACTCTTCATTGTTGGGGTGCAATACAAGCAATGGGACCCTAGAATAATTTTTATCTCATTGGTTTCAAATTTTTTGGGGAAACAAGCAGTATGGGAGATGGATTTCCCACTTAATAAAGTGATTTTTATCAGAGTAGTACAGCAGCAAGCATGGTGGTTCCTCTCTAAAATCTTCATCGAAACTCAAATACTCAAGGTTGGGCAATTCAATGGCAACTTCAAAGAATTATACAAAAAGCAGGTTCTTCAACACCCATGTTTGAAATTGCTTGAGGACAAACAATATTGGGAAGGGAGGATTTGTCATGTCCCAAATTTGGAATTGGGTCACAATGGCCTAATCACATTAGCCATATTCATTAGAGTTTGTAAAATTGATGTTAAGGGTCAAATAATTGCCAAGGAGGAAAATTACTAGTTTCCTAGGTTTGGGGTGGAAGCTTTGGGATTTGGAATAAGGGGGATAATAAATGATGTTTAGACATTATAAGGGTTAAAGTATTTAATAAATAGAGTGAATAAAGAAATTCAAGAGAAATCCTAGGTGACAAATGGTTTTGGAGACATATGGAGGATGTGGGACCCACACTAGCTTGATTTTTCATAATACATGGTATCTCTCTTTTGCAAATTCGAATTAATGGCAATGTGAACACTCTTGGGTGAGTTGGTAAGTTATAACACATGCCATTGAGCATCTTAAGTCGAATTGGGAAGGATTGGTAACCTCCATGGAAGATAAAGAGTCAAAGTGGAAGTTTGTGGACACTTGGGCTAGATTCCCTAGCCCCTATGACACCAATGATGGAGCATCTATGACAACTATGACAAATTGCAGACCTAACCTCTGACATCTGACCACTATGACATGTCATCCCCAAAAATAGGCTCAATGAAGACGAATTTTGGGGTTGGAGAATCCAAAGAGACTCAAAATCAAATTTGGGAGAAGATGCAAGGTTGGAACTAGGAGACAAGTGGCAAATGTGGAATATTTCCTAAATGGAAATCTATTGAATCTATTGAGAGGATTTCGACCCTTAGAAGGCTAATGTTGGTTATAAAATGTAGAAATGAAGTATGATAAGTGCTTTTGATCATTTGTAGAATTTGCAATTGCATTTGTGAAGAGGGAGAGCTAGTGGATGACTAGTTTCTTGCCTTAGCCAATTTCGAGGGTGAAAGATTCCCATCCAAGTTGGTAATTGGAAAGGCCACTCAGACCTTTCATTTGGAGCTTTAATGGAGTATTTATTTGCAGGTGTAAGCTACAGGGCATCTCATGGTTTCTTCTATTGCAGCTCACTCCTTCAACCATTTCCAGTTTTGATGGCATATTCTTGATCCTTGAGGGAGGGAGTTTTTGGTGATCTATTGTACTCTTTGGGGAAGCTTTTAATGCCCCATTTATTTTGTAATATGAATTAAATACTCTTTTCTTCATCTCCAAAAGTTTTCAGGTCGAAATTCCAAGTAGAAATGTATAAATATCATTTTTAATGGAAGAACAATGCCATTTCCCCACTACCTTGTTGTGAGCCAATGTATTGATGATGATTTCGAATGAATGGATGATTCTATGATATATTTGTGATCAATATGCTACAATGGATGTATTATACAAGTTTCATGTACTGTACTTGAACATTTGAAGCATTTTTACTTAGTTTAGTTGTATTGGGAGGTGAAATAGTGCCATTTCCCCAAGGGTCGAATTGGGGATTTTTGCAGTTGAATGGGAGAGGGTGAGAACAGTTGTAATAATCAATTAATGGTGCATACGAGACTTTAATAAAATAATTAACACGTTACATACCTCTATTCATAAATTTGAGTGGGTTTGGAGGCATTTGGGAAGCCATTTTCAGTACTTACCCCAGGGGGATTTGAACCCCAAATTACTAGTAAAATTGCATAATTGGTCCAGAATCTTAAGAGAGTTTGCAGAGGTAATTTGGTGGACATATGTCATCCATAAACATCATATTCAAGTTCTAATATCATTCATACACCTTCCTTGAATATTTGAAGGCATTTGGAGTCAGTTTGAGACCTAGAGACCAATACTAGTCAAAGGAAAATCACTAGTAAAGTTACCTACATTGATGAGAATTGAAAGAGGATTTGCAGAAGTATTTTAAAGGTCCAAAGGCATCCCTGAAACACATATTTATGTTCTTATATCATTCATATACCTTCTCAGAATATTTGGGATCATCTGGGGCAAGTTTGGGACCTAGAGATCAAAACTAGTCAAAGGAAAAACTAGGGAAAAAAGTAAAATATTGCCATTTTAATAAAATTCCTAAGAAGGGACATTACAGAAAGATTGTTTTAAAGTTGCACTCAAAATTCCACTTATATTTTTGTGGCGTTAAGGTGGTGTGATTAGCACCATTTAGGATTTGTGATGTTAAGGGGTGATCATAGGACCACTTATACTTTGTGGTGTTAATATGGTGTTATATTTGTTAATATTATTAGAAATTGTGTTATTCCTCACCCATGTTAAGAGAAATGCCACCTTGGCAAGTACCATAAAGAAGTGCTACATTATTACTTGTCACATGGACATGTACAAGTTGGATTTAACTATGAGGATTTACACCATAAACATAAAAAATCACAAGTATTGAAAATTAATTAATTGAATATTTTTTACTTATTAATTGGACTAAACAATAAATATTAATTTATGAGTTTTTGCACCACAACCACAAGAACTTCAATTATTTACTTTACTAATTTCTAAACAACTAAATTCACATGATTCATTTATGAGGCTTTGCACCACAACACAACAAGTTCACAAATAATTATTTTGTAAATAACTCAATTGAATTTTTAATTTTAAACAAGTAAATACAATTGACAAATAACAAAAAACAACCATTTTTAATTTATTACTATTATAAAATAGTAATAAAAAGTATTTGAATTGAAACTTGATTATTCAATTGAAAATAATTTTATATTATTAAATTCCTTAAGGGAAATTAGAATCATTATTAGGTTTTTAGCAAAATCCTTGGATCTCATATCCACGGACATGGTCAATACCTATGGTACTAAAAGAATCTTTTAAAAATATACCACCAAGAAATACACCTAAAGTTCATGACCACGCATCTTCCTAAGAGTATTCTTAACCCTATGTATGGGCATTGGCACTATTACAAGGGTTTAATTACTGGGGATAGGTCTAGTAGTCGTCAACATGGTCAAGATAAGAATCCTAGGACTTAGGTTAAAGGAATCATAATCATAGAGAAATGTCATGTTGGCAAGTACCATATATTTGTGGTGTTAGGTGCAAATTTGTCACATGGACATGAACAAATCGGATTTAATTATGATGATTTCCACCATTTTTTATAACAAGAACAAGAAACTTTGTATATATATTTATATAGAAACATAAGTAACATATCGCCTCAAGGCATCAAAACATAGTACAAAAAAGGAGTTTCAAGTAGGGTAACTTCATACACATTTCATATTATGCCTACATTGTTTGGAAAACAAAATAACAACATTTTTATACCAGTATTCTGCTTCCTCTTATTGTATACATTCTTACAAATTTTCCACATAAATATCTACAAAAAAAATAGCAAATAGTTGTGGGAAACTATGGCCTCATTCTTGAATTGTTTCTTCTTCTTCAACTGGCTAGACTTCAGATACTTCCTCCATTGGGGAGGCCTCCTCTACTTCGCGCTTAGGTTCACTACTCCCTTTGTTAAAACCGTTTATATCTACCTGGATCTCCTCCAGTATGTCCTTCAGATGGATGAACAAAGCCTCATGTTGGTCATTGTCATTCATGCCACACTCATGCATATTGCACCTCAGATCAACATAGGTCGCTCGCCATATCTTGATGCCTGCAAATAATTTTCCTCACCATTCATTCAAGACTCCACTTAATGTCTTTAATATCTTCAGCCCGAGTCCTATAACCTCCTAAGATCATCCACATGCAAACCCATGCTGGTAATATTCACATATATTCTCCTATTCTCATCCAAAACCGCTTTCGAATCTTCAAAAATGCATCGCGATGATTTCATGTAATTTTCCATCATATTCTTCAAGTCCTACATCTCCTTTGTCACCTCATGAAAATCACTATAATCCACAGGAAGGGACATAATAGGATGATTCACCATTACTCTACCCAAACGTTCGATCCTAAACTCCCTATTCTTATCAGACTCAAGAATGTTGCCAAATTCGGAAATACTCATATTGCAGAGCAGAGATGCATTCTTGCAAAATTACAGGAAAGGTGCCCATGCGAAGGGTCTCCCATATCGAACCACATGATATTCATGTGGAAAGACAAGCAAAGCCAGTGAAGGAACCTGTAGTGATAACATCTTGACACTAAATTTTTTAGATGACAACTACCTCCACTCCATCTACACGATCGACAATTCCATTGGAATTCAATTCTCCAAGGTGAATTTGAATAAGGCACTACCAATATTCCTATAAAATTATAATCCATTTTGTAAAGGTTTTGAACTATCAACCACCATCTGTCCTTTCCTTTAGACTAGCTCCTTTGTTAGCAAGCATGTCTGCTTCTTGGTTATTTTGATGTTTGATATGGAAAACTGATTTTTTTTTTATATTTCGAAGATGTAATCCAATATTCTCTTTTGAAGCTTCCCCACCTTCTTACCTTTTCCTTTTTGGATGCTCAGTGTCATTTGTATCACAATCCTGGAGTCACCAAAGAACTGGAAGTTTTAAATTTTTAACTCTCAGATTGATTATATTCCTTGCATCGATGTTTCGCACTTTTCTTGATTATTCATTCTTTTGCCTAGTCCCCAAAAATACGTTCTATTTTTTTTCTCTCCCGTATCATAAATGACCCCTCCCACACCTGCCTCCCCTTATGATGATTAGCACCATAACCATGAAAACTTCGCAAATAATTATTTTTAAAATAACTAAATTCAATTTTTCATTCAAATAAATGCTCATGATTAATTTATGAGGTTTTACACCACAATCACAACAAATCAATTATTTATTTTTATACTATTTAAACAAATAAACTCATATGATTTATTTATGAGGTTTTTCACCACAAGCACAACAAGTTTAGAAATAATTATTTTGTAAATAACCCCATTCAATTATTTATTTTTAATATTATTGAAGCAAATAAGTACGTACCTTCTATCCTTACTATTGACTTTTGGGGGTGGCTTTAAAAGAACCACCCCCAAAAGTCATCATAGTTGGGATTTTGGGGGCGCTTGTTTTAAAGAAGCCCAAAAAGTCATGATAATTGGACTTTTGAGGGAAGTTGTTTTAAATCCACCCCCACAAGTCCAATTTTCATGACGTTTTTTTTAGGGGGGTTTAAAAGACCCCCCCAAAGGTCCTTTTCAAGGTGGTTTAAAAAAAAAAAACCTGAAAGTCATGAAAAATTGGACTTTTGGGGGTGGTTATTATAAAACTGCCCTCAAAATTCCAATTGTCAGGAATTTTTTTTGGGTGGTTTGAAGTACGCCCCTAACGGTCCATTTCGAGGTGGTATTTTAAAAACCCCCCTTAAAAGTCATGCGAATTGGTCTTTTGGGAGTGGTTGTTTTAAAGTTGCCCTCAAAATTCCACTTATGTTTTTGTGGTGTTAAGGTGGTGTTATTAGCACCATTTAGGATTTTTGATGTTAAGGGGTGCTCTTAGAACCACTTATATTTGTGGTGTTAATATGGTGTTATATTTATTAATATTATTAGAAATTGTGTTATTCCTCACCCATGTTAAGAGAAATGCCACCTTGGCAAGCACCATAAAGAAGTGCTACATTATTACTTGTCACATGGACATGTAAAAGTTGGATTTAATTATGACGATTTGCACCATAAACATAAAAAATCACAAATATTTTAAAAAACTTAATTCATAATTTTTTTTTTATTAACTGGATTAAGCAATAAATATTAATTTATGAGTTTTTAGACCACAAGCACAAGAAGTTCAATTATTTACTTTTATAATATCTAAACAACTAAATTCACATGATTCATTTATGAGGATTTGCACCACAACACAACAAGTTCACAAATAAGTATTTTGTAAATAACTCAATTCAATTTTTCATTTTTATCACTATTTAAACAAGTAAATACAATTGACAAATAACAAAAAACAACCATTTTTAATTTATTACTATTATAAAATAGTAATAAAAATTATTTCAATTGAAACTTGATTATTCAATTGAAAACAATTTTATCTTATTAAATTTCTTAAGGGAAATTAGTATCATTATTAGGTTTTTAGCAAAAGGCATGGATCTCATATCCATAGACATGGTCAATACCTATGGTCCTAAAATAAGCTTTTCATAACATACCACCAAGAAATACACCTAAATGTCATTACCACACATCCTCCTAAGAGTATTCTTACCCCTATGTATGGGCATTGGCACTATTACAAGGGTTTAATTACTAGGGATAGGTCTAGTAGTCATAAACATGGTTGAGAGAAAATTCCTAGGACTTATTTAAATGAATCCTAATCATAGAGAAATTTAATGTTGGAAAGTACCATATAATAGTGGTGTTAGTTGCAAATTTGTCACATGGCAATGTATAAATCGGATTTAATTATGATGATTTACACCATTTGTTTTAATTTTCCATCATATTCTTCAAGTCCTACATCTCCTTTGTCACCTCATGAAAATCACTATCATCCTCGGGAAGGGACACAACAAGAGTATTCACCATTACTCTACCCAAACCTTCAATCCTAAACTCCTTATTCTTATCAGACTCAAGAATGCAGCCAAATTCAGAAATACTCATACCGCAGAGTCGAGACTGCATTCTTTCACAATTAAAGGAAAGGTTCCAATGCGAAGGGTCTCCCATCGCAAACCACCTGATCTTCACATGGCCAATACAAGTAAAGCGAGTGAAGGACCTGGAACGACAACATCCCAGTAGGAGCATATAATGATCACATCCTCTAACTGCATTTGCAAAAAGCCCGTCATATCCTTCATTAAATTCTTAAGATGCCAACTTCTTCCTCTCCGTCTTAATGATCCACATTGCCATTGGAATTCAATTATCCAAGGTGCATTCATATAAGGCACTACCAATATTCTTATAAAATTATAATCCATTTTCTAAAGGGTATTGAACTGTCAACCACCATCTCTCCTTTCCTAAGCCTAGCTACATTGTTAACAAGCATGTCTGGTTCTTGGTTATTTTGATGTTTGATATGGAAAAAACTGATTTTTTATATTTCTGAGAGGTAATCCAATATTTTTTTTGAAGCTTCCCCACCTTCTTCCCTTTTTTCTTTTTGGATGCTCAGCGTCGTTTGTATCAAAATCCTGGAGTTACCAAAGACATGGATGTTTTCAATTTTTAACTTTGAGATTGATTCTATTCCTTGCATCAATGTTTCCCACTCTTCTTGATTATTTGTTCTTTTGTGTGGTCCCCAAAACTACGTTCTAATTTTTCTTCTCCCGGATGATAAATGACCCCTCCCACACCTGCCTCCCCTTTTAATGATTAGTACCATAACAACAACAACTTCAAAAATAATTATTTTTAAAATAACTAAATTCACTTTTTCATTCAAATAAATGTTCATGATTAATTTATGAGGTTTTACACGACAATACAAAAAAAATTCAATTATTTATTTTTATACTATTTAAACAAATAAAATCACATGATTTATTTATGAGTTTTTGCACCACAAGCACAACAAGTTTATAAATAATTATTCTATTAATAACCCCGTTGAATTATTTATTTTTAATATTATTCAAGAAAGTAAGTATGTCCTTGCGATTCTTACTATTGACTTTTGGGGGCAACTTTAAAATAACCACCCCCAGAAGGCATCATAGTTGGGCTTTTGGGGGTGTTAGTTTTAAAGCAGCCCCAAAAAGTCATGATAATTGGACTTTTGGGGGAATTTGTTTTAAATCCACCCTCACAAATCCAATTTCCATGACTTTGTTTTTAGGGAGGTTTAAAAGACGCCTCCCTAAAGGTCCTTTTCAAGGTGTTTTTTTTTAAATCCCGAAATTCATGACAATTTGGACTTTTGGGGGTGCTTATTATGAAACTGCCCTCAAAATTAAAAATTTCATGACTTTTTTTGGGGCGGGGCTTGAAAGACCCCCCTAAAGGTCCTTTCTAAGGTGGTTTTTTAAAAACCTCCCTTAAAAGTCATGCGAATTAGACTTTTGGGAGTGATTGTTTTAAAGTTGCACTCAAAATTCCACTTATATTTTTGTGGCGTTAAGGTGGTGTGATTAGCACCATTTAGGATTTGTGATGTTAAGGGGTGATCATAGGACCACTTATACTTTGCGGTGTTAATATGGTGTTATATTTGTTAATACTATTAGAAATTGTGTTATTCCTCACCCATGTTAAGAGAACTGACACCTTGGCAAGTACCATAAAGAAGTGCTACATTATTACTTGTCACATGGACATGTACAAGTTGGATTTAATTATGAGGATTTACACCATAAACATAAAAAATCACAAGTATTATAAATTAATTAATTGAATATTTTTTACTTATTAATTGGATTAAACAATAAATATTAATTTATGAGTTTTTGCACCATAACCACAAGAAGTTCAATTATTTACTTTACTAATATCTAAACAACTAAATTCACATGATTCATTTATGAGGCTTTGCACCACAACACAACAAGTTCACAGATAATTATTTTGTAAATAACTCAATTGAATTTTTAATTTTAAACAAGTAAATACAATTGACAAATAACAAAAAACAACCATTTTTAATTTATTACTATTATAAAATAGTAATAAAAAGTATTTGAATTGAAACTTGATTATTCAATTGAAAATAATTTTATATTATTAAATTCCTTAAGGGAAATTAGAATCATTATTAGGTTTTTAGCAAAATCCTTGGATCTCATATCCACGGACATGGTCAATACCTATGGTACTAAAAGAATCTTTTAAAAATATACCACCAAGAAATACACCTAAAGTTCATGACCACACATCTTCCTAAGAGTATTCTTAACCCTATGTATGGGCATTGGCACTATTACAAGGGTTTAATTACTGGGGATAGGTCTAGTAGTCGTCAACATGGTCAAGAGCAGAATCCTAGGACTTGGGTTAAAGGAATCATAATCATAGAGAAATGTCATGTTGGCATGTACCATATATTTGTGGTGTTAGGTGCAAATTTGTCACATGGACATGAACAAATCGGATTTAATTATGATGATTTCCACCATTTTTTATAACAAGAACAAGAAACTTTGTATATATATTTATATAGAAACATAAGTAACATATCGCCTCAAGGCATCAAAACATAGTACAAAAAAGGAGTTTCAAGTAGGGTAACTTCATACACATTTCATATTATGCCTACAATGTTTGGAAAACAAAATAACAACATTTTTATACCACTATTCTACTTCCTCATATTGTATAAATTCTTACAAATTTTCCACATAAATATCTACAAAAAAACATAGCAAATAGTTGTGGGAAACTATGGCCTCATTCTTGAATTGTTTCTTCTTCTTCAACCGGCTAGACTTCAGATACTTCCTCCATTGGGGAGGCCTCCTCTACTTTGCTCTTAGGTTCACTAATCCGTTTGTTCAAACTGTTTATATCTACCTGGATCTCCTCCAGTATGTCCTTTAGATGGATGACCAAAGCCTCATGTTGCTCATTGTCATTCATGCCACACTCATGCATATTGCACCTCAGATCAACATAGGTCGCTCGCCATATCTTGATGCCTGCAAATAATTTCCCTCACCATTCATTCAAGACTCCACTTAATGTCTTTAATATCTCCAACTTGAGTCCTATAACCTCCTAAGATCATCCACATGCAAACCCATGCTAGTAATATCCACATATATTCTCCTATTCTCATCCAAAACCGCTTTCGAATCTTCAAAAGTGCATCGCGATGATTTCATGTAATTTTCCATCATATTCTTCAAGTCCTACATCTCCTTTGTCACATCATGAAAATCAATATAATCCACGGGAAGGGACATAATAGGATGATTCACCATTACTCTACCCAAACCTTCGATCCTAAACTCCCTATTCTTATCAGACTCAAGAATGTTGCCAAATTCGGAAATACTCATACTGCGGAGCAGAGATGCATTCTTGCAAAATTAAAGGAAAGGTGCCCATGCGAAGGGTCTCCCATATCAAACCACATGATATTCATGTGGACAAGACAAGCAAAGCCAGTGAAGGAACCTATAGCAATAACATCCTAGCATGAGCATATAATGCTCTTCTCCTCCAACTGCACTTGCACAAATCCCGTCAAATCCTTTATTAAATTTTTAAGATGACAACTACCTCCACTCCATCTACATGATCGACAATTCCATTGGAATTCAATTCTCCAAGGTGAATTTGAATAAGGAACTACCAATATTCTTATAAAATTATAATCCATTTTGTAATGGTTTTGAACTATCAACTACCATCTGTCCTTTCCTTTAGACTAGCTCCTTTGTTAGCAAGCATGTCTGCTTCTTGGTTATTTTGATGTTTGATATGGAAAAAATGATTTTTTTTTATATTTCAAAGAGGTAATCCAATATTCTGTTTCGAAGCTTCCCCACATTCTTCCCTTTTCCTTTTTGGATTCTCAGTGTCATTTAAATCACAATCCTGGAGTCACCAAAGAACTGGAAGTTTTAAATTTTTAACTCTGAGAGTGATTATATTCCTTGAATCGATGTTTCCCACTTTTCTTGATTATTCATTCTTTTACCTAGTGCCCCAAAAATACGTTCTATTTTTTTTCTCTCCCATATCATAAATGACCCCTCCCACACCTGCCTCCCCTTATGATGATTAGCACCATAACTCATATGATTTATTTATGAGGTTTTTCACCACAAGCACAACAAGTTTAGAAATAATTATTTTGTAAATAACCCCATTCAATTATTTATTTTTAATATTATTCAAGCAAATAAGTACGTACCTTCTATCCTTACTATTGACTTTTTGGGGTGGCTTTAAAACAACCACCCCCAAAAGTCATCATAGTTGGGATTTTGGGGGTGCTTGTTTCAAAGCAGCCCAAAAAGTCATGATAATTGGACTTTTGAGGGAAGTTGTTTTAAACCCACCCCCACAAGTCAAATTTTCATGAAGTTTTTTTAGGGGGGTTTAAAAGACCCCCCTAAAGGTCCTTTTCAAGGTGGTTTAAAAAAAAAAAACCTGAAAGTCATGAAAAATTGGACTTTTGGGGGTGGTTATTATAAAACTGCCCTCAAAATTCCAATTGTCAGGAATTTTTTTTGGGTGGTTTGAAATACGCCCCTAAAGGTCCATTTCAAGGTGGTATTTTAAAAACCCCCCTTAAAAGTCATGCGAATTGGTCTTTTGGGAGTGGTTGTTTTAAAGTTGCCCTCAAAATTCCACTTATGTTTTTGTGGTGTTAAGGTGGTGTTATTAGCACCATTTAGGATTTTTGATGTTAAGGGGTGATCTTACAACCACTTATATTTGTGGTGTTAATATGGTGTTATATTTATTAATATTATTAGAAATTGTGGTATTCCTCACCCATGTTAAGAGAAATGCCACCTTGGCAAGCACCATAAGGAAGTGCTACATTATTACTTGTCACATGGACATGTAAAAGTTGGATTCAATTATGACGATTTGCACCATAAACATAAAAAATCACAAATATTTTAAATAACTTAATTCAATATTTTTTATTTATTAACTGGATTAAACAATAAATATTAATTTATGATTTTTTAGACCACAACCACAAGAAGTTCAATTATTTACTTTTATAATATCTAAACAACTAAATTCACATGATTCATTTATGAGGATTTGCACCACAACACAACAAGTTCACAAATAATTATTTTGTAAATAACTCAATTCAATTTTTCATTTTTATCACTATTTAAACAAGTAAATACAATTGACAAATAACAAAAAACAACCATTTTTAATTTATTACTATTATAAAATAGTAATAAAAATTATTTGAATTGAAACTTGATTATTCAATTGAATACAATTTTATCTTATTAAATTTCTTAAGGGAAATTAGTATCATTATTAGGTTTTTAGCAAAAGGCATGGATCTCATATCCATAGACATGGTCAATACCTATGGTCCTAAAAGAAGCTTTTCATAACATACCACCAAGAAATACACCTAAATGTCATGACCACACATCCTCCTAAGAGTATTCTTACCCCTATGTATGGGCATTGGCACTATTACAAGGGTTTAATTACAAGGGATAGGTCTATTAGTCATCAACATGGTTGAGAGAAAAGTACTAGGACTTAGGTTAAATGAATCCTAATCATAGAGAAATGTAATGTTGGAAAGTACCATATAATAGTGGTGTTAGTTTCAAATTTGTCACATGGACATGTATAAATTCGGATTTAATTATGATAATTTGCACCATTTGTTTTGATTTTCCATCATATTCTTCAAGTCCTACATCTCCTTTGTCACCTCATGAAAATCACTATCATCCTCGGGAAGGGACACAACAAGAGTATTCACCATTACTCTACCCAAACCTTCAATCCTAAACTCCTTATTCTTATCAGACTCAACAATGCAGCCAAATTCAGAAATACTCATACCGCAGAGTCGAGACTGCATTCTTTCAAAATTAAAGGAAAGGTTCCAATGCGAAGGGTCTCCCATCTCAAACCACCTGATCTTCACATGGCCAATACAAGCAAAGCGAGTGAAGGACCTGTAACGACAACATCCCGGTAGGAGCATATAATGATCACCTCCTCTAACTGCATTTGCACAAAGCCCGCCAAATCCTTCATTAAATTCTTAAGATGACAACTTCTTCCGCTCCGTCTTAATGATCCACAACGCCATTGGAACTCAATTATCCAAGGTGCATTCATATAAGGCACTACCAATATTCTTATAAAATTATAATCCATTTGGTAAAGGGTATTGAACTATCAACCACCATCTCTCCTTTCCTATGCCTAGCTCCTTTGTTAACAAGCATGTCTGGTTCTTGGTTATTTTGATGTTTGATATGGAAAAAACTGATTTTTTATATTTCTAAGAGGTAATCCAATATTTTTTTTGAAGCTTCCCCACCTTCTTCCCTTTTTTCTTTTTGGATGCTCAGCGTCGTTTCTATCAAAATCCTAGAGTTACCAAAGACATGGACGTTTTCAATTTTTAACTTTGAGATTGATTCTATTTCTTGCATCAATGTTTCCCACTCTTCTTGATTATTTGTTCTTTTGTGTGGTCCCCAAAACTACGTTCTAATTTTTGTTTCTCTTGGATCATAAATGACCCCTCCCACACCTGCCTCCCCTTTTAATGATTACTACCATAACCACAACAACTTCAAAAATAATTATTTTTAAAATAACTAAATTCACTTTTTCATTCAAATAAATGTTCATGATTAATTTATGAGGTTTTACTCGACAATAAAAACAAATTCAATTATTTATTTTTATACTATTTAAACAAATAAAATCACATGATTTATTTATGAGGTTTTGCACCACAAGCACAATGAGTTTATAAATAATTATTCTATTAATAACCCCATTGAATTATTTATTTTTAATATTATTCAAGAAAGTAAGTATGTCCTTGCGATTCTTACTATTGACTTTTGGGGGCAACTTTAAAACAACCACCCCCAAAAGGCATCATAGTTGGGCTTTTGGGGGTGTTTGTTTTAAAGCAGCCCCAAAAAGTCATGATAATTGGACTTTTGGGGGAATTTGTTTTAAATTCACCCTCACAAATCCAATTTCCATGACTTTTTTTTTAGGGGGGTTTAAAAGACGCCTCCCTAAAGGTCCTTTTCAAGGCGTTTTTTCTTAAATCCCGAAATTCATGACAATTTGGACTTTTTCGGGTGGTTATTATAAAACTGCCCTCAAAATTCCAAATTTCATGACTTTTTTTGGGGGGGGCTTGAAAGACCCCCTAAACGTCCTTTCCAAGGTGGTTTTTTAAAAACCTCCCTTAAAAGTCATGCGAATTAGACTTTTGGGAGTGATTGTTTTAAAGTTGCACTCAAAATTCCACTTATATTTTTGTGGCGTTAAGGTGGTGTGATTAGCACCATTTAGGATTTGTGATGTTAAGGGGTGATCATAGGACCACTTATACTTTGCGGTGTTAATATGGTGTTATATTTGTTAATATTATTAGAAATTGTGTTATTCCTCACCCATGTTAAGAGAAATGCCACCTTGGCAAGTACCATAAAGAAGTGCTACATTATTACTTGTCACATGGGCATGTACAAGTTTGATTTAATTATGAGGATTTACACCATACACATAAAAAATCACAAGTATTATAAATTAAATAATTGAATATTTTTTACTTATTAATTGGATTAAACAATAAATATTAATTTATGAGTTTTTGCACCACAACCACAAGAAGTTCAATTATTTAATTTACTAATATCTAAACAACTAAATTCACATGATTCATTTATGAGGCTTTGCACCACAACGCAACAAGTTCTCAAATAATTATTTTCTAAATAAATCAATTGAATTTTTAATTTTAAACAAGTAAATACAATTGACAAATAACACAAAACAACCATTTTTAATTTATTACTATTATAAAATAGTAATAAAAAGTATTCGAATTGAAACTTGATTATTCAATTGAAAATAATTTTATATTATTAAATTCCTTAAGGGAAATTAGAATCATTATTAGGTTTTTAGCAAAATCCTTGGATCTCATATCCACGGACATGGTCAATACCTATGGTACTAAAAGAATCTTTTAAAAATATACCACCAAGAAATACACCTAAAGTTCATGACCACGCATCTTCCTAAGAGTATTCTTAACCCTATGTATGGGCATTGGCACTATTACAAGGGTTTAATTACTGGGGATAGGTCTAGTAGTCGTCAACATGGTCAAGAGAAGAACCCTAGGACTTAGGTTAAAGGAATCATAATCATAGAGAAATGTCATGTTGGCAAGTACCATATATTTGTGGTGTTAGGTGCAAATTTGTCACATGGACATGAACAAATCGGATTTAATTATGATGATTTCCACCATTTTTTATAACAAGAACAAGAAACTTTGTATATATATTTATATAGAAACATAAGTAACATATCGCCTCAAGGCATCAAAACATAGTACAAAAAAGGAGTTTCAAGTAGGGTAACTTCATACACATTTCATATTATGCCTACAATGTTTGGAAAACAAAATAACATTTTTATACCACTATTCTGCTTCCTCTTATTGTATACATTCTTACAAATTTTCCACATAAATATATACAAAGAAACATAGCAACTAGTTGTGGGAAACTATGGCCTCATTCTTGAATTGTTTCTTCTTCTTCAACCAGCTAGACTTCAGATACTTCCTCCATGGGGGAGGCCTCCTCTACTTCGCGCTTAGGTTAACTACTCCCTTTGTTCAAACCGTTTATATCTACCTTGATCTCCTCAAGTATGTCCTTCAGATGGATGAACAAAGCCTCATGTTGGTCATTGTCATTCATGCCACACTCATGCATATTGCACCTCAGATCAACATAGGTCACTCGCCATATCTTTATGCCTGCAAATAATTTCCCTCACCATTCATTCAAGACTCCACTTAATGTCTTTAATATCTCCAACCCGAGTCGTATAACCTCCTAAGATCATCCACATGCAAACCCATGCTGGTAATATCCACATATATTCTCCTATTCTCATCCAAAACCGCTTTCGAATCTTCAAAAATACATCGCGATGATTTCATGTAATTTTCCATCATATTCTTCAAGTCCTACATCTCCTTTGTCACCTCATGAAAATCACTATAATCCACGGGAAGGGAAATAATAGGATGATTCACCATTACTCTACCCAAACCTTCGATCCTAAACTCCCTATTCTTATCAGACTCAAGAATGTTGCCAAATTCGGAAATACTCATACTGCGGAGCAGAGATGCATTCTTGCAAAATTAAAGGAAAGGTGCCCATGCGAAGGGTCTCCCATATCAAACCACATGATATTCATGTGGACAAGACAAGCAAAGCCAGTGAAGGAACCTGTAGGGATAACATCCTGGCATGAGCATATAATGCTCTTCTCCTCCAACTGCACTTGCACAAATCCCGTCAAATCCTTCATTAAATTTTTAAGATGACAACTACCTCCACTCCATCTACACGATCGACAATTCCATTGGAATTCAATTCTCCAAGGTGAATTTGAATAAGGCACTACCAATATTCCTATAAAATTATAATCCATTTTGTAAAGGTTTTGAACTATCAACCACCATCTGTCCTTTCCTTTAGACTAGCTCCTTTGTTAGCAAGCATGTCTGCTTCTTGGTTATTTTGATGTTTGATATGGAAAAACTGATTTTTTTTTATATTTCGAAGAGGTAATCCAATATTCTCTTTGGAAGCTTCCCCACCTTCTTCCCTTTTCGTTTTTGGATGCTCAGTTTCATTTGTATCACAATCCTGTAGTCACCAAAGAACTGGAAGTTTTAAATTTTTAACTCTGATATTGATTATATTCCTTGCATCGATGTTTCCCACTTTTCTTGATTATTCATTCTTTTTCCTAGTCCCCAAAAATACGTTCTATTTTTTTTCTCTCCCATATCATAAATGACCCCTCCCACACCTACCTCCCCTTATGATGATTAGCACCATAACCATGAAAACTTTGCAAATAATTATTTTTAAAATAACTAAATTCAATTTTTCATTCAAATAAATGCTCATGATTCATTTATGAGGTTTTACACCACAATCACAACAAATCAATTATTTATTTTTATACTATTTAAACAAATAAACTCATATGATTTATTTATGAGGTTTTTCACCACAAGCACAACAAGTTTAGAAATAATTATTTTGTAAATAACCCCATTCAATTATTTATTTTTAATATTATTGAAGCAAATAAGTGCGTACCTTCTATCCTTACTATTGACTTTTGGGGGTGGCTTTAAAACAACCACCCCCAAAAGTCATCATAGTTGGGATTTTGGGGGCGCTTGTTTCAAAGCAGCCCAAAAAGTCATGATAATTGGACTTTTGAGGGAAGTTGTTTTAAATCCACCCCCACAAGTCAAATTTTCATGAATTTTTTTTAGGGGGGTTTAAAAGACCCCCCTAAAGGTCCTTTTCAAGGTGGTTTAAAAAAAAAGCCCTGAAAGTCATGAAAAATTGGACTTTTGGGGGTGGTTATTATAAAACTGCCCTCAAAATTCCAATTGTCAGGAATTTTTTTTGGGTGGTTTGAAATACGCCCCTAAAGGTCCATTTCAAGGTGGTATTTTAAAAACCCCCCTTAAAAGTCATGCGAATTGGACTTTTGGGAGTGGTTGTTTTAAAGTTGCCCTCAAAATTCCACTTATGTTTTTGTGGTGTTAAGGTGGTGTTATTAGCACCATTTACGATTTTTGATGTTAAGGGGTGCTCTTAGAACCACTTATATTTGTGGTATTAATATGGTGTTATATTTATTAATATTATTAGAAATTTTGCTATTCCTCACCCATGTTAAGAGAAATGCCACCTTGGCAAGCACCATAAAGAGGTGCTACATTATTACTTATCACATGGACATGTAAAAGTTGGATTTAATTATGACGATTTGCACCATAAACATAAAAAATCACAAATATTTTAAATAACTTAATTCAATATTTTTTATTTATTAACTGGATTAAACAATAAATATTAATTTATGAGTTTTTAGACCACAACCACAAGAAGTTCAATTATTTACTTTTATAATATCTAAACAACTAAATTCACATGATTCATTTATGAGGATTTGCACCACAACACAACAAGTTCACAAATAATTATTTTGTAAATAACTCAATTCAATTTTTCATTTTTATCACTATTTAAACAAGTAAATACAATTGACAAATAACAAAAAACAACCATTTTTAATTTATTACTATTATAAAATAGTAATAAAAATTATTTGAATTGAAACTTGATTATTCAATTGAATACAATTTTATCTTATTAAATTTCTTAAGGGAAATTAGTATCATTATTAGGTTTTTAGCAAAAGGCATGGATCTCATATCCATAGACATGGTCAATACCTATGGTCCTAAAAGAAGCTTTTCATAACATACCACCAAGAAATACACCTAAATGTCATGACCACACATCCTCCTAAGAGTATTCTTACCCCTATGTATGGGCATTGGCACTATTACAAGGGTTTAATTACAAGGGATAGGTCTATTAGTCATCAACATGGTTGAGAGAAAAGTACTAGGACTTAGGTTAAATGAATCCTAATCATAGAGAAATGTAATGTTGGGAAGTACCATATAATAGTGGTGTTAGTTTCAAATTTGTCACATGGACATGTATAAATTCGGATTTAATTATGATGATTTGCACCATTTGTTTTGATTTTCCATCATATTCTTCAAGTCCTACATCTCCTTTGTCACCTCATGAAAATCACTATCATCCTCGGGAAGGGACACAAGAAGAGTATTCACCATTACTCTACCCAAACCTTCAATCCTAAACTCCTTATTCTTATCAGACTCAAGAATGCAGCCAAATTCAGAAATACTCATACCACAGAGTCGAGACTGCATTCTTTCAAAATTAAAGGAAAGGTTCCAATGCGAAGCGTCTCCCATCTCAAATCACCTGATCTTCACATGGCCAATAAAAGCAAAGCGAGTGAAGGACCTGTAACGACAACATCCCGGTAGGAGCATATAATGATCACCTCCTCTAACTGCATTTGCACAAAGCCCGCCAAATCCTTCATTAAATTCTTAAGATGACAACTTCTTCCACTCCGTCTTAATGATCCACAACGCCATTGGAATTCAATTATCCAAGGTGCATTCATATAAGGCACTACCAATATTCTTATAAAATTATAATCCATTTGGTAAAGGGTATTGAACTGTCAACCACCATCTCTCCTTTCCTATGCCTAGCTCCTTTGTTAACAAGCATGTCTGGTTCTTGGTTATTTTGATGTTTGATATGGAAAAAACTGATTTTTTATATTTCTGAGAGGTAATCCAATATTTTTTTTGAAGCTTCCCCACCTTCTTCCCTTTTTTCTTTTTGGATGCTCAGCGTTGTTTCTATCAAAATCCTAAAGTTACCAAAGACATGGATGTTTTCAATTTTTAACTTTGAGATTGATTCTATTTCTTGCATCAATGTTTCCCACTCTTCTTGATTATTTGTTCTTTTGTGTGGTCCCCAAAACTACATTCTAATTTTTGTTTCTCCTGGATCATAAATGACCCCTCCCACACCTGCCTCCCCTTTTAATGATTACTACCATAACCACAACAACTTCAAAAATAATTATTTTTAAAATAACTAAATTCACTTTTTCATTCAAATAAATGTTCATGATTAATTTGTGAGGTTTTACTCGACAATAAAAACAAATTCAATTATTTATTTTTATACTATTTAAACAAATAAAATCACATGATTTATTTATGAGGTTTTGCACCACAAGCACAATGAGTTTATAAATAATTATTCTATTAATAACCCCATTGAATTATTTATTTTTAATATTATTCAAGAAAGTAAGTATGTCCTTGCGATTCTTACTATTGACTTTTGGGGGCAACTTTAAAACAACCACCCCCAAAAGGCATCATAGTTGGGCTTTTGGGGGTGTTTGTTTTAAAGCAGCCCCAAAAAGTCATGATAATTGGACTTTTGGGGGAATTTGTTTTAAATTCACCCTCACAAATCCAATTTCCATGACTTTTTTTTTAGGGGGGTTTAAAAGACGCCTCCCTAAAGGTCCTTTTCAAGACGTTCTTTCTTAAATCCCGAAATTCATGACAATTTGGACTTTTTGGGGTGGTTATTATAAAACTGCCCTCAAAATTCCAAATTTCATGACTTTTTTTGGGGGGGGGGCTTGAAAGACCCCCTAAACGTCCTTTCCAAGGTGGTTTTTTAAAAACCTCCCTTAAAAGTCATGCGAATTAGACTTTTGGGAGTGATTGTTTTAAAGTTGCACTCAAAATTCCACTTATATTTTTGTGGCGTTAAGGTGGTGTGATTAGCACCATTTAGGATTTGTGATGTTAAGGGGTGATCATAGGACCACTTATACTTTGCGGTGTTAATATGGTGTTATATTTGTTAATATTATTAGAAATTGTGTTATTCCTCACCCATGTTAAGAGAAATGCCACCTTGGCAAGTACCATAAAGAAGTGCTACATTATTACTTGTCACATGGGCATGTACAAGTTTGATTTAATTATGAGGATTTACACCATAAACATAAAAAATCACAAGTATTATAAATTAAATAATTGAATATTTTTTACTTATTAATTGGATTAAACAATAAATATTAATTTATGAGTTTTTGCACCACAACCACAAGAAGTTCAATTATTTACTTTACTAATATCTAAACAACTAAATTCACATGATTCATTTATGAGGCTTTGCACCACAACGCAACAAGTTCTCAAATAATTATTTTGTAAATAACTCAATTGAATTTTTAATTTTAAACAAGTAAATACAATTGACAAATAACACAAAACAACCATTTTTAATTTATTACTATTATAAAATAGTAATAAAAAGTATTCGAATTGAAACTTGATTATTCAATTGAAAATAATTTTATATTATTAAATTGCTTAAGGGAAATTAGAATCATTATTAGGTTTTTAGCAAAATCCTTGGATCTCATATCCACGGACATGGTCAATACCTATGGTACTAAAAGAATCTTTTAAAAATATACCACCAAGAAATACACCTAAAGTTCATGACCACGCATCTTCCTAAGAGTATTCTTAACCCTATGTATGGGCATCGACACTATTACAAGGGTTTAATTACTGGGGATAGGTCTAGTAGTCATCAACATGGTCAAGAGAAGAACCCTAGGACTTAGGTTAAAGGAATCATAATCATAGAGAAATGTCATGTTGGCAAGTACCATATATTTGTGGTGTTAGGTGCAAATTTGTCACATGGACATGAACAAATCGGATTTAATTATGATGATTTCCACCATTTTTTATAACAAGAAAAAGAAACTTTGTATATATATTTATATAGAAACATAAGTAACATATCGCCTCAAGGCATCAAAACATAGTACAAAAAAGGAGTTTCAAGTAGGGTAACTTCATACACATTTCATATTATGCCTACACTGTTTGGAAAACAAAATAACAACATTTTTATACCACTATTTTGCTTCCTCTTATTGTATACATTCTTACAAATTTTCCACATAAATATCTACAAAGAAACATAGCAACTAGTTGTGGGAAACTATGGCCTCATTCTTGAATTGTTTCTTCTTCTTCAACCGGCTAGACTTCAGATACTTCCTCCATGGGGGAGGCCTCCTCTACTTCGCGCTTAGGTTAACTACTCCCTTTGTTCAAACCGTTTATATCTACCTTGATCTCCTCTAGTATGTCCTTCAGATGGATGAACAAAGCCTCATGTTGGTCATTGTCATTCATGCCACACTCATGCATATTGCACCTCAGATCAACATAGGTCACTCGCCATATCTTGATGCCTGCAAATAATTTCCCTCACCATTCATTCAAGACTCCACTTAATGTCTTTAATATCTCCAACCCGAGTCCTATAACCTCCTAAGATCATCCACATGCAAACCCATGCTGGTAATATCCACATATATTCTCCTATTCTCATCCAAAACCGCTTTCGAATCTTCAAAAATGCATCGCGATGATTTCATGTAATTTTCCATCATATTCTTCAATTCCTACATCTCCTTTGTCACCTCATGAAAATCACTATAATCCACGGGAAGGGAAATAATAGGATGATTCACCATTACTGTACCCAAACCTTCGATCCTAAACTCCCTATTCTTATCAGACTCAAGAATGTTGCCAAATTCGGAAATACTCATACTGCGGAGCAGAGATGCATTCTTGCAAAATTAAAGGAAAGGTGCCCATGCGAAGGGTCTCCCATATCAAACCACATGATATTCATGTGGACAAGACAAGCAAAGCCAGTGAAGGAACCTGTAGGGATAACATCCTGGCATGAGCATATAATGCTCTTCTCCTCCAACTGCACTTGCACAAATCCCGTCAAATCCTTCATTAAATTTTTAAGATGACAACTACCTCCACTCCATCTACACGATCGACAATTCCATTGGAATTCAATTCTCCAAGGTGAATTTGAATAAGGCACTACCAATATTCCTATAAAATTATAATCCATTTTGTAAAGGTTTTGAACTATCAACCACCATCTGTCCTTTCCTTTAGACTAGCTCCTTTGTTAGCAAGCATGTCTGCTTCTTGGTTATTTTGATGTTTGATATGGAAAAACTGATTTTTTTTTATATTTCGAAGAGGTAATCCAATATTCTCTTTGGAAGCTTCCCCACCTTCTTCCCTTTTCGTTTTTGGATGCTCAGTGTCATTTGTATCACAATCCTGTAGTCACCAAAGAATTGGAAGTTTTAAATTTTTAACTCTGAGATTGATTATATTCCTTGCATCGATGTTTCCCACTTTTCTTGATTATTCATTCTTTTTCCTAGTCCCCAAAAATACGTTCTATTTTTTTCCTCTCCCATATCATAAATGACCCCTCCCACACCTTCCTCCCCTTATGATGATTAGCACCATAACCATGAAAACTTTGCAAATAATTATTTTTAAAATAACTAAATTCAATTTTTCATTCAAATAAATGCTCATGATTAATTTATGAGGTTTTACACCACAATCACAACAAATCAATTATTTATTTTTATACTATTTAAACAAATAAACTCATACGATTTATTTATGAGGTTTTTCACCACAAGCACAACAAGTTTAGAAATAATTATTTTGTAAATAACCCCATTCAATTATTTATTTTTAATATTATTGAAGCAAATAAGTGCGTACCTTCTATCCTTACTATTGACTTTTGGGGGTGGCTTTAAAACAACCACCCCCAAAAGTCATCATAGTTGGGATTTTGGGGGCGCTTGTTTCAAAGCAGCCCAAAAAGTCATGATAATTGGACTTTTGAGGGAAGTTGTTTTAAATCCACCCCCACAAGTCAAATTTTCATGAATTTTTTTTAGGGGGGTTTAAAAGACCCCCCTAAAGGTCCTTTTCAAGGTGGTTTAAAAAAAAACCCTGAAAGTCATGAAAAATTGGACTTTTGGGGGTGGTTATTATAAAACTGCCCTCAAAATTCCAATTGTCAGGAATTTTTTTTGGGTGGTTTGAAATACGCCCCTAAAGGTCCATTTCAAGGTGGTATTTTAAAAACCCCCCTTAAAAGTCATGCGAATTGGTCTTTTGGGAGTGGTTGTTTTAAAGTTGCCCTCAAAATTCCACTTATGTTTTTGTGGTGTTAAGGTGGTGTTAGAACCACTTATATTTGTGGTATTAATATGGTGTTATATTTATTAATATTATTAGAAATTTTGCTATTCCTCACCCATGTTAAGAGAAATGCCACCTTGGCAAGCACCATAAAGAGGTGCTACATTAGTACTTGTCACATGGACATGTAAAAGTTGGATTTAATTATGACGATTTGCACCATAAACATAAAAAATCAGAAATATTTTAAATAACTTAATTCAATATTTTTTATTTATTAACTGGATTAAACAATAAATATTAATTTATGAGTTTTTAGACCACAACCACAAGAAGTTCAATTATTTACTTTTATAATATCTAAACAACTAAATTCACATGATTGATTTATGAGGATTTGCACCACAACACAAGAAGTTCACAAATAATTATTTTGTAAATAACTCAATTCAATTTTTCATTTTTATCACTATTTAAACAAGTAAATACAATTGACAAATAACAGAAAACAACCATTTTTAATTTATTACTATTATAAAATAGTAATAAAAAATAATTTCAATTGAAACTTGATTATTCAATTGAATACAATTTTATCTTATTAAATTTCTTAAGGAAAATTAGTATCATTATTAGGTTTTTAGCAAAAGGCATGGATCTCATATCCATAGACATGGTCAATACCTATGGTCCTAAAAGAAGCTTTTCATAACATACCACCAAGAAATACACCTAAATGTCATGACCACACATCCTCCTAAGAGTATTCTTACCCCTATGTATGGGCATTGACACTATTACAAGGGTTTAATTACAAGGGATAGGTCTAGTAGTCATCAACATGGTTGAGAGAAAAGTCCTAGGACTTAGGTTAAATGAATCCTAATCATAGAGAAATGTAATGTTGGAAAGTACCATATAAGAGTGGTGTTAGTTGCAAATTTGTCACATGGACATGTATAAATCGGATTTAATTATGATGATTTGCACCATTTGTTTTAATTTTCCATCATATTCTTCAAGTCCTACATCTCCTTTGTCACCTCATGAAAATCACTATCATCCTCGGGAAGGGACACAACAAGAGTATTCACCATTACTCTACCCGAACCTTCAATCCTAAACTCCTTATTCTTATCAGACTCAAGAATGCAGCCAAATTCAGAAATACTCATAGCGCAGAGTCGAGACTGCATTCTTTCAAAATTAAAGGAAAGGTTCCAATGCGAAAGGTCTCCCATCTCAAACCACCTGATCTTCACATGGCCAATACAAGCAAAGCGAGTGAAGGACCTGTAACGACAACATCCCGGTAGGATCATATAATGATCACCTCCTCTAACTGCATTTGCACAAAGCCCGTCAAATCCTTCATTAAATTCTTAAGATGACAACTTCTTCCGCTCCGTCTTAATGATCCACAACCCCATTGGAATTCAATTATCCAAGGTGCATTCATTTAAGGCACTACCAATATTCTTATAAAATTATAATCTATTTTGTAAAGGGTATTGAACTGTAAACCACCATCTCTCCTTTCCTATGCCTAGCTCCTTTGTTAAAAAGCATGTCTGGTTCTTGGTTATTTTGATGTTTGATATGGAAAAAACTGATTTTTTATATTTTTGAGAGGTAATCCAATATTTTTTTTGAAGCTTCCCCACCTTCTTCCATTTTTTCTTTTTGGATGCTCAGCGTCGTTTGTATCAAAATCCTGGAGTTACCAAAGACATGGATGTTTTCAATGTTTAACTTTGAGATTGATTCTATTTCTTGCATCAATGTTTCCCACTCTTCTTGATTATTTGTTCTTTTGTGTGGTCCCCAAAACTACGTTCTAATTTTTCTTTCTCTCGGATCATAAATGACCCCTCCCACACCTGCCTCCCCTTTTAATGATTACTACCATAACCACAACAACTTCAAAAATAATTATTTTTAAAATAACTAAATTCACTTTTTCATTCAAATAAATGTTCATGGTTAATTTATGAGGTTTTACTCGACAATAAAAACAAATTCAATTATTTATTTTGATACTATTTAAACAAATAAAATCACATGATTTATTTATGAGGTTTTGCACCACAAGCACAATGAGTTTATAAATAATTATTCTATTAATAACCCCATTGAATTATTTATTTTTAATATTATTCAAGAAAGTAAGTACGTCCTTGCGATTCTTACTATTGACTTTTGGGGGCAACTTTAAAACAACCACCCCCAAAAGGCATCATAGTTGGGCTTTTGGGGGTGTTTGTTTTAAAGCAGCCCCAAAAAGTCATGATAATTGGACTTTTGGGGGAATTTGTTTTAAATCCACCCTCACAAATCCAATTTCCATGACTTTGTTTTTAGGGGGGTTTAAAAGACGGCTCCCTAAAGGTACTTTTCAAGGTGTTTTTTTTTAAATCCCGAAATTCATGACAATTTGGACTTTTTGGGGTGGTTATTATAAAACTGCCCTCAAAATTCCAAATTTCATGACTTTTTTTGGGGGGGGCTTGAAAGACCCCCCTAAAGGTCCTTTTCAAGGTGGTTTTTTAAAAACCTCCCTTAAAAGTCATGCGAATTAGACTTTTGGGAGTGATTGTTTTAAAGTTGCACTCAAAATTCCACTTATATTTTTGTGGCGTTAAGGTGGTGTGATTAGCACCATTTAGGATTTGTGATGTTAAGGGGTGATCATAGGACCACTTATACTTTGCGGTGTTAATATGGTGTTATATTTGTTAATATTATTAGAAATTGTGTTATTCCTCACCCATGTTAAGAGAAATGCCACCTTGGCAAGTACCATAAAGAAGTGCTACATTATTACTTGTCACATGGACATGTACAAGTTTGATTTAATTATGAAGATTTACACCATAAACATAAAAAATCACAAGTATTATAAATTAATTAATTGAATATTTTTTACTTATTAATTGGATTAAACAATAAATATTAATTTATGAGTTTTTGCACCACAACCACAAGAAGTTCAATTATTTACTTTACTAATATCTAAACAACTAAATTCACATGATTCATTTATGAGGCTTTGCACAACAACACAACAAGTTCACAAATAATTATTTTGTAAATAACTCAATTGAATTTTTAATTTTAAACAAGTAAATACAATTGACAAATAACAAAAAACAACCATTTTTAATTTATTACTATTATAAAATAGTAATAAAAAGTATTTGAATTGAAACTTGATTATTCAATTGAAAATAATTTTATATTATTAAATTCCTTAAGGGAAATTAGAATCATTATTAGGTTTTTAGCAAAATCCTTGGATCTCATATCCACGGAGATGGTCAATACCTATGGTACTAAAAGAATCTTTTAAAAATATACCACCAAGAAATACACCTAAAGTTCATGACCACGCATCTTCCTAAGAGTATTCTTAACCCTATGTATGGGCATTGGCACTATTACAAGGGTTTAATTACTGGGGATAGGTCTAGTAGTCATCAACATGGTCAAGAGAAGAATCCTAGGACTTAGGTTAAAGGAATCATAATCATAGAGAAATGTCATGTTGGCAAGTACCATATATTTGTGGTGTTAGGTGCAAATTTGTCACATGGACATGAACAAATCGGATTTAATTATGATGATTTCCACCATTTTTTATAACAAGAACAAGAAACTTTGTATATATATTTATATAGAAACATAAGTAACATATCGCCTCAAGGCATCAAAACATAGTACAAAAAAGGAGTTTCAAGTAGGGTAACTTCATACACATTTCATATTATGCCTACACTGTTTGGAAAACAAAATAACAACATTTTTATACCACTATTCTGCTTCCTCTTATTGTATACATTCTTACAAATTTTCCACATAAATATCTATAAAAAAACATAGCAACTAGTTGTGGGAAACTATGGCCTCATTCTTGAATTCTTTCTTCTTCTTCAACCGGCTAGACTTCAGATACTTCCTCCATTGGGGAGGACTCCTCTACTTCGCGCTTAGGGTCATTACTCCCTTTGTTCAAACCTTTTATATCTACCTTGATCTCCTCCAGTATGTCCTTCAGATGGATGAAGAAAGCCTCATGTTGGTCATTGTCATTCATGCCACACTCATGCTTATTGCACCTCAGATCGACATAGGTCACTCGCCATATCTTGATGCCTGCAAATAATTTCCCTCACCATTCATTCAAGACTCCGCTTAATGTCTTTAATATCTCCAACCCGAGTCCTATAACCTCCTAAGATCATCCACATGCAAACCCATGCTGGTAATATCCACATATATTCTCCTATTCTCATCCAAAACCGCTTTCAAATCTTCAAAAATGCATCGCGATGATTTCATGTAATTTTCCATCATATTCTTCAAGTCCTACATCTCCTTTGTCACCTCATGAAAATCACTATAATCCACGGGAAGGGACATAATAGGATGATTCACCATTACTCTACCCAAACCTTCGATCCTAAACTCCCTATTCTTATCAGACTCAAGAATGTTGCCAAATTCGGAAATACTCATACTACGGAGCAGAGATGCATTCTTGCAAAATTAAAGGAAAGGTGCCCATGCGAAGGGTCTCCCATATCAAACCACATGATATTCATGTGGACAAGACAAGCAAAGCTAGTGAAGGAACCTGTAGCGATAACATCTTGGCATGAGCATATAATGCTCTTCTCCTCCAACTGCACTTGCACAAATCCCGTCAAATCTTTCATTAAATTTTTAAGATGACAACTACCTCCACTCCATCTACACGATCGACAATTCCATTGGAATTCAATTCTCCAAGGTGAATTTGAATAAGGCACTACCAATATTCTTATAAAATTATAATCCATTTTGTTAAGGTTTTGAACTATCAACCACCATCTATCCTTTCCTTTAGACTAGCTCCTTTGTTAGCAAGCATGTCTGCTTCTTGGTTATTTTGACGTTTGATAAGGAAAAACTGATTTTTTTTTTATATTTCGAAGAGGTAATCCAATATTCTCTTTTGAAGCTTCCCCACCTTCTTCCCTTTTCCTTTTTGGATGCTAAGTGTCATTTGTATCACAATCCTGGAGTCACCAAAGAACTGGAAGTTTTAAATTTTTAACTCTGAGATTGATTATATTCCTTGCATCGATGTTTCCCACTTTTCTTGATTATTCATTCTTTTGCCTAGTCCCCAAAATACGTTCTATTTTTTTTCTCTCCCGTATCATAAATGACCCCTCCCACACCTGCCTCCCCTTATGATGATTAGCACCATAACCATGAAAACTTTGCAAATAATTATTTTTAAAATAACTAAATTCATTTTTTCATTCAAATAAATGCTCATGATTAATTTATGAGGTTTTACACCACAATCACAACAAATCAATTATTTATTTTTATACTATTTAAACAAATAAACTCATATGATTTATTTATGAGGTTTTTCACCACAAGCACAACAAGTTTAGAAATAATTATTTTGTAAATAACCCCATTCAATTATTTAATTTTAATATTATTCAAGCAAATAAGTACGTACCTTCTATCCTTACTATTGACTTTTGGGGGTGGCTTTAAAACAACCACCCCCAAAAGTCATCATAGTTGGGATTTTGGGGGCGCTTGTTTTAAAGCAGCCCAAAAAGTCATGATAATTGGACTTTTGAGGGAAGTTGTTTTAAATCCACCCCCAGAAGTCCAATTTTCATGACTTTTTTTTAGGGGGGTTTAAAAGACCCCCTTAAAGGTCCTTTTCAAGGTGGTTTAAAAACAAAAAACCTGAAAGTCATGAAAAATTGGACTTTTGGGGGTGGTTATTATAAAACTGCCCTCAAAATTCCAATTGTCAGGAATTTTTTTTGGGTGGTTTGAAATACCCCCCTAAAGGTCAATTTCAAGGTGGTATTTTTAAAACCCCCCTTAAAAGTCATGCGAATTGGTCTTTTGGGAGTGGTTGTTTTAAAGTTACCCTCAAAATTCCACTTATGTTTTTGTGGTGTTAAGGTGGTGTTATTAGCACCATTTAGGATTTTTGATGTTAAGGGGTGCTCTTAGAACCACTTATATTTGTGGTGTTAATATGGTGTTATATTTATTAATATTATTAGAAATTGTGTTATTCCTCACCCATGTTAAGAGAAATGCCACCTTGGCAAGCACCATAAAGAAGTGCTACATTATTACTTGTCACATGGACATGTAAAAGTTGGATTTAATTATGACGATTTGCACCATAAACATAAAAAATCACAAATATTTTAAATAACTTAATTCAATATTTTTTATTTATTAACTGGATTAAACAATAAATATTAATTTATGAGTTTTTAGACCACAACCACAAGAAGTTCAATTATTTACTTTTATAATATCGAAACAACTAAATTCACATGATTCATTTATGAGGATTTGCACCACAACACAACAAGTTCACAAATAATTATTTTGTAAATAACTCAATTTTTCATTTTTATCACTATTTAAACAAGTAAATACAATTGAGAAATAACAAAAAAACAACCATTTTTAATTTATTACTATTATAAAATAGTAATAAAAATTATTTGAATTGAAACTTGATTATTCAATTGAAAATAATTTTATCCTATTAAATTTCTTAAGGGAGATTAGTATCATTAGTAGGTTTTTAGCGAAAGGCATGGATCTCATATCCATGGACATGGTCAATACCTATGGTCCTAAAAGAATCTTTTAAAAATATACCACCAAGAAATACACCTAAAGGTCATGACCACACATCTTCCTAAGAGTATTCTTACACCTATGTATGGGCATTGGCACTATTACAAGGGTTTAATTATTGAGGATAGGTCTAGTATTCTTCAACATGGTTGAGAGAAGAATCCTAGGACTTACGTTAAAGGAATCCTAATCATAGAGAAATGTCATGTTTGCAAGTACCATATATTAGTGGTGTTAGGTGCAAATTTGTCACATGGACATGTACAAATCAGATTTAATTATGATGGTTTGCACCAATTTTTAACAAGAACGAGAAATTGTGTATATATATTTATATAGAAACATAAGTAACATATCACCCGAGGGCATCAAAATATAGTACAAAAATGAGTTTCAAGTAGGATAATTTCATACACATTTAATATTGTTCCTGGTCCATTTGGAAAGAAAATCACAGCATTTTTCTACAACTATTCCACTTTCTATTATTGTATGTACATTCTTACAAATTTTCCACAAAAAAAAATACATAGGGAAGAGTTGTGGGAAATTATGGCCTCATTCCTGAATTTGTTCTTTTTCGGCAATTGGTTGGACTTCAGATACATCCCCCGTTGGGGAGGCCTCCTCTACTTCGCGCTTAGGTTCACTGCTCCCTTTGTTCAGACCGTTGATACCTTCCTGCATCTCCTCCAGTATGTCCTTCAGCTGGAAAAACCAAGCCTCATGTTGTTCATTTTCATTCATGCCACGCTCATGCATATTGCACATCAGATCAACATAGGTCGTCCGAATATCCTCATGCTGGGAAATAATTTCGCTCGCCATTCGTTGAAGAATCCACTCAATGTCTTTAAGCTCTCCAACCTGAGCCCTATAAACTTCTTCAATATCATCCACATGGAAACCCATGCTGTTAATATCAACATATGTCCAATTCAAATCCAAAACTGCTTTCGAAACTTCAAACACGCACCGCGGTGGTTTCTTGTGATTTTCCATCATATTCTTAAGTCCTACATCTCCTTTTCAACCTTATGAAAATGAATATCATCCTTGGGAAGGGACACAACAGGAGGATTCACCACTACTCTACCCAAAAATTCAAGCCTAAACTTCCTATTATTATCAGACTCAAGAATGCTACCAAATTCAAAAATATTCATATTGCAGAGCCGAGACTGCATTCTTGCAAAATTAAAGGAAAGGTTCCCATGCGAAGGGTCTCCCAAATCAAACCACCTGACCTTCAAGTGGCCAAGACAAGCAAAATGATTGAAGGATCCTGTAACGACAAAATCCTGGTTGGAGCATATAATGGTCTCCTCCTCCAACTGCATTTGCACAAAGCCCGTCAAATCCTTAATTAAATTCTTAAGATGACAATTGCCTCCACTCCGTCGCCACGATCCACAAGGCCAATGGAATTCAATTATCCAAGGTGCATTCGAATAAGGCACTACCAATATGCGTATAAAATTATAATCCATTTTGTAAAGGGTATTGAACTGTCAACCACCATCTCTCTTGCCTAAGCCTAGTTCCTTTGTTAACAAGCATGTCCGCTTCTTGGTTATTTTGATGTTTGATATGGAAAAACTATTTTTTTTTATATTTGTGAGATGTAATCCAATATTCTCTTTTGAAGCTTCCCTACATTCTTCCATTTTCCTTTTTGAATGCTCAGCGTCGTTTGTATTACAATCATTGAGTCACCAAAGCCCTGGAATTTTTCAATTTTTAACTCTGTGATTGATTTTGTTCTTTGCATCAAGGTTTCTTACTCTTCTTGATTATTCGTTCTTTTGCCCAGTCCCCAAAAGTACATTCTAATTTTTCTTTATCTCAGATCATAATTGACCCTTCCCACGCCTTCCTCCTCTTATGATGATTAGCACCATAACCACGACAACTTCGCAAATAATTATGTTTAAAATAATTAAAATTCATTTTTTCATTCAAATAAATGCTCATAATTAATTTATGAGGTTTTACACCACAATCACAACAAATTCAATTATTTATTTTTATACTATTTGAACAAATAAAATCACATGATTTACTTATGAGGCTTTGCACCACATGCACGACAAGTTTAGAAACAATTATTTTGTAAATAAACCCATTCAATTATTTATTTTTAATATTATTCATGGTACATACATGCTGTTGTTATTATTGACAAATACTTAAAGCCAACAATTTTTAATTTATTACTATTATAAATTATAAGTAAAAGTGATTTGAATTTAAATTTGATTATTTGATAAAGTATATTTTTATTGATATTATTAAATTTCTTGGTGGATATTAGTATCATTATTAAGATTTGATCATAAGGGATTGGTCTAAATTCCCTTGAGATGTTCAAGCGAGGAAACAATGACCTTGGGCCCTAAAATAATCTTATCTCCTAAGGGAATATTTAAAAAACACCCATGAGCTGCCAACACTATCTTTGGCATCTGATTGTTCATATAAGTGACTATAGGCATGGGAACTTTGCACATAATCATGGGAGGAATCGCATTAATTAGGCCCTAAAGGAAGGTTTTAGGCATCTCAGACTAAGAGAAATGAATCAAACTATCACATAGGATATCATGCACTATATATGATATCATTAATCTTAAAGTGGGATATGGGTGGAAATATGTGGCTTTGTGCACTAGGGATGGGTCTTAAAAAATGGTTGGGGAAGAAATTTAAAGAAGTATACCCTAACATAATATTATTGAGGTAATGGGAAATGATAAAGGCCATGAACAATAACATACACCCTTTAAAGTTAATATTTGACATTAAATTTGGATATGGGCACAATCAAGAGTTTTTTGCATAGTGGGATAGATCTCAAGGCCTTGGAAAGAGTCATAGGAGGAATGCAAGAGCCTTATGTATATGTCCCAAGGCCTTAGTAATGATATTATAGGGAATAATACCATGACTTTATCCCTAAAGAAACCATTAATGAATCCAAATCCATTAAGGCAAGTTATGTATCTAGGTTTATGGCCTTGGACATGGTCAATGGAGGAGACCTTAATATTAATTCCTAAATGAATCTTCTAGCCATCCAAGGCTAAGAAGGTTTTCTCCACCAACTAAACATGGCATGTTGAGAGTATCATTAGCCTATTATTGCGGACAATGGTGTCAATAGGTTATTTTGAGGTGTATGTACATGTCTTGAGGCCTTGGGAGTGATGTTCTAGGGAATCAGACCCTGTCTTTATCCCTAAATAAATCATTGATACATCTAAAGCCATGAATAATTATTCAAAGCACCATGCATGTCTTCATGGAGGTATCCATTGTACTATGTATCTAGGTCTTATGGCCTTCGGGCCTTCGACATGGTTACTAGAGGAGACTTGAACCTTCTCCCCTAAAGTAACCTTCTAGCTATCCAAGTATAAGAACTTTGCCTCCAATAACTACACACAACCTCCTAATGGTATAATTAGACTATGATTGAGGATCTTGTTACCATTTGGTGGTTTTGAGTAATATATACATGTCTCATTCACTTGGGAAGGATGTTCTAGGCCCTAAAGAAATCATTGAGGCATATAGAGCCATGAAAACTACCTAAAAATACCATGCATGAATTCAGAGGGGTATCTATGGAACTGCGTATATAGGTCTTGTGGCCTTGATGCCTTGTGCATGGTCAGTGGAGGCGACTTGAATCTTGATCTATAAAGGAATATTCTATCCATCTATTGATTATAATATTGCCTCCACCAACCATGCATGGCATCTTAAGAGTATCATTGGCCTATGATTGATTAATTCATTTCCATTAGGTGGGTTTGAGTAGTATCTACATGTATCAAGGCCTTATGAATGGTTTTTCAAGGAAAACAACCATGCATGTGGTCCTAAAGAAACCATTGAGGAATTTAGAGAAATGAAAATTCCTGAAGCACCATGCATGACCTTGCATGGATATTTGTACCACTATGTATCCATGTCTTGGGGACTTGGGGCCTTGGGCCCTTGGATATGGTCAAGGGATTAGATATGAACCTTTGGCCCTAAATAAATCTTCTAGCCATCTAAGGCTAAGAACATTACCACAAAAAACCATACATTGCATCTTGATGGTAGCATTGGCCTATAATTGAGGATATTAAAGCCATTAAAGTATGTAGGTGTCGTAACGCCTTGAGAATGATGCTCTAGAGAGTAATGCCACGCCTTTGGCCCTAAATAAATCATTGAGGCATCTAGATCCATGAATAATGCCTCAAAGAACCATGCATGGTTTTGGAAGGGTATCCATGGGGATTTGTATCTAGGTCTTGGGGCATTGAAAAAATTAACATGGTTAATGGAGGAGACCTGAACCTTGAGACATACAGAAATATTGTATCCATCTAAGGCTAAGAAGGTTTCCTCCACCAATCACACATGTCCTCCTGACAGTATATTCGGCCTATGATTAACGATGACGATTCCATTGGTTGGGTTTGAGAAATATGTATGTCTCTAGATTCATTAGGAATTAAATTATGGGGGAAATACCATGCATTTGTCCCTAAATAAACCATTGAGGCATCCAAAACCATGAAAAATTCCTTAAATCACCATGTGCGCATTCACAAGGGTATCCATGTCTTGGGACTATATTGTTTCCAAGTCTTAGTGACATGGGGGATTGGACATGGTCATGGGAGGAGGCATGAAGCTTAAGACCTAAAGGAATATTCTATCCATCTAGGGCTAAAAAATTTGTCTCCACAAACCATTGATGTCCATCTGAGGGTATCGTTGAACTATGATTGAGGATTTCAATGTCATTAGGTGGTTTTGAGTAGTATGTACATGTATTAGGGTGTTGGGAATCAAGTCCTAGGGAGGAATACCATGACATTGTACTTAAAAAATTCATTGATGCATACATATCCATGAAAAATTCCTCGAAGCATCACAGATGACTCTTTGGGGGTATCTATGGCACTATGTATCTAGGTCTTATGGATTTAGGGACTTTGACCTAGTTAGTGGAATAGACCTAAATATATGGCCCTAAGGGAATATTCTAGAAATCCATGGATAAGAAGGTTTCCTACACCAACCACACATGGTCTCTTAAGGGTATCATTGGCCTATGATTGAGGATTTCAATTACATTAGGTAGTTTATAGAAATGCACACGTGTCTCAGGGCCTTGGGAATGCCATTCTATAAAACAGGACCATGCCTTTGGCAATAAAAAAACTATTTAGAAATCTAAAGCCATTAGTAATTCCACAAAGCACCACACATGGCTTTGTAGTGTATCCATGGCACTATGCATCCAAGTCATGGGGACTTCAGGATTTGGCCATGGGAAAGGGAGGAGACCTCAACCTTATTCCCTAAATGAACCTTTTATGCATTCATGTATAAGAGGGATACCTAGATCAACCAAACATGGCCTCCTTACGGTATCATTGTCTTATGATTGAGGAAGTTAGTGAAATTAGATCATTTTTAGTAATATCTACATGTGTGAGGGACTTAGGGATGATATTCTAGGAAATCCAGCTATGTGTTTAGCCTAAATTAATTCTTAAGGAATTTAGAGCCATGAAGAAGGCGTCAAGGCATCACACATGACTTCATAAGGGTATCCATGGCACTATGTATCCAGGTTTTTGGTCTTGGGGCCTTGGAAATGGTTATTGGAGGACACCTTATCCTTAATCTCTAAAGGAATATTCTAGACATATAAGGCTATGGAGGTGGTCTCCTCTAACCACACGTTGCCTCTTCATTGTATAATTAGCTTATGATTGAGAATGTTGGTGCCATTAGGTTGTTTTGAGCAGTACAGAGGTGTCTAAGGGCCTTGGGAATGATATTCCATGGAAGTAAACCAATCCTTTGGCCCTACAAAAATTGTTGGGGCATTCAAAGCCATGAACATTGCCTCAAAGCACCATGCATGACTTCGGAGTGGTATCCATGGCACTAGGTATCTAGGTCTTGTTTCCTTGGGGCCTTCGACATGTTTAATGGACGAGACCTAAAACTTAAGATCTAAAGGGATCTTGTAGCTATCTAGAACTAAGTAGTATTTCTCCATTCGATGATTTTGAGAATATATATTATAGTTATAATATATTAGGTATATATAAAAGTTAGTTTGTATTTATAATCCTATATATATGTGATTAATACAATTATTTTTACAATATAAAGATATTAATACATTTAAAATAATTAATAAAATCATATAAAAATTACAACAAAATATTTTGGAGCTATGGATGATGAAATGGCACAGAGGTTTGATGTTTCCTGGAAAGTCACGATTGCAGGGTGTGCACAGAATGGGTTGGAAGAGGAGGCGCTGAACGTTTTCAAACAAATGGAACTGAAGGGATTGATGCCAAGCTCGAAAACATTTTCTATTGTTCTCTCGGCGTGTTCCAATCTCCCAAATATGAAGTAGGGTATAGCCATACATAGAGAATTAATTACAAATGGATTTCAATCTGATATGATTGTGTAGAGTGCTCTTGTAGACATGTATGCAACATGTGGAAACATAGAGAAAGCGTGCACCGTGTTCAACAAAATGCATCAGCAAGATGTAGTGTCCTGGACATTAATAATTTCGATATATGCACATAATGGGATGGGGGTGGATGCCCTCGATCTCTTTCAATAAATGCAGCGGGACGTCGTGAAGACAAACTCAAAAACCTTTAACGCCGTCCTTGTAGCATGCTCCAACTTGGCAGCTCTGGATCAGGCTGTTGAGATTCATAAAGAAATAAATATAAGTGGAATTCAGTCTGATGTCTCGGTGATTAATTACCTGATAGATGTGTACGAAAAATGTGGGAGGATAGAAATAATTGTAGGATATGCAATGCATGGTTCTGCAAAGGAATCCCTCAAACTATTTCAGCAAATGCAATGTGCTCGAGTGTAGCTTGACCATGTTACCTTAGTTTGCATTTTGTTTGCGTGATGCCATGATGGTCTTGTGGATGAGGAATATAAGTACTTCCATTGCATGAGTGGATATCATATAAACTCCTACATGGATCACTACAGATATATGGTTTACCTTCTCGGCGGTGCAGGATGACTAAATGAAGTGCAATACTTCATCAACAAAAGGCCCATAAAAGCCAGTGCTGTTGTGTGGAGGTGTTTTCTTCCAGCTTGTAGGATTCATAATAACATAGAGCTAGCAGAATAAGTGGCTACTCACCTTTTTCAAGTGGACCCTCAAAATGAATCTCCTCATGTGCTTCTCTCAAGCATCTATGCAGTAGCTGGGTGGTGGGATAACATTGAAAATGTGAGGAAAATGATGAAAGACAAAGGGGTGAAGGAAACACATGGATGTAGTTGGATTGAGGTCAATAAAGAGGTACACACTTTTCTTGTAATAGAGCGGTTGCATCCACAAGTGTTATAGGTCAAACTTGCACCTCTCCGTCCGTGAGCACCTTGAGCTGTTGATCACACAAAAGGACAACTTGGATGGAGGAGCATGTTGACCTTAGATGATACTTTGACTTACTCCATTTCCTGACATTACTGGAAAAACCATAAAAATATCATTCTGAGATATGAGTGCTACTCTACTCAAAGAGACTAGCGCCCATACGCTACTCCAGTGTATAAAAGTAGCACTCAAAGCCTTATGAGCGCTACTCCTTCTCAGCATAGTAGCGCTCACCATTTAAAAATCGATGAACGCTAGTTGGTAAGCACTAAAGTAGCGCCCTATACGCTACTTCACTGAATAATAGTCGCGTACATATCAAAAGATGATTAAAAAATAATTAATTTTCACGAGGAGGATTAGTTGCTGGTAGTTTCCCAACTTCCCCAACTTCCTCCATAACCATACATCGACCTGAACTACTTCTCTAATCCTATAAATACAAGGAAGACTAAAGAGAAAGGTTAGATGGATTAATGGAGAAACTTAGAAACATAGAGATCTAAAGAAGAAGCTTGCATTGGAGGAGTTGATGCTGAAGATATCCAAGCCAGAGAAGAGCAGGAGCCCAGAATCAAGCTGTAGGAGCCTGTCATAAAGTCAGGTATACTTGTACATCAATTTACTTTTGACAATAAAGGTTGAAGTGTCTTTCTTGTTCCAACTTGAATGTTTTCTGAAATAACGTCTTAATTTGGATCTGTTTTGGTCAATATCGAATGTTAAACATTGTTTTTGTTTCTTTCAAGATTTATATATTGTCCAAGATACGCTGAGGAAGGTGTTTGTCTTCCAGGTTTACTGAACAGAAGGTGGATTTGAGGACTGAGCGAGGGATCAAACAAAAGCTAGGATCGAACGCCGGTTAAAAGGTATGTTCTCAAGGTCCAAAACTCATTTCTTTTCATAAACATTTCTGCAATACATTTAATACACTTACCTATCACCCCATCCAAGTTGATAGCATTAGTTTCCTTGCTATAGGGTAGATTTTCCCACCAACAGACTGGTGACTCTGCTGGGGATAGTTGTGTTTTTTCTCTAGGAAACTTTTTCTTGGTTGTCTTCCCAGAATTTTTTTGACTCCTTTGATGTGTTGAGAAACCCTGTAGGTATCCATTGCCTATTTTTCTCTGCTTCCATCAGTCTTTTTGTATCTTTCAAAGTCAGTTTTTAAACTTTTGAGATATGAGCACTACTTTGTTGTACATACAGTAGCGCCCATACGCTACTGTGCTATACATACAGTAGCGCCCATCTCTGCAGGGGTGCGAGTTTCCCTACTGCACAGTAGGGTACATTTCCTGAAGCTTTCTGTTAGTAGTCTGCTTGAATTTTTAGCCTTTTGGTGGTTTGCTGACTTTGCTTTTAGGTCTCCTTGACTGGTGTATGAGGTTTTTAACTTTTGTTTAAGTCATAGAACCTTTCTTTGAGTCTTTTTTCCATCTTTTGAATCGCTTGTTTACCTTTGGAACGTTTGGACTGTTTATAACTTTTTGGAAGACTAGGTTGTGTTTTGTGGTGAGCACTTCCACTTTTTTTAGGCCCTGACTGTATGTTGTTGGTTTACAAACCTGCATACTTTTGTATCTGCTATTTGTGGCAACGTTTGTCTGCTCTTTACTCATCCTATCCTTTGTTTTAGGGTTTGGTCCGTTTTAGAGCCTCTGGGGTGTCTTCCGAACTTGTTGATTTCCAATCTTCCTAGACTTATTGTCTTTTGTGGTTTCAAGTGTATTTAAAGTGCTTTAGGCTGATTCATTTCTCAGTTCTTTGTGTTAGTAGGGTAATTGGCAGCTTGCTTGTCTACTTTTTGCTTGGCATAGTGGTCTTGCTAGGGTTAGATGCTTTAGGTCAGTCCTCTTGTATCTATCTACTTTGTTTTCTCCCACTTTGTTTCCGAGTTTAGAGGCTTTTTCTTTGCAAAAAACCTATACATCAAGTCTTTTTCTTTGCAAAAAACCTATAGATCAAGTCTTTTTTGAGCTACTGCCTTGACAGCTATAAGCTTAAGAACCATTTTTAGCCATACTTACACATTTCATACAAGTCTTATTTTGCTTTCCATGTTTATAGCTCTTTTTCGTTTATGATAAAAGAAAAAGCAAAAAACAATTTGTAGTTTAAGTTTAATAAGGCTTATTTTTTGTTACAAGATAGCATAGGTTATTTTTGTACAATTTCAAAAAGAAAACAAAAAATTTAAGTATATTTGCTCATATTTTCAGTTTGGAAAAGAAGTAAATGAAAAAATAAGAAGAGCTTTGTTGTAGAAAGTTTGAATTTATGCACTTTTGTTTTCCTGTTGCAACCACACCACACAAAAGCACTACCTTTTGAGTAATAACAATCCTAAATTTTTTTTTAATAAAATGAAATAGAAACTATTTTTCTTTTTTAGGGATACACTACACCAACTAGTCTTGGTTAGGATCTTGAGTTTAAATCACCTTAAACCACTCAAGATCACACATTACGCAAAAATCGTAGTTCGACTATCACAGGTAAATCCATTTCACTCAAAGCTTGCCTGGGATCTATGCAATAGGTCATTGCGAGATCAGATTGTTGGGAATACTCCTCCTACTTTCTTTTCGAGCATACGCCAGGATTGGATTGCGTATGGGGACTCTTTAGAGTTTCGGGCTCAGTTACCCTGCCCACGCCTTCTGATTCAGCCGGTGACTATTCCCCCAGGAGTTTTCGGTGTTGTGGTATCCTTAGTATCTGACTTTAGGTTCATACACAGGTGACAGCAGAGGGTATATCTGTTGTACCTAAGACAGAAGTGGGAGGAAATCCCTTCCAGGTCTTTGGGAGGGCGGTTGGGTGATTCTATCCCTTGCACCCTTAGTCATTGTATTGTGGACCTCGGGTAACTGTCTTTCTGCCTTCGTTGATCTGTTCTGGGCCCTCATCATCCCAGACTCTTCTCCGGAAGGCATCTTTGTTTGCCTGGTTTGCATACTTAGGACTTTTTAGTTGGCGTGCTGTTTGCCCCCTAGTCATAGTGGCCATTAGGTTTAAGTTTGTTATTTTATATATATAATCACGGAGAATCAAGAAATTCGTCGATCAAGAAGGTTTCAAAACCTTCCACCAGTTAGAACAGAACCTTTACAGCCAGCTATACGACAGCGGGTAAACACCGGTGTTTCTTCAGAAACCATTCCTAAAACATAATTTCCTGAGGAAATTCTTACAACAGAAAATCCTGAAATAGGAATTACTGAGGAATTACCACTTGAAGTTGAGTTTCCTGAAGAACAACAAACTGCAATAGAAAACCCTGAAATAGAGGTTCCTGAGGAACCACAACTAGGTACCCCAGATCAGCGACACTTTAGTTCAGTTGAGGTTGAAGATCTTACTTCTACGGAGTATAGCACTCCTTTCAATCCTCCTTTGACCAATACTAGAATTCCGCTTCTGTCACCTGTTGGTTTTCAGCAGCCCCATTACAGTGCAGATAATTCCTTGCCCGGACATCTGATGTCTACTTTAGGAGGTGAACAGGGAGTTCCCCAAACTCCCACCTTAGGTATGAACACTAACATGGTAAATCCTTCTTTTACTGCTACGCCGAGTCAGGCACAGAATACCTCTGTGTCTACTCCGTCTTTCAGTTTTAATACTGGTACATTGGGTATGCCAAGTTCAACAACGATGGCATCTATCCCTACACCTACTATTGGACCTAGTAGTACAGCCAATTTAGCACCACCTCCTGATTTTCAACCGTTATATCAGATACCCAGTACTTGGATTTCCACACCTGCTGTAGGACCAAGTGCTTCTGCAACCGTGCCGGTCATGAGTACCATGACTGCACCGTCTACATCAGCTACCACTGGTTTCAATACCTTTGCACGTCCCAACATGAATCAATGTAATATTCCTGCAGGTAATGTCCCTTTTTCCTTATTTTCAGGGGGAGGGGGTAATATTTTTAACCAGCAATATGGCGGGGCTAATACCCAGCCACAGTGGATGAACCCACAGAGCACTAATCCACTTTCATATGGGTGGGGAAATTTCAATAATTCTTTCGTGCAACAACAGATGGCAGGGGGCAACCCCTACCAACAAGTAGCTAGGGGCAACCCCTATCAACAGATGGTAGGTGGCAACCCCTATCAGCATATGGCCGGGGGCAACCCTTATCAACAGACGGCTAGGGGAAACCCCTACCAGCAGTTCATGGGTCAAACTATGGGTGGTTCCCCTTTTTCGACCCCAGCTTATCAAGTACCCTCTTACCGGCCTCGTTTACCATTTCTGGCAACTTTAAATTTTCCAGATCTTTCCAAACTGACCAATTATCCACTGTGTCATAATTCTACATGGCCATCAGTTCCTATCAGGTTACCTTCAGACATTCCAAAGTTCGAAGGCAAACCAGGTGAAGACCCTGGTGACCATGTCACTACTTTCCACTTATGGTGTTCCTCGAATTCATTAAATGAAGACTCCATTAGATTGATATGTTCCAAAGGACTTTAACCGGTGCTGCAGCCAAATGGTACATTGAGTTACCTGCAGCTACATTCTCTAATTTTGGGGATCTCGCGACTGTCCTTTTGAATCACTTCCAGCTTCCTGTTCGGTATGATACCGGAACAGACCTTTTGTCTACATTTAGGAAAAATAAAGCCACTCATTTATCTGACCACATTCAGGAGTGGCGAAGACGGAAGAGGATCATTAAGGCCAACATACCTCCAGAGTTCCTTCTTGAGTGGTATTTGAAATCACTCCTTCCTTATATTTCTAAGGAAGTAGCTACATCTGGAGTATCTAACGAGGAAGAATCCATCCTACGGACCCAGCAGTTAGATCTCGTTTATGCACAATCCGGGTTATTGTATGAGATTATACCTGATGCACCGCGATCAAATACCGATCTGAGTAGACCTAAACCTGGACCACATGCTGACGGCATAGTGGGTTTAGTTGACTCTGCAGCTTTCGAAGCATTGACCAAACAGGTTCATGCCTTATCTGTCAAAGAATCGACTGCAGATGTTTCTTCCGTCACAACCTCTCCTTCTACTTCTGAGCCTGTCAACCAGGTTCAGAACAATCAAAAGGGCCCTCGGCAGCCCAATAACAAAAATAAGGGAAAGAAAGGAGAGGGGAACCAACAAAATCCCAAGAAAGAGAATATTGAAGAGGGTAACAAAGAGGAAAAGAAGGTTAAGTTCCCTTGTAAACTTTGCAAGCAGAACCACCTTACTCACCAATGCCCTCTGCTTGAAGAAGCCCAGAAGCTCTTAAGAGAAAAGAAGCCTGTCGTCCTGAAAGATCCATTCCCTAAAGGGCAGAGCTCAACTTCTGGCACCTCCAACACTGGGGGCACTACACATGCTACGATTGATCAAACTTTTATTCACATGGTTAATTCAGATGCACTCTTACAAACGAGAGCCAGGAATTATACCCCGGACGCACAGAAAAAGGATAAAGAGATTCCAGAATCCTCCACTCCACTCCACATACCTGTGGACCCAATGCCCAAGATTCCGAAAGGTGTCTTGAAACGGGCATCGCACAATCCCAACACTCGGGTCGCTTCCAACTACAACGTGGTTGAAGATTTAGCCCAGACCCCTTGTGCCATGTCTACTTTAGAAGTCTTGCAAAGTTGTCCTTTACAATGGAATGCACTTCTGGCAGATATTGGAAGTATGGAATCCTCTAACATGTCTACGCGATTTGATATGACTGATGTCAAATACCGGTTTCCCTATCACGTTACCCTTCATATTGAAGTCGTTCATGGTCCAATGACCATCAGACGAGTTGTTGTAGATGAGGGCGCGTCGACTTGCGTAATGTCAATTTCTTGTTGGAAAGCTTTAGGTTCTCCTGAGTTAGCCCCTTCTAACACACTGCTTACTGCATTTGATGGCAGAACTTTTCGTCCACATGGGGTTTTGCCATCATTTGATGTCACATTGGCCGGTAAGACAGTTGCTGTAGAAGTAGAAGTTCTGGATGCTCCGCTTGATTACAATATGTTATTGGGCAGGAGTTGGACATATGCCATGCGAGCTATTGCATCGACAGTTTTTCGAGTTGTTATTTTCCCATTTGAAGGTAAGATCGTTACAATCGATCAACTTTCTTTCACTCAGAGAAACAACCAGACTTCTTCGGAGACCACAGTTCCATTAGTTGATCAAACCGCCCCGGTTAAGGAGAGTTTAGGAGCAGGGATGTATGGGTCGTTAATAGGCACTTTCGACCTCCCCTCCCTATTCTTTTTATGCGTTTTGATCTGGGTACTGCTACCGAAACATTCACAGTTGGTTTAAGAACTGATACTTGGATCCTTCCTACTACGTCAGAACCTTTTGTGCCTCCGTCCATTGCAGAAGTGGCCTATATGGAAACACAACACACTACAATGGAACATATCATGACTCCACCAGTCTCTGTTGAGTCAGATATGGACTATGCTCCGGCATGGTCACTGAATTCCACTCACTCGTTCGATTGTTTAGATACGGTTTTTGCCATCTGATGAAGCCATCTTAGAAGTCATGATGGGCCTGGACCAACCTTGGGAACATATGCATCATAGGTCCTACATGCTTCCAGATCTAGATAGGATTGAGAGAGGAGAATTCCCTGTGAGACCCGGTGGATTGGTTGATTTGTCATCTTTTCCTTCTACTTTGAGAGTTGTCTATGCTGAAGGAAATATGGCTAATATATCGAGAACAATTCCAATCAACATTTCCACCAAACCCGGGGTCATGGAAAACATTTTTATTGGTGCAGACTATTCTCCAGAAGAGATCACTCTGTATACAAAACTTTTTAAAGAATTCCACGAAGTTTTTTCCTGGTCATATGAGGAGATGCCAGGTATTGACCCAGCCATCGTGGAGCATGTCATCATGACATACCCTAACGCAAAACCTGTGAGACAAAAGCTCCGGCCCGTGAATCCTAGAAAAGCGGCCTCCATTAAGGTGGAGGTTGAAAAATTGCTTAAAGCTGATTTCATCTATCCGATTGATATGACGGAATGGGTTTCAAACCCCGTTCCGGTTGATAAGAAGCAAGGCACTATTAGAGCCTATACTGAATTCCGGGATTTGAACAAAGCTTGTCCGAAAGACAACTATCCCACACCATTTATCGATCAAATTATAGATGCTTGTGCGGGACATGAGATGTTCTCTTTCATGGATGGTTTTTCAGGATACAATCAAATAGAAATCAAACCCGAAGACCAGCATAAAACAGCTTTCATTTGCCCATGGGGGACCTTCGCTTATAGGAAAATGCCATTTGGCTTGAAGAATGCTGGAGCTACCTTCCAGCGTGCGATGAATTTTTCTTTTCATGATATCAAACACATTGTAGAACATTATTTGGATGATCTCCCGGCACGATCTCGAAAGAGACGGGACCATCCAGCCCATCTTAGACAAGTGTTTGAAAGATGCAGACGATATAAGATTCATTTGAATCCTAATAAGTGTGTGTTCTGTGTCGAATCGAGGCGTTTACTGGGCTTCATTTTCTCCAGTCGTGGCATAATGGTCAACCCACTGAAAGTAGAGGCGATTGTAAATCTACCTCCTCCTCGCACCTTGCGACAACTTCAAAGTCTGCAAGGCATGTCTAATTTCTTACGGCGATTCATCATAAACTATGCTAAAATTACCAAAGGTTTTATGAGGCTACTCAAACAAGACTCCTACTTTGTGTGGGACAAGGCTGCTCAAGCATCCTTTGAAGCTTTAAAAAAGGCACTCCTTTCAGCACCCTTGTTGAGCCCGCCCGACTACTCAAAAGATTTTCTTTTATACCTGGCAGCGTCTCTTAATACAATTGGTATATTTTTGGTTCAGGAGGACGATATGCTCCAAGAACATGTTGTCTACTATCTTTCTCATGCATTCATAGCCCCTGAGGTTAAATACTCACACGTTGAGAAGTTAGCACTTGCCGCAGTCTATGCGGTACAGAGGCTTCGTCACTATATACTTTTACGAACTACTACTGTGATAGCATAAATCAATCCTTTCCAGTACGTTCTCACCCAACGAATCATCGGTGGGAAATATAATAAATGGATTGTAATCCTAGAGGAGTTCGATTTGGTCTTCCAATCAGCCAAGTCGAAGAAATCACTAGTGTTCGCTGAGTTAATCTCAGAATTTCCAAGTGACCTAGAACACGTTGAGGAAGAAACATCATTCCCTGAAGAACATATCTTCCTCATTGCTTCCTCTGACCCATGGTACGGAGATATCTTAGTATATCTCCAGACTTTGAGGTGTCCTACCACTTTTTCTCGAGAAGAGCGACGCAAGCTCAAAAGCCATGCGAAGAACTACCTTATCATCTCAGATACTTTATATCGACGTGGGGTAGATTCCATTTTACGACGCTGCTTAACTCGAGAAGAAGCCGAGGCAGTATTAAATGATGCCCACAGTGGAGCTTGGGGGGGACATCTGTCCGGGTTGGAAACAACTCAGAAGATACTGTGTGCTGGATATTTTTGGCCCACGATCTTTAAAGATTGTGTAGAAGCAGTGAAACGCTGTCGACTGTGTCAGTTTTTCACTAAGAAAATGAGGGCACACCCAGCTCCTCTTCATCCTGTAATTACAGTATGTCCCTTCACAAAATGGGGGGTTGATTACATGACATGCAATCCAGCTTCGACTAGAGGACATCATTACATCATTGTTGCCGTTGACTACTTTACTAAGTGGGCAGAGGCAATGCCTATTGCTAAGGAAGATGGAGAAACTGCCGCTTATTTCGTGTTTAATGAGATTATTGCATGGTTTGGCATACCTAAAGAGATAGTGACTGATCATGGAATTCATTTCCAAAATAGCATGATGACTGAGTTGTATACAATGCTTGGTTTTCGACAAGAACATTCGTCTTCATATTATCCATAGGCGAATGGACAAGTTGAAGCAGTGAACAAAACTTTAAAAGTTATATTGCATAGAACTGTTAATGCCAGTCGAAATAACTAGCACATCATGCTGTACCCGGCTCTTTGGGCCTACCAAGCCAACGTTAAGACTTCTACTGGTTTCTCTCCCTTCCAAATTGTGCATGGGATAGAAGCAGTCGTACCGATTGAATGCGAGATTCCTTCGCTAAAACTAGCAGTTCAGTTACTACCAGATACTTCAATACTAGAAGAGCGTTTGTTACACTTAGAACATTTGGATGAACAGCGCTGCGACGCGCTCACAACGAACGAGGTCCACAAAAAATGAGTCAAAGGACAGTACGATAAATCCATCAAACCTAGGGTTTTCATTGAAGGATACTTGGTCCTACTTTGGGATCAAGACAAAGAACCCTTAGGACCTGGCAAATTCAAATCCAGGTGGCTCGGACCTTTTATAATTTCCAAAGTATTGAGGAAAGGTGCCTATGAACTCATAGATTACGAAGGTAATAAGTTGGCCGAGCCTAGAAATGGGCTCTACCTGAAGAAGTACTACGCTTAGGATGACGTAATTTTTCTTGTAACATAGTTGTATATTTTTGTAAAGCTAGTTTTTGTTATGCTCGTTAGTTAATCTTATGTGTGTTTCTCATTTCGTGTACCAGATGTCAACCGAACATTTCTTAGGATTTGCTGATGGCGCTAGTCGCCACACCTGTCAGTTGGCTGCAGCAGCTTGGGTCATTTATTCACCCGCTGGCCAACTTGTCTCTTCGGGGGGGCTTTTTTTGGGTCCTACCACGAATAATGTGGCTGAATACAGTGCAGTTATAGAACTTCTCCGAGATGCTCTCAGTCATGGCATTTCACATTTGGAGGTACGACTTGACTCACAATTAATTGTATTTCAGTTAATAGGTGTCTATCATATGAGAGATCCGGGATTGCTACGTCAGTTTCTATGAGTTAGACTATTGGAAAGACAATTTGATTCTGTTATATATGAACGCATTCCAAGAAGTTTAAACACATTAGTTGATTCATTATCAAACTATGTGTTAGACTGGCATTTGCATCATACACTTTCATAAACAACATTGCACACATAAAATTAAAACATATACACATGTAAATAACCGATACTGTATATAGCCGATACTGTATCAAAAAATATATGAGTTTTGAGTCACAAGTCTATCAAGTCAAGTCATAAAAGTACAAAAACTGGGCATAGTAGCCTCAAAAATATATACATAGAATGTATCCCTCTCCTATGGAGAAGGAGGGACATCATCATCATCTACTGCATTGCGATAGCATATGACTAGCCTATCTATTTTCCACAGCACCCTAAGCCATGCCAGGGGCACTCCAACAACATCTTCCTGCATATCAATAGGTATCTGATCCATACGGCATGCAGGATTTCATGAGTCAACCGACTCATTTTTCTCTCTAAAGTCCCCAACATAGCATCTGCTGCAGCAATATCAGCTGGCCTCACAAAGATGGTAGGATGTCCCTCAGGATGAACAGGCCCTAGATCTGCATATGACACTTGATTAGCAACTTCAAAATTCATTCATAAAAATCAAATACTTAAAAAAGTTTGAAAAAATTAAATAAATTGTCAAAATTTAAACATACCAATATCTCCCCAGGCTCCACCTGGAGGAAGCACCAGTTCTGGATCATGATGGAAATCCAATCCAGCATATGGAAACTGCTCAAAAGCGGGCACTTGCCTCTCCCACCACCCCCATAAATCATCAGTATGATAATAGTAGTGACTTTCCCCACCACCCTAGCGGAGGAATATGTCACCCCAACGGCCTAGTCTGGGCTCACGAGGGTTAACCTGAGGTAGAGGCATCCCCAAACTGATAGCAGGCATCCTCTCAAAGAAGAAAGTACACAAAATGCTACCGTACCCAAAATTCTTCATTGTGCGGGATTTGCAAACTGTCAATTGAGATTTCATGTTCGCCAATAAACTAGTACACCAATCATAGACATGACCGTGTAAGCATTGTACACCAATATGCATAGAATGCCTGGAAGCTAAGTGTTGTGAGGCACTACCGGCCACTCGGTTGATCATGCTCACTATCACTTTCAAAGGGAGGCCTTCAATAGTTGAAATCAAGACTTGGCTTCCCGATTTCTCCGCTCCGGCAACACAATATGTATTCACGTACTCTTGCACAGATCTTACACCCACAAGAGAAGACCCTTTCATATTAATTACATCTCCTCTCCGTGAGAGACCAGTAATGAAATATATGTCATCAACTGTAAGCTCCAAAGTTTTCCCACGGATGACAAAAGTATTGGTATCCACATCCCAGTACTGAATAAGTCTTCGAAACAGTTTGTTTAAGGCCCTCATGTTTATGGTTCGGTAAAACTTCAATAAACCGCATCTTTGGAGAGCATGGAGGGTGGCCAGATCTTGCATGGCCAACCTATCCATGTCCTCATGTTCCCTCTCCCTCCATTGAAGAACCATCCTGCACAAAAAATGAAATTTTTTTGAGTCTCGACGCTTGTATGTAGTTTTTCATGAGTGAGCGCTACTGTGTATACTACACAGTCACGTATGGGCGCTACTCTGCTTGAGCACAGTAGCGCCCATCGCGTTTACACGCTACTGTTATGGATACACAGTAGCGCCCGCGCAGCAAAGGATGTGAGCATCACGTTGCAAGCCATGTTTTGCTCAAAAAATGAAAACTAAACCATGAAAATGCAAGTAGGGTGAATTCTAACTTACTTGGTGGAAGAAAAACGACGTTTGGATGCTTGGTTTGATTGCCACAGAGATTTTAAATTGCATAAGGTTGCCCCAATCTTTTCCCTACAAAACAATTTGAAAATTGATTTTTAAAATGAAATTATATATATGAATTGGAGTTTGATTTTTACCCACCATTGTTTAATTTTCTATAGTTTCAAAATTTTCAAAAATATCTAATTAACCAATTGAAACACACATATGGTACAGTACTAATCCAAGCTCAATTTTCATTTAATTTTTGTAGGATTCATCTCCTAAGTTTAAAAACTCTTGATGATAGACCTTGTCAACTAGTTAAATAGTTCAAATCCATATATCATTTGATATTTTTTGCCGCATCGACTAATATTTTGTTGAAGACCTAGTTTTGGCAGAGTATGAAGCTATGATCCTAGAAGCTAACCTTTAAGTCATTTTAAGCTCTTGTTTGGACTATTTAAACCTAAACAAGATTGTCGAGCAAGCTTGTCCTCTTCGAGCTCGTTAATGTAATCGAAGGCTCATCCACTCAGGTATAGAATTACCCCTTTTCCGGGCCTAAGTGGATTAACTATGGAAAAGGTATACTCTAGGTATACTTCTGTATGTGCTAGAAGAGTTCTTCTTCCATTGTTTTATACTTTTTCGGGGGAGGAGACTAACTGCACGAAAAAGGACCTTTTGGAGCCTTTCTTTAGGGTTTTCAGGCTCTCTAAACATGAAAACACCAAGCAAGCATTCACCTACTCGGTCTTGATGTGAAATCCACGAGAGGGTAAGTAGAGGACTGTTTAAGTTTTTCAACTCTATAAACAAGAAAACACCGCCGAGCACTGACCAATCTGGGCTCGATATAAAAATCCACGGATAGGTAAAAAGAGGATTGTTTAAGTTTTTCAGACTCTATAAATAGGAAAACACTGGTGAGCATTAATCTTCTTGGGCTCGATAATAAAATCCACGAGCAGATATATGGAGTTTTTGTTTAAGTTTTTCAGACTCCTTAAAATTGAAAACACCGGCGAGCAAGAACAGATCTCGGCTCGATATTAAAATCCATAGATCAGTAATATAGAGTAATCTTCTATCTCTTCTTTGAACTCTATAAATAATGAAGAAGGTCCTGAGTCTTCCTCCCATGGGCTCCTTAAACTTTTTACATGGTTGGATCTATTGAGTTTTCATTCTTTCTTGGACTCATTAAAACAACAAGAAAGGTATTCTTTTATCTAAAAAGAATAAGGAATGGGAAAGACGTATCATATCTTCATTGTCAAAGGCAGGTCAGTCAATTCTATCCTTGAACACAGCACCTACTTGAGTCTATCTTGTCGGTTGGGTTTAGTTTTTGACCTCAGGGTGAACCTTTCCTCCGAGTTGTTTACTCCCCCGATTGGTTATTCTTCCAACCATATGGAGGGTCTGATAATGTCTCTTACATTTCAGACTTATTATTTACCCCATTATGTCAGAAACTACCTGAGTCACCTTGTGCCGTGCTCAATGTTCTAGGATATACCTGTGTCAGCCATTCTGCAGTTTATCTTGACCTCATGTGTCGGCCTTCCTAGTGTTAGTCTTGTTACATATTATTCCATATCAGCTCTTACCAGTTGAGTGTTTCTCGAGTTGGATGATGGAGGATGCCTTAAGGCCTCCCTTCCAACGGACTTCTTCCCATCGACATCAACTCATTTTACTCTGGGAATGAAGTTTTGAGTTTCGGTTAGTACCTTGGAGATTGCAGTCACCGGTGGCAATTTTCCTCGCTATTGAATGATGAGAATACATCAATGTCTCTTCTTTGATAGGATTCCCAAGTGTTTGACTCCAAGTCCATCTATTCACACTTGGCGGATCGTACTTGGTACCTTGGACCCCATCATCATTATCGGTGGAATTCCTCGTGTTTGTTAACGGTATACATCAATGACCGGTAATCAAACGATACCCCCCATGTTCGAATGCCATCTCATCTATTCACATGGTTAGGGTTTGTACCTAGATTTATTTTGGATGAAGACCTTGGGATTTTGGATGACATTACCTGATTATGTGATCACCCAAGTTGCGCAAGATTGAGCCCCACTTATATTTGGCTCTCCATGAGACATAGATCCAGTTTGTTGTTATGGCTATGATCTCTCAGTTTGACATGGATCCACGCTTGTATTCCAAGTGGCCATGCTATATATACATCTCCTTTTTATGTATCGGAGATCATGTTGTATCACACTGTACATCTATATGATGTCAAAAATGTAATTGCTAGCTGACCTTGATCTTTGTTGCAGGTGTTCTTGTAACTTGTTTTCTGTGGTTCTTTGCTCTTCCTCTGGCTTTGGATTATAATGTATTTCGGCCATCGTTTCCCTCTGACCTCACACATTAGGGGGCATCTGTTATAGGTCAAACTTGCACCTCTCCGTCCGTTATCACTTTGAGCTGTTGATCACACAAAAGGAGAACTTGGATGGAGGAGCATGTTGACCTTAGATGATACTTTGACTTACTCCATTTCCTGACATTACTGGAAAAACCATAAAAATATCATTCTGAGATATGAGCGCTACTCTACTCAAAGAGACTAGCGCCCATACGCTACTCCAGTGTATAAAAGTAGCGCTCAAAGCCTTATGAGCGCTACTCCTTCTCAGCATAGTAGGGCTCACCATTTAAAAATCGATGAGCGCTAGTTGGTAAGCACTAAAGTAGCGCCCTATACGCTACTTCACTGAATAATAGTCGCATACATATCAAAAGATGATTAAAAAATAATTAATTTTCACGAGGAGGATTAGTTGCTGGTAGTTTCCCAACTTCCTCCATAACCATACATCGACCTGAACTACTTCTCTAATCCTATAAATACAAGGAAGACTAAAGAGAAAGGTTAGATGGATTAATGGAGAAACTTAGAAACATAGAGATCTAAAGAAGAAGCTTGCATTGGAGGAGTTGATGCTGAAGATATCCAAGCCAGAGAAGAGCAGGAGCCCAGAATCAAGCTGCAGGAGCCTGTCATAAAGTCAGGTATACTTGTACATCAATTTACTTTTGACAATAAAGGTTGAAGTGTCTTTCTTGTTCCAACTTGAATGTTTTCTGAAATAACATCTTAATTTGGATCTGTTTTGGTCAATATCGAATGTTAAACATTGTTTTTGTTTCTTTCAAGCTTTATATATTGTCCAAGATACACTGAGGAAGGTGTTTGTCTTGCAGGTTTATTGAACAGAAGGTGGATTTGAGGACTGAGTGAGGGATCAAACAAAAGCTAGGATCGAACGCCAGTTAAAAGGTATGTTCTCAAGGTCCAAAACTCATTTCTTTTCATAAACATTTCTGCAATACATTTAATACACTTACCTGTCACCCCATCCAAGTTGATAGCATTAGTTTCCTTGCTATAGGGTAGATTTTCCCGCCAAAAACAAGCAGATAAAATATATAGAGAGTTGAAAATATTGTCTAGAGAGATGAAAGCAGTAAGGTATGCTCCTAATACAAGATTTACTTTGAACTATGTGGAGGAAGAACATAAGGAACAAAGTATTTATCACCATAGTGATAAGTTAGCAATTTCATTTAGCCTATTAAACACACCCTCTAGAACAACAATTCGTGTGATCAAGAACCTTTGAGTCTGTGGAGATTGCCACTCTGCAATCAAGTTCATCTCAAAGATTGTTGCACTAGAAATTATTGTGAGGGATGCAAGTCGCTATCATCACTTCAAGGATGGATAATGTTCTTGTGGGGATTATTGGTGACAGGAATGAAGCAAACTTAAAAGTTAAACTTGAATTATAATTACAAATTTATCGCAATTTTCAACATTGTATGGGTGGGGAAAGATCTGGTATTGTTTACACTAGTATGAGTTTACAAAGAATTCATTATTTAGACACGGTAATGGAACATATGGAAAATACAAGATATCTGGTGGAATGATAAATGTGTACGAGGAAATAGGTTAGCTTACAGATGAACCCTGACAATTTTTCTTTTTAGTTGGAAAATGAGAATGATTTTTATGGCTCACTCATTTTTCCATTTCTTACTTCGTGAACCATCTTCATCTATGTTGAAATGCTTTCGTCTAGTTTGAGAAAGAAGCTGCACTAAAAGAATCAAAGCTGGTTTTTTCGTTTATTTCCTCTCTGAAAATATGTTTATTCAAATTATTAGAATGGAAATTTTATTTGGAGTACAAACATATTAAAGGTTCTTCAGACCAATACATCAATTTCATTTTTATAGGAAATGTACATGGATAGAATTGTGAAATGAAACTTAAGTAAGAGCAGTAATAAAACTGCTTTCAATCCATTAGTCTATCCACCAGTCTAATGGATTGAAATATTGATAGCCCTTGTCTACTTAATCCACGTGGCAGCACACAAGCAAAACAAAGAGGTTACACGACCTCTAATCTTGCAAGATGTCTCATTTGTTCAAATATTTTCAGGCCTCTTTTCCACAACTATGGATGAGATATCCTAGATTCATCATTATGCATGTAGTAATCTTGCTATTTACATTTTTTCAAATTGTGTGGCTTTTCTATACTCCCACAGATTGCATGTGTATCTATTGGGGAATTCATTTCAAGGTTATGTGGAATAGTTTCCTCTTTGCCAAATCATTTTCCTTTCCTCCGAAGAGATAAATGTCGATATAGAAGTGACTGAAGAGACCCTAAATTATGACAAAAATGTTAATCAATCATTTTTTTCACAGAAATGTGTATTTTTATTATAATATAAAAGGCTAAGGATGGTCAGCCAAGATTACATAAATACAATAGTATGATTTTAGACCAAAAATGGTTGTGGTGTTTTCAAATTCTCCTCTTGCCATACATAGTATACTTTGCTGGACATAGCTAACCAGAATGTACTACTGTAAACAAATATAAGCTGTTCTAATTTCCTAATACAAAAACAATACATTTAGCATGGAATAAGGGGGAGCAATTACACTATGACCATCCTCAGCTATAATGAAAATTGTGGTATTTGAATGGTGTTCCTAAGATTCTGATTTCCCGGGATTTTGTTGTTCAAGTATAATGAAAATTGTGTTATTTGAATAACTATATTTTTTATCATGATTGATAAAGTTTGTCATGTAGCGTTCCAATGTTTATATGCTTTAGCAAACACTTTTCTAGCATATACATTGTTTTATGAAGTAATTTATGAAAATGATTGTTCTTGGTTTTCTCTGAGCTATTTTGAATGTGGTTGCACAGATGGCTTGCTGACAAGGTAGCATCATGTGGATATTTTGCACTGTTACATGGGTATGCGTCCCCAAGTGTAGGAAACACGCTTACACACCCCCACACATTTTAGAACTTGGAAAATCCATTGGAAACGTCCTCCCCACGTCCCCATTTCAAGGAAACTCCATTGGAAATGTCCTCCCCAGGTCCCCATTTCAAGGAAACTCAAGGAAACACAAAAGGGAAAAGTTTCCCTCCTAAAAATGGTGTCCCACATTTCCTTTGACAATTTTTTACCAAAAAATAAAAAATTAAATGATAAAGGGCCACGTCGTCCACTATTTTCCTTCTCAGTAGCCTCGATTTCCTTTTGTTGTTCAATATGGTTGTATTTCCGAATTTGTTTTATTAGTTATAGTTTATGTACTGTATTTCATTTTATTTCATTTGATGTATGCTGTAAACTTGTATTAATATTTAGATTATAAAATTAAAGACTTTATGACTTATGCTCCAACTTTCAATTTTTATGTATTATAATAAAAAATTGCAGTATTCCTGGTGGGGTCCCCTATGTTGAAGATCATGACGTACCCGTTGACGTTTCCTTAAATTTGGGGGGGTACATATGCATATGTCGTTTCTTTGTTTCCCCTCCCCCACGTCCCCGCATCTCAGAAACTTGGGGGAACATTGATATTTTGTTCTGGTCCATGACTACTTTCACAGGGATGCATATGTATGTGCATGTACTAGGGATCCTTTTGCTAACCAACCAAAGTGGCTTCAAAAGCATCAGCCGGTGATCCATCTTGACCATGCTTGTTTTGCACTATAATAATGTATTTCTATAAGAGAGCACATTTATGTACTTTTAGTAATGAAGTTATCTATTCATGTTAACTCAAACCCAGTCGACAGGGGTTTCCATCACTGTCGACACCAACCCACCGCGATCTCCCTGAGCACCGGCCCAAACAGGTCTTACCCTGCCCAGCAACACCTGCAGAGCAGATGAGGTCTCACCCGAGGCGATCAAGGGAGAGTGGACGGAACCAAGTTTCCGCCGAATGAAGGAGGATGTGTGTGGCATCTGCTACTTAATCTTATTGCAACATTCAATGGTAAATCTATGCATTTACTTCGACATTATTGTACTCATAGCATCATTTAATGAAAACATTCATTATTGGAGCATATTATAACAGTAAAGGATTATTGCATCAAAAAAACATTGCATTACCATTGAAAGATAGAAGACACACTAGGATTGCACATAATAGTTTCATCACATCATATTATTACCGCAAAAACCCAATACAATGCCTCTATAGATCACAAACTTCAGCAATATCTCTAGATCTCCCAAATCTGCATATCAAGACTCTCTCTCCTTACACTCTCTTTCGACCTACAACTTCTTGTCTATATATAGGCTTCCGCCTTTACAATGCTTGTCCACTTACTAACAGCTTCCTAACCGACTCTTGGACAAAAGACCCAAAATGTAATTGACATGGTCCAAATGACCTAGAAACCCGCCTACTGCGGTACAATTTACATCTAATATGGTCCAACAACCTAAAAACCCGCCTAATGCGGTAAAACCAACTCAAAAATACATAAAACAATCAAGCATTCCTCCTTCCACGACTTCGTCTGACGTGTCGCAACATCGATGATGCTGCGATTTCTCCTTATCAAATAGCCTGCCAACAGGCCCCCAACACAATATTGTTGCTCACCCTCGAGCCACGTCAATTGGACATGGTGTCTTCTGTGGTCTTTACTTTGAAGTCCTCGTACAGCTGCACAACTGTCACCACCATTTTCGTTGACTTCCGTAGTCCCCACTTGACTGTCGACGACATCTTCTGCAGATGGATGCTCAGTGAGCTTGGCCGTCACCTGTTGATGCTTCTGTACCACTTGAAGCGCTTCACCTTCCTTGGCCATGAACTGTCCCCCAACATCCTGAAACTGCTCCAACTGCGCAGCACGTTTCTTTTATCGCTCGTCTGCCTTGGCGACGCGCTGTTGTAGATCTTTCAACTCCATAACCTTGGCAACCTGCTCCATGGCAGGAATTACGCACATTGCTGCTTTAAGAATTGCCAACTGCCCCTCCGCTTCCTGCCATTCCTTCATGATTTGTTTGACCTGCTCGTCCTGGACAATCCGACCCTAGAATTGCACAGTGTTAGCCGTGAGCTTCGTTGCAGCCTTTTCTAGCTCCTCCAACTAAGTGGCAACTTCCTCAAGTTCCCATTTTCTATCATCAACTTCAACTTGAGGCATACCGGGATTCACCTGAGCCTTCAATGCTTGATTCTCCTGTCGCAACTGGACAACGGCAGCCCCCAGCCGCTGCACCCATTGGAGCACATCCACCTCTTCAATGGGCTCCGGGACATGCTGATAAGCTTCCGCGATAGCCCGGTCGACTCATATGTTGTCGTCCTACATACGAGACTTCTCCGCAATAGGGAAATTGTGTTCCCTTTTTAGGCCTTCGATTTCGCTCACCTTCTCACCCCGTTCTCCCTTGATGCGTGCTTTGAGGTCATCCATAGCTTGCCGTGCGGAAGCAACCCTGCCGATCAATTCGTCAATGGTGCGCTTTGCATCAGCCTTGCTCACCTGCAGTCAGACACACATGCCGCTAATCTGCCTCAGTTGATCGGTCATTTCCTGGCTGGTAACTACCTGTATAGTAGTCAACCCTTCCACTGGTAGTGCATTGACATTAATGGTCACCTTATTTAGCTGTTGCAACAAGGTGTTCACAGCTTCATCGTCGGTCACAATTGCAATCAGGGGAATCTCCACATTTCTCACCCGCGACTCAGTGATGATTGTGCTAACTTGTAGTGCCACTGCATCGTTTTGTTCTCATCGCGAAACCATGTCATATACCAATTCCACACGATCAGTGAGCACGTGGAACCCTTCATTTGTCTCTTGTATCATCTTCTGAGCTGCTGCAGTGGATGCATCAGCGATTACATGTATCAAGCGACCCAAGTGTGCTTCTACCGACAGGTGAAGTCCACTGATTGTCGCCAAGTCTTGGTGCCTCTTGCTTTTGTGGTCTTCCAAGGTACGGTCATTGTCATCATCCGTCGGTGTTTTGATGGACTCTTGATCAGAATCATGATGACTGGGCAGGTCCAGTGCCGATATAGGATCTTCTGGACCCTTCGCTGGCCTGCTAGCCTCAATCTCGGCAGCCATTATGGGTTCACGCCATTTCGCTGGCCAGTCGTTCACGATAGTCTCCAGTGCTTCAGTCGTTTTCTTGTAAGGGGTCAGCAACCATTGCTGACCAGGGTCATGCCTTTCCTGTACATAAATAGCATCCGACTGAACCGCAAATGCCATGATTGTCTTAAAACTGGATGCAGTTTATTCAGATATCCGTGGTACCTTCACTGTAGCATTTCCAAGCATCTCCCAGTAGAGCCAGAATAGAAATTGGAAATCCCAGAGGCGCTCGGGTTCGAGTACATACCATAAGTTCTGATAACGCACACCCCGCCACTCTTTGGCGACCTCAAATTCCATGCCCTGGTATCTGTCGGGTTCCTTCCAAGCCACAAATGCAATCAAAAGCAGCAGCCAGCTATATGTAAATGAGCCCTTACCGGCCTGAACTGCCACAACATCCTCTCCTAATTGATTCAACAGAAACAGGGACCAGTTCATTTGGATGCCCTCCGCACATTGTACAGCACATGCGACAATTCCTAAGTTACACTGGTTAGAGTGACCACCCCAGATCATCTTCCAGGAGATAATCTTGGTGCCGGTGAGTACCTCCTTGTCATTAATACTGCTGGTACGATACCCACGGCCATCCATCTCCAAGACATATTTCATCACCAGCTGTCCTGCCCGCTTTTTGTCGTTCGCCTTCCCTTGGAAAAATTGTGATGGGTTGACCCCATCTTTAGGCAATCCGATAATGTACGAAATCAAATCGACAGTGACCGAGATTTCACTGTCTAGCCACAACGAACCCCCATGGAAGAATGCGAGCAACTGCTTCATGCATGCATTAACTTCCGCGAGTCGCCCAAAGTGTGGCATGTTAATAAGTCCTAATAAGTCATCCTGCTTCAATCCTTGGGCCCAATCTTGGAAAATCGACGTCCCGGTAATTTGTCATACAGGCACATATGGGGTCGATGCAATTTCTGGGTGGGCCACCATATCATGGTCATCATATCGAAGGTGCATCAATGCCGGCCCAATATCAGCAGAGAATTCCAGTCAGGCAGGGGAGCGCGGGCATCCTCACATCATACTTCTGCTTTGGGTTCAGCTTGCACAAGGTTGCATCCGACCGATTGGGAGGGATATACCTAGGGATGTCAACGACCGACAGTCCCTCCCATGGGACAGATTCATCAATGCGGCGACTGGACGACACGGCCTGTATGTGAGCTTCTCCCACCACCCCGGCGGATGATCTCAATTGCCTCTTGCTCTACGGGGACTCAGACTGCTAGCCCCCTCGACGCTTCTTGACAATGACAGATGCTCCTACCGGCATATTGGCAACTTCTACCTCAAGATTGACGTCTCCCACAGACGCAACTTCTTCCTCAACTACAATCCCGGTGAAAGGAGACTCAACCTCGCTACTAATATCCACCGTTTCTAGCTCTCGTGGCATACCTTACCCAGCGCTTACAACTAATACCTTCTTCAACCTAACAACACTCTGCAAGTTCAACAGAACCTTTCCCAACACACCACTAAGCTTAGGCCAATACTCGTCGGCTCTGCATGGGCACTTAACAACGAAAATCTCAATGCTTTCCGACCAACTTCTATCCGTTTTATAGCTTGCAACCGAATCCTCCGTAATCATCACTAAATCATGCCTTAATTGAACCAAAATCTTGTATTAATGACGCAAATTCGCCGTTGATTTTGTGAGCCGATCGACCGGATCCGTCATTAATGCCCATCATTCGAACAAGCGTAGTTAATTAACTATTTTAACTTTTGTCATTTATTGCTGATTTGACCCGGTCGCAACGCGACTACCTATCGTAGACCGCTCCGTACTTGAAAAAAAAGCCTCCCTGTTTCCGCAGTCTATCCCTGTTGGTGCGCCATCCTGCCACCAATCATTCTACACTTTCTTTTTTTTCCCAATACGACTCAGGCATAGTGGTGTTCCAAGCCCGACCGATAGGGCTTCAACCTGCTACCATTAATCAATTTCGGGAGCATCGCCCCATCCAACTGCTGCAACTGTACTGCTCCTCCTGAAGTAATTGTTGCTTGGTTTTTCAACCAACCATGTGCAAAGATGCACCTGCTAACTAGTAGCAGTAGTCTCAAATAAAGCAATGCAAATAAGCAAATATAAATTATAGATTGATGGCAGTAAACAGTAAAATAAAGAATTCTAGATTGATAACAATAAACAAAATCGATTCACAAGCATGTAAATAAAAATTAACACTTTTGTATTACCTCAAATGGTGAGGATGGTGAGTTTTGGGCAGCTCCAAGGTTGAGGTGCTCCAATGTCCAATGATCTCTTCTTCTCCAATGCTTCAATGGTTGGGCAAAGCTCAAAACATGGGCAATGCTCAAGATGGATTTCGGCAGCATGAGGATAGGATGAAATATGGATGAATAGTGAGGAGCCCCTATCACCTTTTTATAGTTTTTTGGTGATGGGGAATACCATTATGGTTTGAGGAAACCATTGGTATTGACCAAAATGGTTTAGGTTTCTTTTTCCCTCTTTTTCATTTTTTTCATTTTTTTATATTTTTATTCCCTTTTAATATTTTTTGGGAATTTTGGACCCTTTTTGAGGGTTTTTTGTGTTTTTTGAGGAAAAATACATATTTTGAGGGGGAAAAGGTGTATTATGGTCTTTTTGGTGACCTTTTGATGGTTTTAGAGGCTCAAATGGTGGAAAAAGTGGACAAATGGGTCATGTGAATAAGGGAATGAGCTAGTGAGCACTTTTTGGGTGTTAACAGTAATGCTACTAATGTGATACGGACCAAGCCAATGCATCTTCAATTTTCCTAGATGTTTCATAAACTTGCTATCGTATAACAAAACCAAATCACCTTGTTGAAACTATTTTTTCTTGATGTGGCGATTGTGCCAAGCATTCTGGAGATCCTTCTCCACACCTTGGTGAAAACTAGCGATAAAGCGATCTTCCTCCAGCTGTATTAACTGCACGAGACGTTTCTCTAAGGCTGATGCAGCATCCATACCAGTTGCTGCCACTATGCGCAGACTTGGAATGATATACTCCATAGGCATAACTGCTTCTTGTCCATACACCAGCTTAAATGGTGTCTGTCCTATCAGCCATTTACATGTGGTGCGATAGGCCCACAATACCACTGGGATTTTGAGATCCCAGTCATCGAGGATCACATTGCACACCTTTGTCAGCGCATGCTCCAATATCTTATTGAAAGCCTCTACCGTTCCATTATCCTACGGATGATAGGGTGTACTTTTCTTATGTTGGATCTACAACTCCTCCGTCAATGCGTTGATGGTGCGATTAAGAGTGTGGTTTCCTTGATCGCTCAACAATATCTTGGGGCAGTCGAAGTGAGTGACAATGTGGTCAAAGAGAAACCGCGTGGCTATGGCCGCAGAGCAATCAATGACTGGTGTAGATTTTTCCCATCGTGTCAAGTAATCTGTCGCCCTGATGATATACCTAGCACTAGTGCACTTACCTGGGGGATTGATGGGTCCCACAAAATCTACTTCCCATTTGTCGAATGGCTACAATGTCAACTAGGGCATCAACGACATCTCATCCCGTCTAGATGGCTTCCTGGTTCTTTGACAAACGTCGCAGGATCATGCATACTCTGTCGCATCACTGTGCAGCGTAGGCCACCAGAGCCCTGCTCGAAGCACCTTCCTTGCCATTGCACGACCACCATAGTGCCCTCCAGCAACACCCGCATGTGCTTCGGAAAGGATCTGCTCTTGTTCGTGTGGCAAGACACACCGCCACAATATCTCATCGGCACCCATTTTGTATAGCGCTCCTGCGATTAGTTGGAAGTCTGCATCCTTGACTACCAACTGCTTCTTCTGAGTAGTGGTGAATTCCTCTGGTGTGGTACCTGTCGCCAGATACTGAATGATTTCTTCAAAATATCCATCAGCGATTTCAACTTTAAATAATTGCGCATCAGGAAACCCATCTTCAATATTAGTTGGCTCCTCTCCTGTGTCAATCCAGGAGAGATGATCCAGTCCAACATTTAACCTTCCTAGCTTCACAATTACTTCAAAATCAAACTCCTGAAATAGAGGTAGCCATCGACAGATCTTACTCCCCAACACAGGCTTGTTGACTAGGTACTTCAATGCAAAATGATCTGTGAACATCTTGAAATGGCCTCCCAATAGGTAGTGGCGAAAATTTTGTAACGCATAAACCATTGCCAGACCTTTCCTCTCCGTAGTAGTTTAGTTTCTTTCTGTAGATGACAACTTCCAGCTGGAAAAAGCAATGTGGTGATCAAGATCCCCCTCTCCGGGATGGGCCAATACCACTCCCAGTGCGATCGATGAGGCATCAACATGCACATGGAATTCCTTACTCCAATCCAGAAATACCAATATCAGCACCGAAGCCATCTTCATCTTTAGTGTCTCAAAGCTATCCTGGCATTCTAGGCTCCACTGGAATACCGCATCCTTCTTCAACAACTTCTCCATAGGGGTGGTAATCGCAGCATAACCCCTGATGAACTTGCGATAGTACCCTATGTGTCCCAGTGTCCCCTGTAATTGCTTAATAGTAGTCGGCGGTGTCAAACTCAGAATGAGCGCAATCTTTTCTGGGTCGACCAACAATCCTTTCTTACACACAATATGACCCAACAGTATGCCAAATGGTGCATAAAAGATACATTTCTTTAGGTTTAACGAGATCTGGTGCTGCTGACGTCGCTCCAAAATCAATCGCAAATTCACCTGATGATCACGGACCAAACCATAGACCGTCCAATCGTCCATGTATACCTGTAAAAAAATTTGAATGAAATCTTTGAATGTAGCAATGATAACCCACGAAAATATCGTAGGTGCATTCTTCAAACCAAACGGCATTACGGTGTATTGAAAGCAGCCCCATTCGGTAACGAAAGTTGTCTTATGGCAATCTTCTTTTGCAATGCAGATCTAATGGTATCCAGAGAACCCATCTTTGAAAGAGTACATCTCCTGACCACCCATACCTTCGAGCACTTCGTCAGTAAATGCGGTTGGGAACGGATCATGCAAACATGCATCATTTAGTTTCCTGAGGTCAACGCAAATATGCACTTCGCCAGTTTTCTTATCATGTACCACCATAGGACTAATCCATTCTGACTCCTCAACTGGTTCAATGATACCAGCGTCCAACATGCGATCCAGTTCTCCTTTGACCCTCTCCTTATGTCGTGGATTCAATCGATAGGGTCACTACCGGATCGGCTTAGCATCTGGTTTTAATGGAATCTTCATTTCTCCTAAGTCGCCCAGAATCCCCTTCATGTCAAAAAACTTTGTAGGAAATATGTCCTGAAAGTCATGGAGCAAATCAGTGACCTTGCTTATCAGCTCATCATCCCAGTAATCCCCGACATGTGCGAACTTCAGAGTGTCCTTTGTCCCAATGTTAATCTTGCGGATCTTCAGCGGTTGACTGATCGGATCACTTGGCACATCAGGTGGTACAACATCACGACTTCCTTCTGATTCCGGGATATTCACATTCCGTGGATCATCACCATCTTCTGGCCCACCACTGATATTGAAGCATTTCATGAGAGACTACATCTGGCAGTGCATGTGCAGATCCGCAGGATATGGTACCGGGACAACCTGTAGAATTACATCACGGATGAGTTGTAATGCATTATTAACCTCTGGATCAGCATCCGCAAAACTGAATGTATGGTTAAAAAACATTGTGAGCTCCATCCAAGTAGAAATTTCTCCTCGCAACTTAGCTGCAGTATACCATGAGCGTGGCATGTCATCCAAAGTATGGATAAAAGCATGGACCCACTCATCTCTTGGTCACGATACCCGTAACCGCTGACACTCCATCAAGTGACCACTAGGATCATTCTGACCATCATACTTTCCAGTGTGGTAAACCTCAGTATCACCAAAGCGTATCATCATCAAGCATCTTCATTTCGACCATCCATCAATTGATGCCTTCTGTGTCACCCACCAGCGTGCTGGTGCAACCTTCAATGCTTCGTTCAACGCCAGCAATTGCTGTGGTTCGGTGGTCCATATCGTGTCCAAGAAGCACAAGAGGGACAACAGTTCGACTCAATGAGTCGGCTCTGTTATGGCGAAAGCTTAATAAATAGAATGAGCAAAAGTAGGATTACGTAATACAGATAACACAAAGACACACAGACAATATGCAGGAATGTGAACTGTTCTAGTTTAATCAAAATAAAGATCAGCTAAATATCCGCTATATGTTACAATAATTTACATGCTTATATAGAAATCTGAGACGCTTGGGTGCTTGCCCGTTACGTTCAGTTACAAAGACGAAGTTAGATCAGTTCAACTGTTCAACCGTTACAGTCGACTGGAAGATAGGAAGACAGTCTGTCGATGTTCAACAGTCGCTGGTCGCATGTCGACGTTGTATGCCGATGTTGAAAACTGTGAGGTCACTGAACATGTCGAAGGTGCAAAACATGTCACAATATGTTATGTTGAAGTGCTGAAATTGTCGAAGTCCTGTTGCGTTGAAACTTGTCGAAGTTGTATCAACCGCGAAGACTTGTCAAGAATGTGTCGAAGTTAGCATCCGACAACAAATTCCAACTACGATGTGGATCAGACCTCCTTCCTTAAGAAACAATGGACCCCATTGTTTGCTCGCGAAGGTGAGGAAACTTGTCGATCACTTCAGTAGTAGAGTACCACTTTCCTTGAGATGGGATTTGGCTAGCTTTGGCAACCTGAAACAAGGGAATTGTGTTCGTCCTTGTAAGGCATACCCATCGTCCCACAATGGTGTCGCAAGGAAGAGGCTCCTGAATATCTGGATTGATGTCTGTGGGATTTTCTATTGAGAAATCATTCTGTTCCAACAAGGGTGCATGGTTTGGTCGAAGTAGATCCACATTAAAGATTGGATGCAGACCCAGGCAAGCAGGAATGTCGAGCTGGAAAGCGTTCTCGCCAATCTGTCGAAGAATACTGTATGGACCATATTGCAAAGGTTTTAACTTCTTGAAAGGACCTGTGAAGCGCTCCTTCTTAAGATGTAGCCAGACCTTATCCCCAATGCGAAATGTATGAGGAATGCAATTCTTGTCGTGTCGGGCCTTAGCTTTCTCGTTTTCTCTATGCAACATATCCTGTGCATGTCACTGAATGTCGCAAATCTGTTTTTGAAACTTGACTGCTTTATCAACTTCTCGCTGACTGCGATCTGTGTCGGAGTTCGGCTGTGTCAAGGAGCTGATCAAGTCGATAAGCGTCGAGGGTTGAAATCCGTAATAGACTTAAAAGGGACTCTTTCCTGTAGAGCTGTGTTGAGCACGATCATAGTTGTGTTGAATGTATGGAAGACCTTTATCCCATGTGCGTCGATGCTGGTGATTGTACATGCGAAGCAGTAGTACTACCAAGCGATTCACAACTTCCGTCTATCCGTCGGTCTGAGGGTGGAAAGCTGTTGACAATGAGATTCACGTATCTAGATGTTGCCAGAGGGTCTTCCAAAAGCTGCTGACGAATCTGGCATCTCGGTCGGAAATGATGGTTGTGGGTAAACCAAAGTGTTTCCAAACATGTGTAAAGAAGAGCTGAGCAGTCTGCTGCGCTGTCGTGGTATTCTTACATGGTATGAGAATGGCCATCTTGGAAAATCGATCGACTACTACTAATATCACATTATGCTAATGTTTGGTAGTAGGATAACCCATCAAGTAGTCCATAGAAATAGATTCCCATGGTCGACTAGGAACTGGCAAAGGTGTGTACAATCCCTGTCGTCGATTAGGTGGCTTAGCAATGGCATAAACTACACATGATCAAATGTACTTGTTGACGTCAAATTTAAGTGTAGTCCAGAAGAAATACTTTTGCAGAATAACAAGTGTCTTTGCTACTCCAAAGTGTCTTGCGGTCTTGCTGTAGTGCATATCCCAAATGAGCTGTTGTTGTTGCTCACCAGTGGGTACACAAAGCTGTCCAAGCTTGTATAGCAAGGTATCTTTCAGGAAGTATTCAGAGTCTAAGGTCGACGACTTGTTAGTCTGTAACTGTCGGTAGACTGCTGAGAAGTCATTTTCATCCTCGTATGACTATTGCCAAGTGGTCGTGTCATAACCCTGCATACTCATCAATGTCAAGAGGAGAGTAATGGATGGTCGACTGAGGCAATCTGCAGTAGCATTAGCCTTGCCTTTTCGATACTTAATCAGCAACTGAAATTATTGTAGGTAATTAATCCACTTGAGTTGTCAGTTTGTCTGCAACTTTGATTGTGTCGGAGCGAACTATAGAGGCTTGTGATTAGTAAGAATGACGGTTTTCTTACCGAGGATGTAATGCCTCCATTGCGTGAGAGCCTGCACAATGACATACAGTTTTTTTTTCGTACGTCGAGTATCTTCCAACCGTGTCATTAAAAGTATTGGAATGAAAAGTGATTGGGTGACTAGACTGAGTGATCACTGCACCCAAGGCATAGTCCGATGCGTCCGTCTCAATCTCAAAGGGCTGATGCAAATCAAGTAACACAAGTACTGGTGCAGTGCAGAGCCTGTGTTTAAGCTGTTCAAAAGTTGTTTGATGTGTTTCTGTCCATTGAAAGACAGTTTTCCCATTTCCTCTCGTCAACTGATTCAAGGGCCAGGCTATGTGACTGAAGCCGAGTATGAATCGCCGATATAAATTCGCCAAACGAAGAAAACTTCTCAGTTCTTGAATGCTTTTAGGAATGGGCCAATCTTTGAGGATCTGTACTTTGTCGAGATCGACGTGAATGCCTGCAGAGTCAATTACATACCCAAAATATTTGATGCTGGTCATCGCAAAAGAGCATTTATCCATGTTCAAATAGATCCGATGTTGTTGGAGAGTGTCGAGGACTTGTCGAAGATGTTTAACATGTTCTTCCCATGATCGACTGAAAATCAATATGTCATTGAGATAGACAATAACCTATTTGCTGATGAAAGGTCAGAGAAGGTTATCCATATGTCTCATGAAGGTCATAGGTGCATTGGTTAAGCCGAAAGGCATGACTAACCATTCAAACAATCCTTCCTTGGTCTTGAAAGCAGTTTTCCACATATCTGAGGGCTCGATTGGAACCTGACGGTATCCCGACTTGAGGTCAAGCTTAGTAAAGAATTTAGCACCTTTCAGATAGTCGATAAGCTCGTCTATCGGCGGCAGAGGGTACCGATTCTTCACCAATATTTTGTTGAGAGCTATGTAGTCGATGCACATGCGCCAAGTCCCGTCTTTCTTCGGAACTAAGACGACCGGACTTCCACAAGGAGAGGAGCTGGGTCGGATATGACCTTTGTCAATTAACTCTTGGATCTTCTGTAAATAGATGCATTAGCTAGAGAAGATCCAGGAACAAGTTCAATGGAGTGTTTTACTTGGTAATGCTGAGGTACTCCATCTGGAGCTTGAAAGAAGTTCTGGTACTCATCGATAATATGATCGACTTGCTGCTTCTGTCGAGAGCTGCATTGGTCGGTTACTCTACTTGTTGTTGCAGTCTTCTTAGAATGTTGCGGCTTGATCATGATTAATGCAAATTTCTGAGCATGGTTGATGAGCTTCTTTGTCTGTTTGGCAGATATCAATGCAACCATCGGTGTAGGTTGATGCTCTAGTATGCTGAACCATCGATTTCGGATTCTAACAATCACCTTCTAAGGCCTTGACTGATAACTTCCATGTCTATCCCAGAGGTAAGGTTTCCCAAACAGGGCGTCGGCTATGGAGAGTGGTGCCACATCACAGATTACTTCATCTTCAAAAGTTTTTATGAAGTAGGCGAGTTTGTATTGTCGAGTGATCCGTAGTTCTTTTCCATCCTTCATCCAACCGATGTTGTAGGGCTAAGGATGCGGAGTGGTGACAAGACCTAGTTTCTTCACCAGTTCTTCAGAAACAAAGTTCTTTTGGCTCCCGTTGTCCACAATCAGATGCAAGGGGTTGCTCTAGACCCATATCAGTGTATGGAACAGGCGCTCTCATTCCTCCTCGTCGACAATAGCCGAGGCTACTTGAGTTGTCGAGGTCAAAAGGGTTGTCCTGTCTGGATCAGATTCTTCCACTGTCTTGTCGAATGCGTCAGAGGTCGACACTTTCGCCAAAAATGTCTTCCGAGATTTGCATTCAGACGTATCATGCCAAGATGAGTGGTGGTAATCGCACCATTTTTCGGTCGGCGGTTGTTTGCTACGTTCCCTTTTGTGAAAAGGATTCTTACCGTTGTCAGGCTTTGGCGGTGTCGGCTGAGAAGATCTCGACTTGTCGTAATCGGTTGGTGTCTTCTTATCGGGTGGTCTTTCTGATGTCGTCTTTGTCGCAAAACGTGATTTTCCTTTTTTCTTGGTTTCCAGTTTTCTGGCGTAGTGGAAAGCATCCGCAAGCGTATTGACAGTAAAAAATTCCATCTCATACTGGATGTACTGAGATAATCCGCTGGTGTATTTCAGAACAAGCAATTTCTCTTCTTCTTGGACACCAAGTCTTGCCATGAGTCGATACAACTCGTCAGTGTAACTCTGTACTGATTGGTCTTTCCATTGCCTTAGCTGCTGCCACTTCTTATACTGCTGCTCGAGGTATTTCGGTGGGTAAAATTCCTTCTGAATGTGTTCGATGAATTTATCCCATGTGTCGATGGGGTCTCTGTTTTTCTCCATCTTTGTCGAGAGGTTCTCCCACCAACAGTGCATGGAGGTTGACATCTTTAAGGACGCAATGGTGACTTTTTCAGCTTCGGAGATTTGATTTACAGTGTAATAGGATTCCAATTGTTGCACCCAATTATCGACGGATTCCGCGTCAATATTTCCTTCAAGATTCGGTATATCGAGATTCATTTGTACTTTGAAGGGGCTGATTTTATTGGAGTGAGTTCTCATCGAGGATCCTCCAGATGTCGAAGCGAATCGCAAGAGAATCTCATTGAACTAGGAAAACATTTCAGTTCGTTGTCGAGCCAGAGCTTGCTGAATAAGTTGTGCTATCTCGTCGGCTACATGTCTATCATCTGTTTCTTCTGGCATATCTGGAGATTGCGTCTACTTGGATTGCTGAGATTGCGAGTGAGTTTGAACCGACATAAGTCAGGTAACTTCGAGAGAAGTGTATACGCAGAACTTAAGTAAGAAAACTAAGTACGCTCTGATACCAATGGTCCATATCATGTCCAGGAAGCACGAGGGGGACAACAGTTTGACTGAATGAGTCGGCTCTGTTATGGAGGAAGCTTAATAAACAGAATGAGCAAAAGCAGGATTACGTAATACAGATAACACAAATACACACAGACAATATGTAGGAATGTGAACTGTTCTAGATTGATCAAGATAAAGATCAACTAAAGATCCCCTATATGTTACAATAATTTACATGCTTATATAGAAATCTAAGATGCTTGGGTGCCTGCCCGTTACGTTTAGTTACAAAGAAGAAGTTAGAGCGGTTCAGCTGTTCAACCATTACAGTCGACTGGAAGACAGGAAGACATCTTGTCGAGGTTCGACAGTCGCTGGTCACATGTCGATGTTGTATGCCGATGTCGCAAACTATAAGGTCGCTGAACATGTCGAAGGTGCAAAACATGTCGCAGTATGTTATGTCGAAGTGCTGAAATTGTCAAAGTCTTGTTGCGTCAAAACTTATCGAAGTTGTATCAACCGCAAAGACTAGTCAAGAATGTGTCGAAGTTAGCATCCGACAACAAATGCCAACTGCGATGTGGATCATTCGGAAACTCGTTCTTTGAACTCCGTCAAAAAGTCAGATAAGCCAGGAAGTCCTTCATATACTGGTAGTGTGATAATTTTTGTTGCAACACGACATAATGACCGCATGATCAACCCACACTTATGAAGCGACACTTCGTTGAGGCGGTTCTTCCAATATTCTAGTGCATCATCAGAGTCGGATGATGCAGAGCTGTCGCTACGCCATCCTAGCTCACCATTGGCAGTCGGATGGATATAATCTTCAGAGATATTGAATGCATGGTCCCATCCACTGGGATCATCATCCTTCACTGGTTCTATGTAGCGGCGTCCTTCAGCCAGATCCAACGGGGCGATAACTCTGAGATCGCGATTTTCAAAAGTCATCATCCATCGCTTGAAGTTGATTACAAGTCCACCATCATTAGCCCATCTAATCCCCAGTAATGCGGGATAAGAGCTTTCTCCTTCAACCACTTCTATTACATCAAAGGCGGCATATGTTTTCATTCCCTTAATGTCCACCACCATTCATGGAACTCTTCCAATCGTTGTCACTTTAGCGTGATTAGCTAACCAGAGCTGTACAAGGGACCAGCTCAATGGGGGACTCCCCATCTTCTTCCAAGCCTTCTTGGTCAAGATGTTGACATCCGAACCAAGATCCAAAATAACTGAATGAACATCATAGTCACCGATTTGAATATTCATCCTCATCTCCTTACCCATCTTTCGTCATTGTAAGGAATTAACCGCAAAATCTTGTCGATCTTGGGCCATTCGTCACAACAGAGCTTCAATCACAGCAAGAGCATTGGGATCTCTCGCTAGGGATAAGCAATGTTCCAAAAATGATTGAAGTGTGTTGGACTGCCGCGACGGGCAAGCCTCTGAAGTCGTATAACAAGTAGAGGGCATGTCATACATAACAGCTTTACCTCGGTCTTTTTCTAGTGCATGGTGTGCTTGAAGAAATGCCTCCTGCTCCGCATCAATTTCAACTGATACCTTCTTTTGTCCAGCTAACCGGATCATTGAGATGTCCTCTCTAGTTGTCTTTCCTCTATGAGTGACAACAGCAACGGAAGCATCTTGCGGTCTTGACTCTGCAGAAATTGTCACGATGTTTGCACCCTGGCCCTGGTTCAACAGCGGATTCCTGGGTGGGTTCACATTCTGATTTTGATTTGTCTGCATATTCTGGTTCTGCACTGGTTGCTGCACTTAGTTCTAGGTAGGCTACTATGCTTGGGGCTGGCTCTGCAACTGGGGATTATTCCCTTCTTTCCATCGTGCAAGCAACTGTGGACAATTCTCGACTATGTGATCATTAACAAAATAGAACGTACACTGGTTCTACAGCAGTGGGAAGTCCCACTGGCAGTGTCCCCATACCGCGCAGTGATAGCATTGGACAGGTCCATGACCACCTCGTCCTCCTCCTCTACCAAATCCTTTGCCATGTCCTCCCCGGTATCCTCCTCGGAATCCTCCCTACTACTGGTACTGTGGCTGGTTGAACTGTTGCTGCATTGGTGCTGGTTACATTCCTTGCCCTTGCTGTGCATACTGCGGTTGTTGTACATACTATGGATGCTATGGAGCCATCTACATCAGAGCATATTGCGGCATAAACTGCTACGGTTGCTACTGCTGCGGTACAAACTGCATCTATGGTTGAGGTAGCAGCTGGGCTACCTGTGCCTGCGGTTTCAATTGTTGTATGACACGTTGGTCGTCCTTGACATAGAATGCATCATACATTCTTTCTTGTAGCAACCCGTATGCACAACAATCTTTGTCGTCGTGACCCACTGATTTGCAAAATGTACAATACAGATTCCTCGGGGTTGTGACCATTTTCTGCATATATGGGCAATTGTCATGGTTGTGCTCATATACCTGACAGATGCGACACCACAGCATGCTACCACCATTCAACGGAAACCAAATACTTGCGGAAATCCGGGAAGTTGTCCTTCGTATGCCCTTCTCTTCGACATCGCATACACCATACTTCATCACATTGTTCATTTCTCTTCTTTAAATCTTGCAGCTGTATAGTCAAGTTAGCGAGCTGTGTCTGTATCTGTGACATCCCGACTGCATTTTCTCCAATCCGCAACGCCTCCAATCGCATTGCAATCTCTAGAGATTTGTTGGGTGTCGAGATGTTTTGTTGCATGAGGGGTAGCTGAATGTGTGGTTGCAGTGCCGCAATGAACCATTCTTTATGTTGGAAAGAACTCATATCGAAACTAACCCTTTCCATCAGTGTCTGGAGTCGCTAGTCAAAATCCCACACCGTATCATTGGGATACTGCTTAATTTCTTTCAATTTCGTAATATACTGAGCCTCCGACTTGGGCTTTCTGAATTCTGCAATCAGTCCATCTCAAATCTCATCTAGTAACTTCTCTGCGGATCTTGTAGGGACTAGAACAAACTTCATAAACCAATCTAATGCACAACCTCGCAGAGTTGTCGCTAACTTCCCTTTTCTAGTAGAATCATCAGTGATCTGTTTGATGGTCCAGACCACTTCACACAAAAACCAATACTGTTCTGGGTTGTCTATCCCACTCCCGTACAACAACGGTAATTTAGCATCATCACCCACCATTCTGGGCTTCCTTCCTCCTTTCGTTGTACTACTACCGATTAACTTTTGTGGTATTGACGAACTTGGCGGTGTTGAAGTGGTATTTCTTGCTATCTGAGAGATAGTGAGCGGAGGTGTGGGTACGTTGGTGCTGGGGTTTGGTCCTGCCTCTATCCTGGGTGTATCCTGGTTGTCCTTGTCAGGGCTATGAGGTCGCTTCGTCCCATGTGGTCTTCCTTCACGGCCTTGCGGTTCGACCCCAACAAGCCCTTCTCCTATCCTCTGCCTCTTTTCTTGTTGGAACCTCGCTCCTCCCCTCATAAGACCACTTTCTTCCTTGGCTTCACTCATACTCTCATCATGACCTGCACCCATCTACCCCTTATCATTCCATGTACCTCCCCCCAACTTTCGCGGTACCCATGGCCTCTGCCCACCAGGCTGTCTACTGATCAAGATGCATCTTCAGTATACCCTTTTCGCAAATAAGCATCTTAATCGACTGTTGAAGTGACAGTAAAAAACTGCCCCGAGATTCACGAAAATAATATCTTTAGGCTTCACTATAGGATTTCTAAGTATCAACCATGAACTCTATGATATATCCCTCTAGGATGATATCGAACCACACTTCGACAGCCCGCGATGCTTTATTATTAACCTCTTGTAGCTCTCGAATCAACTCGGGGGTCCAGGTCATCGGTTCACCACCCTAGAAGTTCCTCTTCTGAAAGGTCAACTTCACCAACCACTCATACAAAATGACTGGGAATTCACAGATGAACCATTCATGTGGTCCATCGTGAATATATCTATCCACCCACTGATCTACTGTCAGTCGAGTGTTTCGGCTTTTTTCTTCCGCGAATTCTTGCAGCTTTTGATCAAACCATTCGTGGATCTCGAGTTTCGTTGGGTGCCACCACATATTCGCCTTTCACTTCGCACATGCTCCCGACAACAGAACCATTTGTTAACTCAAACCCAGTCGACAAGGGTTCCCATCACTGTCCAAACCAACCAACCGCGATCTCCCTGAGCATCGACCTAGACAAGTTTTACCCTGCCCAGCAACACCTGTAGAGCAGATGAGGTCTCACCCGAGGAAATCAAGGGAGAGTGGACGGAACCATGTTTCTGCCAAATGAAGGAGGATTTGTGTGGCATCTACTACTTAATCTTATTGCAACATTCAACGGTAAATCTATGCATTTACTTCGACATTATTGTACTCATAGCATCATTTAATGGAAACATTCATTGTTGCAGCATATTATAACAGTAAACGATTATTGCATCAAAGAAACATTGCATTACCATCGAAAGACAGAAGGCACACTAGGATTGCACATAATAGTTTAATCACATCATATTATTACCGTAAAAACCCAATACAATGCCTCTGCAGATCACAGACTTCGGCAATATCTCTTGATCTCCCAAATCCGCATATCAAGACTCTCTCTCCTTACACTCTCTTTCGACCTACAACTTCTTGTCTATATATACGCTTCTGCCTTTACAATGCTTGTCCACTTACTAACAACTTCCTAACCGACTCTTGGACAAAAGACCCAAAATCTAGCTGACATGGTCCAAATGACCCAGAAACCCGCCTACTGTGGTACAATTTACATCTCATATGGTCCACCGACCCAAAAACCCACCTAATGCGGTACAACCGACTCAAAAAATACATAAAACAATCGAGCCTTCTCCCTTCTGCAACTTCGTCTGACATGTCGCAGCATCGACGATGCTGCGATTTCTCCTTATCAAACCGCCTGCCAACAATTCATTCTTTTTTTCTAGCTATAAGTTGAATTATTCCTTTAATGTTATTTTTTGTACCTTCTTTGCTGAGGTTTTAGTTCTAGTTATACTAAAAAATGCACCATTTTACTCTGTCTAGTTTGGGAATCACACAATACACCTTTTGTCTTCAGTGAATATATGAAATGATTTTATGTCACGGGAAAAGAATGGGGACATTAAACTAGTTAATGCCTATCTACACTTCTATAGGCCAAAGGATTTGAGGACTCTAAAAATATTATTGAGTTTTTGAACAACAAAGGCATAACATCAACTAGGAAAAGTGGATTTTGCTCGGGAGGTTAGTGTTACTTCCTTGAATTATTTTTCCTACTAAAGCATGCTTTAGAAATGATGCTTGAAAGATGCCAAAATTTTTGCTCAATTGTGTTTTGATAGAGATCATAAGTTGAAAATGACATGCACGTAGATGGTGCAATTGGTAAGGATAATGACATATTTTGAAGATGTACAAACAGGTGCATGAATCAATGTCTTCACATAAATGTCTTTGTTGAACTTGTTCACGAATTTTTATGAGACATGGAATGTCATGTTCCCATTTCGTTAGCACCATGAAAAATATTGAACCCCATGGATCCTATTGACAGATGAAATTAATTAATTAATGAGCGGTTAAGATGAGGCAATTAATTAATGAGGAGTGTGCATTTAATTTTATCCATAGTTTTCTATCCACTTGGAATAAATATTTATGGTGCATTTAATATTTTATTATTATGATGAATAAATGGATAAAATGCTCCACTAGGGTGCATTAGTGGACAAGGTTGGAGGAGTGACTTGAGGAAGAAGTCAAGTAAAGCACATGAGTCCAAAAATTATGCCAAAAATGAGAAAAGAAGAATATTTCAGGAAAAACAACATAAATCCAAAAAGCAGGATAAAATAGGAAAAGGAGGAAAGTTCCGAAAAGAAGGAAATTCAGAAAAAGAAGGAAAGCCAAAGCAAAGAAAAGCAAGGAAAGTATGTCCACTCATGGGTGACCTATTCTCACAGGTCACGAAGCCAAATAATTTGCTCAACAGGTCAACATGAATTCTATAAAAGAAGGATTCCAACTCCATTTGACAACTTTTGATCATTTGAGAATTTGCTTGAGAGCTCTGAGCTTCTCTAGTGTTGAGAGATGTGCCTCAACAACCTTGGGAGATGTGCCCCAAGTTATTGAAATGTTTACAATCTAATTCTAGAGGTACATGTTGTTGTTGATCATATGTTTATCAACCATACTTGAATATTATGCAGCCATCAGAAGAGTTTCCATCATCTGGAAGTGCTTGAAGAGAAGACAGTGGTAGATCTAGTGGGGAGAAACATCCCATCCTTGGAGGAGAATTCTAGTTCATATGAAGGAGAATTGTGCAGCCCATGTGCTCTTTTTTTCACCTGTATCAACTCATCACTTAGAAATATTAGATATCAGACCCTTCTACCCTTCCCCTAGCCTTTTCTCCTTCCTTGTGGGGGAAAACTAGCTTTTGGAGGCCTCTTGTTGCATTGTTGATGCAACTCACTGTAATACATCTTTCATAACTCTGATTTCGACTTAAAAATCATATTAATATGATATCATAGGTTAATATATGTTTATGGAATGATATTTGAGTTTATTGGTGGCTTTGGTCGTTCCAGAGATCAAGACTAGCTATTCTAGCTTTGTGAGAATTGTAGTTAATGGAGGAGTCTTAATATTTGAGAGATATTTATGAAAACTTCTGATTCGAACCTATGAGTTAAATTGAGTTGTAACAGATCCATTAAACTCTGAAAAATAGAGTATTATGTTCTTTTAATGATTTTTTATCATCCATAATGGAAGACTAGCTCAATGGGCACTTTTAACTAGCTAGTTTTGGCATATTTTTCTGTATGACTTACCTATGCTGAAAATTAATGATATAATCATTCCATGAGGTCATAATAACACTAATAAATACCCCCATGCTCTGTTCCTAAGGTTTTGTGTGCATTACAGCTTGTTTATAAAATCCTGGAAATCTCCTACTTGTGCAATCCCCAGTAGCGCCCTTGACTAGTTTTGCTTCCAACTCCATCTACAGCCTCCCAAACTATTATGAGATATGCTCCATTACATATTACAGATTTTATTGACTGATAATAACCCTTACTTCCATCCATAACCAATCCCCAGTCTAGTATGCACATGCTGGAAGCCCAGGAAGCCTCAAAGTAGGCAACAGACTTCTTTGTTGTTGAAAAGTGAAAGGCTCTAGTGCCTTTTGGATAGGACTCACTATTCATACCTGAATTGAATTGCTTCTACACATTTTACATATAAAATACAGAACTAAAAGTCATCCCTACCATCCTTGATTAGTGAACCAGTATTCCTCACTTACACCTTGAACACCTCAATGAAAATTATAAAACATCGCTAGTTAAAATCCTGATCAACTTGGAAGTTGGAGTTAGTATTTTGGCCAATTCTTGGCTGGAATATTACAGTGGTATTAGAGATCTTTCCTCTACTCCTATGGAAAGAAGACTCTCAATTCAATGAAATTGCAGCCATGTCCATGTTCAGTGAAGAAGACTCTTACTCTGATGATGATTTTTATGAATAATATGATGATGACTATGATGAGAAGTATGAAGAATATTGCAGACAGTATGAGGAAGATAATTTCCAATAAGTACCTTCCACAAGCATATCCCATAAGATCATGATTGGAAGAAGAGACTATGGTTATTCTGATAGCCATATCCAGGGAAAGGTTGCATGTTCCACAGTCAAAGATCAACTTTATGAGGAAGAGAGAATGAAGAAATTTGAAGCTCATTGGATTCAGTGGTTTCACACTTCATGAGAATTATTGGATCCTATTCAAGAAGAGCCTCCAAGAATATTTACCCTAAAAAAGCCAAGGAGGAAGCTTCATCATTTTGGAAGAAGCAAGACCTAAGAACAAATCATGAGGTGGTTGAAAGAATGGAAGAAGGATCCACAGTGGGGGATCAACCTTCAGAGGAGCATGGAGAATGCATAAGTCAGCATGATTGTGGTATCCATGAAGTTGAAGAAGCCACAAGCCACTTGGAGGAGGATGGCAGAGAATAAGAAGCATCCAAGGACCAATCCAAAGGTGCCAAAGTTATGAACAGTGTGGAAAGAGATTCCACTTCAAGACATTCAGATTTCTTTGTTGGTGATTTCAAGATAACTGCAAAGGAAGGTGATTTGGTTAAGGGTGGTGAGATTGATTTTGGATCAGATCCAAAAGAAGGATATAAATCATAATCATAGCCACCACTTGAAATCCATAATGAAGCAAAAGACAAGCTCGTATCAGTTGAGTGTGATCCAAGAAAGTTGCAGAAGGAGCATGCTGCCATAAACACATTACCTGATGAGGAGAATTGGGATCAAAGCTATGATTCAAAATCTGATGTATGTATGCTTTTGTTGCAGCCCCAAATGGAAGCCACTTCCAGTGAGAATATTGGCTTAGTTGAGCCCTTAGGTGTTGGGGTTCATGACTTTGAGAAGGCTGAATTGCAAGAACAAGAAGAAGAAGTTCATCTACAAGAACTTCTTTCCTTAACTGGGCCATTAAAGATGAACACATTGGGGATCAAGGAGAACATAAAACATGGTAATTTTGTAAGTTATGATTTTTATATTACTATGTGTTAGTATGATGGGGCACCCACTTCAGAGGAGAATATGGGCTTGGTTGAACCCCCAAGGGTTGAGACTCCTGAATTGGGGAGGGCTGAAAATTGGAGAGAAAGCCTCACCGGTGCACCAGAGATGAATGAGCACCCCAGTTTCATCCAAAGATACTATATTCATGATCTAAAATATGAATATATTGCATCCGCAAAGTATGGGTCAGTTTTCATAAATTCAACAGAATCAACTAAAGTTGATCCTAGGAAGCTAGAAGAAGAGAAGGTTCATCTTCCAAAACCTCATGTCCTTGAAGGGACACTGAATATGAATGAATGCAAGATCCAAGAATCCCTTCAAACCCTCAATGGAATCCATGCCTTAATGAATAACCTCTGTTGGAAGTTGGGGGAGCAGTCTTCCATGAGAGACATGGAAGAATTTTAGAAAGCCATGACAAGCATAAAAGGTAAATTCTTGAACCTGCTTTCTAATAGAGATATTTTGTTGGAGCTTGTAGAATTGTTTCATGTGTTGGAATATTTAAGTCTTCCTACCATGTCATTTATTTATGTTAGATGCATTAATTAATATTTTATGGTTAATTCTATGTGATAGACTAGGAAATTGTTTTGTGTGGACCACAAGGCAATATGGGGGGGACCACAAAACATCCAAGGTGTGGAACACAAGATACCTAGGCCACTTGGGTGCACTTCCAAAAGATTATGGATAACATTTTACTAGGAAAGGCGCATTTATGAGTTTTACTACTTTTTACAGCTTTTTCCCCCATGGGGAAAAGCTAGTCTACCTAGGAAACTTGTTTTTTGCACCCATGACTTTCCTTAATGATTTTTCATTCCAAACTTTGTATTTGGAATTTTTTTCCATCATACATCACCTTCAAATCACTAATTAGCCAATTCGTGAGCTTTTGGAGAGATTTGGAAAGTCAACTTCCCACCTAGGGGGGATGAGCATATTTTTAGTATGTCTGATGATGGAATGATTCTTTTGGTATCCTTAGCCATTTTAATATCTGTTTTAAATTTATTTAACAGTATCCTTTTGCTTTCATATGGTTTCCTGATGTATTTTATTCATGAGAAGTTAATACAAAATTCTACTCTTGTGCATAATTTTTGTGTCTTTGACTAGTTGTGTGAGATTTTCTTATGAGAGAGTGTAATTTATTGAATATATCTTGGATGTGAACTAAATTTCACATGGTATCAGATCTATCAAGCTATTCATATCATCTTTGATTATTTTGCAGGATCCAACCAATCTCAGGAAGGGCGCATTGATCAATTCATCGGGTGACTTCTATTCTCTACAGGGCGCATTTTGGCATCTAGAAGTGTTCTAAAATCAGTCCATAAGTTATTTCAGAGAAGCAATGGATCATACACAACAAATCATCCTCACTCCCTTCAATTAATTTGATTGGAAGGCACAGATGTAGATTCTACTGAGGAGCAAAGAGCTCTACATGGTGACCATGGCAACTGAAGTTGAGCCAACCTCAGCAGTAGAGAAATATAACTGGTATAATTGAAGGGATGAAGACTATGGGCTGTTATGTCTCACTACATCCAAAGAGCTTCTATTTCATCTTGATGGCCTCACTTCACCCAATGAAGTATGGCTGAAACTTCAAGAATTGTTCGGGAAAACCGATGAATTGAGAGGCCACTAATTGGATAACGAGCTAGTCTCTTTGAGTCCACAAAATTTTGATAATTTATAGGATTTCTTCTCCAAATTTAAATCTCTTGTATTGCAGCTGAAGAAATGTGGTATTGACAAAAAAGATGAGCAATTAGTTTTGGCCATTCTCTCCAAGCTTGGCCCCGACTATTCAATCTTTGTCTTGACCTTCCATTCCACCCGGAAATCAATTAAAAATTGGAAGAGCTCGACACTTTCAGAATTCATGGAGTCTTTGACACAAGAACAAGGACAAATTGGTATTGATGGGAGCCATTAAAAATCCATCCAAATACCACTATCTGAATGTTGGAGATTCAAAGGGTTTGAAAGGAAAAAAGAAGGGCAATTTCAAGAAGCCCACCGGTGAGAGGAAAGACAAGCAGAATTTTAATGGAGAGACATCCAACTTCAAGAAGAATACGAACAAGAAGAATGAGAGGACAAAGTGCAATTATTGCAGCAAGGGATTTCATCCTAAAAGCTCTTGCATGAAGAAAACCATTGACCAAATGGCTCAACTCTTGGAGAAATCCAACATTCCTCTTCCAGAGAGTGCAAGGAGAAAGGATGGAGGACAAAATTCTGATGATAAATAGAGAGTTCATGCATTGATGGCTAGCACATCCAAACCTTCTTCATTCATTATTGATTCCGGTGCATCAAGACACATGCTGTCTACAAGTAAGTTTTTCACTTCACTTGACTCTTCCAGTGATCCAAATATTGTATTGGGAGACAATTCTAAAAATTCTAGCAAAGGCAAAGGTAGCATAGATCTCGAGTTTGGATCATTTAATAATGTTTTATATGTACCTGGACTTTCTACAAAGCTACTATCAATCTATCAGATGACCCATACAGGGCTGCCCAAGAGAGTAACCTTTACCCCCAATGATGTTGAGATAGCAGAAATTTCAACAGGAAAAATTATTGCATTTGGTATTGCTGATCACTATTCTAGAATTTACAAGTTTTCTCATTTTGTGCCAAACCCCTCACCTTCTGCTCTGTTAACCCATGCCAATGAGTCTAGAAAACTATGGCATGAAATATTTGGCCACCTCAATTACAAATACCTTTCCCAACTTCATGAGAAAGACATGGTTATAGGGCTTCCCAGTATCAAGTTTTCCAAAGGTGTCTGTCAATCTTGCATCCTAGGAAAACACCTTGAGCATAAGTATGGGAGATCCAATTCTGAGAGAGCCATTTCACCATTAGACCTTATTCATACTTATATATCAGTTCCATTCCCTCATGAGTCCTTGAACCATGCAAAATACATTCTCACATTCATAGATGACTTCAGTAGGTATTGTTGGGTTTATTTCATCAAGTTAACGTCAGAAGTTTTTGGTTTGTTCAAGCCATTCAAAGCCTCGATTGAGAACCAGTCTGGTAGTCATATAAAATTTGTAAGATCTTATAATGGTGGTGAATATGTGAAATCAAAGTTTCAGCAATTTTGTGCCTCTTCAGGCATTCAGATGCAACACACAGTTCCATATACACCTCAGCAGAATGGAGTTGCTAAGAGGAAAAATAGGTCTCTAAATGAGATGGCCACTTGTATGCTTGAAGAGAAGTCATTGTCTCTCAAGCTATGGGATGAGGCAATAAATTGTGCCACTTACATTCAGAATAGAGTTCCACACAAATCTCTCAAAGTTATCACTCCTTTCGAGGCTTGGATAGGTCGCAAACCTTATATCTCTCATTTCAGGATTTTTGGCTCAAAGGCTTGGGCTAGGACTCCACTTGAGAAGAGGAGGGCATTGCAGCCCCAAAGCCAACCATGATTATTTGTTGGATATTCATAGGACTCCAAAGGTTATAAGTTGTTGAACATAACCAGTCATAATGCATTCATCGAAAGAAGTGTGCAGTTTGAGGAAGAGCCCTATCAGAGCGCTGAAATTGGAGAACCATCTTCACCACTACCTAAAGAAGAAGTAAGTGATGCTATTTGTTGAGATATTGTAACTTATAAGAATATTATATTTGTACTTTATTATTCCGGAGATATTTCATTCCTCCATGAAGACCTTATTGTATATCCGGAGATGTTTTATCCCTCCGTGGAGAATGTGGTAACTTGGGTTATTAGACTTCCCTAGTGGGGGTCGGCCCTGTATGAGTCATGTGGGTTAAAGGGGTTATTAGACAACCCTAGTGGGGTCAGCCCTGCCACATTATGTTAAGTGATTAAGTTGGGGCCGACCTAGTTAATGTAAAATACAAGTCGGAGTTTTCTATAAATAGAGGAGGTGTGTTCCTCATTTAACACACACTACACTCACTTGTGAATAGCGCTTAGGTGAGGGAGAGATCTGTTATGGAGGAGAAGGAGCTCATGTCTAGGTTTTACATCTTTGTATTCGCTGGCCATCTATATTGAGGAAGCTTTGCTAGGTTTTCTACCCCATGAGGGTTTCCCAGGATAAATCTGTGTCTCTTGTGTTTATGCTATGCTCGTTGTTCTTTCAGTGATCCTGTATATGCTATTGTTGTGAAATGAAATGAAATGCTGATATTTTCTGTCTTAGCATATTGAATCTTAACATGGTATCAGATCTAACCTGAAGGAAGGTAATGTATGGCACTTACGACACTTGCTTCACTTGTGACAATTTGAAGGTTAGGGTTTTGTATAGCAAAAACCAGTCATTGTGAAACTTTGACTATAAATACATTTTGGTAAAGGCTCAACATTGGAAACCTTTATAGGTCGTATATAACATCCCCCTGTACCTTGTTTCCAAAGGAAAGCCTCTAATTCGTTGTACTTTGTGATTTATGATCAGTACAAGTTAGGGTTTATGCCTCTTCCAGATCTCAGTCATAAACAAGTGACCTAGGAACAAAAGTCATAACTTGGGATAGGAAGATCCAAATGAAATTTCATCAAACCTGACAGGTAGAGCATGGACTGTAGTTTCTCAGGTAAGGTTTTCAGAGGCTGAAGTGGAACCAGTAACACGTGGCACGCCGTACAAGTTCGCTCGCATGTTTTATCCCATAAACAGGTCACGTTGTGACACTTGGAATAACTCTTTCTCCGAAAATCCAATTGAGTTCAGACCTATGGGGTTGCAAAGAGGACAGGTGAGGATACCACAGGTAGAAGTTTCAGACCCTTTGGATACGTAATTTCTAAGTTACACTAGAAACAATTAGGTGCAAATTTCTATCGAAACAAAAATTAGAATTGGATTTTGAGCACCTCCATTCTTGGCTTGTCATTGTTGTGGGAATTTAGGGCTTTGTAGAAAGTTGGAATTTTTAGAGTCGGAGACCACGAGTGAATGCTCCTCAGAAAAATCTAAATTTAGAGATTTGGATCAAACCTTTTGATTGGGCAGAAGGGTGGGCTTTATCAAACCCTAGTTCGAGGTCCTGTCCAGTGAATCCAGAAGTTTCAAAGGCAATTTTGAGGGGTCAAATTTTACAGTTTTCAAAATTAAATTATACCAGCATGATCAACTCAGAAAGCCACATCTTTCCATCCATTCAGAAGTTTGAAATTCAAATTTTGAATTTTCAGGGTTTCTCTGACAAACCCTAATCCAGCTCCAGCTCCAGTTTCAGCAAATCAAAGTGGATTGGGATCCTGACAAGTATGGCTTGAGGAGATACAGGTATGTGTTGAAATATGTTCATGATTAAGTTTATGATATGTTTTTTTTTATATTATTGAGATTAGTACAATCTTGATTAATCTTAGAATTGTCTTCTCACCCTAGTAAAAGTATGAATGCATGAGAATGATAGAAGACATTCATTGATTCGGGTTATATGATTGTACTAATGCACATGTGGTGTTGTATGAGGATGATGTTGTCTGCTAACAAGATACAGGTACATCAAGAAAGACAAATCAAGTTCTATGACCATGATGACATGAAGACAAAGACTCATCCATAATCTTTGATCACATAGAAGCTCTACTTACGAGGTATGTATGACTTTGTTCTACTATGCTTAACCTATGAGATATGTAGGTTCTAGCACAAGGTCTCTAAATCATGAAGAGAACAAAGAAGATATACATAAACCAAGCATGATAATCCAGGTATGTTTTCCTATATCAAGTTAGAATCCTACCTTGTGATAGGATCTTAGTTAAGTATACCTGTGTATGAAATGATCATCACCATACAAAATGTTTTGATAGTATTGGGATTATACTAATGAATGTATGCTTATGTATGAGATCATGAGGATGACACTAGTGCACACTTAAGCATGCATAGTGGTACATGAACGAATAGAAGTTCAAAGACATATAGAGATCAAGGGGGAGGCAACCACTCAACATAAAAGATAAGTATTTGAGTTGTTATTTGAATCTCTGAAATAGTAAATGATATTGCTTGTATGCATATTTGTATTCCTAGAATATATCATGCATAGTGTAAGCATTCATATAGCATTGAATAGTATACTACTAATATGCATATGATGGGTAAGATTGGACAAGCATTCCATTGTTGTTTATCTAGAATGAAACCTCTTTGATGACATGCTGAGAGTTGTGCATGCTCTTGACAGTATGTTCTGGTAGAGATGGAAGGCATCTAGATAGCCACTATATGCATACAGGATATGGAAAAGTGTTGTGCCAAAATATTGGTCAAGATAGTTGCATGACTATGTGAATCATGTCTGTATGCATAATAGGTTATCATGTCAACATGATTTGATGATTATGAAGTATTATTAATCATGTAATTAACTTTGATTTGTAGGAAAGATCATGTGCTATGATTTGCAAAAGAAGGATGATGAACACCGAACAAGTGATGGATGTTCAACAAGAAGACTTACAAATCAAACATACTATAGAAGGCTGGTGGCTAGAATATTCTCTTAGAAGGAGAAAGAGGATCATGACGAGATGTTTGCTCCAAGTGGCTAGATAATACCATTCTCTTAATGGTGCAATTGAAGAAAGCTCTGTACAGGTACCTAGGATTGATAGTCATTTGATGAGCTTAATGTTCACCATGGGTGATGCGGATTTCAACCTTTGCAACAAGGTTGACGATGGTGTCCATATACAGATGGCATTCTTTTCTTAGATGGATGCAAGAAGGAACTCACCACAGAGTTTGAATGATCTTGAGGCTCATATCAGTAGGCCCATCTGATAAGAGAAGGCACGGATAGATATGCAGAAGAACACTCAATGCAAAGTGTGAATGATGTTCAGTCACAGAGGGAGAGCTGATAGCTTCTTGACAAGCTTAGGCTTTACCAAAAGTAAAGTTGATCCTAACCTTTACCTTAAGGTTATGGATGATGAACCTATCATACTATTACTGTATGTGGATGATGTCTTTCTAACAGGGAATGAGAAACAAATCATCGGAAGCAAGAAGAAGCTATCGAATTTGAGATGAAAGATCTCAGATTGATGCATTACTTCCTAGGTCTGGAAGTATGCCAAGGCTTAGAAGGAATCTTTCTCAACTAGGGAAAGTATGCTGTGGAAATCTTCAAAAGATTTGATATGTTGGAATGTAAAGCCATGGCCACTCCCATGGATTCCAACTTGAAGCTGTTAGCCGATGACTCATCAGAGTTAGTGGATGTGACTCTGTACAAACATATTATTGGGTCATTGATGTATCTGACGAATACAATGCCGGACATATGCTTTGCTATGAAACACCTTGAGACAGTATCTAGTGGAACCTAGGTGTGTTCACCTGATAGCTGCAAAGCATGTGATGAGGTACCTAAATGGTATGATAGTCTTTGGTCTACGTCATCTTGGAGATCATGACTTCAAATTGTATGGCTACATAGATGTTGATTGGGCAGGAAGTGTATCAGACAAGAAGAAGAACATCGGAAGGATGTTATTGTCTAGGATCTGCCATGATCTCGTGGTTTAGCAGGAAGCAATCTAGTGTTTCTCTCAGCACAGTTGAAGTGGAATATATAGCTGCTTACTCTGCTAGTTGTGAAGTGGTATGGCTTCAGAAGTTCTTATCAGGATTGTTTGACTTAGAGATGGACTCCACTGTGATCCTGTGTGACAACCAGAGTTGTATCAAGATGAAAGAGAATCCAGTATTCCATGATAAGTCAAAGCACATAGAGATTCAATATTTCTATATACGGGATATGGTGCAGAAAGGAGCTATCAAGCTTGAGTATGTGAGCACTGATGAACAAGTTGCTGATGTATTGACCAAACCTCTGTCTCAAGTAAAGTTTGAGTATTTCTGAGACAAGCTTGGTGTAGTTCAGAAGGACCCTCCTCGAAAGGGGGAGTTATATGGTTGATGATGATATTTGGATATTGGTATCGATGTGGATACTTGTATCGATGATGAGATTGCCTATATCGACGGTAAGGTCGATGATATGGATACTTGTATTGATGATGAAGATACTGTGTCGATGACAAGGATACTTGTATTGATGATGTGGATACTTGTATCAATGATGAGGATACATGTATTGATGAGGTTACCTGTTTTGACGGTGAGTTCGATGATGAGGTTACCTGTCCCGACGATGAGGTTGATGATATCAACGATAAGGTTGAGAAATGGTCCCTAGTGGAAGAGAGGGATTGCGTCATCCCTAGACTTCGGTCCCCTGAATTTATCCGTAGACATATGTCTCTGAGAAATAAGTCCCTAGTGGATGAGAGGGATTGCATCATCCCTGGACTTCGGTCCCCTGAATTGATCCATAGACATATGTCTCCGAGAAAGAAGTCCCTAGTGGACGAGAGGGATTGCATCATCCCTAGACTTCGGTCCCCTAAATTGATCCGTAGACATATGTCTCTGAGAAAGAAGTCCCTAGTGGATGAGAGGGATTGCATCATACCTGGACTTCGGTCCCCTGAATTGAGCCGTAGACATATGTCTCTAAAAATTGATGATAGGACTGCATCATCCCTGAGATTTTAGTTCAAAATGTACGTGGTAAATCCTAGATATGATCTAGGTCACATCAAATATGAAAAAGGACTGGCTCTGTGGTGGTAAATCCTAGATCTGATCTAGGTCACATCCAGTATGAAAAAGAACTGGCTCTGTGGTGGTAGATCCTAGATTTGATCTAGGTCACATCCAGTATGAAAAAGGACTGGGTATGTGGTGGTAAATCCTAGATCTGATCTAGGTCACATCCAATATGAAAAAGGACTGGCTCTATGGTGGTAAATCCTAGATCTAATCTAGGTCACATCCAGTATGAAAAAGGACTATCTCTGTGGTGGTAAATCCTAGATCTGATCTAGGTCACATCCATTATGAAAAAGGACTGGCTCTGTGGTGGTAAATCGTAGATTTGATCTAGGTCACATCTAGTATGAAAAAGGATTGGCTCCGTGGTGGTAAATCGGCCCTGTATGAGTCATGTGGGTTAAAGGGGTTATTAGACCACCCTAGTGGGGTCGGCCCTTCCACATAATGTTAAGTGATTAAGTTGGGGCCGACCTAGTTAATGTAAAATACAAGTTAGAGTTGTGTATAAATAGAGGAGGTGTGTTCCTCATTTAACACACACTACACTCACTTGTGAATAGCGCATAGTTGAGGGAGAGGTCTACTATGGAGGAGAAGGAGCTCATGTCTAGGGTTTACATCTTTGTATTTGCTGGTCATCTATATTGAGGAAGCTTTGCTGGGTTTTCTACCCCATGAGGGTTTCCCAGGATAAATTTGTGTCCCTTGTGTTTATGCTGTGCTTGTTGTTATTTCAGTGATCTTGTAGATGCTATTGTTGTGAAATGAAATGCAATGCTGGTATTTTCTGTCTTATCATATTGAATCTTAACACTCTTGAAGTTTTTGATTTTGATATTTCTGATGATGAGGATCATTTTATTGCATATGCTAACTCACCTACAAGGCCTAAATGGGATGCAAAAACTTTGCAAGCTACAGGTGAACTAGTTGGCAATACTCAGGACCAAAGGAGGACTAGATCACAATTTGAGACTGCTCTCAATGTGAATGATCCTTACCTTTCTAAGAAATGTTTTATGATGATAGATTCTGATCCTCAAACATATGAGGAAGCCTCACATGACCCAAGATGGCATATTTCTATGGATGAGGAGTTTCAGTCATTGGAGAAGAATGAAACTTGGGAGCTAGTCAAGCTCCTCGTAGGCAAACAGTTGGTAAGGTGCAAGTGGATTTATAAGACCAAATGTGCAGCGGATGGTACAGTGCTAAAGTACAAGGAAAGTATGGTAGAAAAGGGGTTTTGTCAGGTCCAATTACTTGATTATAATGAAACATTTTCACCGGTGGCACATAAAGACTCCATTAGACTAGTTTTGGTAGTTGCAGCTTCCAAGCGGTGGGAAGTACATCACATGGATGTGAAAAGTGCTTTCCTCCATGGAGAGATTGAAGAAAAAATATATATGCAGCAGACACAGGGGTACACATCAGATCCAAATCTTGTTTGCAGGTTGAAAAAATCTTTGTATAGACTTAAGCAAGCCCCCAGGTCTTGGTATGCAAAGATGGACAGTTTCCTTCTGTCACAAGCTTATGTTCAGTGTAAATAAGACCCTATGAAGCATGTTGATGGTTTTATAATGATAATAGTGTTGTATGTTGATGATTTGATGATTATAGGTAGTAGCAATGACCAAATAGCATCATTGAAGATAGCCATTCACTAAGCATTCTCCATGAGTGACTTGGGAATTCTTAAGCAATTTTTGGGGCTTGATATTTCTCAAACAAAAGATGGAACCAAGGTATGTCAGTCAAAATATGCTTCCAATCTGTTAAAGAAGTTTAAGATGGCTGATTGCAAGCCTTCTAAGACTCCATTTCTTTCTGGAGTTAGACTAGAAGATGCAGAATCTACACCATTGTTTGACAACACTTTATATAGGCAGTTGATTGGCAGCTTGCTCTACTTGACACACACTCGACCAGATCTTGCTTATGCTGTGAGTGTGGAATCAAGATACATGGAGCAGCCAAACGAGTTACATTGGAGGGATGCAAAAATAATTCTTCATTATGTGCAGGGAACAAAGATTGATGGGATTCACTATGTTGCAGATTCGAGCCTAGATCTCTTGGGCTTCACAGATTCATATTGGGCTGGTGATAGCCTTGACAGGAAATCCACATTTGTATTCATGCTTGGAGGTGGTCTTTCTTGTTGGTCCAGCAAGAAACAAAATTCCATAGCACTATATTCAGTAGAGGAAGAGTACATAGGAGCAGTGAATGCTGCTACACAGTGTGTTTGGTTGCACGAGATTTTGTCAGAGTTTGAGATTTCTTTTAGTACTCCTACTGTCATTTTTTGTGACAACCAAAGTGCTATTAGAGTTTCATGTGATCCAGTACAGAGGCAGAGGACCAAGCACATAGAGATTCATATGCACTATATTAGAGGCTTAGTGCATGACCAGATCATAGATTTGCAGTATTGCCCCACAGGTGAGCAAACTGTAGATATCTTCACCAAGGCTTTCATAGAGAAAACAGTCAGCTATCTTAGATCATTGCTTGGGATGGATGAACATGTGGTGGAGTGAAGAGTTGATCATTAGCCTTTCAATTTTGATATGTCCATGTTTTGAGAGGAGGTTTTTCCCATGAGGTTTTCCTTCTATCCTTGTTTTTTGTGGACTGGCAGTATTGTACAGGGTGACCAAGTCTTGTTACTGGGCCGTTAGTATTTTATTTTCTGATATATATACCATATAAGTCAAACTTATGGGGGGGTGTTGGAATATTTAATTCTTCCTACCATGTCATTTATTTACATTAGATGCATTAATTAATATTTTATGGTTAATTCTATGTAATAGACTAGGAAATTGCCTTGTGTGGACCACAAGGCAATATGGGGGGACCACAAAACATCCAAGGTGTGGACCAAAATCTTCCTAGGACACTTGGGCGCACTTCCAAAATATTCTGGATAAGATTTTACTAGGAAAGACACATTTATGAGTTTTACTACTTTTTACAGCTTTTTCCCCCATGGGGAAAAGCTAGTCTACCTAGGAAACTTGTTTTTTGCACCCATGACTTTCCTTAATGATTTTTCCTTACAAAATTTGTATTTGGAATTTTTTTTCCATCATACATCACCTTCAGATCACTAATCATCCAATTCGTGAGCTTTTGGAGAGATTTGGAAAGTCAACTTGCCACCTAGGGGGGATGAGCATATTTTTAGTAAGTCTGATGATGGAATGATTCTTTTGGTATCCTTATCCATTCAAATATCCGTTGTAAAGTTATTTAAAATCAACCTTTTACTTTCATATGGTTGGCTGATGTATTTTATTCATGAGAAGTTAATACATAATTCTACTCTTGTGCATAATTTTTGTGTCTTTGACTAGTTGTGTGAGATTTTCTTATGAGAGAGTGTAATTTCTTGAATAGATCTTAGATGTGAACTGAATTTCACATCATGGTGCATCCTTGAGGGATGATGAAGAGATTTTAAATCTCAATGATGAATTTATGGCTACACAAGATTCTTTGAGAAGCACTCAAAGTGCCCTCGAAGAATCCAAGACAGAGATATTGTAGCTTCATGAAAAGTTGCAAAGACCCCCTACCCTCCTACACACCATTCAATCAAATTCATTTGGATGAAATCATTCTTGATCATATGGATGAACCTCATGAGTTGTTGGATCATGAGGATCATTCATTTTTACATGTGCTTGAAGAGTGTGCAGAACAATTTGATGAGAACAAAGCACTTGATTTCTTTCCAAGGGGACTTGAGCTGTTCCTTGAAGACAATCACTCTCCCATGGAAGAGTGGGATGAGATCACCCAACTTGGGTTAGCCAATAATGAAGAATTTGCAGCCATATGTTTGATTACTGAAGGTTGCAGACATGCAAACAAGGTTCACATTTCTTTCCCACATGTCCTAGATTCAGGAACACCAATGGGGAATGAACTGTGGGTGAAGAAATTTTTCTGGTTTGTGTCACATGTACAATAAGGGGATCATGATTTGTCCCCATGGGATATAGGTCTTGTTGCAGAAGATATGGTTGATTATAGCTCATATAAATCAGCAATCAAGATCTCCGATTCATCCACTGGATGGTTGGATAGAGGCATCACTGAAAAGGAAAATATGGAAGGTAAAAATTTTATGTGTTGTTGCAAGAAAATTGTTTTTAATATTGATGATTTTTCTATGATTTACAAGTAGCAGAAAAGGCATGTGTGTGCAGCCACTTTTGACAAGAAGGCATCATATCTACACTTTCCTTCAATGTGTGGGTCAATTGATGGAGTATTTCACCCTTGGATCAATGGCAGAGACTTGAGCCATTGGATGAATAGGGGAGCACCTATTGAGTTCCATAGAGACCATGATACCTCGTTATTTGAGGGAAACATGAACATGATCGATTTTGATACAACTTACTCTCTTTTGGAGCAGCATTTTAGGACATGGGATCCTCACCCTTGTCACTTGAGTTTCATGGATAACACACTTGTTCCTTGTGTGCATTGATCACATGAGAAATTTTCAGTTGGAATGGAAAGACTGGTGGAATTTGTAATGTACCCACCTGCGAACCCAATTCGAAGAGGGGAATATGCTGCCAATCTTTGGGGCTTTTCATAAAACTCAGCCAATTCATTAGATGCATACAGTTAAAAAACCAATGTGTGCAGATGTAAATCAAACAAATATGCACAGTGGAAATAAACTCATCCACACACATGTTTTCACCTGCACTCAATATATCAATAATAGTCATTAATTTTAAACACTGTAGAGGTAAAACACATAGACATGAAAACACTTATCTTTGTTGTGCAATTGTCCCAAACAACTAGCTATGTCGCTGCAACATTCCACCCAACCATAGGTCTCTGCCCAACTTGTATTCTTTCAGCACTCAGAGACCACCCCTGAGCTGGGCATGATATCTACAAGGAAAAGGGAACCCTCAAGCACAACACAACCCAAAGCAATGGATACCCATCTCAACCCCAACACTCTCTTGCACACAAAACTCAGATGTGGGCTTGGGAACACACTTTCAGCAATGGGACTTAGAAACTAGATGGACAAGGGTTTTCCCCAAAATGTAGGCACACCAAAAATGGATTTGTGAGAGGGAAAATCGACCATAGGGAAGAAAACGATTTCTCCCACAGATATATAAGCAATTAGTGAGTCAAAATAGCCTCTATGGTCCCCAAATCGATTTCCCTTTCTTCCTTACTATTACACAACAACAAAAATTCCCTTCCCAGCTAAGATAATGAAGGAAACACAGCCAAAACCATGGAGAAAATGCCCAGGTAGCTCTAAACTTGTGGGAGAGCAAAGCTGGTTGATGGGTAATGGCTTGGGGAGCAATTCATGGCTCTTTTCTTGCCCAAGAATCCAAACATGAATTTCCATGTAGGATGTCTTTCCCATACTCGAATTTGGATAGCCATACCTCCCATTCCCCAAGGCATTAACTACCTCAACCAACTCTTGGGAGAAATCAATGATTGGGTACAAAAGTCAACATGGGTAGTTGAGCGTTTGATGGGTTCTCTCATTGACACTTGGCTTGACTTGATTGGCTCAAAGGTTTGAATATTTCCCTCCCAATTTCCTTGTAACATCATGCCCCCATCTCTTGTTGCATTGCATGGCTAGTTGTGGGAATTTATATTAAGATGCATATTTACAATTCCCATGGTTCACTAGCACATGGGTAGCATAATATCAAATACTTGCCTCTTCTAGATCGAGCGTTCACTAGTGGGGCCTTGGCCTTGAGATCCACACTAGGAATCATACATAATATGCATACATTATATACATTATAACCCAAAATATTACAAGGGTCAAAGTGGGGGACATTACAGAATTGTGGCCTCACTTTTTGGAGGAATATTTGGGGATGTATAGTCTTTCTTTGATTCAGCCCTACATTGGAGAGTTGCATATCTTGATTGAAGGGCCTTCAAAGTTTCAGAGTTGCATTGGAAAGGATGATTTACAACATGGTGGTATGATGTTTCCATCTTTCCTAACATTTCATATGATGTTGATTTTTTAGTTACTAATGTTTGGGATCCATGCAGTCTTTTTCTTAAAATTCTTAAAATATTTTGTTGGATGGTATTCCGATCCATGGGGGTTCCATACAAGCAATAGGACCCTGGCATTGTTTTTCCTTGGAGCAATTGTTTGCATGTTGGCATGATGGAGCAAGCCAGCCCTCTTTTGCACCAGTTCGTCTATGTTGCACTTAGGTTCAGTTTACCACATAGGGAACACCTCCTTGGATGGACTTATAGTTTACATAGTAGTGGTATATTTTCATTTTTGATATTCTTATGGGATCTTGCAACAATTTCCAGTTACTTCACTTGGATAGAAGTAGGCATGTTCAGTTACAGATGTAGTGAATAATTTCTTGGAGAGATGATTATGATCAGAGTATTGCAGCAAAAGCATGATGGACCTCTTAAGATATTTTTCTTGAGGACAAGTAATCTTGGGAGCGGAAGACTGTCATCTTCCCATTTCGCTAGCACCATGAAGAATATCGAACCCCATGGATCCTAGTGACAGATAGAATTAATTAATTAATGAGGGGTTAAGATGAGGAAATTAATTAATTAGGAGTGTGCATTTAATTTTATCCATAGTTTGCTATCCAGTTGGAATAAATATTTATGGTGCATTTAATATTTTATTATTATGTTGAATAAATGGATAAAATTCTCCACTAGGGTGCATTAGTGGATAAGGTTGGAGGAGTGACTTGAGGAAGAAGTCAAGTAAAGCACATGAGTCCAAAAATGATGCCAAAAATGAGAAAAGAAGAATATTTCAGGAAAAGCAGCATAAATCCAGAAAGTAGGATAAAATGAGAAAAGCAGGAAAGTCTGAAAAGTAGGAAAGTTCAAAAAAGAAGGAAATTCAGAAGAAAAAAAAAGAGGAAAAAGAAGGAAAACCAAAGAAAAGCAAAGCAAATAAAAGAAAACAAAGCAAGGAAAGTATGTCCACTCATGGGTGACCTATTCTCACAGGTCACCAATCCAAGTAACTTAGGTCAACATGAATTCTATAAAAGAACGATTCCAACTCCATTTGACAAGTTTTGATCATTTGAGAATTTGCTTGAGAGCTTTGAGCTTCTCTAGTGTTGAGAGATGTGCCTCAACAACCTTGGGATATGTGCCCCAATTTATTGACATGTTTCCAGTCTACTTCCATAGGTTCATGTTTCTTCTGATCAGATGTTTATCATCCATACTTGAATATTATGCAGCCATCAGAAGAGTTTCCATCATCCATAAGTGCTTGAAGAGAAGATAGTGGTAGATCTAGTGGGGAGAAAGATCCCATCCTTGGAGGAGAAGTCCATTTCATCTGAGGGAGAATTGCGCAGCCCATGTGCTATTTTTCACCTGTATCATCTCATCACTCATAAATATCAGAGATCAGACCCTTCTACCCTTCCTCCATCCCTTTGTCCTTCCTTGTGGGGGAAAACTAGCTCTTGGAGGCCTCTTGTTGCACAGTTGATGCAATTGACTATAATACTTCTTCCATAACTATGATTTCGACTTAAAAATAATATTCATATGATATCAAAGGTTAATATATGTTTATGGAATGATATTTGAGTTTATTGGTGGCTTTGGTCCTTCCAGAGATCAACACTAGCTCTTCTAGCTTTGTTAGAACTGTAGTTAATGGAGGATTCTTAATATTTGAGAGATCTTTATGAAAAATTATGATTTGACCCTATGAGTTAAATTGAGTTTTAAAAGATCCATTAAATTCTAAAAAACAGAGTATTATTTTCTTTTAATGATTTTTTTATCATCCAAAATTGAAGACTGGCTCATTGGGCACTTTTAACTAGCTAGTTTTGGCATTTTTTTTGTATGACTTACTTATGCTAAAAATTAATGATATAATGGTTCTATGAGGTCATAATAACACTAATAAATACGCCCATGCTCTGTTCCTGAGGTTTTGGGCGCATTATGTAACTTGTTTGGAAAAGCCTGGAAATCTCCTACCTATGCAATCCCAAGTAGCGCCCTTGACTAGTTTTGCTTCCAAATCCATCGACATCCTCCCAAACTATTATTAGATCTACTCCATTATATTTTAATTATATTATTGACTGATAATAACCCTTACTTCCATCCAGAACCAATCCCTAGTCTAGTATGCATATGTTGGAAGCCCAGGAAGCCTCGAAGTAGGAAACATACTTCTCTGTTGTTGAAAAGTGAAAGGCTCCAGTACCTTGTGCATAGGACTCACTGTCCAAACCTGACTTGACTTGCTGATGAAAATTTTACATAAAAAATACATAACCAAAATTTATCCCTACCATCCTTGATCAATGAACCAGTAATCCTCACTTACACCCTGCACACCTCAAAGAAAATTATAAAAAATTGCTAGTTAAAATCCTGATCAACTTGGAAGTTGGAGTTAGTATTGTGGCCAATTCTTGGCTGGAATATTACATGTAAGTATTAGCTCAGGATGAAAATTAGTTGACTGTATTATTTGACCGATGGGAATGGGTTGCTTATAGTTCTCCATCTTTCCAATATCCAAGTTGTGACTGTAAGGATAGTCGATGGAAAGGAGCTTGGATTTCAGTTGGAAAGGAATCACAATATTCTAGAGTTGAAGCAATAGATTGCATAGAGAGAAAAAGGTCTATGTTTGGAGGAATAGGAGCTAGTTCACAAAGTGAAGAAGATCAAGGACTAGAGGTTGGTAGATGATTTGTCCTTGGAAAATTATGTTGTTTTTATTCATTTGTTTGTGAGAAAAAAGTGCTAATGTTAGGACAAAAGTGGTTGGAAAAGTGTTAGTTTTTCTACTTTTAATCAATATTATCTAGGATCTTAACTAAAAGAGTAACATGCACAGCATAACACAATAGACACAAATATTTTCCTTGGGGAAACCATAAAGGAGAAAACCCCACAACTTCCTCATTGATAGAATCGTCACCAATACAATATCGCAAAAGTAAAAGCCCAAAACAAATATGGTCTTTTGTAGCTCCTTTCTCTTTCTCCTATGCGAACTTGTCCTCTCTCTCTCACTTATGAAAACTTGAGTGAGTGAGTGTGTGTTTAAATGAGAGAGCCAATCTCTCTATTTATAATTTCATTTCACTTGTCATTTTTCACTTGCTAGGTCGGCCCCAGCTAAACTTGACCGACCCGAATTCTATAGGGGAATCAATAACCCTAATACAATTGACTCTAGGGGATCTACTGCCCCGACTTACAATGGAGGGTTTACCTCAATGAATTTACATGACCAAATTTAATAAGGAAATCTCTGACCAGAGGAATAAACATCTTCATCAGAGGTACAAATAAAATACAATAATAATAACAATATAAAATACAAGTGAATATCTTCTGAAATTACAATTACATCAACACTCCCTCTTAAATAGGAAGGTATTCTCTTGCCACATTCATCAACACATTTGGACACAAGTCTTCATTGTTGGATCATCTTCAATGCTGGAACATCATCATCAACACTGCATCATCATCATCGTTGCTTCTGCAATCCTCATCATGTCGATCATTGATTGGTGACATCACTCGAATCTACTCATCATAGGAAGTTTTATAGAGCCAACCCTTTTTCATGATGGATGTAGGCCTATCCCTCATGTAGGCATTCATCATCTCTGCGAGCAAGCCATCAAGTAGGTACAACCCATGACCATTCAATACATTGCCATTGCAAACACCTGTGTCTCCTACTATCACCTCATCGTTCTCATATCATCTTATCATCACATGAAGCACAACCCAGATGCACATCACATGTCCCACAACAGTCAACCCACTTCTACTAGCATGGGAGGACAAACCTGCCACCATGAGAGATTTTTCCTAGGTGCACACACAGTTTCTTATGACCGGTGGACATCTCCAATATGGGAGGCACAAACCGACCACCATACGAGACCTCGTCTACCAACATGAGAGGCACAAACCTACCACCATGTGAGACCTCGTCTACCAGCGTGGGAGTCACAAACCTACCACCATGCGAAACCTCGTCTACCAGCATGGGAGGCACAAATCTACCACCATGCGAGACCCAACCCTTACATCTACCAACATGGGAGGACTTTCCTACCACCATGCAAGAATGTCTCAGCCCTTAGATCTACCAACATGGGAGGACTTTCCTACCACCATGAGAGAATGGCTTGGGCCTTACATATACCAACATAGGAGGACTTTCCTACCACTATGCAAGAATGGCCCATGTGCATCTGCGTCTTCCGGAATCATCACTTCCTCTTGGAAGGAACCTCGATCTGGAAAACACCAAGCTTCTCTCTGAAGTACTCAAACTTCACTCTGGCTAGTAGCTTGGTCAACAATTCAACTATCTGCTCGCCGGTCTCTACATATTGGAGTGTCACTGCTCCTCTCTGCACCATATCCATGATATAGTGGTACTTGATCTCAATTGTATTTGAGTTGTCATGGAACACTGGGTTCTCGGAAAACTTCACACAACTCTGGTTGTCACAGAATATACAAGTCGCTTGTAACTAGAGATCAAACAAATCAGACAGTAACTTCCTAAGCCATATTGCCTCACAATTAACCAAACAAGATGCAACATACTCTACTTCGTCTGTACTCATTTCCATGCATGACTGCTTCCTGCTAAACCAGGAGATCATACCAGATCACATACTGAAGCAGCATCCTGAAGTGCTCTTCCTATCCGCGACACTTCCTGCCCAATCTGAATCAACATAACCCTGCAGGTTAATCTTTTGATTCACGTCATACTTGAGCCCATAGTCAACTATACCATTCAGGTACCTCAATATATTCTTTGCAACAATAAGGTGAACATGTCTTGGATCCATGAGGAACTGGCTCAATGTGTTCATAGCAACGCATATGTCCTGTCTCGTATTCGTTAGGTACATCAATGAACCAATCATCTGACGATACATCGTGGAATCAATTGAATCTGATGAAGCATCACATAGTATCTTAAAGTTCGATGCCATAGGTGTGGCCATAGCCTTGCAGTCCATCATTCCAGACCTCTTCAGAATCTCTACTGCATACTTCCCTTGTCCAAGGAATATTCCATCAGCACTCTCCCACACCTCCATTCCTAAGAAATAATGCATCATTCCCAGGTCCTTCATCTCTAACTCTGCAGAAAGATTCCTCTTGGCATCTACAATGAGCCCATCCTCCCCTCTTACAAACATGCCATCTACATAGAGTAGAAGTATCACTGTATTTAGCACCTCAAACTTGTAATTAAGGTTGGAATCTTCTTTACTCTTGGTAGATCCCAAGCTCATCAGGAAACTATCCATCCTATTGTACCGCGTCCTGGGTGCCTACTTCAATCCATACAAGGCCTTCTTTAATTTGCACAAATGAGTCTTCCCATCATGTGTCTCAAATCCGAGTGGCTGCTCCACATACACTTCCTCTTCTACAACACCATTCAAGACCGTTGTCTTGACATGCATCTGGTGTACCTTCCATTTCATCACTGCAGCCAATGCAAGTACTGATTTGATGGAAGTGTATCTGGCTATAGATGAAAATGTCTCCTCATAATCTATGCCTTCCTTCTGGGAGAAGCCACGTGCCACAAACCTCGCCTTGTGTTTCTCGATGCTTCCATCTACAGTATGCTTGATCTTATAGATCCACTTAGAAGTCACAACAAAATTCCCTTATGGTCTCGGAACTACCTCCCAGACATCATTCTTCATGATTGAATGGTACTCCTCGATCATGGCATCCTTCCATTCTTTCTTCTCTTCCGCTTCCTCATAGTTAGAAGGTTCTTTGTCAATGATGTCGCACAACAGGGATACATAGCTGGAGTATGGCCTAGGTCTCTTACTCTAGCTGTGCATCCCCTCTGGAGTGCCATACTTCTCTTCATCTTATATTACCTCTCGTACCCATGCTGGTTTCCTCTTATGGGAGTTCTTCTCACAAGGTGGATCTACAGGTTCATTTGGTTCTTCCAGTTCGCAGTATTCATGATCTTATGGAACTACTTCTTCCATTGCTGTATCTCTGATCCTGGGAGCTTCAGTTTCTTCAATATCTTCAATAGGTAGTTTTCTTGATGCTGATTCTTCGTTGCTTGTTCTTCGAAACAAGTCTCTCTTCTAGCTGATTGTATACAATCTTTCCTACAATTCAAATTGAATTGCATGATTAGAAACTTCTCATAGTTTTCAGAAAAAAATTCTTACACATAAAGACATAGGTCATACAACCATGCAATTATCTTAGCCAATGCTTCAATAGAACATTCATTCATATCTTATAACTTTCTAGATGCCTTCCATCTCCACCAGAACATTATTAAGAGTGTGCACTACTCCCAATATGTCAGCAAAAAGGTTTCATTCTAGATAAGTAGCAATGGAATGTTGTATAGTACCATAGGCCACTTACCCATCACATGCATATTAGAAGTATACTATTCATTAATGCAACTTTTCTAACATGCATAATACACATCCTAAATCTAGGAACATAAGTATGTACATGACTGAACAATATTATTTAAGTAATTAGATATACAAGAAATGACAATTCAAATACTTATCTTTGTTTGGTTGTTGAGTGGAATCCCTCTTGATATTTGATTCCTTGCAGGAACTCCTGAAGTCTCTGACAGTGTGCTCCCTCTTCAACGTTTGATTCTGAGGTCCTATGCCTTTCTTGCTTATGATAAGAAACGTTGAGCCAGTATTCTACATTGTAGATCACTTGTTATTTGTACTAGAACAGACTCTGTGTTCTCCTTCTTTTGCATCTTTAACCTATGTCAAAATGGATGAGAGGTTCTTCCATAGAGAATTGATCCTTATTTGTTTCCAGAGTCCAACTTTGTAGGAGATTTTCCTACTCCTTTCATGTAATATTGAAAGTCATCTCTAGCTTGACCTAATGAGGTGGAACCTTATGAATGAACCCTTGTAACTAGTTACCTTCATTATAATACATATTCTTCATCACTTGAATAATCATCTCTTTCTTCTTCTCTAGTTCTTTTCCTTGCAGGTCCATTGTCTTCCACTGTGTGAGCATGATGTCCCTTGTTGTTGTTGTTGTAGGATCCATTTCTATTTCTGGGACAATCTATGGATTAGTGTCCCTTCTCATCACAAGTATAACATCTAACGTTGGATAGATATCTTTTGGATTTTCTATAGTTCTCCCTCTGATTTTGATGGTGTTTCTCCCTCTTACTGTGATGATGGTGCTCTCTTTTGTTATGATTTCTTCTAGTGTGGGCTGTCAGAGCTTGATCATCATTTGCTCCCATCTTCTCTTCTCGAGCCACAAGTTGAACTTCTTCTTGTGAACATTATTCCCATAGCCTACTGAATGTGATCAACTTCTTTCTGGCACATATCCCTTGAAAGAATGAGTCCCATGATCTTGGGAGACCATTCAAGGTGGTCATCACGATCTCTCCTTCTTCTACCTTTTCTACGACTGCTTCAAGTTGCTCCTTGATATGAGAGACCCTTGTAAAGTAGGACTACATGGTCTCTGCATTTTGAATCTTCACATTCTTGAGTTGGTTCCTCAAGGTCATCTTCCGATTTATGTTCTTCCCTTCAAATAGCTTTGTCAAAGCATCAAACATCTCCTTAGGTTTCTTTAAATATGACACATGTGGGATGAGATGATCCTTAATGAAATCTGCAATGATTCTTTTGGCCTTAACCAAGTTCTTCTTATGTAAGGATTTAGCCTCATATCCCTTTGGTGTAGGAACCTCTTCATTTACACACTTGTCCAATTCATTTTCTTTAAGGACAAGGGAAATCCTATACTTCCATGCTTGAACATTATCAACTCCTTCAAGCTTATTCTCAATCTTGGTGTGGTGATAAATATTGAATGAGAACTTCAAATGGAAATAGCAAAGATTTGAGGTCTTACCACTTTAAGATGCCAAAACTGGTTCTGGAGCTGGCTGGCCTAGGGTTTGTTAGAGAAACCCTAATTTTCCAAACTTGGAGTTTGGAACTTATTATTGGAAACATAGATGTGCCTCCTCAAGGTGAGTTATCCAATGTACTCACTTCCCCAAATATGTGAACATAAACCCAAAAGAGTTGATGCCCTAGTTTTCCTTCGGCAGTAGTGATGGGTCCAAAAATGAAAATTCTCGGAATTGAATTTTTCTTTCACAGGAAGATGCACCCTCCTAGGGAGAATTCCATTGACCCTCTTTTCAGGATGATCTATTGAAGAAAGTTCCTGGAACAGGAATCCCTAGTTTCTCCCGACAGTAGTGACAGGGCCAAAAATGAAAATTCTCAAAATTTGATTCTGCTTCGATAGAAAGATGCGCCCTTCCAGGGCGTGTTATCCTAGCCTCCTTTTTCAAATGATTTGTGGAGAGAAGACCTCAAACTTAGAATCCCTAGCTTCCCACAGCTGCACAATGCCTTCTTTCAGGTTAGCTCTGATAACATGTTAGTTTTTCTACTTTTAATCAATATTATCTAGGATCTTAACTGAAAGAGTAACATGCACAACATAACACAATAGACACAAAGATTTTCCTTGGGGAAACCATAAAGGAGAAAACCCCGCAACTTCCTTAGAGATAGAATCATCACCAATACAATATCACAAAAGTAAAACCCCAAAACAAAGATGGTCTTCTGCAGCTCCTCTGTCTTTCTCCTGTGCGAACTTGTCCTCTCTCTCTCACTTATGCGACCATGAGTGAGTGATTGTATTTTTAAATGAGAGAGCCAAGCTCTCTATTTATACTTTACATTCACTTGACCTTTTCCACTTGCTAGGTCGGCCCCAGCTAAACCTGACTGGGCCGACTTCTCTAGGGGACTTGTTGTAGCTACAACAGATACCATGTTCCATTAGAACATGGGAGCCCCAAGGTTTTTAATGCAAAGGTAATGGTTTAAAATTCCTTTATCATTATGGGGTTTTCTATCTATTTTATTACCATTTTATTCCTTTCCATTGTTTTGATTTAATTAGGATTTTCCTTTTCAAAATTTATAGTTTTTTCGATTATTGTTTCTCAGTTGCGGGAAGCTCTAAGTTTTCCACAAAGTTATGTTCATCCCGCAATTGTGGATTGCGGGAGTTTGTTTTTCCTTTTGGAATGTGGTCATCCCACAACCCACAACCTGCAAATTGTGGATTGCGAGAAGACCTTGTAAATATGTTTTGAACTTTTTTCATTCCACAACCCACAACCCGCAATTGTGGATTGCGGATTACGGAAAAGTGGTTTGAATAATAAAATTGTGTGTGTGTTTCCGCAACCCGCAACCAACAATTGTGGATTGCAGAAATGTTACTTTATTTTACAAGGTTGTTTGCATTCCCGCAACCCACAACCCGCATTTGCGAATTGCGGATTGCAGAAAACCTTTTGTTCGTTGGTTTTTCATGTTGCGATCCTGCAACCCGCAACCCACAATTGACGATTGTGAATTGCATGAAGAATGTACATAGTTGAAAAATAAAACCCTGCAACTTGACCCCGCATCCCGCAAGATTTGATCTCAATCGTTGATTCATCTTAATCCTATGGCCTAGATTTGACCCGTCGAAAATCGATAAATATATGTTTTTTTTCTATTTTTCCTTATCAGTTTCATTTTTGGAAAATTACCTTGCTGAGTGGATTTTCACTGCGAGTTTTACCAGGTGTCATTTTCACCGTTTTTAGTTAATTCAGGTTGGTTTTTTTGTCATTTTTGCATTCTATTGTTTATGGTTTTGATGTTTATGAATTAGTTTTGATTTTGTGTTCATCTATTTACCAGAATTGTCTAGTCTTTCAAAATGTCACGGAATACTTGGGCCAAGACTGCTCACAAATACCTACTGACCAAAGACCCAAACTTTGGTATGTTTTCAGACACCAGTGACAAGATTACTGAAACCTACCAAATCGACTGGTCCAAAATCTAGTCAATTTTTGATAACGATGACCTATTGGACATCCAGAATGACCAGCTTGCATATGAGAAAATTAGGGATTCCCAGCTTCATGCCATTGCTTCCAGACCCCCTATTCTCCCTTATACTGATGCAGTTAAATGGATTGTGGACCATGCTAACCCTAAATACTGGTCGTTCAGTGACAGCGCAGGGTCACAATTGGCTACTTTCCTCCCTGAGGTTTTCATCAGAGCCTATGCTCTTAAACCGACCGTGCAACCCCTTAACGGTAAATTCGTAGAATCTTCTAAGACCGGGTTTAATTTTAAAGAAATGCTAAAGTCATGGATGAATAAACCTAACAGTTTCGTGCCATGGGCTGATAATTTGTACTCAGTTTCCTGGTTTTACTAGTACAAAATGAGAAATTAATGACTAAAAAAATGACTAAAATTTGACTATAAATGACTATTTTTGAGTCAGTGACTAATAGTATCCGATTTCCACTATCTTATCTCTAGTCGTATTTCACTAGTCATTAATTGGTTGACTTATTAGTCATCGATTTAGTCATTGATAGTCATTGATTAAGTCATTGATTTAGTCATTGATACTCACTGATTTAGACATTGATTTAGTCACTTATTTAGTCACTGATTTAGTCATTGATTTAGTCATTGATTGTCACAATTAATGACCAAATATACGACTAAATAAAGTACTAGATGATAACATATTAATGAGTAAGCTAAATACGACTAAACGTTAGTCACGCTATAAGATACTGGAAATTAGCTACTAATAGTCGTATATATGCGAATTTAGTCATTTTCTTAGTCACTAATTTATGATATGGTACGGAGGAATCGAACCACCAATCTCCTGCCTATAATTAGGTAGGTGATCTACCATTGAGCTAGCACCCTTTAAGAAGTTGTTATTGCTTGACAATGATGATATTCAAACAAATTTTGCATGGGAACAATATCTGAGTCACTCGAATAGGGACAAGTCATATGGTAATGCCGCCACAAGTAAAGAGGCAAACAATAATATAATATGGTTGAAGGTTCAATCCATATGCAACAAAATTTTCAAATAAATAAATGATGGGCATGAGTATTTATAATTGTATATGCTTGCAATATGCAAGCTTCTGGATACAATTCTCTTGGGCATGAATATCTTAAGCATATTGATAGATATGCTCAAGATGCTTGGAAGATTTTATAGCCTGGAAGCCTGGATCCTGACCAAAATTGTTATGAAGAAGGGTTAGTGATGTGAATGCATGCAACCCAGAAATTAAAATGTCTAGGTTCAGGAACTGAAAATGGCATAATCATTGGCACTGTTGCTCTATGGAGACAAGACATACAAGAAATTGTTTTAGGAATAACAAGTAGAGTGTGGGATGTAGTTCTTTAATGCCCCTGTTCAAATGCAATCAATGAGGTTTATCAAATTTGATGTTAAAATATCCGAGTCACTAGAACAGAGAAACTTGCCAACCTTGTAAAGATTCTTACAACTTGTCAAACTGGGCCTCAAACTTGCCAAACATAGCTTTTGAGAAAAATGTTGAATGTCAAATGCTGAATGCATCATAAGTCCAGACCACATGATTGCATTTCATTGTCTTTGCATCACCGGACAACATTGTCAGTTCTTTGCTAGTTAATTCATGTTCCTTGTAAAGCAGGGGATTATCAAACACTAAACAGTGATGTTCTTCTAGCTGTAATGACATTGTACGAGTCCTAATTGTCATATACCACAACTATAATTTGTGTGTTGCTGGAACAAATTACAATTGACCTATTTCATCATCTTTCTCTTCAAATTATTTCACAAATCCTCAACTTCTTCATTATTATTTGTCATCAGTTGACAATCTGCCATCATCTTTTCAATTTCATCCATTAAGGATGTATTCTCCTTTTTCAAATCTCCAATTTCTTTGACAATTTTTTTATTAATATATTGAAGGTTTGCCACTTGTTACTTCAAGTTTCACTTTTGTCATACAATATATTAAGTCTTTCCCATTCTTCTTTGATCATTACTGCCTTGAAGACAAGACAATATCTTCATCCACAGTCAAACCTATTATAGCCATTGTTATAGCTTTTCGTCTTATAAGCCCCTTATCCCACACAATTAGATTTTTCCCTATAACAATATTTCACAAGTCTTTGTTTTTCAAGGAAGATGCATATTTTTTCATGAATTTGTATGAGAGAATGGAGGAGAAAAGTGTTGCACATTAATAAAATTATTTCATCTTATCTCATCAATTCCTATTTTTATTTACAGCATCCTCAAAATAACATAACATATATCCTACAAAAAAAGAATACTAAAAACAAAGGCTTGTGCATAAGTAAGCAGGATAAAAATTGATAGGGTCAATTACTGATAGCATTGCAGGTGGTTGACTACACTTATTATCCATGAAATAAATAAATGGTATCAAAAGATGAGAAATGTACCTCACGATGCTTCATGTTTTCTTCATCTTCATCAATGATTTTGACTCTGAATAACTCAAGGGCCTCTTTTGAAAATTCTTGCTCTAACTCCTCCAAAGTATGTGGGAAAATAGGCCGATCATGCCTGAATCCAGGATATAGTTCTTTACCTCGTACATTAGCAGCCCACTTTTCTCCTTCATACACACTTATTTCTAATGCCTGTCCATGATGTTGATAAGGACCCCGATCTGTGAAAGAGGACAACAGTGAATTTGAGATTTCCTTTGCCTTCCCTTACCATCACCTTAAAGGAATGGGTTAAGGGAATGGAAGATTTAATGTTTTATTTAGGGCATAATCAAAACATACTATTCAATCTGGAAAAAAAATTACATCAAAGCATTCAACCAGTGAAACAATACACTCAGGAAACTCTGTGATCAACAACCTCTGCTTTTTCCAGAAGTATCTGCAATTTCTTCTAGTTGTGCCACCATAAGTTTATATTCAATTACAAAATAAATGATATGAAAACATAGCTTTTAATATAGGGACTTCGATTATGATGTTTTGAAATGTCATAAAACAAACTATTGTTCTGGAATTGGAAAAATCACAAGTGACAGGTAGCACTATTTTCAAATTTTGAATGATATGCACCATTGTTGTAGAGTATTGGGAAATTCAAATAATACATATTTACTTTTCATCTCAATACAAAAATTTAAGCCACTTTTTTCATTCTTCTATAAAATTTTTATTAACAATGCCCAGAAAAAACCAGTAAGCTGAAACATCCCATCTTACCCGCTTTGCTCAAATATGAAGATGAAAAATTAAGGCTTCCCCTGCCATGAGAAGAATTCCCCTCAAATTTTTGCCTACCCTCAGTCTGAGAAAAATGGTGACCAGTTGCATACTTTTCTTCATGAGAATTGTGAGGCCTCCAACAAGGGCTTCTGGACCTAGAATGTTGTCTTTGAGATGCAACATGCTTTGTCCGACCCTGCCATGAGCTGTGATTTTTTCCATCATCTTCTCCTTCATTTAATAGCTTATTCACTGCATCTGTTCCCTTCTTAAGACATAATCTATCAGGACCAGAAATGTGAACAAAGAATGACACATCCCCAGAAGCAACATTATCATCAACCCTAATTTTACATCCCGTGTCTTTCTCAATCTTCTGAACAACTGATCCACCGGATCCAATAATACGTGATTTTAGGTGCTTATCCTTCACAAGAATTTTCTCAACAAACTCCCTAGTTCGACCGCTTCTCTCTGTGCAATTAACGATTTACCCTTACAAGCATCACCTGAGTACAGACTTAGTAGGAAAGGTCTTTGTTGTGCACTAGTTCAGATATATCTATCGTGTAACACTCCACAACCATGATCCAACTATATACATTGTTTACTGAAATGAGCATTTTCAACACAAAAGTAAACTACAACATTTAACAATATAGGGCTAATTACTTTTATAACTTAGACATGAATTGCCCATTGTACACTGGTTCAGATATATCTATCATGAGCCACCACTTCTCAAACACAATCAAACTATACAAGCATTTTCAACACACGAGTAAAACACAACATTTAAGGAGTATAGGACTTAATTACTTTGTATAAATTTAAACATGAATTGTCAACATTTAAGGAGTATAGGGCTTAATTACTTTTTATAAATTTAAACAAGAATTGTCAACATTTAAGGAGTATAGGGCTTAATTACTTTTTATAAATTTCAACATAATTGTTCCATAATTTAATATTTGGCCATTAACTCAATAAAATAGTAGCTAAAAATTTTGATTTTAAAAAATAATTAGATTCAAAGTTTCAAGTGTTGAAGAGTCACTAATGAAAAATTTAGAATAAATGTTTTCTTCAGAAAGAGACCTATGGAATATAACAGAACAGAAAGATAGCATTACATAAAATCAAAACGTGATAATGGCTTTGCATCTAAATGTTTAACATCACTTGATTGGTTGTCATGTAAATATCGAAGGTTATCTTATTTGAAATGTTTTATATGGGCAGTTAAATTCTAATCATTTACAACCCTTAAGCTTAACTTTATTTGCATAATAGCCTTCATGATAGGTAACTGGAATACTACTTATTACAAGGCTATCAAGCTCATATACAACTATTTGGGTTAAAACAAGACTGCAGTCGTATTAACAAAGTAAATCGAATGCTTCCTGTGTGAATAAACCAATAGAAAGGTTGGGCATTGCTTAAACATCACAACAGGCAAATAAAAATCATGTTTTTCCTAAATATAATGTTGCAACTTGCAACCATGAAGAGCCAAAAAGCTCAAAGTCTTCAACCTTATTAATAGCGATTTTGCAATACAACTACCAAAAAAATGGTAGAACTTATTTCCAATTTTGCACTATTTCCATGGTCAAGCTAGTTATCTGATCATGCAGCATCTCAGTAGAAGCCAATTCCGATAGATGGAAAATTACTAGTTATAGAAATGCAATTGACAAATTGCAGCTAAAGTCCTCAAAAAGAAATAATATAATGCAGGTCCCAATGCCATTCTTTGATCAAGCCCATAATGGAAAGTTTATAAACACATTGTACAAATATTTTTCACTGCTCCTCTTTACTTTTGAGCTTACATAACTTCCTCCATATGAATTAAGCTAGGTATCTTATGCTTATTAAATATGACTGGAAAAATAACAAGAACCAACTAGGGAGCCAAAATATGAAACTTACATCACTCTTTAGGGATGAAGCTAAAGTCCCACGATCAGCAGGCTCTATGGCAAGAAGAACCTCCATCAGGGCCAAAGCCGATGGTGGGAAATATTTAAATGTATTTGCAACACAACGCTTATAAGGTTGTTGTGGCTTGAAGATAGTTGCATGTGGCAATTTTGACTTTTTCCAATAATCTTCACATGGTGAACCACACAACTTAAAAATTTTGTGCAGTTGTTCTACTTGGAAAATGGAGATATAATATTTCAGCCACACTATTGTAATACAAAAATAAAAGACAAGACATTAGATAGAAATTACGATTAACACTTGCCAAAGATTAGAAATTCAATATCAACTTTCAAGCAAGCTAACAAAAAACAGACAAATGGATGTGCCCTACAACAAATGGAATTTTCTGAAAAGTTTCTAAGCAACACAAAATCATTTTACAAATATGACAAGGAGACTCTTAATAACAAAAAACAAACAAATGGATGTGCCCTACAACAAATGGAAATTTCTGAAAATTTTCTAAGCAACACAAAATCATTTTACAAATATGACGAGGAGACTCTGAATATGAGGCAACAATATTACAAACTCAAAAAGATATATATAGATGCTAAGTTGCTGAGAAAATTCACAAGTATGGATCAAATATAGAATATGTAGGATTAGATTGTATTCATGAAGTAGAAGTTAAATCAAATAAGAAAATAAATTGAGTAACAAGTACTATTACAGAAGAATACCTGGCTATTGTCAATGACACTAAACCAACATAGATCCATCTTAAACCCAGATCTATCAAGCACCAAGAGAGATGCAATCTCTTGAGGTCTACTGCATATCCCAGTTCTCAGACAACTCTTGTTGGATCACAGCTCTAACCCCTAGAGAGTTTGGATTATGAGTAAGAATCCATTTTATTTATTCTCTGAACTTGATCCAAAATTGCAGTTTTTTTCTTTGTGTATATTCATAATTTTCAATTGCAGTGTTTTGTTTTGTGTATGAATGCGTAGGATTATAGAAAATGACCTATTCAAGAAAGACTAGAGATCCAGAACAAAGGTAGAAATATTTCAGTACATATTACTCAAATGGGGATTGGCCTTTCTGATTGGCCTATGTGTTGGCCTCATTGCAGCCGTTGTCAACCTTGCAGTAGAGAACATTGCAGGGTTGAAGCTACTTATTGCCTCTAGATTGATACTGCAGAAACTGTACAGTAGTAATTCTATTTTACTTTTATCCAGAGGCCTGTATCCTATTCTATTTTTGCACTATCACAAACCCATCTCAATCAAGTGTGGTATGCACCTTGAGGTTATGAAGCTCCACCCTGGTTCGATGGGTTTGTGCTAGTGTCCATTTCAATGAACAATCTAGATTCAATGCATCTTTACTCAATCCCCCCTTATTTTTCCTGTAATGATCACTTCATTTGTCTATCATTAATCCAGACAATGAAGTTGTATTAGTTTGTATTGAATTTCTGATATATTAGATTGATTAATTCAATCAATTCAAACATTTGTTGAGAGGTCTTGGTGCAAAGTGCAGTGCATAATAAGGGTTTTTAGTTTTATCTTTTTTACATTTAGTCAAAATGTGTTAAACTGTAGGTATATATTAGCTTTTTCAATGTTCACTGGTGCTAATCTAGCACTAAATTTATTGGCAGCAGTGCTTACTGCTTATATTGCACCAACAGCAGTAGGGGCTGGTGTGCCAAAAATCAAGGCTTATCTGAATGGGGTTGATCTGCCAGGATTTTTAGGTCTAAACATGCTTTTTGTTAAGGTATGTGCATATCAAGCACAAGTAAATTCTTATAAAGAGGCCTGTGCATGATCATGCTGAAGTCGATCCCTATAATGAAGACCCGATGAAAAATCCAACTGAATTTTGAGAGCTTTTAGCCAATGAGCCTGTGAAAAATGTCAAAAAGAATGGATGCTATGCTTCTGATTGGCTACATATCTGAATGTTGAAATGTAACCTTTTATGGGTTTCATTTTTTTGTTAATGGATGGTATATTTTGGATGTGTACAGGTATTTGGAAGTATATGTGCTGTGTCTGCTGGATTGGATCTAGGGAAGGAAGGTCCCTGTTAAATTTTGAGCATTAATTCAATACACTCTAGGATCTTTACTGAGAGAATAACATGTACAGTATATCAATGCATAACAATCATATCAAGCATGTCAAGCATCACAAGAATCAAAAGCATGAGAGACAAGAGACACAGAGTTTCCATGGGGAAAACCCTAAGGTGAAAAACCCCACAACTTCCTTAGAGATAGAGAGAGAAATGACTCAACCAAAGTACAACCAAAATACACTGAGATAGTCTCCTAGAAGCAGATGATCCTCCTCCTCACTAGTGCGCCACTTTCTGAGTGAGAGAAGTATGAGTTTCCGAGTGATCAAATAGAGATCTCCCGATCTCTATTTATACTTTACCTGTTTGCCCAGTTACACTATGGGGCCGACTTGTATAGCTAGGTACATCCACAGTATAATATATATTCCAGGGCCGACCCCACACATGGTGGTCTAATAACCCATCAGCAATTACACACACTTGCTACACTTGTCAATACACATGATGACACTTCCTTATAGAGGAATAACACATCTCTTATAAGGGTACAATAAATATATATGAAATACATAGATGAAATACATCTCGAAGTTACATATACATCAACACTCCCTCTTAACTACGAAGGTATTTCTCGACACAGATCTGCTAGACAAGTCTTCTTCTCAGGATCATCGTCATCGATGCATCGTCATCATCATCATCGCTGCTGCTGCTATCTCAACCAATCTCTGACTCTACTCGTCATAGGAAGTTCTACAGAGCCAATCCTTTTTCATACTGGATGTAGGTCCACCACCTGCAGGTCTTCGTCATCACTGGCCATACTGTGGAATCCTCAGGACTTATTACGTGCGTCACAAAAGCTTGCAAGAGCATCCCAGGACTTATTACAAGCACATAGCCCAACCTATCGGATCTCCTAGGGAGCTATTACATGTGACCCTACCACAAAACCTCGAAAGAGAATCCCAGGACTGATTACGAACACACAGCTCAACCTATCGGATCTCCTAGGGAGCTATTATATGTGGTCACCACAAAACCTTGCAAGAGCATCCCAGGACTTATTACGGGAACACATCCCAACCTATCGGATCTCCCAGGGTGATATTACATGTGGTCATGGAAAAACCTTGCAAGAGCATCCCAGGACTTATTACGAGCACACAACTCAACCTATCGAATCTCCCAGGGCGCTATTATATGCCATAGGACAAAACCTCAAAAGAGCATCTGCCAGATATCCCAGGGCCAAATTATATGCCATATGCAAAACCTTGCAAGACTATCTGCAGATATCCCAGGGCCAAATTATATGTCCTCCCAGAGCAAAACCTCGAAAGAGCACTTGTCAGATATCCCAGGGCCAGATTACATGCCGTAGGCAAAACCTTGAAAGACTGTATGCAAATCTCCCAGGGCCAAATTATATGCTGATCTACACAACCTGATACTCACCATACATCATCCTGATGTACACATGATCATCCTAATCATCATCACTGCAACATCCTGAATCTCGTCATCCATGATCATCCTGATCATATAATGCATCTACGTGATGCATACCAAGTATCTACCTGATACATATCATCATACATGATCCACCTGATCATAAAATGTATCCACCTGATACAAAACCATGATCCACCCGATCATACCTGATACATATCAACATACATGATCTACCTGATCATACACAGTATCCACCTGATACATATACAGATACATGGTCCAAGCATCCAACATGATGCATATACAAAACATATACAAATGATCCTACTGATCATATCCAACATCAAACATGATGCGTACATATATATAAATGATCCAACTGATCATATCCAACATCCAACATGATGCGTACATACATATAAATGATCCAACTGATCATATCCAACATCCAACATGATGCATACATACATATAAATGATCCAACTGATCATATCCAGCATCCAACATGATGCGTACATACATATAAATGATCCAACTGATCATATCCAGCATCCAACATGATGCGTACATACATATAAATGATCCAACTGATCATATCCAGCATCCTCCTGATGCATATATAGAGTAGTAACTAGAGCATCGTCTTGATGCTCATCATCCAGCGCTTACATCCACAGCCATGTGAAGGATCCTCCTTCCAGCATGCTTGGAATGGCTTCAACAAATGTGCCCATCACTTCTTCCTCGAAGTGTCATCGATCTGAAGAACACCAAGCCTCTCCTTGAAGTACTCGAACTTCACCTTGGCTAGTGGCTTCGTCAGCACATCTGCAATCTGCTCGTCCGTCACAACGTGCAGGAGCTTCACTGCTCCTCTCTGCACCGTATCCCTAATATAGTGATATTTGATCTCTACGTGTTTCGACCTGTCATGAAATACTGGGTTCTCAGACAGCTTCACACAACTTTGGTTATCACAGAAGATACTAGTAGCATCCAATGGGAGATCAAATAACTCGGATACTAGCTTCCATAGCCATATTTCCTCAAAAACTAGCTGAACAGGCTGCAGCATACTCTGCCTCAGCTGTACTCAGTGCTATGCAAGATTGCTTCCTACTAAACCAAGAGATCACACCTGATCCCATACTGAAGCAGCACCCGAATGTGCTCCTCCTATCCGCAGCACTGCCTGCCCAATCTGAATCAACATAACCCTGCAGGTTAAACTTTTGATTCGCTTCATACTTGAGCCCATAATCAACTGTACCCTTCAGGTACCTCAGAATATGCTTTACAGCAACCAGGTGAACACCTCTGAGATCCGTCAGGAACTGGCTGAATGTGTTCACTGCAAAGCAAATATCTGGTCTCGTGTTCGTCAGGTACATCAAGGACCCAATCATCTAACGATACACAGTGACATCAACTAGCTCAGATGAAGCATCACACAGAAGCTTTAGGTTCGATTCCATAGGTGTGGCCATGGCCTTGCAGTCCATCATCCCAAACCTCTTCAAGATCTCTATTGCATACTTCCCTTGTCCAAGGAAGATTCCATCTGCACTCTGCCACACGTCCATGCCTAGAAAGTAGTGCATCATCCACAAGTTCTTCATATCGAACTCAGCAGCAAGCTTCCTCTTTGTATCTGCAATCAATCTCTCATCTCCTGTTACAAATAAGTCATCCACATACAGGAGCAGAATCACAGAATTCCCTTCCTCAACCTTGTAGTAAAGGTTGGAATCCACTTTACTCTTGGTAAAGCCCAAGCTAGATAGGAAACTGTCCATCCTACCAAGTTCTGCACATATATGACTCCCTGTCATGTGCCTCAGAATCAAGTGGCTGCTCCACATATACTTCTTCTTCAACTACACCATTCAAGAAAGCTGTCTTGAAATCCATCTGGTGTATCTTCCATTTCATCACTTTTATACTTCTTTATGCTGCTATCTACAACATGCTTGATCTTGTAGATCCTCTTGGAAGTCACTACAGACTCTACTTCAGGTCTTGGTACTGCATCCCAAACATCATTCTTCATAATCGACGGATCATGGCATTCTTCTATTTCTTCATCCCAGATCATGGGAACTTCAATATCTTCAATATCTTCAATAGATATCTTTGTTGCTAGAACAAATGTTGTAGTCCTTCTTTTGTAGGTGAAGGTATACGGTCTTTCCTACAAAACAAGTTAAATTGCATGATTATAAACATCTCATAATTTTCAGAACAAATTCTTACACATAAGGAAATATGTCATACAGTCATGCAATTATCTTAGCCAATGCTTCAATACAACATTTATCCATGTTCCATAATTTTCTAGATGCCTTCCAGTCTCTACCAGAACATTGCTAAGAGCTTGAAAGGCTCCCAACATGCCAGCAAAGAGATTTCATTCTAGATAAGTAGCAATGGAATGTTGTACAATGCCATAGGCCTACTTACCCATCAAATGCATATTAGTAGTAAGCTTCTCATTAATGCAATTATTCTAATATACATAATACACATCTAGGGACATAATCATATACATCATTGAACAATATTATTTAACCAAACAAATATGCAAGAAATCACAATTTAAAATACTTATCTTTGTTTGTTTGTTGGGTGGACTCCCTCTGAGTCTTTACTTCCTTGCAGGAGCTACTGGAGTCCTAATCTGAAGTAGCTTCTTCTACACCTTTCTGTTGTGGAATGTAGAGAGATGGTCAACTCCCTCTGAATATCTGCATCCTTGCAGAAACCACTGGAGTGTGCTCCCTCTTGATCTTTGCTTCCTGGATTACCTGTTCTTGAACTTATATTCATTCTCGATCCCTATGCATGCTTATTAGTATCATCATTGTTTTATCCTCGAGGTCTCATACATAGTCAAACATTCATTAGTATAATCTTAATATTATCAAAACACAATAATCTCAAGCATGTATAGTCAGGATCATTTCAAACAGAAATAATAAGCATTCTTATGGTTAGTCATAAACATAATATACCTAAACCCATGATTACTCAAACCTATGACTCTTCTAGTTAGTCATATCATCAATTAAGGTAAGAAACATAATATGCATAAGCCCTAGACTACTCAAACTTGTAACTTCAAGAGTAATAATTATCAATCATACAAAAGTATACAATGTATATAACAAAAACATACCTGGTCATCATATTTGCTAGTTATGTCTAGCAATGTGTTCTTGTTCTCTTCAATGACCTACATAACTCATTAGTTAACCTTTGCAAAAACAAATTATACATACCTCTATGTCATCCATCCCTATGGATGAATCTTTGTCTTCATAGCATGTTCAGGTTGTCCCTTTAATTTGTACAATCCTCCCTCTTGCTCTCCAATCACTACTGCATCATCTATGGACTTTCCCTTTGGCCACATTAGAACTTGGCCATCCACAAATGCAACCCTCATATCTTTTGCATCTAATGCAGAGATGGAGAGAAGAATCTTCTTGAGCCCAAGTACATAAAGAACTTCTTTCATCTTCAAGGATTTTCTAGAATCTAGGTTGTAGGAGGCTTCACCACTTCCTTTGATAGGGTATTGATAGTCATCCCCAAGTTTCACTTTATGGGGTGATTCATGTTCAGATAGAATTGCAAAAGATTCTTTAAACCCAGTCATGTGTTTGGAAGCCCCACTGTCAATTAACCAATCATTACAACCATGAGAGATAGTACCTGTGAGAGCAGAGATTAGAACATACTCTTCTTCACCTAATGAGTCATCATCACTTTCTTCCCTAGCCTTCTTCTTTGGAGGTTCATCATCTTTGGCAACATGAGCATGGAACTTTCTTTTGATTCCCTTCTTCTTCTTGCTGGAGTTGTTGTTATCCCTTTCCTTTTTGGGACAGTCTGAAGCAAAGTGACCCTTCTCATTGCATGTGAAACATCTTAGATCCTTCTTATTCTTTTGATAGGATCTCTTGTAGCGAGAGTGCTCCTTCTTGGGCTTTGCTTCTTTTGGTGTGAGCTGTGAGAGCTTGATCTTCACCTCCCATTTTTTCCTCACGAGCTACAAGTCTAGCTTCTTCTTGAGAGCATTCCTCCCACAATTTACTGAAAGAGATCAATTTCTTTCTTGCACATATTCGTTGAATAAAGGAGTCCCATGACCTAGGTAGGCCATTGGGAGTGGTCATAACAACTTCACCATTGTCCACTACTTCATCCATAGCTTCAAGTTGTTCCTTGATCTGAGAGACCTTGGAGAAGTAAGATTGAATGGTTTCTCCATTCAACATCATGACCCCTTTCAATTGATTCCGCATAGTCATCTTCCAATTTATGTTCTTCCCTTCAAATAACTTGGTCAGGGAGTCAAACATCTCTTTGGGTGTCTTCAGAGATGACACATGGGGAGTGAGTTGGTCTTTGATAGAATCAGCAATGATTCTCTTTGCCTTGACCAAGTTCTTCTTATGCAATATCTTAACCTCTTCATCCTCTGGGATAGGGATGTCTTCTTTTATATATGAGTCCAACTCATTCTCTTCCAGGATTAACCCAATCCTATAATTCCAGGCTCAGAAGTTATTAGCCCCTTCAAGCTTATCCTCAAGCTTGGTGTGGTGAGACATTTTAAAGAGTAGTTCAAATGGAAATAGAAAATATTTAGGTCTTACCACTTGAATTACTGAAAACTGGATCTGGTCCCGGATTAGGGTTTGTCGAAAAAACCCTAAAAATTCAAAATGTGAATTTCAACTTTCTGAAAGGGTAGAAAGATGTGCCTTGATGATCTAATCAACTTGGTGTATTCAGAAATTGAGATCTGCAAAGCTACACCCTTCAAAACTACCTTTTTGTCTTCCGAGATTCACTAAGGAGAGCCCTGAATTAGGGTTTGAGTTTCCCGAAGATCTACCCAGCCAAAAATCTCGATCCAAAGCTCTAAACTATGATTTTTGCAGGGAGCTTCCAGCTATGTCTTCAGACTTCAGAAATTCCTATTTTTGTGGAAACCCTAATTTTTAAGGCCAAATCTGACAATGCTCATAATTGAATTCTGATTGGACAGATAGATTCTCCTTGATGAGTAGAGTCAATCTACTATACTAATTTTCCAAAATCCTGTGGAGAGAAACCCAATAAACAAGAAACCCTAGTTTTTGTCACTGCACAATGTATTCTTCTCAGGTTAGCTCTGATACCATGTTAAATTTTGAGCATTAATTCAATATAATCTAGGATCTTTACTGAGAGAATAACATGTACAGTATATCAATGCATAACAATCATATCAAGCATGTCAAGCGTCACAAGAATCAAAAGCATGAGAGACAAGAGACACAGAGTTTCCGTGGGGAAAACCCTAAGGTGAAAAACCCCACAACTTCCTCAGAGATAGAGAGAGCAATGGCTCAACCAAAGTACAACCAAAATACACTGAGATAGTCTCCTAGTAGTAGACGATCCTCCTCCTCACTACTGCACCACTTTCTGAGTGAGAGAAGTATGAGTTTCTGAGTGATCAAATAGAGATCTCCCGGTCTCTATTTATACTTAACCTATTTTCCCAGTTGCACTATGGGGCCAACTTGTCTAGCTAGGTACATCCACAATATAATATATATTTCAGATTCGACCCCACACATGGTGGTCTAATAACCCATTGGCAAGTACACACACTTGCGACACTTGTCAATACACATGACGACACTTCCTTATAGAGGAATGACACATCTCTTATAAGGGTACAATAAATATATATGAAATACATAGATGAAATACATTCCGAAGTTACATATACATCAACAGTCCCCTGATACACACTAGATCCTGCATAGCATCTCTTCTGGGGAAGGGTGAATCAAGGCGTTATCATCTAACTTGGAGATGGCTGAGGTACTTCAAAAATGACCGAGACAGGCGTGATCTCATTGTTTCGCGCATAATCTACCGAGAGTGAACTCAAGGCCTAATCTCCCTAGATTAACCTAAGTCTAGAACAAATAGAACGGAACATAAAATACTTTCCTAGATCACATAGAAATACAAATGAAAGAGTAGATTGTTTACCTTAGATTTGTAGATCCCTTTCTCCTTCATTGATCCAATGCTCCAGTGCTGCCAGATCGCAAGTAGATAAACCCTGTTGAACATGTAACAGACCACGAGAAGTGAAATCATATATCTCATATGATAGATCTAAGTTAACAGTTAAGGAGGAAAACTCTAAACATCATCTAGGAGACAACATTTATGGAAAGCAATTATATTAACTATATTGAAGAGTGAGGAGTACAATAGAAAAGAGGATTACAACCATAGCCTTAATGCTGCAAGCTCCTTCCGACAAGCCATGCCAAAGCACCTAGAGAGAAGTGAAGGTTCTCCAAGCTAGATTGTTAGATCTATTGGGCTTGATTTCACCAGCATAAGAATACCATAGACTTCCTCCCCTTGGAATGGGACTGAACTTCATTTAAATAGGACTAAGTGGATAGGGTGAGGATAAGATAGGTTGAGATATGATAGGAGAGGCTTAAGGGATCCTTCCAAGGTGTTAGGGTCCCAAGTCAGCAAGCTTCGAGAAAGGGATCGAAGGGCTATTTTTTCCTATTAACTGACATCGTCGTACCCTGTAATAGAGCAAGATGTGACGTCGCATGTTGCATGAGTGCAACCTGCGACGACCTCTCAAAACCTAGTACAAATGGGTACAAAATGCTTCTAGGTCAATCACTTAGTCAAGGTAGCTCCAAGGGTGTATACACTGAATCTCATGATGGGGATATTTTAGGTGTAACACTCATCACCTGTGGTGCTACTGCTGGTGTGGCTGCATCATTCCGTGCACCAATCAGTGGTGTTCTCTTTGCACTAGAAGAAATAGCAACATGGTATGTAAGCATTTCCTTTGATATCCAGAGTGTTGTTGGATGTATGCTTATCTCAGCGGGTGAAAGAGGCATTGCGTTTCCAATAAGGTGTCTCGTGGCTTCATCCGATACAATCCAGGTATCAATGGAGTAAGATGAAATCTCTTTGGAGATCATGTTCACCAAGGCAACATGATTAGGGGGGTCCGAAGTCAGAAAAACGCCCATGAGAGATGAATCTTTCAAAAGGCCAACCCCTATACTCTCATACTATTTTGACGTTTTTCCAATGGAAGGAACATGGTCACCAGGATGAGTAGTAGTGTCTGGTGTGCAAAAATCTAATTGGTCAACAATAACAATTCGTCCTTGATGGGGGACTTGTACAATGCGGAAGACTGAAGAGGCTACCTCCTGCATGGCCTAAAACCAATTGCGACCAAACAAGCGATTATAATCTATGGGGCCGAGACCACTTCCACATTGATGGTTATGGTATTTCCGCCCAACTCAACTGGGAGAGCTTGTAGGATCCCATGAGGTTGAAAGCCACGCCCATCGAATGCTTTCAACGTGGTAGGAGAATGATTCAATTTGGGAGAGTCGATGGCTCTCCAATAGGCGATCGACATGACAGAAGTAGAGGCGCCCTCAACCAAAAGCGTACGATGGACAATTTTCCCAGCAATGTTTGTAGCTACTTGGAATGCGAGTTGGTGGGAAAGCCTCGGCTTGAAGTAGTCAAGTCGGAACATGATGGTATTCGAAGAATCAGGGTCAACTGCACTGATTGCTGCAAGGAGTGTTTTGCATTGATTAGGACAATTCTGCAAAACCTCTAGTGTGGATATGGCACAAGGGGCTTGTGCCAAGTCCTCTACGATATTGTAATTCTGTTCTGCCCAAACATTAGGATTGAAAATAGCTTTTCGAATCGTGCTCTTGGGCGGTCGCAATATCGAATCTAAGAACGACTTCTCAATGGTGAGAGAAGCTGATGGTACAGTGACATCAGGTAAGGAGTTGGAATCTTTTTCAGTATTACTTCCAGCAGGTTCCTTTGAAGGGACCGAGTCGTATGATCGCGAGCGAGTGTTCAAATTGATTGTCTCATTATGCACCATGAGAATATGCACGGTATTGGATGGTTCCCCCTGGGCTGGGGGAGGTTGAGCAATCATCTGTTGGTTTTGAGTGGGGAATGGATCGTTGAGGATTGCAGGAGTTGGTTTACCCCGAAGAAACTTTTGAACTTCGTCTCTATGGGGACATTCTTTGGAGAAGTGATCATCTCCGCACAGTAAACAAGGATACTTTAGCTTCTATTTCTACTTGGTATCATCAGGAGTGCTCATTTGTTCCCGCTAGGTGGAAGACTTCTTGGGTTTCCCCTTGTTCTTCTTCTTACCACCAGACTTCTGAGATGAAGCTGATTGGACAGAATTCACCTCTTCAGTTATAACAGGGGCGGTCGACTTGGTGGTTCTATGGCCATCCTGAGTTGGTAATGGGGAGGAAGCATGAAGGTTCGATGATCCAACAGTGTTAGAAGCAGGTTGGGTGTTAAGGGATCCACTGATGCCATCCGTTTGGGGTCCCTTAGGAGGTTTCATGGGGTCATAAGTGTTGCGGGGTGCATCAGGAAGAATCTCAAATAACGTTCCCGATTGATCATAGACTAGGTCTAGGTAATGGGCATGAGCGATAGCTTGTTCTTCAGTGACAGCACCGCCCATGGAAACATCTCGAGCTATGTGATGGATGAGAGACTTTGTAAACCAATCCACTAGGAGTTGGTCTGGAATGGGAGCCTTAATCAAACGTCTTCTTCTTCACCACTCATGTATATGAGTAGAGATATGAGTAGCGGTATTCTAGCGGAGAGAGGTGAGAAGGTTCATACCAGTCTCGTACCGTATAGGCAGTTGGAAGTGGGTCAAAAAGTTCATAGAAAGAGACCCGAAATCATAAAAAGAATGAGGTGGTAATTCGATGTACCACTTGGCAGCCGAACCAGTGAGAGTCCTATTTGACCTAGGTCTGTTGCCTTAGTTCCTAAGATAGTTTACGCCTTAAAAATTTCTCAAGTTTTGAATTTCCACATCATTTCTTTGGTTTTGATTTCATATTTTCTATTTTATAAGTATTTGCAATATTTAGATTTTAACCTATGCTCCTATAGGATATTGTCGATTTCATTCAAAATGATTTTCTTTGAAAATACATTGCATACATTTCATATGAACTGCAAGCATGTAATGATTATTCAAAAATAATGGTACGCTGCCAGCTTGCCAAATATTAAAAATTGTGCAGGGTACAATCATGTTGATCAGATTTCGGGGGAGGGCCGACTTGGATCCTATTTTTGAAGAGATCCAAGAAATGGGCTTCCTGGATTCAGAAATTCACAGAAAGTTTGCAGTGAAATATGAAGAAAGCCTAGATTATGCTGTGAGGAAGAAGGTTGTTGCCTTTTCTCCATGATTCTAGATATCTCATACAGTTACCCTAGACAGAAGCTTGAAAAAACCTGTGAATACGTCCATTGTTTTTTCCAAAAAGATTCACTCAGTCATAAGCAAAGCTATCCAGAAGGATATCACTACAAAGACTATGCCTTTCACCGCCAGTGGGTCTGCTTGAGCAACCATTTTAATATAGCAATCGTGGTGCTAAGCATAGAAGATGGACGCATAAATGTTGCAAGTGGAGACATTAAGGAAATTACAGATTCCTCTATGAATCTTTATTTATCCCATCAACTAAGACTGCCAAGGAATACAGAGCATGAATTGATGAGGCAATTCATAGTTGACTTGCAGCCTCCAAAATTCGACAGTAGAGCAATCCTTAGTCAGAAACCTACAGTTTCATATTTCAGATATTCAACGAATCTGAATGATGATCAATGCCGTGTTATACTCAAGATACTTTCTGCGAAGGACTACTGCAGAAAAACCTAGTAAGCACCTTAAGAATGGAGAATATGACTAGAGTTGAAGCCGAAAAGGTAGCTTATGTACCTGAAGGACTGGAAGCAATTATATTCACAGCTCATGGATAACAGAGGAAAAGTATTTATCAAAGCAAAGTATTTTGCATGAATATTTTTCTGTTTTATTCACTGTCTTTCGGCACGCATTACGAGGAGATGGAAGCGAATATTTGAAAACCAAAAGAGGTTTTTGTCAAGTACGGGCTAATTCACAAAAACCTCCTTCAGTTTTTCAACAAATATAATGGTTTAGAATATTCGAAGAGACCTTTACAACCTATTTTTACAGGTTTAAACAGTAAATTATTTCATGTTTTGGTCATTATCTTTGAGCGCCCTTTCCGGACAGCTAGAGAAGAATTTGTAAAAACCATGAGAGGTTTTTGTCAATAATGGACTTATATACAAAAGACTCTCTCATATTTTACACAGCTATCACATTTTAGGAAATATAGATGGTTCTTTAAGACCATTGTTCTTAGAATTTCGCTCGATTATTTCATAAATTTCTGCCAAAAAGTCCAAATTCGATTTGGCTGGAGTATTTTTAGGGATAGATGATGACTCTTACTCAAAGAGCTCATCAACACTCATCCATGAGTGTAAGTGGCATTTCATTCAAGTGTTTTAGTCATAGTAGAAATGTAACTCTATTAAATAGGGACATGGGTCATTTTCTTGTTTTGATTAGCCAAACTTGGCAAAAACACATTAGACTAGATCCAAAAATTGTTGAAGAGGTTAGCTTTGCTATCTTCTATATATTTCATTGTAAGATCATTGTAAAGAATGGGGGGTATTTAGCGGGAGACACACATGGGAGTCGAATTGCTGAGAGACTGTGGAGATTATCAATGGTTACTTGTGTAAGAACTTCTCTTGCATTTTTGAATGACAGTTAATATACTATATAGAGCTAGGCCTTTGATCTATTATTGTTTTTAATGTTCTGTGGTTCAGTTTGAACTCTTTATGCATTGGATGTTATGTAGATGTTTTATGTATTTCATGTCATGTATGAATGTGGATATTGAATGCTTATTGATATTTGAAAAGTGTTTTCGAAGACTCATACCTTTCATATATATGCTATAGATATAAACTGTTTGTTTATTATTTGTAGTTATATATGTATTGAAAGTTTATCTCCTGTACCTTAATGCTCCGTCATCCATTACTGCAAGAACCTTGTCTTTTACATTTGTATTTCTGAAGCATTCAGACATTGTATCTTTGCCATGCTATTCTTATTTATTTGATTTACACTGTTATCCAAACAAACCTATAAAAACAGACTTTTATTTGAGGTGCGTAAACACTGCTGCTCATGTAGTCTAGGTAGCAGACTTTAGGGAAAACAAGTCCATTGGAATAATCTCAGATGGATCGAGTCATCCATCAGAGAGTTGGATGAACACCATAAATGATATCTCATCAGATGGTGCTTAGGATCCTCGTCTGGCTTGCCGTCAAACTTGGGGATATCTGACAGAAGTTTCGTCGGAATCGGAGGCCAGTTAGTTCCATGGTAAATGGGGTCGTTAGTCAGTCGAGATAGATCAGGTAGGTCCAAAGTGTCCAAAAAGGGAAACTATTGATTAGGCTGCGGGTACTGGTAGTACTGATAAGGCATGTAAGGACCAGCAGGACCTCGTATCAACTGATTAAAGGGTGACCACAGAGGAAATTGACCGTAGGGGGGTGTGCCGCCCGGACCGTAAGGGGGTCCGCCACCATAAGGTGGTCCATTCAAATAAGGTGGGCTTCCACCTCCACCACCGGGACGAGGTGGAGTTCCTCCGCCATCGCCGGGGGGAGGTGGGGGTCTGTAACCATAATAAGGTGATCTTCCACCACCTCCGCCTGAAGGGGGTGGGGTACCACCTCTGCAGCCAGAAGGATGGGCCCCCCCACCACCTCTGCCGCCGGAAGGGTGAGGGTATCCACCACCACCACTGCCACCATAATAGTTAGATCCACCATCTCCCTCTCCTGGAGGGAGTGGTGGACCACCTCCACCGCCCGAAGGGAAATGTCCTCCCCCACCGTAATAGGGTGGTCCTCTGCCGCCTCCTCCTAGTGGGGTTGGTGGACCATTCCTACCATCACTGGAAAGGTGGGGGCCATTGTTGGTAGAATGAGTTGGACCACTGCCAGAAGGGAGAGGTCCACCTCCTCCAAAGTTGGGTGGGGGGCCACTGCCTCTGACAAGAGGTGGGGGTGAACCGATCGGGGGTGGTGGTGCTTGCGGGATAGTTGGTTGGGGTCCATGTTGTAAAACGGATTGTTTCCCCCATAGAGTGTATGGATTTCCGGGATAGGGTATCCCGTATGGTGTGTTTCCAGGATTAGATTGACACGAACCAGGGTTAAAGGAACCTGGATATGCTTGACTCCATGAGGGCTAAGTTACATTGGATGGCCCCCCAACATGAGATAATCCCATGGTGGATGGTCTAGCAGGTTGGGAAGGTCCAATGGGAGGTCCATTAGGGATTCCACCGCCTATGTTTTGGTTAGGAAGCGGGGGTTGCCCCCCAGCCACAATGGGCTAACCACTAAACAAAGGTTGAACCAACATAGGTTGTTGACTAGCTACCGTAGTAGTAACATTATCGATGAGATAATCCAGGGGAATGGATTATCCTCCCCTTGAATTTTGAGGTGGGGGAGGAACTGGTAAAGTAACCTTGGAAGTAACAGGTGTGTTGGACTGTTGTTGTTCAACTGGTTGGGTAGTAGGAAGTACCGAACTGGTCTCTTGTCTAGGATATACATGTCCAGGGATGGATGGTTGACAAGTTTCAATAGTGGTCACGTGTTGTTTGGATGATGCTAGTGACTCGAAAGATAAAGAGTGACCTGGGATTGGTCGGTCGTCGAACCTTATTTGAAATTTTCGACTTCGAAACTCCTCACCCATGGCATGTAAATGAGCCAATTGCTCGTGATAAGGTGTCAAGCGGTCGTCAGGTCTAGCCTGATTGGGTCGGGGTGCAACAGAAAAATGAGCCACTTGGTGGCCGGTAGAAGATGTCCAATAAGCTGTTGAAGGACCAACAGCTGTTGTGGGGTCGTCCTGGGGTTGATTTATCCATTCCAATGATCCAGGCTCTCCTGGTGCAATGGGAGATAAGTCTTGTGAAGTGGAGATTTGTGCTTCTTCATCCTGCGGGGGATGAAAGGCAGGTGAATCTGGAGGAGGATGTGGAAACAAATGTCCCCCAATATTCAAAGTGGGGTTTTCCACTTCTTGTGACCCAACCTTGGCATGTGGATCCATCCTTACCCTCGAAATTACCTCCTGGTTAAGGGGATATTCGGTTGGCAAGTTTTGGATTCTACGGGACCTTCTCCAAGGAAAGTCATCCAGACTGACTGAAAAAAAGAAAGTTTCTCCTAAGGAAAGCTAAAAGAAAAACAGACTAGACAAAACCCTACACAAACTAAGGCAACAAGTAGACTTATGTGACAGAGTGGATTCAAAGTCTGGAACCTCATAGGATTATCAAGGCATCGCAAACCGCTATATACTGCAGGCTCCAGCAATATGATGCAATAAGGAGGATTGGGACCGTACCCTTTCCTGCATACCCGATTACCTAGACAGTACATCCGTGCTAATCTCCCCGAGTGTTGTTCTCGGTGTATTGCTTTGCCAAGACGGCCAAATGGTTAACTCATTTGGTTTCAGGAATCCTAGTGGTGTCTCCCAAAATATGCAAGGTACGTGGGAGCTCAAATCCGTAGTGGTGCTATCTAATGCACAACCGTTCGGCAAGAGACCTTCTGGTATACTACCAAGTACGTGATACACCCTTCGATATATGCCAAGTATGGATTATGGTACTTGGTGGGTACGTGAAGGAGCTCGATATACCGATAAGTACGTGGAAGACTACAATACCCCCGGGATACAGTGCTGGTAAATAACGATAGCTTCCATGCTTAACGACGCTGGAACACGTCTCTAACTTACACACAAGTTGCTAAAACGTTTACCTAGTTCTACCGTTAATTTTATCTGGACGATTAGGTGAATGCATGAGGTGAGTACATAATCGGAAACATAATGCAAGGCCTAGCTACATGCACGAAATATGCTTTTCTTTTGATGAATGCTACCTATGGGAGGGAGAAATTTTTTTCTTTCCAACAATCTTACCAAAGCAAATGCAATAATTCCTAGTTCAAATAAGTTTGACTATAAAAGCATTCTTTTCATTTTTGTGCGAAACGCAAAAAATCACAACACTACTAATCCAAATCACAACATTTTTTCCTTTTCTTTTCCTTTTCAAAATGAAAATGATGCTAGGTAGTGAAAAGAGAGAATTCTACGATGGAGTATGCAAGCTTTTCAATTTCACTTTCAATGGCCTAAAAGCAATGAAAATAAAAAATGCATCTACCTTTCCTTAGCATGGAACTAATTTTGAAAAAACTGAAATATACTTTGGATTTTTCTAGAAAATGAGAAATTCATAATTCAAGAAAAACACAAGCGATCACACATTCATTCAATTTTTCCAAAAGATGCATAAGCAAAACATTCCAATGCACGAACAATTCCCTTCAACAATGCTTGCGAAATGATGGGAAAGAAGCACTTTTAACTTTTCAATGGATGCATCAAAAGATTAACTTGATAACAACTGCGCTTTCAGATCTAAATTAGTGAAAAGAAAACACTACTTGCAGCACTCGGTACACTCAGAAAACTCGAGAAAGGACAAGCACTTAATCAGGCTGAAAGACATGCAGGACTCAAAATTAGACATTAGCAAGCAAACCAAGCAAGCAAAGCTCATAAAATAATGAAAATGAGGTCTGGGAGCTGATCTAATGTAGTAACCAGATCAGTCAAGGAGAGGGGGAATGCAAGGGTGAGCGGATGAAGGTGGGGAAGACAAGAGTATCCACCACTACCGGTACTCAGACTTTTCCAAGATGGAACCCAAAATCAATCCAAACAAAACCAAACCCTCAACACACGAATCAAAAATGGGATCTCTGGCTGGATCTTGCAGCACAGAGGGAGTTCATACAGCAAACCAAGGCTCAAATTAACAAATGGAGGGGGCATTCCTGCATGCCAAATTCGATAAATTGGCACACTCTGTGCTTGTACATAGTGTGATGTCGCAGTTCACCAATGTGAGGAGTGCGACGGTGTCGCAGTATGCCAATGAAAGGTCTACGACGAGTGGCTAACAAACAAAGAACAGAGACCAGAATTGACACAGTGTCGCTCTATTTTCACTAACTAGGTGCGACAAGCGAGGTCTAAGTTCAAAAATGAATCAAATATCCAAGTAATGAACTATGAAATGGTTTGAAAATGAGTAGTACAAACTCAAAGGAAGTAGATCAGAGTCTTCAAGATGAATATCTGATGGTGAAATCAACTTCAAGAAGCAAATGACAAATAAAAGGCTTATGTCAACCAATCAACTGAAAATGACTCTTAGATTGAAAACTATAGAACAAGACGGATCCCCAGTATGGTCGCCATATTTGTTTCACGGACAATATACCGAGAGCGGACTCAAGGCCTGATCTCCCTAGCTTAATGTAAGTCTAGAACAAATAGGACAGAACATAAAATACTTTCCTAGATCATATAGAAATACAAATGAAAGAGTAGATAATTTACCTTAGATTTATAGATCCCTTTCTCCTTCGTTGACCCAATGCTCCAGCGTTGCCAGATCGCAAGTATCTAAACCTTGTTGAACATGTAACAGACCACGAGAAGTGAAAGCATATATCTCATATGATAGATCTAAGTTAACAGTTAAGGAGGAAAACTCTAAACATCATTAAGGAGACAACATTTATGGAAAGCAATTATATTAACTGTATTGAAGAGTGAGGAGTACAATAGAAAAGAGGATTAGAACCATAGCCTTAACGCTACAAGCTCCTTCTGAAGCCATGCCAAAGCTCCTAGAGAGAAGTGAAGGTTCTCCAAGCTAGAGTGTTAGATCTATTGGGCTTGATTTCACCAGCATAAGAATACCATAGACTTCCTCCCCTTGGGATGGGAGTGAACTTCATTTAAATAGGACTAAGTGGATAGGGTGAGAATAAGATAGGTTGAGATATGATAGGAGACGCTTAAGGGATCCTTCCAAGGTGTTAGGGTCCCAAGTCAGCAAGCTTCGAGAAAGGGATCGAAGGGCTATTTTTTCCTATTAACTGACATCGTCGCACCCTGTAATAGAGCAAGATGTGACGTCGCATGTTGCATGAGTGCAACCTGCGACGACCTCTCAAAACCTAGTACAAATGGGTACAAAATTCTTCTAGGTCAATCACTTAGTCAAGGTAACTCCAAGGGTGTATACACTGAATCTCATGATGGGGATATTTTAGGTGTAACACTCATCACCTGTGGTGCTACTGCTGGTGTGGCTGCATCATTCCGTGCACCAATCAGTGGTGTTCTCTTTGCACTAGAAGAAATAGCAACATGGTATGTAAGCATTTCCTTTGATATCCAGAGTGTTGTTGGATGTATGCTTATTTTCTTTGATATTAAGAGTGTTTTTGGATGTATGCTTATTTTCTTTGATATTAAGAGTCTTTTTGGATGTATGCTTATTTTCTTTGATATTAAGAGTGTTGTTGGATGTATGCTTAAGCATCCTTATTACATTCATTTACATGGTACAACACATTAGGGTTTCACCCTCTGCATTTATGTCAAATAAGGATGTGACCTGTATTCAAGTAGTACCGAATCAGGGAATATGCCTATGATGAAAACCACTGTGGCTCATAGCACAGAAGATAGTGCACATGTAAATTTGTAATTTGTAGTTCTATCTCAGTGAAAGCCTGCTTTCAAAAGAAAAGAGTGAGATATGGTGGTTCTGAATCCTTTTTCAGGTGGCGAAGTGCTCTTCTTTGGAGGAATTTTTTCACCATAGCAGTTGTTGTTGTGGTGCATAAGGGATCCATAAATTATTGTGAAAATGGGAACTGTGGTCTCTTTGGAAATGGTGGCCTGATCATGTTTGATGTTAGTACTCTGTCGATCACATATAGATTTGTTGATCTGATTCTTGTGGTGATACTTGGAGTTATTGGAGGAGTAGTGGGAGCTGTCTACAACTACCTCCTTGCAAAGACTCTGAGGATTTATGCCCTCATCAATTAGTATGTATATTTAGATACTGTGATTATATTAGTCTTAGACCATGTTTCAAATTTGCAAAAGCTTTGTGGAGTTTGTGCAGAGTGTTCATTATTGGCATGGTTATGTGTTATTGACAGGAAGGGACCTATATCCAAAATGCTTCTTGCCTGTGTTGTCTCCATCTTTACATCTTGTTGCATTTTTAGGCTTCCATGGCTTGCAAAATACACATCCTGTCCGACAAGGGCAATGTTCAATGGAGAATGTCCCAGCACTGTTAGCATAGGAAACTTCAAGTAATTCCATTGTCCAACAGGTTATTACAACGACCTTGCGAGCTTGATTTTCAACACAAATGATGGTGTTGTTAAAAACATCTTCAGCTCTTCCACAAGAATTGAGTTTCGTGGATTCTAAGGTACAATAACAGCCTTGAATTTAAAGAGAGGGGAATTCAAACAAACACCAATTTGTCTACTGAGCCTTCACCTTTGATGGTAGAGGCAGCAAGTGAAAAATCCACAATAGTAAGTTTCAGCATCAAGAGCTAAAGATTCAACACTCGTTTCAGAATGAACATCATCATACTTTCAAACAGATCAGTTTTACTTCAGCAGAACCCCATGTACCTGATAGCAAGAGATGGCAGAGGATATAAAACCAAACGCTCCATTTACACGTGGGGTGAATTTCTTTGGTTCCATCTGAAGTATCCCTATGGAAACTACAATATCCATTGATGACTTAACCAAGCTTAACAATATATTATTTGACTGCTTGAGTTTGGAAATGTATTTCTCATTCTACATTTATCACAACAAGAAGATAGTCATCACAAACTTGAAACAAAGTTATTGATACAAACAGGTATATTAAGGCTTACAAGCATTCCGTCCCTAAAATGTTGATTACTCCTTCCGTTACTAAAATAGCATATGCAAGGGTAGACCCTTTGAATAAACCTGCTCTGACTTTGTAAACACTTGCATACTTTTACTTCTTCATTAAACAAAAATATTTAACACCACTTACTAAATTTCCTTAATTGTATGTGGCTTGGTTCAGCGCTTTCTCTAGCTTCCTTATAGATACAGTTAATCTCCCAAGCTCTGAGATCTGTGAAGTATCCCCACAAGCCTTGGAAATTTAGAACTTTTCAAATATATATAGAATCAAATAATCCAATGCCAAGAGTGGGCCAATAATAATGTGAAACAGATGCAGGTATGCTAACCTCTATCAAAGTTGTGCACACGGAGGAACTCAACTAGCAGTAAAGTGAGATCTTGGAAATAAGCTCAACATTCTCTTTGTTCTGGAGATGCTCTTTGTTCTGGAGAAGGGTAGAAGATCAATATAAACAATAACTTATTTCTACTATATAAAGATATGAAATTTAACTTCACTAAAAAGAATGGATTAATAGACTATGGGGTTATAATGCTAATATTTACCTTGTAGATACCAGTTTTTCCTGCCCATACAATTTAATCCAATGCCAAACAAGTTGACAGCAGAACATTTTTAGACTGTAGCCAAAGGATAGTCAGATAGATATATGGATATCAAACATGAATCTTTAAATGACAAAAACAAGAGATAAAAACATGAACACGACCATACTGATAGTACATACCTTCCCAAGCAAAACAAGAGGAAGTGGAGTTGACTTTGGTTGTGGTGTAAGAAGTGCATGTAGATCATTCACGAACTGCATATACATTATCCCACCTTAGTTATCTCCTAGAAATTAGTTTAAAATAGGTGAATGATTCAATTAAAATTTAATACGGGAAATCATCAATATGTACAGTTTACAAAACAAACATTGAAAAGCCAAAAAACGTTTCTAGCCAAACTTGTGGACTTGTCAACATTTTGTGTTGTGCCAGGCTCACCATTGCTCATGAACTTTGAGCCATATTGAATAGCTCTACAAATTTTATCTCTGGGTTATGCTTTGTTCAAATACAAGAGAGAAAGTTATACTCTAGCTCCATCTATCGAACCCATTACTTTGTTACTTCTACGCCTAGTCAAAGATGTGAACTAATATCCAAACTATGTTACAAGGAGAAACTAACAATTGATCAAGCGGACATAAAAAAATTAAGAACTTGGAATGTCAAAACTTTCATGAACATAAAAATAATGATCAATAATTTGAATTCCTTGACCTCACTGTAAAGAAAGCTAAATGCAACTAAAGGATAAATACCAAATTACAAAAACTTATAAGCACTAAAAAAAGAACATAGCATTTTCTTCTCTCATTGAAATCACATGTAAGCTAAAACAATGGGTGTGTCAATAACTCTGGTTGATGACAAAATTAACCACAAATATTTTTGTTATTATTTCAATTCCAAAAACAGAAGTAAAATTGTCAAGCAACTCTAACTGTTACTTAACCTAATACCACCTTGAAATGATTTCTTAGTTCTTGTTGGGATAAGCAAGAAAAGGCATAAAAAGCATTCCCCTTGAGAGTACTGTCCAAATAATAGATACTAAATCACTGGTTTCCCTCAAGAACCAGCACTAGTTGCATCCCCAAAAATGATGCACTACGTATTAGTAAATAATCCCCAACTAGAAATACTGCAAAGAGAAAAAGTGACAAAACAAACGAAGAAATCCATTTTGATCTACAAATAGCCAAATCTTGCGGCTAAGAGCAACAGAGCATATTTGATGATAAAAAAATTTCTGTCTTGTGATTGAGATTTGACAACCTATTGAGTCTGACAAAACTGAAACTATTGTAATATTTGAAAACTTTGAATTACTGACTGCTTAGCAACTGTTGAGATATTGCAACTTCAAAGAATATTATATTTGTACTTTATTATTCCGGAGATGTTTCATTCCTCCGTGAAGATCTTATTGTATATCCGGAGATGTTTATTCCTCCATCGGAATGTGGTAACTTGGGTTATTAGACTTCCCTAGTGGGGGTCGGCCCTATGTGTGTTATGTGGGTCAAAGGGTTATTAGACCACCCTAGAGGGGTTGGCCCAATCAGTTGTAGTGGGGTATTTAACCCATTGGTTAAATACGAGCCTACATGTTTTGTGTAAAAGACAAGTCAGAGTAGTGTATAAATAGAGGTGTATTCCTCATTTTACACACACACTCACTCACTTGAGAGTGGCGCACTTGTGGAGGAGAGGTCTGCTATGGAGAAGGAGGAGCTTATGCTCAGGGTTTTCATCTTTGTATATTGTCGATCATCTATATTGAGGAAGCTTTACTGGGTTTTCTACCCCATGAGGGTTTCCCAGGATTAATCTGTGTCTCTTGTGTTTATGCTGTGCTTGTTGTTTCTTCAGTGATCCTGTATATGCTATTATTGTGAAATGGAATATAATGCTGCTATTTTCTATCTTAGCATATTAAATCTTAACATGGTATCAGAGCTAAACTGAAGGAAGGCAAGGTATGGCACTTACGACACTTGCTTTACTTACGACAATTTGAAGGTTAGGTTTTTATATAGCAAAAAATCAGTCATCGTGGAACTTTCGCTATAAATCCAGTTTGGAAAAGGTTCAGGATCTGAAACCTTTACAGGTCATAGATAACTTCTCCAGGTATCTTGTGTCCAAAGGTCACCCTTAGATTCGTTGTACTTTGTAAGTTATGATCAGTACAAGTTAGGGTTTCTGCCTCTTCCAGATCTCAGTCAAAATCAGGTTACCTAGGCAAAAAGGTCATAACTTGGGCTAGGAAGCGCCAAATGAAATTTCATAAAAAGTGACAGGTAGTACGCAGATAGTACTATCTCAGGAAACATTTTCAGAGGCGAAGCTGAACCAGTGACACGTGGCATGCCGTACAAGTTCGCTCTCCTGTTTTATCCTATAAACAGGTCACGTTGCGACACTTGGCGTAACTCTCTCTCAGAAAATCCAATTGAGGTAAGACCTGTCAGGATGGAAAGATAACATGACGAGCTATCTCAAGAAAAGTTTTCAGAGGCCGAATTTCAAACAGTGACACGTGGAACGCCGTACAAGTTCACTCTCCTGTATTATCCCAAAACAGGTCACGCTGCGACATTTGGCATAACTCTCTCTCAGAAAATCCAATTGAAGTCAGACCTGTCATGATGGAAAGATGACAGGTCAGGCTACTACAGAAAAAATTTTCAGACCCTGTGGAGCAAAAATTTCATAGTTATAGCAGAAACAATCAGGTACATATTTCTGTCAAAACAGAATTATTTTTGGAGCACCTTTATTCATGGCTTCCGGAATTTAGGGTTTCGGAGAAAGTTAGAATTTTTGGAATTGGAATCCATGGCTGAATGCTACTCAGGAAAATCGTAATTTAGAGACCAAGATCGAATTTTTTGGTTGGGTAGAAGACCGGGCTTGATTAAACCCTAGCTTGGGATTTTGATCGAAAAGATGGAAAATTAGGGCTTCAGCAAAATTTGGAATTTTTGAAGTCTGTAACCACGGCTGGAAGCTCCTCAAAAAAATAAGAGTTTAGAGCCTTAGATCAAACCTTTTGATTGAGCAGAAGGGTGGGCTTCATCAAACCCTAGTTCGGGATCCTATCCAGAAGATCCAGAAGTTTCAAAGGAAATTTTGAGGGGTGAAATTTTGGAGATTTCAAAATTGAAGTATGCTAGTTTGATCAGCTCAACAAGACACATCCTTCCATTCATTCGGAAGTGTGAAAGTCAAAGATTGAATTTTTAGGGTTTCTCTAGAAAACCCTAATCAAGCTCCAGATCAAATCTCAGGGGGAGTTGAGGCTAAGGCCTTACATAAGAAGACTACAAGAAGTCTCGACAGGTATGACTTAAGGAGGTTCAGGTATGTCTTGAAAATCTAATTCTTGATTAAGTTCATGATGTGTTTGTCTTCATATTACTTATTAGTACAATCTTGATTAATGTTAGAATGTCTTATCACCCTAGTAACAGTATGAATGCATGTGAATGATCGAAGACATTCATTGATTAGGGCTATATGATTATACTAATGCATTATGGTGTTGTGTGAGGTTGATGTTGTCTGCTAACAAGATACAGGTACATCACAAAAGACAAATCAAGTTCCATGACCATGACAACATGAAGACAAAGACTCATCCATAATCTTTGTTCTACTTACGAGGTATGTATGAATTTGTTATATTATGCTTAACCTATGAGACATGCAGGTTCTAGCTCAGGATCTCTAAATCATTGAAGAGATTGTTTAGGTATGTTGTACATAACTAAGCAGGTATACTAATCTAGGTATGTTTTCCTATGTCAAGTTAGAATCTTACCTTGTGTTAGGATCCCTTATAAAATATACTTGGTATGATTGGCTATGCTTATTCATAAAGCTAGTAATCAAGGGTTTATGAATATTATGTCTTTTATCTTGATTAATGATATGCATAAGTAAAAGAAGACTTCCCTGAAATATTGAATACTAATGTTTATTATCTATGATCATGACTATACATATTCAAGATTAATTAGAATTATAATGTTTTGATAATATGTATAATATACTAATGAATGTATGTTTGTGTACGAGATCATGAGGATAACACTACTGCACTCTTGAGCATGCACAGTGGTACAAAATGAATAGAAGTTCAAAAGACATATAGAAGATCAAGCGGGAGGAAACCAGACAAACATAAAAGATAAGTATTTGAGTTGTTATTTGAAATAGTAAATGATATTGCTTGCATGCATATTTGTATTCCTAGAATATCTCATGCTGAGTGTAAACATTCATAGAGCATTGAACAGTATACTAATAATATGCATATGATTGGTAAGTTGGACAAACATTCCATTGTTGCTTGTCTAGAATGAAACCTCTTTGCTGACATGCTGAGAGCTGTGCACACTCTCGATAGTATGTTTTGGTAGAGATGGAAGGCATCTAGATAGCCACTGTATGCATACAGGATATGGGAAAGTGTTGTGCCAAAGTATTGGTCAAAATAGTTGCATAACTATGTAAATGATATCTGTATGCATAATAGGTTATCATGTCAATATGATTTGATGATTATGAAGTATTACTAATCATGTACTTAATTTTGAATTGTAGGAAAGATCATGATGAATGATGAACACTGAACAAGCAATGGACGTTCAATAAAAGATTCACAAATCAAACACACTATAGAAGGCTTGTGGCTAGAAGATTATCTTAGAAAGAGGAAGAGAATAATGATGAGATGTTTGCTCCAAGTGGCTAGATAAGACCATTCTATTAATGGTGTAATTAAAGAAGAAGTCTGAATCAGGTTCTGTATGAGTTCCCAGGATCGATAATCAATGATCACCATGGGCGATGTGGATCTCAACCTTCGCTACAAGGTTGAATATGGTTTCTATACACAGATGACATGGATGCAAGAAGGAACTCACCACAGAGTTTGAATGATATTGAGGCTCATACCAGTAGACCCATCTAACGAGAGATGGCACAGATAGATATGCGGAAGATCATTCAATGCAGAGTGTGAATGATGTTCAGTCACAAAGGGAGAATTGACAGTTTCTTGATAAGCTTGGACTTTACCAAAAGTAAAGTTGTTACTAACCTTTACCTTAAGGTTGTAGGTGATGAACCTATCATACCATTATTGTATGATGATGATCTCTTTCTAACAAGAAATGAGAAAAAGATCATGAAAAGAAAGAAGAAGATGGCTGAAGAAATGAAAATGAAAGATCTCAGATTGATGCATTACTTCCTAGGTATGGAAGTATGGCAAGGCTCAAAAGGAATCTTTCTCAACCAAGGAAAGTATGCTGAGAAATATTAAAATGACTTGATGTGTTGGTATGGCCACTCTTGAAGTTGTTAGCAGATGACTCATCAGAGTTAGTGGATAGAACTCTGTACAGACAAAATATTGAGTCATTGATGTGTCTAACGAATACTAGGTCAGATATATGCTTTGCTGTGAACACCTTGAGTCAGTATCTAGTGGAAACTAGATGTGTTCACCTGATAAGCTGTAAATCATGTGATGTGGTACCTAAAGGATACAATAGAATTTGATCTATGTTATCTTGGAGATCATGACTTCAGATGGCTACACAGATGTTTTATCAGACAGGAAGAGCACATCGAGAGGATGTTATTGTCTGGGATCAGCCATGATCTCGTGGTTGAGCAGGAAACAATCTAGTGTGGCTCTTAGCACAAGCAGAATATATGGCTGCTTGCTTTGCTAATTGTGAAGCGGTATGGCTTCAGAATTGACTTAGAGATGGACCCAACTATGACCCTATGTGACAAATAGAGTTTTACCAAAATGGCAGAGAATCCAGTGTTCCATGATAAGTCAAAGCACATGGAGATTTGACATTTCTATATACAAGATATGGTGCAGAAAAGAATTAAAGTTCGAATTTGTAACAAGTTGACAATGTACTAACCAAACCTCTACTGATCCGATGTACTAACCAAACCTCTATCTCAAGTAAAGTTTTCTGAGACAAACTTAAAATAGTTCAGAAGAACCCTCCTCGAAAGGGGGAGCGATGTGATCACTTATGATGAGATTTCCCGCATCGACAGTGAGGTCGATGATATGGATACCTATATTGGTGATGCCGACAGAGAGGTTGGTGGATGGTCCTTAGACAGGGTCTAAGGTGACAAGGGGATTGCATCATCCTTGAACATATGTTCTCAAGAGAGCCGTAGATGTATGTCTTCGAGAATGAAGTCCTTGGTGGACATGATAGGATTGCATCATCCTCACGAGATTCGTAGACGTATGTCTTTGAGAATGAAGTCCTTGGTGGACATGATAGGATTGCATCATCCTCAAGAGAGCCATAGACGTATGTCTTCGAGAATGAAGTCCTTGGTGGACATGATAGGATTGCATCATCCTCAAGAGAGCCGTAGACGTATGTATTCGAGAATGAAGTCCTTGGTGGACATGATATGATTGCATCATCCTCAAGAGAGTCGTAGACGTATATCTTTGAGAATGAAGTCCTTGGTGGACATGATAGGATTGCATCATCCTCAAGAGAGCCGTAGACAGATGTCTCCGAGAAAGAAGAGGGATTGTATCATCCTTGAACATATGTTCTAAAAGAGAGCTGTAGACATGATGTCTTCGAAAATGAAGTCCTGAATGAACAGGTAGGGGATTGTATCTTCCCCGGACTTAGGTCCCAGAATTGATCCGTAGACTGAGGTCTCCGAGAATTGAAGATAGGACTGCATCGTCCCTGGACCTCGGTTCAAAATGTACGTGACGGGATTGCATCGTCCCTAGACATGAGATTTGTCTTAAATGGATAAGGACTGATCATCCTGGAACTGGATCGGGATTGCATCGTCCCTAGACATGAGATTTGCCTTAAATGGATAAGGACTGATCATCCTGGAACTGGATTGGGATTGCATCGTCCCTAGACATGAGATTTGTCTTAAATTGATAAGGACTAATCATCCTGGAACTGGATCGGGATTGCATCGTCCCTAGACATGAGACTTGTATTAAAGTGATAAGGATTGATCATCCTGGAACTTGATCTGGATTGTATCATCCATGGACCTATGTCCTAAAGAGAGCGGGATTGATCATCCTGTAATATGATCGTGTGTGTTGCAGGATATGATAGATGTATTAGTGAGAATACATGCTTTTGATGATAGATGTATTAGTGAGAATACATGCTTTTGATGATAGATGTATTAGTGAGAATACATGCTTTTGATGATAGATGTATTAGTAAGAATACATGTTTTGATGATAGATGTATTGGTGTGGATACTAATACAGATGATCCAGATGCTGTAGATTGTGATGATCCTGATGTTGTAGATCGAGATGATCCAGATGCTATAGATCGAGATGATCCAGATGTTGTAGATCGTGATGATCCTGATGCTGTAGATCGAGATGATCCAGATGCTATAGATCGAGATGATCCAGATGCTGTAGATCGAGATGATCCAGATGTTGTAGATCGAGATGATCCAGATGTTGTAGATCGTGATGATCCAGATGCTATAGATCGAGATGATCCAGATGCTGTAGATCGAGATGATCCAGATGCTGTAGATCGAGATGATCCAGATGTTGTAGATCGTGATGATCCAGATGCTGTAGATCGAGATGATCCAGATGCTGTAGATCGAGATGATCCAGATGCTGTAGATCGAGATGATCGAGATGATTTCGATGCTGATAATCGTATGATAACGATGTTGATGATCGTGCGATGACGATGCTGATGATCGTGTGATGACGATGCTGATGATCGTGCGATGACGATGCTGATGATCGTGTGATGATGATGCTGACGATCGTGAGGATTCAGATATTGATGTTGTTGTAGTTGTTTGGGTGCTGCAGAAGATAAAGACTCAGTACTGAAGATGTTGATGTTCAAGTATTGAAGATGTTCCAGTAACTGATTGAGTTACTGATGATGTTGAGAAAGCTTCCAATGATTTATAGATGTATCATGTATGATGTTGATGACTCCTTGCTCGTGCAGATGCTGTTATAATATCCTTCTCGTTAAGGGGGAGTGTTGAGATATTGTAACTTCAAATAATATTATATTTGTACTTTATTATTCCGGAGATGTTTCATTCCTCCGTGAAGATCTTATTGTATATCCGGAGATGTTTATTCCTCCGTCGGAATGTGGTAACTTGGATTATTAGACTTCCCTAGTGGGGGTCGGCCCTATGTGTGTTATGTGGGTCAAAGGGTTATTAGACCACCCTAGAGGGGTCGGCCCAGTCAGTTGTGGTGGGGTATTTAACCCATTGGTTAAATACGAGCCTACATGTTTTGTGTAAAAGACAAGTCGGAGTAGTGTATAAATAGAGGAGGTGTATTCCTCATTTTACACACACACTCACTCACTTGAGAGTGGCACACTTGTGGAGGAGAGGTCTGCTATGGAGAAGGAGGAGCTTATGCTCAGGGTTTGCATCTTTGTATATTTTTGTTCATCTATATTGAGGAAGCTTTACTGGGTTTTCTACCCCATGAGGGTTTCCCAGGATAAATCTGTCTCTTGTGTTTATGCTGTGCTTGTTGTTTCTTCAGTGATCCTGTATATGCTATTAATGTGAAATGGAATATAATGCTGCTATTTTATGTCTTAGCATATTAAATCTTAACAGCAACACATGGGCTCTTTTTGCTTAGCAATTACTAGCTGCCGGATTGTTTCGAAAGTTCTGTGAGAAAGAAAGAGAAAAGAAAGAAAATAATTTCTTTTATCATCTTCAATATTGTAAATACAGTGGATATTAACATGTGGAAAACTACAATTAGAATAATTTCAAACATAATAGATCTCAACTCTCAAGTTTAATACTATTGATCCGATGTAGAGCCTGTAGATTCTAGAAGTATGAAATGGGCTTGAGAAGTATTTTAATGCAATAAGATTAAATTAGGGATTTGAGGATATATTTTAACATAGCAGAGAACTAGTCTAGAAAAGGTTCAAAAAATCCCATGAGATTCTGTGTTATGCACAAGGATATTTATGCATCAATTTGGCATCTAGCTAAGTTGTGACCTTAAACTAGATTATAATTATTATTAGTATTAGTATTCCCAAGTTGAGCTTGGTTGAGCTTGTGCAAAATGGTGGTTTTACCAGCAGCATCAAGTAAGGATTTGCATCTCCTTCTTTGCAAAAATCCACTGGAAAAGCTTGGTAAATGTGAGCCCCGTCTTTTAAGCTATACAAGCAAAATCTAGTAAATGTGAGAGAGAAAATACCACCCAAGGAAAGATGGATATTTCCGCTAAGTCCAAGAACTAGATGGATATTTAGGCTTCCTATTCTTTTCAAGGTGTTGTATTCATTTTAGAGAACATACTGATACGACTTAAGTGAACTTGACAGGATCCTCCTAATGAAGAATTTCACAAGTCAATAGATGATTGTAGAGACACATGTATTGGAGTAATGGTGATTGTTGGTTATAACAAGACCACAACATAAGCCATATGTCAGGAAATTGGTCTGTTCTAGGAAGGACAAAATCTCATTTGTAAAAGTTTTACTAGAAAAGAATTCATGGCACTACCTATACGTAAGCATGCTAAAATCTTGGCAAAACTCGGTGGCCAGGTTTTTTCTCAAGTAGAACCAAACCATAAGTAGGATATAGTCCAGATGCTCAAATAAGTTGGTGAAGTTTTGGAAATGATTAGAGATGGTGTCAATTGTGCACCTGCCTTGAATATTGCAGACATCAGAATTTCTGCATGGGAATTGCTAGAACAGAGGTATGCTAGTATTCTTTTTTAGAGGTTTTTACTTCTTTCTAGATTTTGTGATTCCCCTCACTGATCTCTTAGGTGTTTGCATTGCCACAAAATCTTAATTTTTATTTGGAAGATAGATTTTATAGTTTCTAACAAGGTTAGTCATTCTCACATGTGACCTAAAAGAAGAATGATAAATGCACATTGGATTCCTAGAAAATAAGGTTCTAAATTTTGATCTATATGAAAGAGGTACTTATTTTCATTTTGGCATCATATCCCATGTAACTTATCATGGTCATTTCCAACATAGTAAGGGAGGTGTTTCATCTTTAGTATTCATTGCAAATGATAGTGGGAAACTAAATACATTAAATACATAACAAGAGTTTTGGAAATCCTGGATGCACTAATGATTTCAATGTGGGATTCAAACCACAATGAAAAATATAGAAGCTATCAATAGCACAACATCAACATTCAAGTCTCTTAGGAAAATGTCGATCCTCATCATCATTTAATTTCAAATTTGATTTCTGTGTGCATGAATTATGTGTCCATTTCCTATGGCCTATGGGAATCTACTAATAATTAATTAGGATACATTCCCCATGGTGGGAATTTTAAGTGCGTCTCCTAGAGCATATGAGAATTTTATTTGCATTGGCGGGGATTTATATGCATTGGCGGGCATTTTAAGTATATTGGAGGCCATTGGCGAGCATTTAGGTGTATTAGTGGACATTGGCAGGCATTGGTGGGCATTTAAGTGCATTGGTGAGCATTTTAAGTGCAATGGTGGGCATTTAAGTGACCTTGGTGGGAATTTACATGACCTTGGAAGGAATTTAGGTGACCTTGGTGGGCATCTTATTTAGGTTGGTAGAAATTTTGCTTCTTCATTCTAGTCCTCTTCTTCATGCATGCTATCAATAGCACACCATCATTTTGCATCATCATTTTGAACAACTTCAAGTCTCTTAGGAAAATGTTGAACCCCATTAGTATTTGATTTCAAAGTTGATTTTTGTGTGCAGGCATTCTGTGTCCATTTCCTATGTCCCGCAACCATCTACTCATAAATTGGGATATATTCTCCATGGACTATAGACATTTTAAGTGTGCCTCCTAGAGCCTGCGGGCATTTAGATGCATTTGCGGTCATTTTAAGTAAAAGAATGGTTAAATCTTACTTGAATCATATGATATTACAAATGACATAGGTAGGGTATTTATACCACTTCACTGGGGTTAAGGTGCTATCCCTAAGGAAGAAACTAGCACGACGTTACCATAAAATACAATAGAATGTAATAATGGATGGAACAACCCACAAGTTTACAAATAAAGGGCCTCAACTACCCTCATAGTGGGTTGGCACATGGCCACAAGTGAATATTAGCCAAAATATCTCAACACAAGTATCTTTTAATCAATGAAGTGCAAATATTGTGATTCAGTTGACCCCATTAGTAGATGAACCCATAACATAAATCCTACCTCCCTGTTCCTTTTGATTTTGGTCACTATGTACTTTCTAATACGAAGGCCTTGAATATTAGAAGATATTAGCAGCTTTCAATTTCGATTAGATGTGGCCTTACGATCCAATTGCCATTATTTACAATGAGAATAGTGAATACCTATGTGTACCAAATCCAAAATTGGAAAATTAGGCAAATAAGGATAGTTGGGAAGAGAATCCAGTTCCCATGATCCAATATTTTACCGATAATCTACTAATACAGTGTACTACTGAAAACAATAGAAAATTTTATCCAATCTACCTAAATAAAAATTATCATTATGACCAATCAATGATTCTATTGATTACTTCAGCCACATCAACTAGCACGTGTGTATACTCTAATAGTAGCTAATTTCATCAGGATATTCTAGCAATCAATTAAGACAAATGTATTTAAAGTTATTAAAATATCGATATACATGGCTATCACTTAGCTATAATGACACAATGTCTAACATTTATATTCAATAGAAGTGTCATAAAAGTTAGAAATCACATACCTGAAAGGTGTATCGCTGGGATTTTTTTCCTAGTAATATTTTCAAACTATCTCCCATTTTTTGCCACAAAACATGCTAACTTGTTAGCAAGTTTCTTTACCTCTGGATCATTAGGTGGAGATGGTGTTGTAGGTCACTTACAATATTGATTAATACCTAGCAAATGAAACCAAGAAGATGAAAACATAACCTTAGAGAACAACAATATACAATTTATCAAGGTATCATTTACTACTCTTTGGAAAAAAATGTTAATGTCAAACTCGTTGAAGAATAGGGCAAGAATTCACCAAGACCGAAGTCCAAGATATTTTAAAAATTCTTCTGTTCATTTCTGGTTAAAATCTATTGGAATTTTATGAACTTCTATTTGACTACAAACAACCAAAAATAAGTGATTGAAATTAAGAGACCTTGAAACCCCTTTGCTTATGCATGTGCATGGTTAAGATGTGGGATTTCATGGAAACTAGGGTTCTCAAAATGATTGTCATGGCGTATACTAAGAAATTGAACAGAAAAGGAATGATAAGGAAGCATTATTTACCTTTGGGGGGGGGTTTCTTGAAAATCCTCAGAGGCATTTGATGCCTCCAGCTTCAATCTCTTTGAGTGCATGTCCAAGACCCTTTTTCCATCTTGAATTTCATTTTCATCGTCTTCATCACCACCCAGCTTTACAGGTGGAGCTGCAATTTTTTTATTTTTGTTTCAAACTAAAAGCAAATTTCCTATTTGCAGGAGCAGGTGGAGGCTTGGCAGCTGGTTTGAAACTAGTATACTTTTTAATAGATAATCTAGTCTTGGATCTGTTGACAGATTCTGAGCAAACACCCATCGTAAGGCCTTCTGTAGAAGCTTGTTCTTTTTGTTGGTGTTGTTGTATTTGCTTAAACCTTTCTAGGAAGGAACCATCATTTACAAACAAACTTGAATTAATTTCTCCCTCCATCACATTCGAATACACAATAATTGGATGAATGTAGATGGGCAAGTTTCCCCAAGTCCAATTACTTTCTCACAAAATATCTTGCATGTAGAAAATAATCCCTCCCAAGTGATCAAAGCATGTGTCATGTAATAACTGACTGCATTACTAAAGTAAAAGTCGGACAATATTACAAGGATTAGAGAAAAACAAAAAATCTCACATGGATGTAACCAAAAGAAAGTGCCTAACATAATCACAATAGTGGGTTCCCTGCCATATTTGTCAAAACAAATTTTTGTAAACTACATTTTGCTTATGTTACTAGAGACAAATAACAGGAAACACAACTAGAATCGGGAACAAAAGAAGAAACGGGGATAGTAGATTTTGGGTGATAAGAAACACTGTGCATTTGTGCAGGAATTAAACCTAGGCATCCACTATATTACTGACCGATGATGTCAGAGGTTTTTCGGGGCTTGAATCTAGGGAGCAAATGCAATATAAAAATTTACGATGAGTAAAGCCTCTTACCCGTGTTTTTTCCCTCTTTGTAAATTTCACTCCAGATTTGGAAAATTCAGGGTCTTTCAAAAGTTCTTTGGGTGACCAGTCATTATGGCAATTTGAATAGGTGTATCAAACCCACTAGGATCCATTTCTCTTTGTCTTCTTAGTGTCTAGTTGACACCAGTCTCACTCCATCACCAAGAGATCACATAGCTGCTAGTTCCCATATTTTTTCTTCCTTTATTTTCTTTCGATCCCTGTCAATTGATGGGAGTTATGATCACTAGTAGATATGGGAATCATCTACCATAATACTTTGCTCATATGTATATTTTCTAGTGTCCATTGAGGTAGAGTGATTGTCAGACCAAATGTAAAGATTTTCTACTTTGACGAAAATAAATGGGTTGTGTTTTTTTTTCCAATTTTTTATATTTTGTCATTTGATTTGGCCCATCAGTTATCGGTTGAAAGAAGAGTGAGAATAAAAGCTTCCAAAGTGATTGGTCACATGAATTGGGGTTTTCTAGTGGGAAACCGAGGTTTTTTTGGTGGGCAACCATCCTAAGCAACCTCCAATTTTGTAAATGCCTAAATTCTATCTATGGTCACATGGGGTTATGAAATTTCTAATGCTTATTATCTAAAATAAATTGAAATGGGGTATTAATTAGACCAAAATTCCAAAATATGTATATGTTACTATATTGAGATAGTTTGTAACATTATATAAATAACAATTTTTGAAAATATTGTATAATGCATGATATCGAAAATGATATGTCATTGAATTTAAAATAGCTTGCAGTATTATATAAATAATAATAAATAATAACATTTTTTAAAGATTTGCATAATGGATCTTCTAAAGTTGATATGAAGGAATGAAGGGAAACATGGAGTCACTAGTGCATGAAAGTAAACTAGACACTAGATACATCATCAATTTGTTGTCTCTCTAGGACGTCGTGATCACAACTAGCACTAAATTTATCTCTACATATATATTTAGACCCCCTTGTAAAAAATTGCAATATTTTCCATTACCGAACTATGACACGTGAGGGGGTCTTTAAATCCAACATCTACAATGTTACAATTTACTAAATTTTAACATTGTAGATGGATTTAGAGACCCCCTCCATTTGCAGTGGGGGGTCTCTGAATCTATCTGCAGTGTTAAAATTTAGTAAATCATGATAATTCATTGTCAAAATTGCAATTTTCCGTTGCCGAGTGACATAATTAACGTCACTCGGGTCTCTAAATCCATCTACAATGTTACAATTTACTAAATTTTAACACTGCAGATGGATTCATAGACTCCCTTTGACTAAATTAGTCGTTTATGTTAGTCATTTTTATTTTAGTCGCTTGTTATCTAGTCATATATTTTATCCTGTGACTAAATTAGTCATTTATCTTAGTCGTTTTTAGTTGGATCACTTAAAATTGCTCAATTTTAGTCATTTATCCCTTGAAAAAACTGTGGTGACTAACATTTTTAGTCGCTTAGTCACTTACCTCTCATTTTGTACTAGTGTTTAGAGAACCTTATTCCTTATTGAAAGCCATGCTATGCAAACTGTATGGTCTCCCAAATTGTTTGGTATTTAAAGTTGAATGGGTTCCTATATCCCATCATGTCCTAACAACTGGTGAGTCATTCCCTTGGGCGTCTATCTTGTCATTTGAACTCAAGACATCCATCCAAACATATCAGCAAGCCACACCGGCTCTAAGGAAGCCACATTTCTTCTTTTCAGCTTTTATAATGGATGTATTTTGCACAAAATTCCAATATCCGAACATGGGATGGAATTGGACTCCATCAGACCCTCCTGTCCATATTTATCATTCTGCATTATGGGAGAGCAATTATATACCTTTGATATATGACATTTGTGACCATTTCCTTGGAATTATTTATTTTAAAATATTTAGGGAACATGCTCTTGCTTTCTCAGTTGATGCCAGAACCTTCATTGCCACAATTGGTGACTGGTATGTGGGGGAATCCTTCTCATATGTCATATTTTAGGGAAGCAGCATTGTCCATATGCTACCCAAGATTGTTCCAGAAAAATTGGTCATTGAAGAAGTTTCCTATCAAACTATTACCAATGGTGTGTATAAAAGGCTCACCAGTCCTAAAAGGAGGGGATGGCCTAAGTTCTCCTTGAACCTTGGGCCATTGGCCATCCCAAATTCAACTTGGGCTACAATGTTGGGTGACAAAATTGGTTCTTTGAAATTGGGCTATGCTGCCAAAAGAAGACATGATCCTAAGGGATTTCTTGATGCTCATTTCAAGCAAAATCATATAAAGATGAGTTATACTCATGAAAAAGTTCCTGATGACTCCATTTGTCAAGGAGTAAACACCTTTTCTGAAGTCTTGACAAGGGCTAAGATGAACATAATCGTATCATGCAATATCAACAAGACCTCAAAACCAAGGTTTTGAGCTACAGGGGAATGGAGCTAAATCTCATTAAGAAAACAAGAAAAGACAGAGAAGAAAAGGAAGCACAGAAAACATCTGCTCCATTAATGTTGACCTATAGTGTGTTAGGATATTTAGACACTTAGGAGTTAGTTAAGATCAACTTGTGTAATATATCCGTTAGGGATAGTGTGTTTCTTTAGTATGCATTAGTATGCATTTGTAAGTACTTAATCCGACGGTCATGATATGTTCCCGACATAGAGTGATCTAATGGCTCAACTTCTCTTAGATCAAACCTAACCTTGATCCGTGGCTTAACACCCGATTGGTCCATGATCTCTATTTAAAGAGCATGAAGGGTCATTGTTTAGTTGATCGATTATGAGAAGCTCATTTGTAACTTTCTTTCTTTGCATAATAAATTGTCCCGTAGAAGCTATTTGGCCGGGGCCGTGGAGTGTTTCCCTCAAGAGGGTTTAAACCACGTCAAAACATCAGTGTGTTGATCTGTGATCTGTTTGTGTGAAGTGGTTTCTCTTGGTGTTCGGTCCTTTGGTAGTACCCTGTGTACCCGAACATGGTATCAGAGCTTTTATGAAGTGCCGCTTCTGGTTATGATCTAGATCTTGAACTGTTGTTGCCGAAACTTGAAAGGGTTTCTAGTTCTGTTATTTTTATGCATTTCTAGGCTATGGGAGGTGTTCCATTGCGTCTAGAGCGTCGTTTCCATTGGGAAATAGTTTTTGTTTGATCGAAAACGGTTCCCGGTTGCTCTAGAAACGTGTATTTCATCAGATCTGAAGGTATAATGTTACAGTGACGCATTTTTTTTATTTTCCTTTTTTGAAAGAAAAAAATCTCATATTTTATCATTTTTTTACTATTAGATTTTTTTGGTTCGGATTGTTGCGTTCCCATCTGCGTATGCTCTTTGCCGTGCACCTTGAGCGATCTCGGCAAATCAGAAACAAAAAGGGAAAGGGTTTTTCTCGGCTGCGTATGCTCTTTGCCGTGCACCTTGCGCTATCTCGGCAAATCAGAAACAGAGAGAAAATGTAGACTTCCCAGGCAAGCTAACAAGATCTAACTCCACAAGTGTGGAAAAGTTTTTTTTTTGTTTCGATTTGTGGTTTGTTTTGCAGGAAAAAGGGCAAGCACGCAAACCGAGCAAGAAGAGTAAAAAAAAAAAAAAAAAAAAACCCCTTCCTCATTCCCATATTTTACATACATCTTAATCTAGCTCACTTGGTTCAAAGTTGCTTTATTCCTTAATAGGTCTTGAGTTCAAGTCTTAGGAAATTACTTTTAAAAGAAAAAGTGCATGCAATTTCTATTTTCAAGTTATTTTATTGTAAAAGTACATCTCACTTAAATAATAAAAAATAAAATTACAAGTGAGTCACTTAAGTTTTTTTTATTGTTGCACTATTTAAAAGTAATATCATTGTAAAAGTGAAATCACTTATTTTACAAAAGTGGTTCACTTAAAGCAACTTTCTTGTAAAGTGATTGTCAAAAGGTTCATCTTGGGAAGAGGGGGGTTCTTTTTTTTGCTGGACATTCTAGTTGCCACGTCACTATTGGGGACATCTTCAACAGTTTCTTTGTTCAAGCATAACTTCATCATACAGAGTCAGTTTTCAGTGCCGTGTTTTTTGAAACCGCATATTTTTTTGAGCTCTTCACATCCAGACTATTGGTTTCTGTTTTTACAGCCATTAATTTATAAATATGGCCGCCCCTTATGATATTCTACTTAACAGTTCCAACTATTTCTCATGGAAATATCGTATGGAGGATGTTCTACGAAGTAGGGGACTTTTCAGAATTACCTCAGGGAAAGAAAAAGAACCCATTGATGATGATAAGAAAATAAAATGGGCAAATAGATGTGATGAAGCTCGTGGATTGATTGGGATGTCAATCTCTACTGATTTGTGATTCCACATATCTGGAATTGATGAACCTAATGCTGCTTGGGACAAGTTGGAATCTATGTTTGGTAAACACAATGAAATTCGAGGTCACCAACTCAAAAATGAGTTGATTTCTTTAAATCCAAGTGACTTTTCATGCATTCAAGATTATTTATCTAAGTACAAAACTCTTAAACTCTTATGTGCAGAATGTAAGATTGAGAGGGAAGACAAACAATGCATTTATCATATTCTTTCCAAACTTGGACCTACATATTCTGTTTTTGTATCTACATTTTACTCCATGCAAGCATCCTTGAATGCAGCTAGCTATCAAGAGCCTAGTCTTGAATCCTTTTGTGATTCCTTGATTAGAGAACAAGATAAACTAATTCATCTTGGAATAATCAACAATGCAGATACATCTTGGAAAGCCTTATTGTCCCAACAGAAAAAAAAAGTCCAAGCCTCCCAAGAAACAAAATTTTCGCAATAATAAGTCAAACAAGGGTCCAAAACCCTCTCATTCAGCTCCTTCTTTAAAAAATGACAAAGGATCCAAGCCAAAAGGCAAGAAGACTGAGCGTCATTGGAACTATTGCGGGAAAGATAATCATGATGAATCTAAGTGTTTCAAGAAGATGGCAACCTTGGAAGCAGTAATGAAGAAGCACCACATCAGCCTAGATTCGCCTTCAGAATCGGCCTCTCAAGGACATGCACTTTGTGCTTCTGGTTATTCTTATAATGCATCTTCTTCTTCTACTTCAAATGAATGGCTCATTGATTCTGGAGCATCTTATCATATGGATAAGGATCAAGCCATCTTTTCTACTATGCATGAATGTAACACCAAACAAATATTTGTTGGTGATGATAGATCTCTAAGTGTTGTAGGAGCTGGAACAGTTCCAGTAGATAATGGTCATTTTAGTGATGTACTATGTGTTCCAAGAATTTCTTGCAATTTGTTATCAGTCTATCAGATCACTCATTCTGGTGAAGGTAAAACTGTGACCTTTACACCTCACCAAGTTGTAATCAAGGATTTTAAAGATCGTCAACAAGTCCTAGCTACTGAAATTGTTGATGATATTACTAGGTTGTACAAGTTTAACAACTTTGGGTCATCACCTTTCCCTTCAGTTTTTGTTGCTCATAGTGATAACTTGAGCAAACTTTGGCATGAGCAATTTGGTCACTTAAATTATCGCTCATTGCAACAACTATGTAAAGAAAATATGGTGATAGGTCTTCTGATGGTATCTTGCAGAGATGGTGTTTGTTCCGGTTGTGTACTCGGAAAACATCATCGAGACAGTTTTGACAAATGTGCCTCTTGGCATGCCTCGGTTCCCTTGGAGCTTGTGCATAGTGACTTGTGTGGTTCTCTTCCATCTGCTTCCTTTTCTGGATTCAAATATTTCTTAACTTTCATTGATGATTACACCAGACGCACTTGGGTTTATTTCCTGAAACTTAAGAGTGAAGTATTTCACATGTTCTTGGCCTACAAGGCCCTTGTTGAAAAACAATCTGGTCATCAAATTATTAAGTTAAGATCTGACAATGGAGGAGAATATGTTAACAAACAGTTCACTACTTTCTGCACTGAACAAGGCATCCAACAACAACACACTATTCCATATACACCACAACAAAATGGTGTAGCTGAGCGGAAGAACCGCACTTTAAAAGAAATGGCTAATTGTATGATCTAATCTAAGGGACTAAGTCTTCAATTTTGGGCTGAAGCCATAAATTGTGCAAATTACATAGTTAATCACACCCCCACAAAAGCATTACAAGGTATAACACCGGAAGAAGTATGGAGTAAAACTAAACTTGATGTAAGTCACTTTCATGTGTTTGGTAGTGAAGCATGGGCTCACATTCCGGATGAAAAATGAAAACCATTGCAGTCTAAAAGTGAAAAGTGCATATTTGTTGGATATTCTGAAGATGTAAAATGTTATAGACTTCTTCAACCACATTCTCATGATATAATCATTAGAAGAGATGTTAAATTTGATGAAAATCTCTTGGACTGCGAGCCTAACTTGGCGATTGTGCCATCTTTGGCCTGCGAGCCTGATTCGGCGTTTGTTCCTTCTTCTTCTTCTTCCAACTTCCTTGATAGGTTTCCAACTACAGTTTCTGATAATGACAATGAGGATGAAAATCCACCTCCGCCTGCTCATGTTCCTCCAGTTGAATCAGCACAAGTGCTTCCTCAATGGGTCCTTTCAACATGTGAAGCAGCTGGTCATCTTGCCGGTGATCCTAGAGATCAACATCGAACACGTTCTCAGTTTCAGTGAGCCTCTTCTCTTTTGGCTCAAGTTTCCGAGCATCGTGATCCAGAAACTTTTGCAGAAGCTTCAAGGAATCCAGATTGGGATGCAGCCATGGATGAAGAATATCGTTCCTTAATGGCGAATGATACTTGGGATCTTGTACCTCTTCCAAAAGGAAGAAAACTTGTTAGATGTAAATGGGTCTACAAAACTAAGTATGCATCAGATGGAAGTGTTGAAAGACTTAAGGCAAGGTTAGTTGCCAAAGGTTTTTCCCAAGTTGAAGGGATTGACTACAATGAAACCTTTGCTCCCGTCGCAAAAATGAACTCCATCCGCCTTGTTCTTTCCCTTGCAGCCTTAAATAACTAGGAAGTCCATCAAATGGATGTCAAGTCTGCCTTCTTACATGGTGATTTACAAGAGGAAATTTACATGGAACAACCTCCTATCTATGTTCATAATAACTCTAGCCTTGTTTGCCGCCTTAAGAAATCCTTATATGGCCTTAAGCAAACTCATAGAGCTTGGTATGACAAAATGGATAACTTTCTCCTTGACACTAGTTTTTCTAGATGCCATTCTGACCCCAATGTCTATACCAAGAAATTACGAAACCATCTCATCATACTTGTTCTATATGTTGATGACCTTATTCTTACTGGTAGTGACCCTCAGCTTATAACCCATTTGAAATCCAGTCTTAAACAAAATTTTGAAATGTCAGACTTAAGACATTTGCATTATTTTCTTGGTCTCCAAGTCCTGCAAACCAAAGAAGGAATCTTTCTTTCTCAGTCTAAGTATGCTTGTGACCCTCTTCCTCACTTTCACATGGAAGATTGTACACCAGCCCCTTCTCCCTTCCAGTCTGGAGTCAAACGTTTTGCCACTTGTACTTCACCTGAAGTCGATGCCACCTTGTATCGTCAGCTTGTTGGTAGTCTCTTATAATTGACTCATTCCCGTCCTGAACTTTCCTTTGCCGTTGGTCATGTTGCCCGTTATATGCAGACACCTCATGAAAGTCACTGGAAAGCAGCTAAAAGAATACTTCGATATATTCGAGGTACAGTTCAGTTTGGGATTCATTACAGTACAGGGGGGAAACCTTTGTTGGTTGGTTTCACTGATTCAGATTGGGCCGGCGATCCTGATGATCGAAAGTCTACTGCAGGTTATGTTTTCAGTCTGGGATCTGGACCTATTACTTGGGGTTGTAAGAAACAACAAGCTCTTGCTCTTTCTTCAGCAGAGGCAGAATATCAAGCAACAGTTAATGCTAGTCAGGAAGCTTTATGGCTTCGACAGATCATTTCAGAGTTTGGATTCGAGCAGCAATAGCCTACTCCACTTTGGTGCGACAATCAAAGTGCCATCAAGCTTGCCAAAGATCTAGTTCTACATCAACGCAGCAAACACATTGAGCTACATATGCACTTCATCAGAAATCTTGTTCATGATCGTGTTCTTGAAGTGCTCTTTTTCCCTACAGATGATCAAGTTGCAGACATCTTCACCAAGTCTCTTACAAAAGCGAAGTTTTCTAAACTTCAATCTATGTTAGGAGTTCAGGAACTTGTCATTAAGGGGGGATAGGCTCTAATGCCTCTTTTCTTCTCCTAATAGTGTCACTTTTGTAAATCCTTCAATCCTATCCCAAGTTGTTCTTAAGGGGGGATGTTAGGATATTTAGACACTTAGGAGTTAGTTAAGATCAACTTGTGTAATATATCCGTTAGGGATAGTGTGTTTCTTTAGTATGCATTAGTATGCATTTGTAAATACTTAATCCGACAGTCACGATATGTTCCCTACATAGAGTGATCCGACGGCTCAACTTCTCTTAGATCAAACCTAACCTTGATCCGTGGCTTAATACCCGATTGGTCCATGATCTCTATTTAAAGAGCATGGAGGGCATTGTTTAGTTGATCGAATATGAGAAGCTCATTTGTAACTTTCTTTCTTTGCATAATAAATTGTCCCGTAGAAGCTATTTGGCTGGGGCCGTGGAGTGTTTCCCTCAAGAGGGTTTAAACCATGTCAAAACATCGGTGTGTTGATCTGTGATCTGTTTGTGTGAAGTGGTTGCTCTTGGTGTTCGGTCCTTTGGTAGTACCCTGTGTACCCAAACATAGTGATGGGGACAAAGGTAAAGGCCTCATTGAAGACCCTCTAGAGGTAAAGACTGTTGAACAATTCAAATTATTAATGCAAGCATCTTAGCAATCAAAGTAGAAGTTAGCTCAGATGACTTCGGTGTTGGACACCCAAGTAGTTGCGGCTGTTGAACCTACTGCTGATATTCAGGTGACTCCTACAGTTAGCCAGATTAGTGATGATCAAGTGATGGTTGTGACTAAACCAGCTAAAAGGCAGAAAACTCACACTTTTGCATCTCAAATACTTACCTTAGATATTATTGAGATTGATGTTGAAGATGAGGTACACCCTTTTGTGCCTATGATTGAAGAAGTAACTGAAACTTCACAAATAGTTACAGATTTATTGAATTCTATTGAAACGGATGACTCTGTCCCAGACCAACAGATCCTTGAAATCACTTCTAATTCCCATACCACAAACTCAACACTTCTACTTTCATCTATTCAAATTCTTTCAACCTTATCATCCGGGGTAACAATACCATCTACCATATCCCAGTTATTTCATACAGTGACTTCCATCACTACCCCATTTCCATCCAGCTCAGTTCCACTTCCCACTTTTCCATCTATTTTTGCATAAATCTAGTCTTCGACTGTCCCTCTGCAAAGATATCCATCCATTTTATCACCACCAACTACTGATGAGCAGACTCCAGTTGCTCCTTCTTTATTACCAGCTAATGACATCCATATTCCACTTTCTGAATCTTTCACTTCAATTCCTTCCCCAACCTCTGTACAACCAGTCATTCAAAATATCCTTTCCTCCCCAACTACTTCCCAAGTCATTATGTCTATACCCAGTTCCACTATTACTTAGACATCCCCATTGGTTTCAACAGTGAATGTGACTTCATCATTTACTGAATTGGTAGCAGAGTTTGAAGAAGGCATTGTAGTCCCTATTGGGGATTATTTCTACAGTAAAGCATCTAAGGAAGTGGTAAGAAAAGGTAAGCAGAGGAGCAAAGATCAAGGTGGATTGGAAGCACCCACTCCTAATCAAATAATCCAGGCTAAGCAATCTGATGATATCCATTCAGAAGAATTGGATGCGACTGCAACCATGGGAGCGTTTGCAGGTGCAAAATTTGATTTAGTTAAAACACTGAATAGGGAGATTGATTTCAGAAAAGAAGCATTGAAGAAGCTTGAGGAGCAATTGGCCAAAACCAATGAGGAGCATGAGGATTATGTTAGCGATCTCAGGAATATATTTGAAGATAGGTTTGAATATTTGTAGCTAAATAATACCTCTCTCCGGGATCAATTACATGATGCATAAGTTGTGAATGCTATGAATACACAAAGGATAGCTATGCTTGAAAAACAATGTGAGGATGCAACTGCAAGTGCATCCTCCTCTGCCTTCTCTAGATTTTCCCATCTGGAGTTTAAAGACTTGGCCATTTAGGTCAATGAGTAACAGTATAAACTGCTAACTGAATTGTTTAGCACACTAGATGATATTAGGGAGACTCACATTGCTTTTGGCAAGATGTTTGTTATTCTTGATGGGCAGGTAGCTAAAAGACAACAAGCCTCTAAGGCCAATGAAGATATTGTGGAATGGCAGAGGTATATTAAGGACAAACCAGAGGACATTCCTATTCTTAGTAGTTTCCAGCTCAAGAAAATCAGGATTGTGTTTGTTAACACCCAAAAAGTGCTCACTAGCTCATTTCCCTATTCACATGACCCATTTGTCCACTTTTCCTACCATTTTAGCCTCTAAAACCTTCAAAAGGTCACCAAAAAGACCAAAATCCATCTTTTTCTCCTCAAAATATTTAATTTTCCTCAAAAAATACAAAAAACCCTCAAAAGGGGTCCAAAATTCCCAAAAATCAATTAAAAGGGAATAAAATTCAAAAATATATTCAAAAAAAGGAAACAGAGGGAAAAAGAGGAAAAGAAAACCTAATCCATTCTTCAACAATACCATTGGTTTCCCTAAACCATGGTTGTTTTCTCCATCACCAAAAATCTATAAAAAGGTGATATGGGCTCTTCACTATTCATCCACACTCATCCTATCCTTATGATGCCAATTTCTTCCCTGAGATCTTGAGCCATCATTTGAGCTTAGATCCATCTTTGGAATCCCTTTTTGGCCAATCCTCCCACTTGCATTTGGAGAAGAGAAATATCATTGGAGCATTGGAGGACCTCACCATTGCAGCTGCTCAAGCTCAAACATCCTCACCCTTTGAGGTAATATGTTATTTGTAAAGCTATTTTTTCATAAATAAAAATTTGTTTTACATGGATCATTCAAGTTTTTACTATTTACTGTAGATTTACGTTCTTGCACATGCTAGTTTAATATTTAATTTTTTCATTACTTTTGATTATTTTAATCGAGACTGCTACTACGAAGTTAGTAGGTTCTCATTAGCACATGCTTGGGTGAAAAACCAAACAACAGTTTTTGGCGACTCCACTTTACTTTGAACCTTTGAATCTTTGTTTAGATCTAGAATTCTTCTTATTGTTTTTGTTATTTAGCTTTATTTCTGTAGATCTGGCCTACCACTAATCTCACAGATCGCTGCCCTAGCCCTTGGCCGTTTCTGTAGCCTCTACAGTCCAAAATTTTGATTTTCGGTATTTGTTTTCGGTGAATTTTTCCGTCCCGAAAATCGCAAGTGTCTACACCCACAGTCGTGATCTAGATCACGGCTTTTTAGCTGAAAACCGCAATTTAAAAACTCTATGTTTTTAACCGAAATCATGAGTTTTTCCCCATTATCCACGATCCAGATCACAGGTTTTAGACCCACATCCGTGATTTCATATCGCGACTTACAACCCCCCAGCCGCGACGCAGATCGCAAGTTTTCCCAGATCATCGCAATCTATATCGCGATTTTTTCCTCAAACAGCCGCATTTGGACCCCAGCCTTGCGATTTGCCGTCTGATTTTTCGTCACCCATTTCAGCCCATATTTTCCAGCCTTTTCACCTGCACTTTGACAGCCTACTGTTCTACTTGCAGCCTTAGATATTCATTTACTTTTTCTGTTATTTTCTTTACTACATCATTTTGAAAAAAAATAAAAATAAAAAATTCAGTTTATTGAAAGAAAAAATTGTTAAGCATTTACAGTTAAAAGTTTCATATTTGCAAGTTGAAATCAGCATTTTAATTTGATAAATATTCGCCCAAGCGAGCCATTTTATTTTTTGGTACATAACCACACTTACACACACTCTGTCACCATTAATCAAAGTGAGCCATAAAATTTTTACTTAACTCAACCAATTTTCTAACCCCACTTGGGGAACAACAAAAGAACATTGTAGTTAGGTGAGACTGAGGGGATAGGTATCCAAATAACACCCCTCATTCACTTTCATTTGAGACATAGCATTTCACAATTAGGGTACCAAAATCCCTTAGTACTTATTGGCACGGTTATACACCAACTTGTCGGAAAGGCCTCTCCCTTAGGAGGGTCGAAGTAGCAAGACTGGTTCTGGAGGCCTCAGTGGACTACCGCAATCCATTCAGTCACCGAAGGATACCTACTCGTTGTTCTCGTTGTACTACCCATATGGGAGTATAGTGGCGATAGAATAGGAGCTACAGATTCACCTTTCCGGACGTGTCATGAATGGGGTATCTTAGTGGCCTTCTTTCTAGGATTGTCTACTCGATGTCCCTCCCAGTAGGGGGATATCATTAGCCTTTGGTTCTACGTTTCATATTGTCTGACTTGGATTTCATCACCTTGCATAGGATACGTCTTATTGAATCATAATACCTTTTTAGTTAGGTGTTTGCATACTCTATTACCTGCCCTTGGTTAGTGAGTACACCATTTTTATTTTTAGGAGCCATTTGCTTGTTGGTATTTTGACCACCTTTTTTTATTACTCCACTTACTGTAGCACAGCTATTACCGTAAGTGTTTTGAGTTAGTTTGTTGGCCCGAGTGCCATTGTTTTTGCGCTCCCCTCCTACACACACGGTTGCATTATAGTTTTTGATCTTTTCACTCACCACTACCCCTTTTTTTTACGAGTCGACTGTCACAATTGAGTCCCCAAGACGTTCTCGGCGCTTCCGGGGTGAACCCCTACAGTATGGTTCACTTGACACCACTTGTCACAGACGTAGAGAATTGTCACTTGACTCAACATGTCATCGGCATAGAGCCTCGTCATCTGATTCTGATGCCCCTCATTTCACATCTGACTCTAAGGTAGAATCCGAAAACCCTACATACACGACACCAATTAGCCCCATGGCTAGTATGACTTCCAACCCCTTCTTTATAGGGACTATTGGTGGAACATCAACCACCCCCGCCACCACAATGGACACCACAGTAGCCACAACTACAACAACTACTCTGGGTATGCCCTCAGAATCCAAATATGAACTATCATGTAATGGGAATTCGTTCTCTTGAAACTCATCATCACTCTCAAACTCTGAATCTGAAAGCTCATGTGAGTAAGCAAGTGAGCCTACCTCTTCATCACTTTTAAACTCTGAATCTGATGAAGTGGGAGCATATTGAACCTGCTTCCGAAGCTTCATGTAAATCTCTGATATCTCCTTCGAGCCATCACAGGTGAGATCTTTATCAAAAGAAATAGAATCGAATGATGGATCTTCAACAAGATCCCCTTTGGATGTAATGGTGGATGTTGAACCAATAAGTGCCAGATCTTTAGGTTCTTGTCGATCTGGATCTAGCATTCACACTTCTTCAAGATTCCTCTTTTTCTCAATCTTCTTAGAACAATCTTTGCAAGTGCCATGAGCAATATTGCTATTGGGAAGACCTTCAACCACATCTTTATCTAGCTTGTGATTGAGATGAGACAGTCTACTCTCTTCATGAATATGAGAGCAGATATAAGACTCCTTTGAGAGAGGTGTGTAGTAGGAGAACTCATATATTTTTGTCTCATGATTTGCAACACCTTTTGAGATGATTTCCCCTGAAACCATGTCTTGTACTTTGACTTCATTTGGAGAAAAGATCACTCTTTTGGGCTCTCCAACATGGGTAATTTGGTACACTTAAAGTTAATTTTCCGCAAGAGAAGGAACATAAAGCACACTAGAAAAGTAACCTGAGTCAAGATTGATTCTTCCACTCCTTTGAGAGGAGACTTCTGAATCATTGCCCAATTTGATTGAAGGGCCAACATAGATTTTGAAACTGGAGAAGAGATCTTTGGATGAAGACATGTGTCTTGATGCTCCTGAATCTATGATGAAAGTAGAATCTATTGATGCACTTTCCATGAGGGCATGACATCTTTCCTTTTCTTCAAATTTGGAAATCTCAGTATCATGATCTTTCTTCCTTATACATGCAGGTATAGGAAGATTGTTCTTCTTAAGTAACTAAGCCATCATATCTATAGCTTTCTTCATACAATCACTCTCGGGATGGATACCTTTAAGACAATAGGTGCACTTGGGTCTTTTTTCTGAGAATGCTTGGTCTTCCTAGAGTTTGAAGCCTCATCTGACTGATATGGAGTATCTGTATGCTTTGTACCATTCGATCTCTTGTCAGAAATCTTTTGCTTGCCTTTACCATTCGCTCTCTCTGCAACTGTAAGAGTTGAATCCAATTTGGGTTTGATCATTCCCATAGAGATCAACTTTTCTTCCTCTTGAGTAAGAGATTGGATGAAATCATCAAGTGAGGGAAACTTCCATTTTGGAATGGAAAACCTAGTTGACTGGAAAGTAGAGACAAAAAACTGATAAGTCTGCCCAAAACTTTGAGAGAATGGCAAGTATAAGCTGATTTTCTTCTTTCACTATCTCATATCTTTTCAACTGTGATATCAAGCTTTTGAACTTGGTGAGGAAGGCATTCATAGATTCGAAACTGTCTCGACTCAAACATATGAGCTCATTCTCCAATTTGTGTCCTTTCATATCATCTTTCTATCCAAAAAGGGATTCGAGCTTGTCCCAAACCTCTTTAGGAGATGTAAGGTCGATGACATGGAAGTGAAGATCATCAGAAATTGAGAGAAGGAGGAGACCAACTACTTCATCAAGCTTGTCCAAGTACTTGGACTTTTCAACTGCACTAAGAGGTTCTACCATCATTCCGTTGAGTATTCGGGTGAAGCTCTTGGATCTCATGAAGAGAGCCATCTTGGATTTCCACTCAACATAGTTGGAAGATGTAAGCTTTAGATCCATCTGAAACAGAGAAAGTCGAATAGTTGAAGAATATTCCGAATGGGTGAATAAACTTGCAAAACAAGAGAATTTTTGTTGATGGAGAATGATACACTTCGAATGAACACTATCTTAAGGACACTTGGCACATAGACCAAGTCCTTCACACTTGGCTAGACCTCACTGGATTTCTCCAATGAATTCAAGTAATAGCACCAAGATTTGTAGTGAAAAATTAGAGGCTTCTGGTGCACAAGTGAAAAGATAGATGCTCAAAGAAATGTTGCAACTGCTACTACTGCAACTACTGTAATGGATGCATTTCGAATAGCTGCTTACTGCTCTGATACCATGTGATAATCTGCAGGGATCTAGTAACTGTAACAAACTCACAATCTAACTCTCAAGATTATTTGCAAAGAAGCAGAAGCATGCATTCAATAATCACTCACAAACACAGAATAATGGACAATGTCAATATCATACAATGAATAATGAATGTAGAGAATGTGTTACAATAGTCCATGATGAATAATCATATAGGATTCAAATTGGCCAAGTAGGGCATTTGAATTCTGAGCTCAAATTCTAGCATGAATAACTACGGAGACATCAACTAGTCAGAAGTATCAGTCATGAGTGGTAAGAGTCAGTCAAGTGTGTTTAACTGAGTCTAACAGAACTAACTATCCATAAATCAAGGAATGGAGACTCCAAGTGGATTGCATGAGGTTATCTAACTCAAATTCTAGCTTGGATAACAATGGAGACATCATCCAGTCAATAGTATCAATCATAAATGGTAATAGTCAGTCAAATGTGTCTAACTGAGTCTAATAGAACCATTTAGGCATAAATCAGGGAATGGAGACTCCAAGGAGGGCGCATGAAGCTGTCAAATAGTCAAGTGGAACTCCAGAACTAGCTAACTAGAAGCTACAAGCAATCAGTATGAGCAATCAATGGAAGAACTACTCAATCAATGCACTAACTGAATGATAACTCCCGATAGGTGAGATAAGTCACCCTAACTGAGTGATAACTGATGGTAGGTGAGTAAGAGCGCTCTAACTGACAGTGGTAGGTGAGAAAGGTGCACTAGCTAAGAAGATCAGTCAAGGAGGGTGCATTAGGTAGGTAGGAGGTCAAATGAGGGCTAAAGACAGGCTCTGGAGAGCTAGAAGCAAGCTCTAGGTGCTGGGGAGACAACCATGATGATGATTGGATGCATGGAATTGCATGCAAAGGCATGCAACATGCAGTTTTGCATGCAAGTATGCAAAATAAAAAAATGATGGTGTGAATATTCCAACACCCAAGGGGCTGAAAAAATCATTAGATGCCAATATGACTTGTGGGTACCCACCATACGTTGAATCATGGTTTTCAAGACCTTGTTAATGGCCTCTAAGTGTCCATTTGATTGAGGATAGTAGGGGGTTGAGTTTTCATGCCGAAAACCCAACTTGGCGCTTAGTTCATCCACCATCTTGTTCTTGAAATGTGATCAGTGATGATGGCTTCAGGGAATCCTAATCTAGCAGTGATGTGGTTGAACATAAAGAATGTGGCAGTTTCTCCGTATTCCTTGTATGTAGGCATAGCGTCATCCCATTTGGTAAAGTAATCAACTGTGACAATAACATAACCATTCCCCCCGGACAAGGTAGGCTTACAGTGCATGAATTCGATGCCCCATTTTGAAAAGGGGTCGACGACGATAACTGGATGTAGTGGGGTTGGATGTGAGCGCTTTTTATAATGAAAAATATGGCAAGGAGGACACTTCTTAACCAATTCCATGCAATCCTTGAATATGGATGGCCAGAAGTATCCAACGCGTAGATTTTTTTGGGATGTAGCCATCTCATAAAGACGACCACCACATGTCCCCGAGTGGCAATCATTTAGGACATGTCCGGCTTCCTCGTGCGTTAAACAATGTCGAAGAATCAAATCAATACCACAATGGTATAGTGTATCACCAATATTTAGGTAATATTTCGCGTGGTGACGGATATGATGACATTCATCATGGGATAAGTGAGGACCGAAGTGTTGGGTTTGGAGATACAGTGTGATGTCTCCATACCATGGGTAAGAAGTACTAATCAGAAATAAGGACTCATCGGGGAGAGACTCAATGGGCTCAGATTCTTGATTAGTATGGGGAAGATCACAAATGAGCTCTGCAAATACCAATGAATTTTTGGATTTGGCCTTCTCAAACCGAAGATTGAATTCTTGAAGAATCACGATCCACTGCAAATACTTTCCCCCGAGTACCTTACGTGTGAGAACATGGTACATCGGGTTAGAGTCGGCAATAATGGTAGTAGTCCGGAGTAGGATAGAGTGATGGAACTTCTGAACAACAATGACTACTACTAGAGCTAACTTCTCTACATGTGAATACCGGGTTTCAAAGTCAATGATACCCTTACTAGGGTCGTATATCACATGTTCCTGCGCATTGCTATCTTCCTGTACTAAAACCATAGCGATAGTCAAAGTAGAGGTGACAAGATAAAGGATGTAAACCTTGGTGTAATCTGATGGTTGTAACATGGGCGCGTGATTAATTGCATGTTTGAGGTTTTCAAATGCATGTTGGGCATAGTCATCCCAAATGAATGGGACATGATTCTTTAACAATCGCATGTATCTCTGTGTTTTATCTCTGAAAATACACACGAAATGACGCAGGTAGTTTTCCTTCCCCTGCAAACTTTTGAGTTTCATAATATTTGTGGGTGGTGGTAGGGAAACAATGACCTCCATCTTGAGGGGATCGATGCAGATCCCATATTTGGAAATGATGAAGCCTAGAAGGCATCCAGACTCTACACGGAATATGCACTTATGAGTATTTAAACGGATATTATACTGTTGACATCTGAGTAGCACAGTCGTTAGATGATCGATGTGGAAGTCACGACGATATGAATGGTCAGGAAAATCGTCAACATATGGTTCCACAAAATCCTTTACATCATGGAAGGCATATGACATGGCCTGTTGGAATGTGGCACCAACATTTTTAAGGCCAAATGGGAGTTTGATATATGCGAACGTACCCCATGGGAAGATGAAAGAAGTTTTATGGTGATCTACTGGGTGGATCTCGATTTGATTATAGCCAGAGAATCCATCCATGAATGAAAAGATGATGCTTCTGGCACAATTGTAGATGATTTGGTCGATAAAATGGGTAGGGTAATTGTCCTTTGGACAAGCCTTAATCAGATCCCTGTAATGAACACAAACTCTGATGGTTCCTTGTTTCTTCGTAACGAGGACGACATTAGAGACCCAATTTGTTAAGGGAATAGGATAAATGAACCCAAATTTCAACAATTTTTCAATCTCTGCTTTAATAGTTGTAGTCTTCCTAGGGTGCATTGGACAGGTTTTGCGTCGGGTTATCTTTGAATCTCATGCATGACAATAGCAGAATCAATCCCAGGAATTTACTCGTAGCTCCATGAAAATTCATCGCAGAACTATTTAAACAAGGCCGTAAAAGTCTTGATTTCACTAGGAGAACAATTTTGGCCTATGTGAATGTGTTCTATTGGCACAGGTCCAGTGTTCTAGCTCACCTTCTTGGAAATTATTCTTCTGAAAATTCAATTATTCCAACCATTCGTGTAGAAGTATAGGAAAATCGCAGACGAATACTTCGTGAATATTAGAGTAGATGTACTTCTGTAACCAATCGATCGTCGACCATCCATGGTTATGATTTTCTTCCTTAGCAAATTATTCCATCTTCTTGTGGAACCATTCCATGATCTCCAGCTTTGTCGGACGCCACAGCATGTCCTCTCTCCTTTTTCACTAGGGTCCCGGCAATGGAACCATTTGTTGGCATAGCTCTGTCAACAGGGGTTCACTTCACACTGTTGTCAACAAACATCGACACAAACTCCCTTCAACATTGACCCAGAAAGGTTTCACCCTTTCTAGCAAAACTCACAGAGCGAGTGAAGTCTTGCCCGAGATGTCTAAGGGGGATACAGGAACCAAGTTTCTGCAATTGTGACAATACATGGATTATTTCACACTCATTCGCATCAGAACATCACATTATCAACCTATTAACCATTACCCTCATTCACATCAACACATTATCATCTCATAGTTACGGAATTAAACAAATTATCAAAATATGCTTAAATAATCTACGGTACATAACATAACTACGATTTCATTGAAACATCAAACACTGCGATACTCGAATTCAATAACAAGACAAAGAGACAGAGATATATCATTATCGATCATTCTCATTATCCATCAAACTTTTCAATACATTGCAGAATTCTCCATATCACACAACCAATACAAACTCAGAGCGAAACAATACTCCGCAAAAGATAAAGATGCCAAAAGATAGATCAAAGATAGAATATGGTTGATGATGATTCCCTTAGGCTTATAATCACTCCTATTTATAGGCTCACTTGGCCATTACAAAATGGTTCAAATGACCCATTACTAACTAACTCAACCAAATATCCCGCATTTGTCAGCTCTTTTATACTTTGTGACCGATCCTTTGTTCTTGTTGATGACCCTTTCGCCACTTGGAGGTACCGCACTTGTGCGCTCTAGACCCGTCCCAACATGTTCCATGATCCCTTGTTTGACCAAGATGTCTATAGTGGTAGTAGGCATGATGTTTTCCAGGTTTCTATCGGTTTCCATATTGTGGGTAAGAATAGGATATTGAGGGTAAGAAAAGACATCTGGTGAAACAATAGTATGAATGACGTTCTCTACCATGTCAAGAGATGGAAAGAAAGATGATCGATGGTTGAGTTATTCCCATGGAAGCTCATCTAAGCTCATTATATTTATAATTGATTCATCATAATGAAAAGTATGGAGTAGAGGGTCAGGAGATGGTAAGGATGAGTTCCATAATGGTGTCTGAGAATTGGGGTCAGATGCCATTAAAGAATGAGCAACCAGTAAATTAGGTGTTGATTGGATGGATTCATAAGTAGCTTCAGCAGGGCTAAGAGGCATCATATATCCAATCAAATACATATGATTAGGGTCAGGCACATTCCATTGTTCAGTCGATTTGGAAGACGATGGGATCATAGATGAGATCATGTTCACAGTGGAAACATGGGAAAGGGGATCTGATGTTGGAAAGACTCCCATCAGAGATGAGTATTTTAGGAGTCCTACCCCCACACTCTCATATATTTGCAAAGTGTAGCCTAAAAAAAGGACATTATCCATGAAATGAGTAGTGGTGTCTGGTGTACATAAACCTAACTAATCGATAGTGACAATTCTCCCTTGGTGGGGGAATTGCACAATGTCGAAGACAAATGATGCGACCACGGTCATGGCATAGAACCAATTTTGACCAAGTAACAAATTATAATCCAATGGGGGTGGCGACTACTTCCGCGTTAATGGAAACATTTTTACCTCCCAACTCTATGGCTAAGGATTGTAACAACCCATGGGTTTGAAATCCACGTCCATCAAACACATTCAATTTTAGTGGGGGAACAGTTCAAATCAAGAGATCCTATGGCTCGCTAGCAGGATATTGACATAACTGAAGTAGAGGCTCCTTCATATAAAATAATATGATGGATACCTTTCCCAGAAACATTGGTAACAATTTGAAACACTAATTGGTGGGAAAGCCTTGGAGTAAAGTACTCTAATTTGAACATGATAGTGTTCGAGGAATCATGGTCTATGCTCCTATGGAAGATAGCAGGGTCTTACGTTGATTGGGGAAATTTTGTAATACTTCTAACATCGACATAGCACAAGGAGCCCGAGCTATATATTGTACACTGTTGTAGTTTTGAGCGGCCTAGGCATTGGGGTTGAAATTTGATTTTAGAATGGTGCTCTTTGGTGGACGCAATACTGCATCTATGAAAGGTTTCTCTATGACCAAAGAACCTTGAGGTGAAGGAATACTGGATGTAGACGCGAAGGATTTTTCAATATTACCTCCATTAGATTCCTTATCGGGGTAGACTCGTATGTACATGACCTGGTGGACATGTTGACCGTTTCGCTGTGCATCATGAGAACATGAGCGGTTGTGGATGGTTCTCCTTGAGAAGGAGGTGGTGTTTGTGCAATCATTTATTGTTTTTTTGTGGTGAAGGGATCAGTTAAGACTGCAGGTGTGGGGTTTCCCTTAAGAAAATTTTGCACTTGTTCATGATGTGGACATTCTTTCGTGAAGTGATCGTCACCACACACTAAACAAGGATATTTGACCTTCCATTTTTGTTTTGTGTCATAGGGATTATTTTTGGGCTCCTACTAGTTAGAATACTTTTTGGATTTTCCTTTTTTCTTCATTTTACCACTAGATTTTTTAGGTGAAGTAGATTGAACTGAATTCACTTCTACAGTGGAAGCATGGATGGGTGATCGATTGGTGTTGTTTCCATCCTATGTCAAGGATGGAGTCAAACTATGGTGGTTTTGTGATCGACCTGTTTGGCTAGCAGGCTGGGAATGAACATAACCAATAATTCCATCAGCATGTGATCTCGTAGGGGGTTTTGTTGGATCGTGTGTAGGGCATGGGGAATTAAGAATGATATCGTATAATGTGCCAGATTAAGCATAGACCAAGTCTAGATACTGAGCACGTGATATAGCTTGTTCTTCTGTAATGACCCCTCCCATAGCTTCGTATTTAGCTATGATGGGTAGTAATGACTTCGTGAACCAATCGGCAAGTAACTGATCCATAATGGGAGCTTTAATGAGGCAATGTCTCCTTCTCCACTCATGAATATGATCTAAAATGTGAGTGGAATTTGATTGTCAGAGGGCAGTCATAATATTTTTTTCAGTCTCATAGTATATCAGTAGTTGAAAATGTGTCAAAAAGGCCATGGCTAAAGATCAAAAATCGGGGAAAGAGTGTGGTGGTAACTCAATTTACCACTTTGTGGCAGTACCAGTAAGGGTCTGTTGAAACAACCTCAGACAGATAGAATCATCCATTAAGGAATTGGAGGAGAACCACAAATGATAATTCATTACGTGGTTCTTAGGGTCCTCACCAGGTTTTCCGTCAAATTTAGGGATATCTGATGGTAACTTCACAGGAATAGTTGTCCAATTTATGTAATGTTCGATGGGATCATTAGTCAAACAAAACATATTTGATAGATCTAGTGTATCCAGAAATGGCAGCTGTCAGTTCAGCTGTTGATATTGGTAATATTGATAAGGCATTTGGGTACTAGTAGGGCAATGGATCAAATGATCATAAGGTCCTCCCATATAGTTTTGGCCATATGGAGGTGGGCCTCCTAAATTAGGAGGTGGACCAGAAGGGGGTCCTTCGCGGGAGTGAGGAGGTCCTCCAACTCCGGAGTATGGGGGTCCTCCGAGTGGAGGTGGGATAGGTGGTGGGGGAGGTGGTGGAGGTGGGGGGGTGGTCCACCGGCTAGAATTCAATTTGGAGGAACATTATGATTCCCCCATGGGGTATTCATATTTCCTGGGTAGGGTAATCCAGGAAAAATATTCCATGGATAGTTTTGTCCTATAACAATATTATGATTACCTGGCTATGTATGCTACCATGGGGGTTGGGTCCAAGTGTATAGTCCCCCCATTTGATGTGTCCACGTAGGTTGTCCCATGGATAGGAGTGATATTCCAACCATATTATGGTTCAGGTGTTAAGGATATCCTCCACTCATGTTTTGTACCCTAACTTGGTGGTGTCCCCTAGTTATATTTTGTCCACTGACTAGGGTTTTCCCCACAATTGAAAATTGTTCGCCTATTGGAGTATGCACAGTAATCATATGTTGACCACTAATTGTAGGTTGAACCATACTCATATGTTGACTACTTACTAGAGGATAGCTTCAACTCAAACTCTGAGGTGGAGGCACTGTTCCAGTTATGAAGTTAATAGTTGTTGAAGGTTTTGCTCTAGTTTTTGGGGTCAAGCGGGGTGTAGGAATAGCCAAATGAGCTTGTGGTATACTAGACAGGAAATAAGGCTGACCCGGTTCATAAGTGGTCATACTGGATGTGTATATTCTCGGTGAAGAAAAGGAAAAAGAATGTATAGGGGAATGTTGTTTAGGAATTGGTACTTCCGAATTCAGCCTTAGAGGAAAACTCTAGAGCCTAAGTTGTTCACCAAATGTGCATAAACAACCTATAGTCTCATAAACTGGCACGAAAAAGACTTCATTAGAAATCCTGGGAGGAAACCGACTTGGTGGAGTTTCCACCATTGAAAGTGAACCAAAATCAGAAACATAATGACCTAAAGAGGTTTCCCAAAACGATGTAGTTGGACCAAAAGTGTTCTCTATTGGGTCATTCTCATGTCCCAAAATTTTGCATTGGGTCACAATGGCCTAAGCCCCTTGGCCATACTCATGATAGTTTGTCAAGTTGATGCTAAGGGTCAAATAATTGCCAAAAATGATGTCCAAGTTAGTAATAATGTTAAATTAGATCCAAATGGACAAGGTGGGTCACATTAAGAGAAATTCCCAATTCAAAGTTGTAATAGACCCATCCAAATGAACTACCATGGAGGAAAAATTACTAGTTCCCTAGGTTGTGGGGTGGAAGCATTGGGATTTTAAATAATAAGGATAATAAATGATGTGTGGACATTAGAATAGCATAAATATTTAATAAAGGAGCTAAATAAATATATATAAGGGAAAATCAAAGTGGCATTTGATCATGAAGACACATGGAGGAAGTGGGACCCACACAAGCTAGATTTTCTATGCCACATGGCATCCTCCTCTTGTCAATTCGAATCCATGAGAAGTCCAATGTTCTTGGGATGAGTTGAAAGGGAATAATACTTGGTATGAGTCAATGAGGTCGAAATGTAGAGGAAGAGTAACTCCCATGGAAGAGCAAGAGGCAATTTGGAGCTAGTGGGACACTTGGGCTAGATTCCCTAGCTCTATGACAACAATTATGAAGATGCTATGACACCTATGACACAAATCAGACCTGAAGGCTGACATCTGACATATATGACATGTCAGGGCTAAAAATAGCCTCCAAGAGGGCACTCAAGTGAGTTAGTGCAGCCAAAGAACACCAATTCGAATTTGGAGAAGGAGAGGGCTAGAATTGGAAGAACAAGTGGCATACTTGGGAATCTCTTCCCAACTTGAGTTGGCATCAAGCTATTGGAAGGAATTCGACCCATGGAGGACCTTAGAAGTTTATAAAAGTCATGAAAAAAGAAGAATAGCAGCTTTTCATCATTTTAGAATTTGCATTTTCCATTTGGGAGAGGAGAGCTAGTGGAATGCTACTCTACTTGCCTTAGCACCAATTTTGAGTGTGAAAGATTCCCATCCTAGTTGGTAATTGGAAAGGCCATTCAGACATTTCATTTGGATATTTAATGGAGTCTTTTGTTACAGTTTGAATCTGCAGGGAAGATCATGGTTGCATCTCTTTTAGCTTGCTTCTACAACCATTCTTCTATTTCTTGGCATATTCATGATCCCTGAGGAATTGCACACTTGGTGAGCTATTGTTCCCTTTGGGGGAGATTCTTATGCTTCATTATTTTATCATATGATTTAAATTCTATTTTATTCATGCTCAACATTTCTTCAAGTCGATATTCCAAGTGTAACTATGTAAATCTGATTATTAATGAGCAAATGGTGCCAATTTCCCCACTATGTTGATGTATACCAATAATGTGTTGATAAATTCGAATGGATAAGTGAACCACTGGTATATTATTGATATATGGACTTTTATTTACCTTTTATACAAGTTTAATTTTCATTTCATAAGCTTTTGGAGTCATATTGTTCACTTTTATAGTGTTTGGAGAAAATTGCCTATCATTTCCCCTAAGGTCGAAATTAGTCTTTTTGCATATGATTGGATAGGGTTGTATAAGACTTATTAAATTGAATGGTGATTGATATGAGACCTTAAAATTTTCCCTTATATTTCCTCTGCCTCTGTTCATAAATTAGAGAGTTTTTAATAGCTTTTGGAGGGCCATCTTCAGCACTTACCCATGGGGAATTGAACCCCAAATTGCTACTAAAACCTCCTACCTTGAACAGAATCTTGACGATGTTTGGAGAAGTATTTTGAAATTCCTAAAGAATCCCTGAACCTAATAACGAAGTCCTAATATCATCCATATTCCTTCTGTAACAATTTGGGAGCATTTGGAGTCATTTGGATGCCAAGAGACCAATACTAGTCAAAGAGAAATTGCTAGTCAAATTCCCTACTTTGTCCAGAACTTAAAGGAGAGTTGCAGAAGCCTATTGTTGAATCTAAAGCATCTTTTAACATACTATTTATGTAATAAAACCATTCATACACCTTCTAAGACAATTTGGGATCATTTGGAGCCATTTGGAGGTCAAGAACCCAAGATTAGTCAAGGGTCAAACTAGTGGAAAAAGTTGGAAATTTCACCATTTTAAATAATTTCAAAAAGGGGACATTACAATGGTATCAGAGCATGATCTTGGAACCTGATGTGGTATGATATTCATGAGGAAAATAATTCAGGGACCACCATTACATATTGAAACCAAAATTGTTTTGTTGAAGAGTAAAAAGTAGGAAAAGAAGAGCAATTTTTTGAGGAAACTAAGACTAGGGATGAAAAGGGAACCTTAGATGATGCTGAGAAGATTAGGAAACTCATAAAACCATTTTTTGAATACATTACAAGTTGTATTAGAGACATGAACAAATGGATGATGAAAGGATTCGAATTGATGGCTATCCAACTTGGGAGCAAAGGAGTAATAAGAGGCAGCAACAGTTCTCATTATGAGGAAATGAAGCCAGTGGGTGAGCATATTATCTCAAGCACGGGATCCCCTAATAGAGAAAATGAATTTAAGCATACACCAAGGCCTACTGCACCAAAATTTCTTGAGTCCAAAGAAAATATTAAAGCCCCAAATGATGAGGAAGAAATTCTACTCAAATGGCAAAATTTGAGTGAAGATTGCAAAAAGACTTTACCATTTGATCAATACCTCATTGTCTCAAACAATCTCAAGATGAAGGAAGGTAATAAGAATCCATTTCAAAATAGAGAATTGAATTACTCAATAAGTAAATTGCCACTTCCCACCTTTGATGTCTCATCTCAAAGTTCTGCACATACTTGGGTACAAAATGCATTAGCTTGCTTGAAGGAGCAAAAGGAAGAGACACATTCTACCTTTGACATGAAAAAAAGAGCATCTACTGATGGATGCTTAAACTATGAAGGAGTGCCTACTAATGGGTTCTCACACCTCTATGTTGGTGACATAGATACAACTTTTGAAAGTGTTGCTGCAATCCAAACTTCCATTAAGCATGAAAATGAATACCTTGTAGCAGTTGAAGAGGAAACAAGATCAACTTCCCCATCACCACTTGAGCTTCATGAATTTGTTCCAAGTAACAAGAAAGAAGATGAGGAGGTTCATTTAGAAGAGCCTCATTTTCTTGAAGGGTCCTTGAATATGAATGAAAATAAGATCCAAGAGACCCTTTGCATGCTCCATGACACTCAAGCATTAGTGTCAAATTCTTAGTGGAAATTTTCTTCATTGGAGGATCCATCCTTCCTTGAATAGATGGAGAAGGTTCAAAGAGCAACACGCAACAACAAAGGTAATTTCATGTCTTTGCTTTTTGATAGGAAGAATTTGGTTGAGTTTAATGAATTATTTCCTGATGCATACTTGAAGAATAATGAGGATATTCATAATCTCAAAATTCAGAATGAGCAACTTCTTGAAAGATTGCAATATACTTGTTCTCCCTCCTATGTTTCAAATTGTCATATGACAGATTGCATGGAGGATTCTCATGACATGGTAGATCATGCGAAACATGCAAATTTGCATGTGCTTGATGTGTTTGAAGATGATATTGATGAGATCAAATCACTTGATGTGGTGGAAGAGGAACTTGAGTTTCCTCTTGCAAATGGTTACACATTTTTTGAAGAAGTTGATTTCACTACCTTGGAACCAACCTATGAGTAAAGTTATGCACTTTTGAGGGAGCTGCATGATCCTACCATTATGGAGCATTCACATGAGGACACTTCTATACTTTCTGATCAATTGGGTTTGTTGGTTCATTCTCCTACATCCTACGCTTCCATATTTTGCGGCATTCATCCCAATGAAGTATGGGTGAAAGGTTTATTTTTTATGGTGCCACATGAGGAGCATGAAACTCCTATCTCTCCTTTATATGATGACATTATTGGAGACACTTCTTATTTACATTTTCAGCAGCATTCCTTGTTACCTTATGATGAAACACATCTACATGGATGCAATTATGATGTTCACTTGAGTCACTTGAAGACTCATGATTTTCCTTGCTCCTTGCTTAGTTCAATTTATATTTGAGGAAATTAATCCACTAGTTGGGTGAAGAGATATATGAGTGGAGAAAATTATTATTTGCAGCAACATACTTTGTTATTTATTGATGATACACATGTTCATGGATGCACAAATGGTACTTATGTGAGCCCCTTGAAGGCTTATTGTTTTCCTTGTTCCCTACTTGGTTCAGATTTTAGTGGAGGTTCTTCATTCACTTATTGGATGAAAGAACACATTGTTGATTATTTTGATGCATATTACATTCTTTTGGAGAAGCATTATAGGACATGGGATCCTCGCCTATGTCATTGGAGCTGATTTGATTGGTCACTTGAAGCTTGTATGCACTTGGAAAATGGTGGTCTACTTACTTGGAGGTATAAGCACTTTCATGATTCTTTGATGAAGCATCTCCTTGATGTACATTTTCAGTATGTTGTTATGTACTTTGATGATATATATTTTGTACTCATGATTTTTGGAAGAATGCATACAAGAAAATGGGATCCATGAACTCTCTTACCTGATGGTATGATTTGGAGAGCACTCCTAATTGTTGGAGTGCAATACAAGCAATGGGACCCTAGGATAATTCTTAGTCTCATTGGTTTCAATTTTTTGGGTAAACAAGTAGTATGGAAGATGGATTCCCCACTAAATAATGTGATTTTAATCAGAGTAGTGCAGCAGCAAGCATGGTGGTTCTTCTCTTAAATATTCATGGGATCTCGAATATTGAAAGTTGGGAAACTCAATGGCAACTTCAAGAACTACAATGGTATCATAAGGGGTTTCCAAAATATGAAAGAGGTAAAGAGTAATTGTGATGATTTTTAGGTATTTAATTGACATTTTGGTGTTTAGTGGTGATGTTATAGGGGATATCAAAATGAAAAAGTAAATCCACATCTCCTTGCATTTGGAAACACACAATTGTGGTGCATGGGTGGCTCTACTCAAGGTTACATAAGAGAAGTTTTGGGAAGAAAATTTTTGGAAAGACAGAAGGTCCTTCCATGCACATGTGATGAAATTGCTTGAGGACAAGCAATATTGGGAAAGGAGGATTTGTCATGTCCCAAAAGTTTGCATTGGGTCACAATGGCCTAAGACCCTTGGCCATACTCATGATAGTTTGTCAAATTGATGCTAAGTGTCAAATAATTGCCAAAAATGATGTCCAAGTTAGTAATAATGTTAAATTAGATCCAAATGGACAAGGTGGGTCACATTAAGAGAAATTCCCAATTCAAAGTTGTAATATACCCATCCAAATGAACTACCATGGTGGAAACATTACTAGTTCCCTAGGTTGGGGGGTGGAAGCATTGGGATTTTAAATAATAAGGATAATAAATGATGTGTGGACATTAGAATAGCATAAATATTTAATAAAGGAGCTAAATAAATATATACAAGGGAAAATCAAACTGTCATTTGATCATGAAGACACATGGAGGAAGTGGGACCCAGACAAGCTAGATTTTATATGCCACATGGAATCCTCCTCTTGTCAATTCGAATCCATGAGAAGTCCAATGTTCTTAGGATGAGTTGGAAGGGAATAATACTTGGCATGATTCAATGTTGTTGAAATCTAGAGGAAGAGTAACTCCCATGGAAGAGGAAGAGGCAATTTGGAGCTAGTGGGACACTTGGGCCAGATTCCTTAGCTCTATGACAACAATGATGAAGATGCTATGACATCTATGACACAAATCAGACCTAAAGGCTGACATCTGACATATATGACATGTCAGGGATAAAAATAGCCTCCAAGAGGGTGCTCAAGTGATTTAGTGCATCCAAAGAGACACCAATTCGAATTTGGAGAAGGAGAGGGCTAGAATTGGAAGGACAAGTGGCATACTTGGGAATCTCTTCCCAACTTGACTTGGATTCAAGATCTTTGAAGGAATTCGACCCATGGAGGACATTAGAAGTTTATAAAAGTCGTGAACAAAGAAGAATAGCATATTTTCATCATTTTAGAATTTGCATTTTGCATTTGGGAGAGGAGAGCTAGTGGAGTGCTACTCTACTTGCCTTAGCACCAATTTTGAGGGTGAAAGATTCCCATCCTAGTTGGTAATTGGAAAGGCCATTCAGACATTTCATTTTTATCTTTAATGGAGTATTTTGTTATAGTTTGAAGCTACGGGGAAGATCATGTTCACATCTCTTTCAGCTTGCTTCTACAACCATTCTTCTATTTCTTGGCATATTCATGATCCTTGAGGAATTGCACACTTAGTGAGCTATTTTTCTCTTTGGGGGAGCTTCTTATGCTTAATTATTTTATTATATTTTTTAAATTCTATTTTATTCATGCTCAACATGTCTTCAAGTCGATATTCCAAGTGGAACTATGTAAATCTGATTATTAATGAGCAAATGGTGCCAATTTCCCCACTATGTTGATGTATGCCAATAATGTGTTGATAAATTCTAATGGATAGGTGAACCACTGATGGATTATTGATATATGGACTGTTATTTACCTTTTATACAAGTTTCATTTTTAGTTCATAAGCTTTTGGAGTCATATTGTTCACTTTTATAGTTTTTGGAGAAAATTGCCTATCATTTCCCCCAAGGTCGAAACTAGTATTTTCGCATCTAATTGGATAGGGTTGTATAAGACTTATTAAACTAAATGGAGATTCATATGAGATGTTAAAATTTTACCTTATATTTCCTCTACCTCTTTTAATAAATTAGAGAGGTTTTAATAGCTTTTGGAGAGCAATCTTCAGCACTTACTTATGGGGAATCGAACCCCAAATTGCTACTAAAACCTCCTACCTTGACCAGAATCTTGAGGATGTTTTCAAAAGTATTTTGAAATTCCTAAAGAATCCATGAACCTAATAATCAAGTCCTAATATCATCCATATTCCTTTTGTAACAATTTGGGAGCATTTGGAGTCATTTGGATACCAAGAGACCAATACTAGTCAAAGAGAAATTGCTAGTCAAATTTCCTACTTTGGCCAGAACTTAAAGGAGAGTTGCAGAATCCTATTGTTGACTCTAAAGCATCCTTTAACATCCTATTTATGTACTAAAACCATTAATACACCTTCTGAGACAATTTGGGATCATTTCGAGCCATTTGGAGGTCAAGACCCCAAGACTAGTCAAGGGTCGAACTAGTGGAAAAAGTTGGAAATTTCACCATTTTAAATCATTTCAAAAAGGGGAAATTACAATGGTATCAGAGCATGATCCTGGAACCTGATGTGGTATGATATTCATGATGAAAATAAGTCAGGGACCACCATTAGATATTGAAACCAAAAGTGTTTTGTTGAAGAGGAAAAAGTAGGAAAAGAAGAGCAATATTTTTAGGAAACTAAGACTAGGGATGAAAAGGGAACCTCAGATGATAGTGAGAAGGTTAGGAAACTCATAAAAACATTTTTTGAATACATTAAAAGTGGCATCAGAGACATGAACAAATAGATGATGAAAAGATTCGAATTGATGGCTATCCAACTTGGGAGCAAAGGAGTAATAAGAGACAACAATAGTTCTCATTGTGAGGAAATGAAGCCAATGGGTGAGCATACTATCTCAAGAACAGGACCCCCTAATAGAGAAAATAAATTTGAGATAACACCAAGGCCTACTACACCAAAATTTCTTGAGTCCAAATCAAATATTAAAGCCCCAAATGATGTGGAATAAATTCTACTCAAATGGAAAAATTTGAGTGACGATTGCAAAAACACTTTACCATTTGATCAATACCTCATTGTCTCAAACAAGCTCAAGATGAGGGAAGGTAATAAGAATCCATTTAAAAATAGAGAATTGAATTATTCAATAAGTAAAATGCCACTTCCCACGTTAGATGTCTCATCTCAAAGTTCTGCACATACTTGGGTACAAAATGCATCAGCTTGCTTGCAGGAGCAAAAGGAAGAGACACTTTCTACCTTTGACATGAATCAAAGAGCATCTACTGATGGATGCTTAAACTATGAAGGAGTGCCTACTAATGGGTTCTTAAACCTCTATGTTGGTGACATAGAGACAACTTTTGAAAGTGTTTCTGCAATCCAAATTTCCATTAAGCATGAAAATGAATACCTTGTAGCAGTTGAAGAGGAAACAAGATCAACTTCCCCATCACTACTTGAGCTTCATGAAGTTGGTCCAAGTAACAATAAAGAAGATGAGGAGGTTCATTTACAAGAGACTCATTTTCTTTAAGGGTCCTTGAATATGAATGAAAAGAAGATCCAAGAGACCCTTAGCATGCTCCATGACACTCAAGCATTAGTGTCAAATTCTTGGTGGAAAGTTTCTTCTTTGCAGGATCCATCCTTCCTTGAATACATGGAGAAGATTCAAAGAGCAATGTGCAACAACAAAGGTAATTTCATGTCTTTGCTTTTTGATAGGAAAAATTTGGTTGAGTTTAATGAATTATTTCCTGATGCATACTTGAAGAATAATTAGGATATTCATAATCTCAAAATTCAAAATGAGCAACTTCTTGAAAGATTGCAATATAGTTGTTCTCCCTCCTATGTTTTAAATTGCCATATGGTAGATTGCATGGAGGATTCTCATGACATGGTAGATCATGCGAAACATGGAAATTTGCATGTACTTGATGTGTTTGAAGATGATATTGATGAGATCAAAGCACTTTATGTGGTGGAAGAGGAACTTGAGTTTTCTCTTGCAAATGGTTACACATTTTTTGAAGAAGTTGATTCCACTACCTTGGAACCAACCTATGAGGAAAGTTATGCACTATTAAGGGAGATGCATGATCCGACCATTATGGAGCATTCACATGAGGACACTTTTGTACTTTCTTATCAATTGGGTGAGTTGGTTCATTCTCCTACATCCTACACTTCCATATTTTGCAGCATTCATCCTAATGAAGTATGGGTGAAAGGTTTATTTTTTATGGTGCCACATGAGGAGCATGAAACTCCTATCTCTCCTTTATATGATGACATTCTTGGAGACACTTCTTATTTACATTTTCAGTAGCATTCCTTGCTACCTTATGATGAAACACATCTACATGGATGCCATTATGATGTTCACTTGAGTCACTTGAAGACTCATGATTTTACTTGCTCCTTGCTTAGTTCAATTTATATTTGAGGAACTTAATCCACTACTTGGGTGGAGAGATATATGAGTGGAGAAAATTATTATTTGAAGCAACATACTTTGTTATTTATTGATGATACACATGTTCATGGATGCACAAATGGTACTTCTGTGAGCCCCTTGAAGGTTTATTGTTTTCCTTGTTCCCTACTTGGTTCAGATTTTAGTGGAGGTTCTTCATTCACTTCTTGGATGAAAGAACACATTGCTGATTATTTTGATGCATATTACATCCTTTTGGAGCAGCATTATAGGACATGGGATCCTCACCTATGTCATTGGAGAAAATTTGATTGGTCACTTGAAGCTTGTATCCACTTGGAAAATGGTGGTCTACTTACTTGGAGGTATAAGCACTTTCATGATTGTTTGATCTAGCATCGCCTTGATGTACATTTTCATTATGTTGTTATGTACTTTGATGATATATATTTTGTACTCATGATTTTTGGAAGAATTCATACAAGAAAATGGGATCCAGGAACTCTCTTACCCGATGGTATGATTTGGAGAGCACTTCTAATTGTTGGAGTGCAATACAAGCAATGGGACCCTGGGATAATTCTTAGTCTCATTGGTTTCAATTTTTTGGGTAAACGAGTAGTATGGAAGATGGATTCCCCACTTAATAAAGTGATTTTAATAAGAGTAGTGCAGCAGCAAGCATGGTGGTTCCTCTCTAAAATATGCATGGGATCTCGAAGACTGAAAGTTGCGAAACTCAATGGCAATTTCAAGAATTACGATGGTATCATAAGGGGTTTCCAAAATATGAAAGAGGTAAAGAGTAATTGTGAAAACATGATTTTTATGTATTTAATTGACATTTTGGTGTTTAGTGGTGATGTTATAGGGGATATCAAAATGAAAAAGTAAATCCACCTCTCCTTGCTTTTGGAAACACACAATTCTGGTGCATGGGTGGTTCTACTCAAGGTTACAGAATAGAAGTTTTGGGAAGAAAGAAGGTTCTTCCACATACATGTGCTGAAATTGCTTGAGGAAAAGCAATATTGAGAAGGGAGGATTTGTCATGTCCCAAAATTTTGCATTGGGTCACAATGGCCTAAGACCCTTGGCCATACTCATGATAGTTTGTCAAATTGATGCTTGTGAAAATCCTCACAGCAAATCTAAGAGATGATGTATACCTCACAAGAGTAATTATGATTAAGCATGATAATAGAAGAAGAGTGATCAATGCAGTATAATGAGCAACATAATAATATGGTACATTAGAACTCGGATAGAAGCAATAATACTTCACACACACTAGTTAATTAATCACAATATGGACAAATAAATAGTACAAGCATGAGGATTCAAATGCCTAAGGTGGCAATTCGAATTAGCCTTCATGAAGTGATCAAAGGATCACTAGAGTGTCATCAGAGCACAACTAGGTGTCCTCGTGGTCATCAGTGGAGTCATCAATGCACAAGTAACTATCAACTGTCAATCAAAATGAGTCTAACTGAGAGTAGTAGGTGTAAATGAATGTAACTAGCACATGGAGACACTAATTGGATGAAGGAGGCTCAATGGAGGATGCAGTAGGAGCTTACTAGAGTCAAAATAGGAAGTTCAGTCTCACTGGAGGTCCATCGGAGTGATAAGTTCAGTAAAGAGTCAGTTAATCCTTAAATCAAGGAAGTAACTGAAGATAACTGAATATAACTGAATATAATTGGACTAGTAGGTGAAGAAGGCGCCTTTGTCATGCATTGGAGTAAAGGAGGGCGCATTAGTCACTAGGAGGGCTGAAACTGCAAGGAAAGAAGCTCTCGTGGCTAGCTCACTGAGGGCTACGTGCTGGTGTTGATGACTGGAATGCATGCAAAATGCATGCAAAGCCTAATATTTGCATGCATGACTGAAAATGCAAACAATGGAAATGCTGCTAGAACTAGGATGGAGTATAGGAATATCCTAACAATGCTAAGGGTAAAATAATTGCCAAAAATGATGTCCAAGTTAGTAATAATGTTAAATTAGATCCAAATGGACAAGGTGAGTCACATTAAGAAAAATTCCCAATTCAAAGTTGTAATATACCCATCCAAATGAACTGCCATGCAGGAGAAATTACTAGTTCCCTAGGTTGGGGGGTGGAAGCATTGGGATTTGAAATAATAAGGATAATAAATGATGTGTGGACATTAGAATAGCATAAATATTTAATAAAGGAGCTAAATAAATATATACAAGTGAAAATAAAAGTGGCATTTGATCATGAAGACACATGGACGAAGTGGGACCCACACAAGATAGATTTTCTATGCCACATGGCATCCTCCTCTTGTCAATTCGATCCATGAGAAGTACAATGTTCTTGGGATGAGTTGGAAGGGAATAATACTTGGCATGAGTCAACGAGTTCTAAATTTAGAGGAAGAGTAACTCCCATGGAAGAGGATGAGGCAATTTAGAGCTAGTGGAACACTTGGGCTAGATTCCCTAGCTCTATGACAACAATGATGAAGATGCTTTGACACCTATGACAAAAATCAGACCTGAAGGATGAAATCTGAAATATATGACATCTCAGGGATAAAAATATCCTCCAAGAGGGCGCTCAAGTGAGTTAGGGAAGCCAAAGAGACACCAATTCGAATTTGGAGAAGGAGAGGGCTAGAATTGGAAGGATAAGTGGCATACTTGGGAATGTCTTCCCAACTTGAGTTGGCATGAAGCTCTTGGAAGGAATTCAAACCATGCAGGACCTTAGAAGTTTATAAAATTCATGAACAAAGAATAATAGAAGCTTTTGATCATTTATAATTTGCATTTTGCATTTGGGAGAGGAGAGCTAGTGGAGTGCTACTCTACTTCCCTTAGCACTAATTTCGAGGGTGAAAGATTCCCTTCCTAGTTGGTAATTGGAAAGGCCATTCAGACCTTTCACTTGGATCTTTAATGGATTATTTTTTTACATTTTGAAGCTACAGGGAATTTCATGGTCACATATCGTTCAACTTGCTTCTACAACCATTCTTCTATTTCTTGGCATATTCATGATCCTTGAGGAATTGCACACTTGGTGAGCTATTGTTCTCTTTGGGGGACCTTCTTATGCTTCATTATTTTATCATATGATGTAAATTCTATGTTCTTCATGCTCAAAATGTATTCAAGTCTAGATTCCAAGTGGAACTATGTAAATCTGATTATTAATGAGCAAATGGTGCCAATTTCCCCAGTATGTTGATGTATGCCAATAATGTGTTGATACATTCGAATGGATAAGTGAACCAATGATGCACTATTGATATATGTATTTTTATTTACCTTTTATACAAGTTTCATTTTCAATGCATAAGCTTTTGGAGTCATATTCTTCACTTTTATAGTGTTTGGAGAAAATTGCCTATCATTTCCCCCAAGGTCGAAACTAGTCTTTTTGCATCTGATTGGAGAGGGTTGTATCAGAATTATTAAACTAAATGGTGCTTCATATGAGACCTTAAAATTTTTCCTTATATTTACTCTTCCTATTTTCATAAATTAGAGAGTTTTTAATAGCTTTTGGAGAGCCATCTTCAGCAGTTATCCATGGGGAATCGAACCCAAATTGCTAGTAAAAACTCCTACCTTGAAAAGAATATTGAAGAGGTTTGAAGAATTATTTTGAAGGTCCTAAAGCATCCTTGAAACTAATAATCAAGTCCTAATATCATCCATATTCCCTCTGTAATAATTTGGGAGAATTTGGAGTCATTTGAAGACCAAGAGACTAATACTAGTCAAAGAGAAATTGCTAGTCAAATTCCCTACTTTGTCCAGAACTTAAAGGAGAGTTGAAGAAGCCTATTGTTGAATCTAAAGCATATTTGAACATCATATTTATGTACTAAAACCATTAATACACATTCTGAGACAATTTGGGATCATTTGGAGCCATTTGGAGGTCAAGAACCCAAGACTAGTCAAGGGTCAAACTAGTGGAAAAAGTTGAAAATTTCACCATTTTAAATAATTTCAAAAAGGGGACATTACATGAATGCATGAGGTGTAGACTTGGAGTTTAAACAAGATGCAAAATTAATCTATATGAAATTCAAATCTTTATTTTTTTATTTTCGATGAAAACTAATTATGGTTAGGAGAAGTCTTTTTCTTTTCTGAAAGTAAGATGAACACTAAGTACCGCTAATAACTTTTCCAAATTGACCAAAAGACTAAAAATCACTCTTTTAATTAATCCAACAAAATGAAAATAATACACCAAATTGAAAATGTTTTTTCTTTTTCTTTTCAACTTAAGCAAACCTACGAGAAAAATGAAAAGACGAACTTCCTTTTTGATTGCAATCACTCTAATTCTGAAACGAGAACAAAAAGAAGTGGAGAGAAAATAAAAAAATAAAAAGCTTTCAATATTTGTTTTGTCAAATACTTTGAGAAGGACTAGATTTACTTAATGTCCTCAAGGAAGCGAAAATAGAATTTGCAAAACCAAGAGAATATAAGAAAATAACAATTTTTTTATCTTTTCCAAAGGTCTTTTAACAACTATTTTGAAGCATAAAAAGCTCTTTGCAACAAATCCAAGTAATGTGCTTGATACAAAGATAATAAGAAATTTTGATTTTCTAACTAATGCACTCAATGGATATGAGAATTACACCACTCCTTTCACCTAAATTCAGATAATTAGAGAATGCTTGCTACTGCAATATTTAAACAATTCAAAATTCTCGAAAAATTAATCACCCATGATCTCAAAACAATAGAAAAAATCACACAAAATCTGCCAAAAAATCACAACAACTAACTGCTAGAGGGATAAGAAGTCAGAGTGAACAGATCAGGTAAACTGATAGGGAGTCACAATACTGAATGTACTCGTGAGGGATTGAAATTTCCAACCACGGAGGTGACACTTGCTTGACTAGCTAGGACCCAAATCGAACTCTTAAACTTCACAAACAAGCTAAAGACAAAGCACGCTGTATCTAGGAGGTTCTATGACTATCAAACACAACACACAGAGCTCAACAAATAAATCCAAAATCAAACTGGGATATTTTTAACCTATGCTCAAATTTTTGAAGGGAGGCACGCCCTACAAGTGTACACCAGAGCGTTGGACACTCAGCGACGCGTTCTGCACAAGCGGTAAGCGTGTCAGTGACACATGCTACAAAATGGAAAATTGCATAAGCGACGTGGGCTACGCAACAGTAGAGTGTGTCAAAGTTACAGTGACGCAGGAACTGTATTGCCCAGGTGCATCGGGCGTGATTTGGGTATGAAAAAATAAAAAATATCAATGATCAAAAATATAAATGGCGCAATGAAAATCCCAATCAGAGTATGGATCACTCAGAATCTTTTTGATAACCAGATCCAATGAGGAAAGAGGCAATTAAGAGGCTTAGCAGAAGGAAATCCAAAAATTTCAAAACTAATCAGAGAATATGGACTATCTATCCCCAGTATGGTCTCCAATTATTTTTATGGGAAATCTGTAAGGGTGGACACAAATATATCTCCCTAGTATGAATGATTCATATCTAGAACAAAACAAGTACGCAATGAAAATCACTTTCCTATATTGATTGAATTGCAATGTAAGTTAATAAGTAACTCACCTTATGAATGCAACTCCTTTCTTAATGCTCGATCCAACTCCTTGATCTCCAGATCTTCAGCTGCAAAACAATATGAAACAAGTGGAAACAAACAAGCAGTGAAAGCATATGATCACAAATCAATCTAGATTAACAATCAAAGAATCCAATCCTAAACATCTAAAATTGACAAGATATCTATGGAAAGAGTTTTCATTAATGCAATTACAGAAAGTACATAGAGGGAAGTTACAACTAATGATTTTACGTCATAAAACCTTCCAAATGATCCAAGCCTCAAGGATAAAAGCTTTTCCTCCTAATGGATGAAAGGGATTTCCTAGCATAATTTCACCAGCATGTAGGTACTCTATCCTTACTCTCCTAATCATGTAGAGAGGTTTTATATTTATATGCCTAAAGGAATATGAGAGGTTGAGGATTGGTGGGAGAAGCTCAAGGGATCATACCACTAGGTAAATGGATCAAGTGTCACCTTTCATGATATGTAGGGATAAGTCTCCATTCCATAAAAGGTTCAAGAAGCTGCTCGAATCTTCTCTTTTTCCATTTTAACCAACATAAACGCACCTTGCACACATACAACACTCGTCATTGAAGGGCGATGCTCCTTGTGTAAGGGAAACTAGTGTCACCGACGCGCTCTCCTAATGTGCAGAGTGCGTCACCTAAGGTATGGTGAACATTTCTAGCGAGCAAGGAATGTCGGGGTGAATACAAAATTGAAAAGGAAGTACCACCAAATCTCCATTCAATATTAAGACCCAAGTGATTTAGGAAATGAGACATATATACGACACATAAATCATGATGATGATATTTTGGTGTAACAAATGGACACTTTTGAATCTGAAAATTGTATTGGGGAGTGTGCGGTAGAAAAGAAAACAATGTCAAGGATAGATTGTGAGTTCTATGCACAAGGTATTGGGACCATTTATGTTTCAAACATCATCTAGGCTGAAATCTACTCCAAGGCTTCCTGGGCACACCAGCATATACATACTAAAATCGTTCACTTAAACTTGACATAAAACAGAGGCGGATAATAGGTCATAACTCCATAATATGCTTATGGACAAGTTCTATTGATGATTTGGGAGGATCTTGCCATGTTTGGAGGCAAAGCGAGAAAGAGCGCTATGTAGGATTGGTCCACTAGCTTGTTTCCAGGTTATTTCAAAAAGACTTAGATGGCTACGAATTATCAATATGATGGTGGGATAGTATTTAGAAATGCCTCAAGAACCTAACATGATTGACAGAACCAAAATTAAGCATACATAGACTTTTTAATTAAACAAACTGCAAAACTAGTCAAATAGAAGTGCCCAATGAGCTAGTCTTGATAAATATGAAATCAAACACCAAAGAAGGTCACGAATCTATTATGTTTGGATTGGGATGGATTCTACAAGAAATTGAGAACCTACAACAACTTACAAAAATATAAATGCTTACTTAGAACTCATAACATTGCAAATCCTGGAAAACTAGTCAATAAAAAATGTATAATGAACTAGTCTTGAAACATAGGGGCTAAAACAGCCAAAGGAGGATCTCTAAATCCTATTCTGATATTTAATGTGGCCCTGAAGTGAAATATACAGAAGAAAAAAAAAAAAAAAAAAAAAAAAAAAGAAAAAAGAAAAAAATGATAACTGAGCTCATTAAGCTAATAATTAAATGACATAGCCTCAGACATCATAGATAGTCACTATTCTTGAATTTTTACAGAGATAGAAGAAGGAGGTTACCGAAAGGAGTAAGAAGAGAAGGTGTGATCATTGTATCAGATATGTAGGATAAATATGAGACGTTGGTTTCTCATGGGAGGAGAAATACCCTTATGTATCTCCTTTCAATCTCTCCAACTGATTACTCTCTCAAAATGAAACTCTATAGAACCACCTCAAATCATTTGGATGTTAGCATCAAATTATAAAGGATGGATCTTCACATGAAAAGGATGGATCATATATGAAATTGGACATCAATGACTGAACTAGATCATGTACAAAAGACTAGAACATGAACTATTGGGAACATCTCCCACAGGTGGCTAAGGGTGCATCATCAAAGACTAGAGAAGCTTGAGCTTACTCACATACAAACAATAAACTGTCAAAAGATGTGAAATGAAGTTCTCCTCCTTCTTTTATAGACTTTTCTCCTCGTGGTTGAGCTTATCATATTTGGAATTTAAATTTGAGGAGGCATGGATGTTTCGTTGATTTTTTGTATTGGGTTTTTACCCACGTAGCCTCATGGATTCCTCCTCACTTGCTAAACTTGGACCCTGTAGCTTTTCTAGATGTTCCTAATCCTTCTTGAGTTGCACCAATCAATACAATTCTTTCTTTTTTGCTTTTGATAACTTTCTTGCTTTTCCAACTTTCCTTGCTTTATGAATTTCTCTTGCTTTTAGAAATTACACCTCCTTTCTTTCTGGATGTTTCCTTCTTTTCAATACTGGTTTCTTTTCTGCACTTGCCTGCTTTGTGCACTTTCCTGCTTTATGCACTGCTTTTGTTATTTTCCTTCTTTTTTCTAACACCTTGCTTTGTGCATGATTTCTTCCAGTTTCCTTTTTTCTTTCACTTTCCTCTTTGATGTGACAAATCATAAGTCTAACCTTATCTCCTTGTGTGCCCTTGTCATCACCCAACTCATCATCACACATAATTAATAATTAAATACAAAAAAAAAATTACATCTCCTTCAATTTAATTAATTAAAACAACTATAGGCTAAATTATTCCTAGTTAAAAATTTAATTGCCTAATTAATGTCATGCACTTATTAATTAATTATTTGAATTTCACTAGGATCCATGGGGTTTTGATGTGACATTGGCTACTGCTTGGTACTGGCAAAATGGGAACATGACATTTCGCTCTGTGATGAACTGGAAGGGCACTAAAATGTCATTAGGAGGTGAATTTAGAGGTTGATTAAGTTAGGTTTTGACTCCATGATTGGATTTGATTCCAATTCAATTAGGAAAGGGACCAATATGTTCATGAAAGGTCCTAATACCCTTTAGGAGGCATAAACATTATGTTTTCCATGGTGATGAAAGATGCAGACCCTCACTTACACATGGTTTGGTAATTTGAGGGATAACAATAATCTTTCATGAATGAGTGCGCCCCACTTCTAATGCAATGGATTAATGCACTGAACTGTCTCTTAGGATGAAATTTCCCCTTAAATGAAATATTTCCCACTTAGTTAGGTTGCTAAATTAAGTGTCATCATGCAAGTGTCATCTTTTAGTTTAACATAAGTGTCGTCATGCAATAACACTTAGTTAACTAGATATTATTTGTTATCACTTAGTTAACTTTATTAACTGATTCTTTCTTGTTAACATCGTTGTACTGATCAATTTGAGTTCTCCTTTAATTAACTGAGGCATACAATGTGGCTTTAATAGAAGCTTAACACTTCAAGTTCACTTAGTCATCTCATGTGCAATTCAAATTCTCTTTTTCTCTATGCATTTATCTTTATCTCTTATCTTTACTACATGGTCAATATGTGTTAACTTTAATTATATATCATATCATATTATACTCAGAATATTTTTTCATATGATGTGATCATATTTATTACTCTCAGACCAGATGATCATATGTTAAAGTAATTCACTCTAGAGGTGGCCAGTCTCTAAAGGAAACTTAATATCAATTGGTGACCATGGTTAGTAAGACATCACACAACATTAATGCTTCAATATGAAAAGCATATACCTCTATAACTAGAGGTCCACCCTGTAAAATTCAAGCACAACAGATCTATGGAACAAGCACAACAATTACTAGAGATGCATGCAACAAAATGTATGAAAACACTGTGCAGAAGGTTTGCAGCAGTAAAATAATGTCATATAATCATAAGATACATTACAATGTGTAACAATGGCTACAATAAGCCAATCAATTTGTATTCTAGAGTGGTCATTCGAATTGAATACATGAGAGTGGCTTAATTGGAATTTAACACCATTCGACACATTAGTTAACCACTTAAATACCATAAGACTAACTGAAACTGACTCTGGAACTGTCTAACTGATTTCCCAAAAATAGGGGAGGGCTCCTTTCTATTTGCAGTTAACTGAATAGTAGGTGAAAATAACACCAGATGAAGTCAACCAGTGTAGTGGGGCTCCTTCTAGTCTCTAGTTGGATAAATAAACTAATAAATGTTGTCAGTTGGACTGAGTACTGCACATTAGTCATTCAAATCACCCCCTGAATGGTGGAGGAGGCTCAGTTGATGGCCTAACTTCCTCCTAGAATGTAGGAGGAGTCCCAGTTTACTGAAATTGTGATTTGTTGATGATGTAAGCACATGATTGAGTCAAAATACTTAGGATAAGTGGAAAATTAAGTTGTGAGGCTCAAATAAATGATGTGTGGTTGGAAAATGATCCAACACCCCCCCCCCCCTTAAGCTAATATCATGGAGGAGTAAAAAATAATAAAAGGGCCCTAGCAACAAAGTCCATAATTCACCTAGTACAGAAATAATCCAAAAAATGCTAGAAAAAAATCTAAGTGAGGAAAGAGGGAAAACCCCAGTGGGAAAGAAACCCCCCCTCAAACTGAACACTGAAGGATCTAATCTATCCTCACAATAGTATAAATCACCCCCAACAGTGAATGTAGTTAAGATAACTTTTTCTTAGTGAAGCTCTTGGTGAAGATGTGTGCAATTTTCTCTTCTGTAGGGCAATATTGCAGTACAATGGTTATGTCATGCACAAGCTCTTGGAGGTAGTGCATGTGGATCTCGATATGATTGGTCCTTTGTCTCTGAAACACATCTATCGAGATATTTATAGCACTCTGATTTGTCACAAAAGATGACAGTAGAAGTGGTGCTACCAATATCAAACTCTGCTAGAATACCCTGCAACCAAACTGCCTGAATGCAAGCATTGACTGCTCCTCGATACTTTGCCTCTTCTGAAGATAAGGAAATGGCGGCCTTCTTTTTTCTTGACCAAAAAATAGGCCCTATTCAAATCATGAAAAAATATCCAGAAGTGGACTTCCTATCAATGCTATCACCTACCCAATCTGAATCACTGAATCCAACCAAATCTAGATCATAATCCGTAGCATAGTGAATGCAAAAATGTCTAGTACCTTGCACATAATGCAAGATCCTTTTGGATTCCTTACAGTGAAGCTCATGGGGATACTGCATGTACCTTGACACAACACTCACGACAAAAGAAATATCATGCCTAGAGTGTGTCAAGTATAGAATACTTCCAATCAACTGTCGATAAAGTGTAGAATCCACCAATGGTGTGGAATCACCATCCTCAAGTCTGATTCCTGAGAGGAATGGGAATGGTGCTGCTTTACAATATGCCATATTAAACATGTTTAGTAGGTTTGAAGCATATTTTGACTGAGATATGGTGATCCCATCAAAATTCTGAGTGATCTCTAAGCCAATAAACTCCTTCAGCAGGCCTAAACCACTCATGTCGAATGCTAGATGTAGTGCAGTTTTTATATTTCCGATCGAAGAAAGAGTGCTTCCTATAATCAAAAGGTCATCAAAATAAAGGAAAATGATCAAAAAATTACTTTCATTCTGCTATAGGTACACATTTGGATCTGATTTTCATCTTGCAAAATTTTGTGACAGAAGGAAGGAATCCATCTTTGCATATCAAACTATTTTAAACTATACAATGATTTCTTCAGTCTGCACACTAATGTCAGATATGATATGTATCCTTCAGGATGCTTCATGTAAATATATTCTTGAATATATCCATGAATAAATGCACTCTTCGCATCCATATGGTGCACCTCCTAGTGCTTAGATGCGGAAATTGCCAAGACTAGGCAGATTGAATCCATTTTTGCAACCGGTGCAAAGGTTTCTATGTAGTCCACACTATGAAATTGTGAGAATAATTTTGCCACAAACCTAGATTTGTATTTGAATTTTGAGCCATATGCAGCAACCTTGGTTCGGTAGACCCATTTACATTGAACTAATTTCCTCCCAGGTTGAAGAGAAACTAGCTCCCGTGTACCATTTTTCTGAAGAGAATTATACTCTTCATCCATGATGGTTTTCCATCTCGGATCTCGGTGGGAATGATAGTATGATTTAGGATCTAAAACTATCATCAAAAACATTTCTCAGATAGTAATGGATCAGAATATGAAAGATCCATACCCGCTCTTTGAAATTATGCTTGAGCTCTTCTTGGATCGGCAGGATTTCCAATGTTAGAACCAACAGAATTGAGAGTCTTTTCTACCCACTTTGGAAACTGAGGGGGCTCATCTGGATCTGAATCTAAACTTGATATTTAATGTTCATTAATTTTTGATAAAATATCAGAAATATCAGAACACAAAATTTCATCATATTCTTCTGAATATTCTTCTTGGAGAGGAGGCAATTCAACAGTTTCTTCCTCGACTAGTTTTAGATCTTGAAGTGGTTCTTCAAATTTGACACTTCGCTCGATGTATATATTTTTGGATATGATATCCATGATTTTGTATCCTTTGTATTCTTCAACATATCCAATGAGGATGTTCTCAGTACTCTGTGGTTCCAAATATCTTCTCTTCTCAGTTTGAATTCTAGCCCATGTAGTCGAGCCAAAAACCCTGAGATTGGACACATCAGGCTTGTGACCAATGTAGGATTTGAAGGGAGTAGTACCTTTGAAGTATGAGTATGGAAATATGTTTTGAATGTATGCAGAAAAATTCATGGCCTCATCCCAAATATTTGGAGCCAAACCTTTCGACTCAACCATACAAGTGGCCATCTCTTTCAGTGCTCGGTTTTTCCTCTCCGCTACACCATTCTGCTGAGGTGTGTAGGGGATTGTGTGTTGGATTTGGATTCCATTTTCCAAAAAATGTTGCAGCATATATGATTTGATATATTCTACACCATTATCATATCTAAGATATTTGATCTTGCTCTCAGTAGCAGTCTCAACAGCAGCCTTGAAATTCTTGATTTTTTCTCGCACTTATGATTTGTTCTTGAGAAAGTAGACCCATGTGAATATGGAGAAATCATCAATGAATGTCAGAACATACCTTGATACATTCATGGATTTATTTGGAAGCGGACCACTGATATCACTGTGAATCACCCCCAAAATACAAGAATCTTTGCTAGCTTTTCCTCAATCAAACTTGTGCTCGGGGTGCTTCCCAATGATGCAACCTTTTCATATCCCTTTCGAGGATTTGATTTTCGGAAGGCTTTCAACCATGGATTTATTTTGAAGAAGCTGAAAAATATTTATAATTTAGTTTTCCAAACCTCTCATGCCATAGCCATCTAACCTCATTTCCATGAGTTAGAAGGGCACTTGGCTTAGAATGTGGCAAAAAGTGGGAAAACTCATATGTTTTTGCAGCATGATTTTCTTTGCCGACTGCAATGAGCTTTCCGGTCGAAATATCAGAAATTTCAACATCGTTAGGGATGAATACAACCTTCTTGGGAAAACCAACATGTGTCATATGATACACAGAAAGCGGGTTCGAAGCTAGAGAAGGAACATAGAGAAAATTTTGAAAACTGCCATGTTCTAAATGAATAGTACCTTTTTCCTTTCGAAGAAATTTCTGAATCATATCCCATGTGAATGGAGATGGAGCTGTTGGATTCCAATAACGAGAAAGATTCTTTACTTGCAACCATGTGATTCAAAGCTCCTGAATCTATGAGAAGAGTTGTAGAATTCCAAACACTTGCCATGAGTGCATGGCCTCTTTCTGCATGATCATTATTGTCCTTCTTCCTTGCTCCATCTGGAAGAGTAATGTTGTTTTTCTCCAAGAAAAGGGCCATATGATCAATATTTTTCTTCATGCATGAGCTTTCAGGATGAAATCCCCTACAACAGTAAGAACACTTTGTCTTTTATTTTACCTTTTGATTGTCTTTCCTTGAACCCGAGGGCTCATCTGACTGCTTGGTCTTCTCCTCTTTCTTCGGATGATAAAACTTGGCCTTCTCTTTATTTTTCTTTCCTTTTCCATTTGTAGATTTGGGTCCTCTGACAAAAAGGGCTTGATCTTTGGAGGTTTTTATGGACCCCATCTCAACAAGATCATCATGCTCTTTTGTTAAGAAATCAATGAATGCGTTCAAGGTAGGCATATTCCAATTCGGAGTGGTGAGTTTTCCCGAATGGAAACTGGAGACAAAAACTGAATAATATTTTCCTAGCGTCATAAGGATAGAAAGAACCAACTACTCATCTTTCTTCTCAACACCACATTGATTCAATTGTAGTACCAAATGCTTAAACTTGGTGAAAAAATCATTGATGGTCTCGAAATTCTTAGGATTTAGGGAAATTAATTCATTCTCCAAATGATAGGCCCTCATCTCATCCTGCTTACCAAAAAGCTTGGCAAATTGTTCCCACACTTCTTTTGGAGTAGTCAATCCATTGAGATGGAAAAGAAGATCCTTCAAAATATTGAGACAAAGAAAACCATAAGCTTCATCAAGCTTATTGAAGTACTTGGAATTCTCTACTATAGAATTAGGCTATGTTTCTAGGCCCATGGTGACTCTGTAGAATCCCTTAGAGATCAACACAATCTCAACGTCATCCTTCCACTGATGGTAGTTGAAAGGAGTGAGAATATTTTGTGAAGAAGATTGCATCTATACAATAGCGAATGCAATAGGAGGGACTGAGAAACCTACAATCATAAACAAACAATTTTTTTTTAGGTCGACAACCTGCACTTTTCAAATTGCATCACACCCGGAATAGACTATCAAGCAAGCTTGAAGAGTCGAATTCACAATATCCAGGAATTATGTGGAAAACTTTCAGCTTCTGGTGTAGAGTTGGAATATTTTTTAGTAAACTTGCTCAATATTCATATGTGTTTCTGGTGCAGAAAGCACTAGTGCAAAAGTGCAGAATCACTAGTGCAGAAGTGCAGAATCACTAGTGCAGAACTGTAGAAGTGCAAAATCACTAGTGTAGAAGTGCAGAAGTGCAAAAGTGCAGGAGTGTAGAAACACTGTAGAAAATTTTCCTTGTCCTACCATGGCTCTGATACCATGTAAAATTCAAGCACAACAATTACTAGAGATGCATGCAACAAAATGTATGAAAACATTGTGCATAAGGTTTGCAGCAGTAGAATAATGTCATATACTAAAAAGATACATTACAATGTGTAATAATGGCTACAATATGCCAAGAAATTCGAATTCTAGAGTGGTCATTCAAATTGAATGCATTTGAGTGGCTTACTTGGAAGTTAACATCAGTTAACCACTTAACTACCATAAGACTAACTCAAACTGACTCTGAAACTGTCTAACTGAGTCTAACTAATTCATAAATCAACTGATTGCCCAAAAATAGGGGAGGGCTCCTTTTTGTCTGCAGTTAACTTAATATTAGGTGAAAATACACTAGATGAGGTCAACCAGCGTAGTAGGTCTCCTTCTAGTCTCCAATTGGCTGAATAAGTTAGTAAATGCGGTCAGTTGGACTGAAAAGTGTGCATTAGTCATGAAAATCACCCCCTGAATGGTGGAGGAGGATCAGTTGATAGCCCAGTTGGCTCCTATAATGTAGGAGGAGACCTAGTTTACTGAAACTATGATCTGGTTATGATGTAAGCACATGATTGAGTCAAAATAGTTAGGATAAGTGCCGAATGAAGTTGTGAGGCTCAAATAAATGATGTGTGGTTGGAAAATGCTCCAACACACCCATTGGGTACCTACTGTAACTGGAGGTCCACATGAGAATGTGACTTGACGCACAAGTCCTGAGCCTTGTGCAACAAGAATTTACAACATCATCACTTTGATACATCAAAGCATTCACCTCAACACATGAGGAATAAAATTTTACAACTGAAGGTTTAGTCATTCTTGAGTCCAACTCAAGAATCCACTCCAAGTTCCTAAGTCCAACTCAGGCTTCCTACCTCAACACATGAGGCCCAATCCTGGCTGCACAAGATTGGCTTGGAGAATGAATTGTGATGATGTACATTTAACACGATGTAGATGTATGTTTGAGAGGTCATATGCATAAAGAGGAGATAGAATTATTCTCAATCCTAAACAATGGATCGGACAAAAGAAAATAAAATGTGACACAAGTAAGAAGGGTAATAGGAGGTGCTGGTGTGGATCCAATGACCGATCCCATGGGTGACGATCTCGCGGGTGTAGGATCCAATGACCGATGCCGAGGGGCATCAGGGAGGATAGTGGAGAGGTAACTAGATTGTGCGTATATGAGATCGAAATGTTGGGATTTTAGAATAGCCTCTTCCTCGCTTTGTTGCATGGAGGTGGAAAAATATTTAGTTATAGACGGTTGAAGTGATTTGATGAACCAATCCAACAAGAAGGGTGGTTGTATTTTGATTTGCATAATGTGCGGTGTCTAGGCCACTCGTGGATGTGGTATGTGATGTGGTTGGATATATTTTGTTGACACTCTGTGATACTTTCAAGACCAAGGTCATGGCGAATCGACAACTGGAAGTAAGTGAGAAATGCAGTGGCCAGCGTCGCAAAGGTGGCATGGGTCGCTGTGAGTATATTTACATACAATTTGGCTGTAATTTCACTAAGGGTATGCTGAAAGAGGTGAAGCCACAAAGGATCATCCACTATGTTGTTAAAAGAGCACCATAAGTGGAAAGACATGACATGGTTGGAACGATCATCCCACTGTTTTCCCTCAAATTTAGGAATGTCAGAGGGAATTTTATCTGGCATAGCTGGCCATGTTGGATCATGTGCAATGGGGTCAGTGATTAGTTTGTCCAAATTAGGGAGATTTAGACTAGCCATGAATGATAGGGTAGGAGGATTTGGTCCTTCCATTGTATTTGGGTGTGGTTTCCACTAGGGGGAGACTGAGGTGGTGTTGAAAACAACGAGTGACCTCATATGAGAGAGGAGGGATAAAAGGGGTCCAAAGGTCCTCCAAGGTTAGAATCCAGAGGGGTGCCTCTTCTAGAGGTGGAGGAGGTGGAAGGATTCTAACTTTCTCCAAGAGGAGAAAATATTCCGTTCAAGGAGCATCTTTTCCTAGATGATCATATCAAAGTGGCCTAGGAGCGGCCCTAGATAGAGTATCTTATGCGTTAACCATGGTGAGATGGTGTAAAAACACCCCTCGAGAGAGGGGACAGGCCTTGCAATCTTCGATACTCCTCAGGGGGTTGTTTTTTACTCAATGGTGAATGATTTTGTGTCAAATGAGAGTGATGGTGGAATTAAACACAATTGAATAAATGCAAAAATATGCCAACCATAACAGATGCAATATGGTGCAACAAGTGAGTGATATGTGCAAAAGTCAATTTTTAGTGCAAGTGTTCCCACATGTAGGTTATTTTTAATTATGAGTTTAGTGAACTTGTATTTAAAAAGGAAATAAATGTAAATTCCCTAAAAATACTTAATGGCCTTCCTCTCAAATGTAATTAGGCCTCTCAAAAGTACAATTGATGTTGACGATTGGATCCACACACCAATCGACTAGTGGAGGTAACAAAGAGCCATTTCTACCAACAATGGGGCCAATGTTCCAATCAAGATGACTTGGAAACACCTCCCAATGGAAATAGCTAACTTCAAGAGTCGATTGCACCCACAAATGCTCCTTGGTGATGCCCTAAGTTTTTCCACTAAGATACCTTGTGTCAAGTGTGGATCAGTGGTTCGGTATGCATGGTATAGTGTCATCTCCTTACAATGTGTTTAGTGACTTGTAAGGGAGAGAAGGGAAACTATACGTTAGTTTTCACCTCCTTGATCACGGTGCACTTATGATCTGGTTTTTCTTTGAACACTTGCTTATAGCAAGATTTTGAAAGGACCCTATAAGTCAACAATTTTATGTTTCAAAATATCACTAATGAAACTAGATTGGTGGGAATTAATGGATGCCTATCCCAATCAATCCTACCTAGATAAAATGTTATTTTGTGACCTCCTGTGGAGGATTTTAGTTGGTTGGCATTTACAAATTTTATTTTATGGGGTTTGAATTTCACTTAGGGAGTGTAAGAGAGGTATTTCACAATTCCTACCTTTTAGATTCACCAAGATCACAAGAAGTGAGAGGTGAAGAGCATACTTGGATCATAAGAGTATTTAGGTCTCTTAGTGTGTGATATTCATGCAAACACATGTGATGAAAGAAAATCAATTATCACAAAATAAACTAGAAGAGTATATAAAGTAAATGAAAAAGTAGATGTACTTTTAACTCTAAAACGATATATAACTTACAAAGAGGAAATCAAATTGAAAAAGATTGAGCTCCAAGAAATGCTCCTCTATAACGGTTGATTCCGGGCATTCTTCTGCATTTTCCTCTGTATCAGCGTTTGGTGGCTAAGCATGAAGGGTTTGGCCACTAGAGGGATGGTGCGTTCGTAGGGGAGGGGCACTCGCCCTCCTCTCCTTCAGAGTAATCGAAGTGAGGATGATGTATTAGTGCAGAGAAAAGTTCAGCAGGATGTCACAAAGAATGTGCATGGGCCGAGTGGGATAGGAGGAGAGGGTTTGGAGCCTCGATCGGAGATCTAGGGAGAGACAAGGAAAGGCATAGCAGGGAGCCCGGGAAGTGGAAAGAAGGGTATAAATAGAGGAGATACTGGTGGTGTGTGTATCCCGAAATCCACAAGCAGCCCGGTGATTACTATCAATTCTACCAAAGTTAAGGAGCGTATTCAATACATGACAGACCACGCATTGATTGGCAAATTTATGGGGATTTGGCCAATGGAAAAAGCTCTGACATGGTGGATTAAAGCAACCTGGAAGCCCAAAGGCCATTTCGACCTCTTATTGGGATCAAAGGGTTTTTTCACTATTGTATTTCTAAGTGTGGAAGATAAGGATAGGATTTTAGAGGGGGGGGGCATACTTTTACTTTTCTGTAGGTCTCTTTCTACGAATTTGGAAAGACCATTTCAACCTGGATAACGAAGATCTCTCTATTGCCCCGGTCTGGATTCGCCTCTACTCTCTTCCTGCAGAATATTGGGATCTAGAAGTTTTACAAGCCATTGGTGAAACCCTAGGACATTTCGTCAAGATATCATATCAGACCAAACAGGGAAGGTATGTGTCTTATGCCCGAATCTGTGTTTATATGAATATAGAAAAAGCACTCCCGGAAGCAATTACTCTTAACTGGGATGATTCGGAATTGTTCCAAACCCTGGATTATGAACACATCCCTTTTCGATGCCGTTGGTGTCATGCACGTGGTCACTTGGAAAGGGATTGTCATCTTAATCTTCCGAATGGAATTCCTAGTAGTAGTACATTGGAACAGAAAGATCAAGATGGATTTATTAAAGTTGCCAATCGTAAAAAGTCGGGAAGATGACATACAGGCCTTGAACTGGGGAAAAAGATTGTGCAGACTAACAGTTTTGAAGTCTTAAATTCTAGCCCTATTTAAAACTCTCTCCCAGAGCAGGACAAAGGTTATTCAAAGGTTGAGGGAGGGCAACCTGAAGCAGAAATAGGGAAGGAAACACCTACTGATCAGGTGGTTAACCAACTGAAGGAGACTGAATTTATGGATGAAGATCTGGATGATATACTGCTAGGAGATCTGGACCTGGATAGTATAGAAGAAGCATGTAAAAACATTAAGGTTCATTCAATCTCAGAAAATAAACTTCAATTATTGAAAGCTGCCATTCTAAAAGTTAAACCGACTCCGAGTCTAGGAATTGGTCTGCTTAAACTGAAGGAAAACAAGAGGAAGACAAAGGAAGGAAACTCCAAGAGGGGAAGACGGACCAACAGAGACAAGATTGGTGAAATTGGAGCCAGATTAGTGGACTCAGGACAATATCCCACTATACAGGAGGCGTTCCTCACATCCAGATATAGCACTCAATGAAAATCCTAACCTGGAATATTCAGGGGATAAATGGTCCCCAAAAAATCAAGATCCTTAAAAACAAGATTCTGAAGGAGAAACCCTCTGTGGTTTTTTTGCAGGAAACCAAATGTTCTGGTAATCAAGTAGCTATAAAAGTGGGCAATATCTGGAAAAACTGTAGATGGATGGCTCTAGATGCAATAGGGTATTCAGGAGGTCTGGCGGTTTTGTGGAACCCAAGGACTATAACCTTGACAAATTTTCTTTCGATGAAGTTTAGCCTAATGGCCGAATTTCATGTCATTGGGTCAAGGGTCAAAGGAGTTATAACCAATGTATATGGCCCCTCCAGTTACCCTGAAAAATGAAAGTTTCTGAGTAGGCTGGCCTGCCTCAGAAGTTTGTTTGATGGCTTTCACTGGATTGTGGGAGGAGACTTTAATATGATTCGATCCTTAGCAGAGAAAAGGGGGGGGGAGACGTTACCTCATGCCTGAGAATACATTGTTTGATGAATTTATAGAGGATAACAGTCTCACTGATGTGGATCTAGGAAGCACGATGTGCACTTGGAATAATCGTCGGGGAGGTGAAAACCTGGTGGCTGCACGACTGGATCGTTTTCTCCTATCAGAAAGCATCATGCTTCTAGGGGGCACTCTGACCTCACGGCCAATTGCATCTGCGGGGTCAGATCATTGGCCGGTGTCACTTCTATGGAGTAAGATAGGTATGAATATGTCTAAACCCTTCCATTTTGAAAAGTTTTGGCTAACTCATGTCGATTTTTCCTCTAGGGTGGAGGAGTGGTGGACTTCTTATAATTCACAGGAAGGAACTAAAATGTTTTGCTTCCAACAAAAGCTGAAAATGCTCAAACAAAAAATTAAAAGATGGAATAAAGAAGTCTTTGGAAATATTCAGCAGGAAAAAGCTAAATTGGAAGATCATATGGAACAAGTATAGGAAAGGATTATGCAGATGGGTGTAACTCGTGAGCTTGTGGAGGAGGAAACAAGAATTTCGGGGGATATCAAACAAAGACAATATCAGGAAGAGCTACTTTGGAAACAGAAATCTCGGAATCAATGGCTGAAAGAAGGGGATCAAAATACCCAGTTTTTCCATAGAGCCATGTTACAACAAAGGCACTATAACCAGATTGTTAATCTCAAGACTGATGATGGGACGGTACTGGAATCTCATGAGGAGATTGAAAAAGAATTGATTGATCATTTTACTAAAGTTACTACTGAACTAGAGGAGGATAGTATTGAAGCTTGCAGGATTATTAAATCGGTTATTCCTCGTATTATCTCTGATGAATAGAATGATTTACTGATCAGTCCTATATCCTTAACAGAAGTGGAGACAGCTATCTTTCAGATGGAAGAAAAGAAATCCCCTGGTCCTGATGGATTTACTACTAATTTTTTTCATACTTTTTGGGACTTGATTAAACTGGAAGTCTGGCATGTTGTGGAAGAATCTCGCCGAATGAGAGGGGTTCTTCCTGCACTTAACTCTACTTTTCTTACCCTCATTCCTAAGTCTCCTATGGCCGAGAATGCTAATTGTTTTCGCCCTATTTCCTTATGCAATATTATCTACAAGATCATCACTAAGGTCTTGGTTAATAGGTTGAAACCCCTTCTCCCTTCTCTCATTTCCATAGAACAATCAGGCTTTGTGGAAGGTCATCAGATCATGGATGGCATTATTCTAGCCCAAGAAGTGATTCACTCACTTAAAGATACCAAAAAACTGGGGATGATGCTTAAACCAGATCTATCTAAAGCATATGATAAGTTAAATTGGAAGTACATGAAAGAGGTCATGAAAGCATTTGGATTCAGTGATACTTGGATCAGATGGATTGCTAATCTTACTTCATCGGCCTTTTTCTCCATTCTAGTGAATGGTCATCCTTCTAGTGTGGTAAAACCTACCAGGGGAATCAGGAAAGGGGACCCCTTGTCGCCTTTTCTTTTTGTGTTAATGACAGAAGGATTGGGGAGACTCATTTCCCATTATGTTAGTCAGGGGAGCATCAAATGCTTAAAATTTCCTCCCTATGAAAAGGAGATAACTCATCAATAGTTTGTAGATGATACTCTAATGATGGGTCGTTCCTCTGTGTGGGAAGCCCATAAGATTAAACAGGCTCTGAATATCTTTCTGCAAGCCTTGGGGTTAACGATCAATATGGATAAGTCCCTTGTATTTTTCTTTAATACTCCGCCTATCAGTCAAAGAAATATCATTCGTATTCTGGGCTTTAAGAAGAGCTCCCTTCCAACCAAATATCTCGTGGTGCCTTTAACCGAAGGGATCCTTAAAAAATCTTCCTGGGAAGACCTTCTGAATAGAATAAAGGAAAAACTATCAAACTGGACTCTTAGGACCCTAAATTTCCCTGGAAGAGTGGTGTTAGTCAAATCTGTTTTGCAAGCTATGCCGTTGTACTTATTTTTGATTTTATCGGCTCCTAAGACAGTGCTAAAGGAAATCCAAAATTTGCAACAGACCTTTTTGTGGGGAGGAACGGGGGATAAGAGGAAATGGCCATTGGTAGGATGGAAGACTCTCTGTAAAACTAAGAAGGAGGGGGGTCTGGGGTTACGGGATCCTGAGGAGCTAAGTAGGGTGTGTGGGGCTAAAATCTGGTCGCGGTGGCTAACTCATACAAATGAGCAATGGGCAAGCGTTTGGGGAAGGAAATACATCTCAAACATAGATCAGCAGGATTGGATCAGGGAGGAAGGACCAGATAACAGATCCCATATTTGGAAGATGGCAAGGGCTAGTAACGGATTAATAAAAAAACATAGCTTTTGGGAAATTCATGAGGGAACGACGACGAACCTTTGGCTTGATGCGTGGCAACAGGAGCCTTTGATTGCATCATTGGTGATCCCTGAAGAAACCAGGACTAGGCAATTTCACTGGTATTCGGTCAATAATTACTGGTACGAATCATCTGAGGATAGAGGTTTCCACATCTGGAAGCCCTTAGATTGGTGGATAACCTCCTTTGGGGATGAAATAGGAAGGCAGATCTATGGTATTGTGAAATAGAGGCAAGTTAAAATTCAGGGAGGGTGGGATATCCTGCGATGGGGTCATCTACCGATAGGTAGGTTTACCATTAAAGAATCTTTTCATTTACAAACCAGCTTGAATAATTGTGATGCACCTGCAACAATTAATTAATAAGAATATGCGAAATAGCAGAAATGACAGAACTCAGAATCACTTTTATATTGATCACAGGCCACTTCGAGGGGGCAACCTCCTATGAGCAAGCTCAATACAAATAACTTCACGGTGCCTTCATAGGTCTCAACACACACTTATATACTAAGTCTAGGCGCCAATACTATGGGTCAAAACAATGGGCCACTACAAACTATGGATCAACAATACTACGGGCGACTTCCAAAGCATATGCGCCAACAACAATAACATAAACTATTGATCAACAAATACTACGGGACGACTTACAAAGCATATGCATCCAACAACAATATACTAACAAAGTAAAGACATGGGTTCCTAACATCCCCTCCCCCTTAAAAAAAGATTTGTCCTCAAAGATTGAGATGTGGAAATTGTTGTTGAATCTGAAGGAGTGGTTCCCATGTAGCATCCTCTGGTTGCATGCCGTGCCACTGAATTAAGACCTCTGTGATAGAGCGAGAGCGAAGCTGATGAGTGCGCCGATTGAGGATGGCCTCCGGCTCCAAAAGGATGGATCCTTCATTATCCAATTCGGGTAAAATCGTTTGTCCACTGATGTTGGTGCTAAGAACTTTCTTCAGACAAGAGACATGAAAGACTGGATGAATGCGGGAAGAAGGAGGAAGTTCCAATTTATAAGCAACGGACCCAATCTTCTGAAGAATCCGATATGGCCCATAGAACTTTGGAAAGAGCTTATGACGCCCTTTGATTTTCAGGGAGGACTGCTTGTACGGCTGGAGACAAAGAAAAACCATATCGCCGACTTGAAAAGTGCTCTCAGAACGGTGCTGATCAGGTTGTTGCTTCATGCGATTTCTTGCCATGTGAAGATTGTCCCGCAAAATGCTAAGAATCTGATCGCGGTTTTGAAGGACTGTGTCAACTTCCTGAACTGGTGAACTGGTGGGGGTGTATGGAAGAAGAACTGGAGGTGCCTGAACATAGACTGCTTCATATGGGATCATTTTAGAGGCAGTGTGGTAAGAGGTATTGTACCACCATTCAGTGAGAGGGAGCCACTTTTCCCACCGATGTTGTTGTTCAGAGGTGAAGCAACGAAGATAAGTTTCCAAGCATTTATTGATAATTTCAGTCTGACCATCGGTTTGTGGGTGATACCCTGAACTCATCTTCAATTTGGTGCCAGTGTGGTGAAATAGTTCTGTCCAAAAATGACTGGTGAAAGTCGCATCATGATCTGAGACAATGGAAGAAGGGATGCCATGAAGACGAAAGATCTGGTCCAGGAAAATTTGAGCGACTGAGGAGGCTGTATAGGGATGGCTGAGAGCACAAAAATGACTATATTTGGAGAGGCGATCAACCACAACGAGAATCATTGTCTTCCCACCAGATTTAGGGAGCCCTTCCATGAAATCCATAGAAATATCTGTCCAAATCCGTGTAGGTGTGGGAAAGGGTTCGAGCAATCCTGGAAGGAGTGTTGTTTCACCTTTATTGCACTGACAGGTATCACATTCGGCCACCATCTGTTGAATTGTCCTTTTCATGCCCTGCCAAAAGAAGTTACGCCATGCCTGTTCATACATTTTGAGAAACCCAGAGTGCCCTGCCGATGGAGAAGCATGGAGTTCATAGAAGACAGCCTGTTGAAGATCTGTGCTCTGGGGAAGCACTAGATGACCCTTGTATCTTAGAGAAGCACCATCCCAAGAGTAATGTGGTATAGCAGAAGGGTTGTTGGTCAAGCGTTAGATGATTTGAGATAAGGAAGAGTCATTGACATAACCCTATTGAACAGATTGCAACCAATTTGGAATAGGCATAGAAATAGTTGAAAGAGAACCTTGGGCATCAAATGTGCGAGAAAGAGCATCTGCCACAATATTTTCTTTACCCTTCTTGTAAGTGATCTCATAGTCATAACCCATGAGTTTTCTAACCCATTTCGTTTGTGCCAGGGAGGAGACACGTTGTTCCAAGAAATATTTCAGAGTCTGGTGATCAGTCTTGATGCAGAAATGATTCCCTAATAGGTATGGGCGCCACTTCTGTACTGCATGCAAAATAGCCATCATTTCCTTCTCATAGGTAGAGGCAGCTAAATTCTTTCTTGAAAGGGCTTTGCTGGTGAACGCAATGGGGTGTTCATCTTGAAGGAGAACATCACCAAGTCCATTGCCGCAAGCATCACTCTCAATAGTGAAGGGCTTGGAAAAATCGGGCATAGCTAGAACAGGTGTAGTACACATAGCTTGTTTTAGTTTGTCAAATGCACACTGAGCAGCATGTGTCCATGTAAAAGCATCCTTTTTCAATAGAGCAGTTAATGGAGCTGAAATCTTCCCATAATCCTTAACAAACTTGCGGTAGTAGCCAATCAACCCCAAAAAACCACGAAGGCTCTTGAGTGTCCGAGGATGCGGCCAATTGTTCATGGCATCGATATTGGGAGGATCCACGCGAACCCCTTGTGCTGAGATAATGTGCCAGAGATACTCAACTTCCTTCTGTCCAAAATACATTTAGATTGCTTGGCATGGATATGATGGTCAGAGAAAAGTTGCATGACAAGATCCAGATGCTGGAGATGTTCATCCCATGTTTTACTGTAGATTTGGATATCATCAAAGAATACCAGAATGAATTTCCGCAAGTAGGGTCGAAATATTTTATTCATTAAGGCCTGGAATGTGGAAGGAGCATTAGTGAGGCCAAAGGGCATGACCAAAAACTCATAATGGCCATCATGTGTGCGGAAAGCTGTTTTAGGGATATCATCCTCATGAACCTGAATTTGATGATACCTAGAATGAACATCCAACTTGGAGAAAAATTGAGCCCCATGAAGCTCATCAAGAAGCTCATCAAAAACAGGAATTGGAAACTTATCCTTGATGGTGAGGTGATTAAGTGCTCAGAAGTCAATGCAGAGGCGCCATGACCCATCTTTTTTGCGGACAAGAATAACTGGAGAAGAAAAGGAACTAGTGCTTGGGCGAATAATACCTTGCTTCAATAAGTCCCGAACGAGCATTTCAATCTCCGTTTTTTGGTGAAATGGGTAGCGATAGGGCCTGATGTTGGGAGGAATGCTGCCAGGAAGGAGCTGAATACGATGGTCTTCTGGCCTGGAAGGTGGCAATCCCACTGGTTCAGCAAATACACCTGTATATCGATCCAAAATTTGTTGTATATCCAAAGGAGTAGTGGAGACCACTGAAGGTTGCATCTGAATGGAATGGAGCTGAGCGATGACACCATGTGAATTCTTCTTGAGGAGTTTTTCCATGCGATGTGAACTGATGATGCTGAGAGAACCTGGTTGTAATCCTATCAATGTGTGTTTTTGTCCATTGAGGGAAAACTGCATCCAAAGTTCAGCAAAATCCCATAAGATAGGGCCAAGTATGCGTAGCCATTGAGCGCCCAAAACCACATCACATCTGCCTAAGGTCAAGGCAAACATGTCAGAGTGCAAGGTATAATCTCCCATAGAGATACGCACATTTCGACACTTCCCTTTGCAAGGTAAGGTGCCCCCATTGGCAACCATGACTTCAAAGTTGGAGCAAGGATGGATAAAACAATCAGCTTGTTTGGCGATCCGAGGGTCAGTGAAATTATGAGTGCTACCAGAATCAATGAGTATTGTAAGAGGAAGCTTCTTGAAGTAACCCCTGACCTACATTGTTTGGGGGGTGGTGATTCCTACTAAAGCATGGAGAGATATCTCTAGCTGGTCATCCTGAGACGGAGAGTCAATAGGCGGTTCCTGAATGTCGGCAGGAGCATCTAGTGTTTCTGGATCTTCGTCACCAATTTCAAAGGCAGGTGGAGAATCCACATCCAAGAGATAGAGATTTTGCTGAACACATCTATGTCCCTGAGTGAATTTCTCATCACAATTATAGCAAAGCCCCTTTTCTCTGCGTGCTTGCATCTCTGTTTTAGACAAACGCTTGATAGGAGTTGGTCGAGGAGCCTGCGGTATAGGTGGTCGTTGAGTACCCATATTTCGGAAGGGAACAAAAGTCAGCTTGGAGCGTTTTTGGGATGCAATATTGTCTTCTGCCAACTTAGCCAACCCTAGGGCTTCCATCATTGTGTTGGGACAGAACATTTTGACCTCAGAGCGGATGGCATCCTTTAGACCACTGATAAAACAACTCCGGTAAAAGTCATCAGACAATCCTTCGGTGTGGTTAGCTAGTTGCTCAAATTCGGTTTGATACTCTCTCACACTGCCAATTTGGCGAAGTTTAGTGAGGGATCCTGTGAAGTCATCAAAAGCACTAGGACCAAATCATTGCAAAAGGAGTTGGTAAAAGTCTAGCCATTTTGGCACTGCATGAGCCTTGATGTACCAACGGTACCATTGAAGAGCTTCCTGTTCCAAATGAAAGGATGCCAATGGAACTTTGTTGACATCAAAAGTATTATGCAGACTGAAATACTGTTCTGCACGATAGATCCATCCAGTTGGATCGGTACCATTGAAGCGAGGAAAATCAAGCTTCAGACCACGAAAATTGCTGGAAGAAGAGAACCCATTGTCTGATGAAGACTCATATTGCCGTTTGTTGTTCATAGTTGAATGTTCAAGATGGAGGCCAAGAAATTTTTCATCCAGATCCTGGAGTTTGGCTTGGATGGCTGCAAGTGTGTCCTCCATGGTTTTTGCTCCTGCACGGGTGACAACCATAACCAGGAGTTTTTTTTTTGGTTGACTGGGTAGGAAAACAAAACAGAAACTACTTCAGTAAAGGAAAATCTGGACTTGGGAAAAAATATGAAAGGTAATTGGGGTTTGAATAGGTTTTGGACACTGTCGAATAGACAGGGAAGCAAAAATGAGGATTTCAGAAGCGGGGTGAAAGAATAGGAAGATTTGGTAGAGGGGAACAAAGAAGCAGAATTCAGAAAGGAACTCTGTGGTAAAATTTGAAGGTGATTGGGTGAAATCTGAGGAAGTTATGGAAAACCCTAAAAATAGACAAATGTGGGATTTCGGGCTTTGGGAAGGGGAATTGGGGATAGGGTCCTCAAGAATGAAATATGCAGAATGGGATGACAGGGGTTCCCCAAAAATTTCTAGGGAAACAGAGTGAAAACAAGGGAGATATGGAGAAAAAACTGAATTTTATACTTTTTTTTTCTTCAGACTGGAGCGGCTACGACTCGGAAGGGATTTGAAACGACGCCGAATGGACTGAAAATGGATGGATCTGGAACGGCTTGCAAAATGGATCTGAACGACTGGATCTAAAACGGCGCAGCAATGATCGACAACAGTTCAGCTGAAAATAGATATGGACCCCAGGTATGTGCGGCTTCCTAACAGTTCAGGGGTTTCACTCGACCACCAATGCTATCTGACGGCTTGCGTATTGGGGAAGTACCCCTCACTCCACGGCTCAGGTAAAACTGATAACCGCTTTTCCACAAATGACAGCTCTTGGTTTACCTCACGGGTGGGAACTAGTCAATCCGGTAGGGGTCGTTGCCCTTTTCACTGGTAGGTCCTCTCAATGGGCTAGCTACTTCGGGGTTCCTGTGGTACTCCTCACAATGAGTTTTAGGGCTTGTGCCCAAGTACTTCCCACAGTTAAGCGGATAGGGATTATTCCCAAATCCGAACCTGCAACAGATGCGAAAAAAAATTTTGGCAGAAATTTCACCCAACGAGCCTAAGAAAGTGCTCTGATACCAGATGTGATGCACCTGCAACAATTAATTAATAAGAATATGCGAAATAGTAGAAATGACAGAACTCAAAATCACTTTTATATTGATCACATGCCACTTCGAGGGGGCAATCTCAATACAAATAACTTCACGGTGCCTTCATAGGTCTCAACACACACTTATATGCTAAGTCTAGGCGCCAATACTATGGGTCAAAACCATGGGCCACTACAAACTATGGATCAACAATACTACGGGCGACTTACAAAGCATATGCGCCAACAACAATAACATAAACTATTGATCAACAAATACTACAGGACGACTTACAAAGCATATGCGTCCAACAACAATATACTAACAAAGTAAAGACATGGGTTCCTAACAATAATTCAGAGGAGGATCAGTTATGGAAGTATTTATGGGAGGCCAAGTTGTGGCCCAAAATTACTCTTTTTCTCTGGTTAGTCCTAAGAGGCTGTATCTTGACATGGGACAAGCTTGTGAAACGAGGTTTCGAGGGCCCATCTATGTGTGTTCTATGTGGTCAGAATAATGAGACAATGGCGCATCTTCTTGACGAATGTAGCTTTGCTTCCGAGCTGTGGGATGAAGGGGGTAGGTTTGTTAGAAGGATTGCTTGGGTTAGATCAAGCCCGAAGCAAACTATCAAGCAATGGAATGGGAATCCCTTTCAAGTGAACATTCTGAATTGGATATGGCAATTGCATCCTGGTTTCCTTCTCTGGAAGGTGTGGAAAGAACGCAATTATCGTTTGTTCCCGGAAAAACATAAGGTCAATACCTGGAAGATCGTCTGGGAGCGTCTTAAGCAAGAAACAAATGAAACCTTGAAACTTACAAGATGGAATATGGAAGATCTGAGTGGCCCTAATAATGAAACTAGGCTATTACGTACCTGGGGCATCAGAGGTCTTCCTCAGTTTATTGGTACTCAGCGTAATGCTATGAAACCACAGGAAAGCCAGACTGAGTGGTCTCCACCTCAGCAGGGATGGTTGAAACTAAACTTTGACGGTGCATCTAAAGGGAACTCAGGAGTGGAAAGGTACGGTGGAGTGGTTAGAAATAGCCATGGCCAAACTCAGTTATGCTATTATGGTAATATTGGCAATGAAACTAATAACGCCGCGGAGTGTGAAGCTCTGCTTCAAGGTCTCACGCTTATTACCAGACATGGTTTTAATTGTTGTATTGTAGAAGGTGATTCTGAAATTTTTATACAGACGGCTAACAAACTTTTAAATGGAACCCAAGCTGTAAAGATTACCACCGCATGGCATCTGGCGTGGAGGATCACTTGTCTGGAAACCATGATTAGAGGATTTAACTCCATTGTGTTCAAACATGTAAGAAGAAGCGCCAACTGTCTAGCTGAATGATACAAGTGAATGATAGATGGGATGGGAAGATCTCGAATTTACCATCCGATACGTGTCGTCTCAAGTGCATTAACATTGTCGAGTGTGATAATAAGGGATGGCTGGCAAAAGATGACGATATATTCATCCCCACTATCAGTAATTGATATAGGGATGGTACACGTCTCGACTCAAAGGGATAGATGGAACGAAAGGAAGAAGTACCAAAGGATGATCGTCAAGGATGGTGGAGATATCAAATCAGAGGGGGAATTTAATTTGGAGAACTTGCAGCATGCGAAGATAAGGTGGCGAAGCATTTGCAGGATTACGATGGAGTTTCGTGATCAGCAAAGGATGATGGGTACAAATGATGAAGGCTTTGCTAATTATATTAGCGTCAGGATCATGATGCCGAATTCAATGGTGATAGGAGGCGGCTCACCCATAAATATGGACTGGAGAGGTGGTATCAGGAACAAAGCTTCCAGGCGGTTTTTTCCTTGGATTACTTTCAGCAAGTGTATTGTGACTGTGAGGGTGCAGAGAATTTGCAAGATTAAGAATATCATGCCTCTGGAAGGTCGTGCTGTGAAACGGGGAAGGAAATACCTTGGGGAAACGAGCATGGTGGGTGGGGGTGCCACACCTCATACTGGTCCTAGTCGTGATCAATGGAATTCGGTGGCTACTACTGTTTTCTTTCGACAGTTCTTTCCTCTGGGAGTTAGGCAAGGGGTGGAGAAAATTGAAGCCGACTTATGGCATCTGGTGGGGGAAGCTGAGTTACCGGAGGAAGTGGAGGCCATGGCTAATTGGATCCATGACCCAGGGAATACTATGGGTCGTATGGCATTGTACACTCGGGCTATTTTCACTCTGTGGGTGACCAAAACCTTAATTGCCCAGTGTCTGGATACGCGTGGTGATGCTTTATCTGGTTCTCCTCGGCTCAAGAGGGTGGAGGAAGTTAGCAAAGACACGGTGGATAACTGTCACTGGATCCATACGAAGCTGGACCTGCTGGCTGACAAACTAGGCATTACATATCTGGATGTGCCGAAAAAGGATGCTAATCCTCGGGGTCCTGTACCTGTGGATAAAGGGGAGGTACCAAATGCTCCTGTTATGGTGCAGAGTGATGACGAGGCGGGACCGGCAACCTAATGTCTCTGTTGTTTTTGTATCCTGTGGCGTGGTATTCTCGGCGGTAATATCTTTTTGGCTCTAGTGTATCATTGTTTGGTGCTGACTTCAGGTTCTTTTCATGGATGGGTATCAATAGCTGTTTGGGGTTTTGGTTATGGGTAGGATTAGTGATGTCTGGTGTTTCTATGCTGTATAGGGAAATGAATTTGTGTAATCTCTTGAACAGTGGTTTTTGTAATCTCTCGAGCAGTAGTTTTATGCTTGATGACATTTCTGCTGATGGTCTCACCTTTTTGTTTTGGTTGAGCGGTTCTGTAGAAACATTGGCTCATTTTCATGTTAAGTCTACCGATAGGGACTGGGTGGGGTGCATAATTTGAAAGTGGCTCATTTAGCACCTATTTTCTTGGAAATGAGGGGTGGCTCATTCAGCACCTGTGCTTATCTGTGGGATCTTTTGGTTGCTCATGAAGTACCTGGATATTGTAAGAAGTTCAATATGTATTCTCTGATTATGATAATAGAATGAAAGTTACTTTTTTTGCTTAAAAAAAAAAACTCTAAAACATGCTCAAGGTTCTTTGCAAATAAAAAATGCTAACTAATGAAAAGTGTGCCATGGAGGTATGTCACGCTTATCACCCTTTTCTTATTCACCAAGCTCACAAGAAGTGCAAGGTGAAGAGCATACATAGGGGGGGAAGAGTATTTAGATCCTTGATTGTGTGCAAAATGTGGATTCTACACTAGCTTTGATCCTAAAAACATGTCAATTGTGCATAAACTAGAACGGTCTTGAATACTAGTGACAACAATGAGGACTGTTGAAAACCTCAAGGCTGGTTAACTAGGTAAGTTTCAAGAGAGATGAACTCTTTACCCCTTGATCGTGGTTTATGTGGACTAATTACTAAAAAAGTAAGTAATTATTGCAAATTAACTTAATTTGAGCTCATTAGTAAGCAGCATTGGGGCTGCCAGATTGTAGTATGCAAATAAAAAGAAAATCAAATGATTGTAGCATGGGAAAACAATACTATAGTGCACAGTATCACGGAAAAATAAAAAATAGACGCATTGTAGCGTGGGAAGATCATATACAAGGTGCATGGGCCAATCAATGGAATTCCATGTGGGTCGTGAACTAGTTACGTACATGAGTAGCATGACTGTCGAAGGCATTTCCGCGCGAGTAGCACGACTGACATGCCAGGATCCACACTACTATGGAAAAATTAAGTGTGGTAGACAAGGGGCCAAATTATAGGATAGGAGGTGGTAAGCCCGATCTCCTGCAAATGAAAAACACCCAAAATTAAGCACTTAACATAAAACAACCTAGTTTAAAGGAAAAAAAAAGTGGATTCACCATTAGAACTGTTGTCGAAAAAATTATAGAAATGTGCACTCCTCCACTTGGTAAGGGGTTAGGCCTTGTAGGCTGCAGAAAGGCATTAGTCCTTGAATTCTCTATCTGTGTTTGGTTTTCCTCCAAATGATCCTACAAGATATTATTAGTGGAATTCACATGAAATAAAGAAAGTTGAACAAAATACAATAAAAAGGGAATATGGGGGAGAATGAAAACTCCAACAACAATCCAAGGTATGAAAAACCACTTTGTATTTCCCAATGGTCAATTTGTACAACACCTACGAGGTGTGGGCTTCAAGGGAAACCAACAATATCCCTTAGGGATTCCTTTTTTGTCCAAACTATATGCTAAGTGGATCGTAGAACAATGGAGAGAAACTTTTACACTTTGGAGGAAGGTGGCAAGGGAGATTGGGAATGATTACAAAGGTAGGAATAGGTGGGATATGAGGAATATCCAACACAAATAAAACAACATAACCTTGATCTTATTTCTCTCTACAAAATGCATGCCAATGGATTCCTTTTATAGGCCAAGAGGCGGCCAAGAAACAACTAGATCCAAATGTGAACTCATACACTCCATGAATTATTTCCAAGGTACACCAAGGGGGATATTTAATGCCACCAAATGTGTGAGGACATGAATTTGAATCCTTGAAGGTGATGGAACCTTCATTGCGCCACGGGAAGTAGGTGGTGTCATCGTTTTGACAATAGCACGACTATTGAAGGAATAGTCGTGCGAGTATCGTGCGGGCATTTAACTGATAACATGTGTTGTAGTGTGGGTTAACATTGGTTAAGCCACATGACCTATTTTTTTGACTGGTTTTGGGGAACTTTGGACTCATGTTGTCTTTTGGATTTGTTGAGGGCGCCTTTGGAGAAGTACATTATTTATGTTGATGACTCCTTACTGCAAGAATCGCCGAAATGTCACATGTGTGCGAAATATAGGAATTAACAGGCTCCCTTTTCTGCCTTTTCAATGTTTAATGTCTTTAAGAATCCTTCCATATATTGCAATACATTCAAACCTATTACTTTAAATGGCCCCACTTCTTTAGGTAGAAGGACATTTATATTTTTTCTAAAATTCCTGTAGTTCATTTCACCTGAGATAAATCTCTGCATAACATACTCCATTGCAAAGATTCTATGGGTAAGGAAAATTGGAACCTTATAAGGATCTTCTTCAAATCCATATACTCTGATCACTGTATAATATTCATACAAAAACCAATCTCAAAATATCATGTCTGGAGTGCACTGCAAATGTTTCTTATTCTCAGGAAACATCCTGGGAGGTGAGGCACCAAAGATCAAGCTGTAAGTAATGCTCATTACTTTATTTGTAAAATATGAATAGTTTGAGTTATCTGGCCTTCTTATGACTAAATCAGTCCATTCATAGATAGGTATATGCAACCCATGATCATCTGATATCTTCAAGTTTATATGCTTATAGTGATTGAAATTCTGGTACAAGAACATTTAGAATAAAAAGGCGGGGTACCTGAACCACTCTATGGATGGAATCTCTTTTACTTTCTCATGAATATCTTCTGTCAAAAAATTGCATAGGTCAAATTTAGGAGGGTTGAAACCAAGGTCTTTGGTCAAGCTAAGTAGGGTACCGAAAATAAAATCATCCACTATATTTTCATCTTGAAGGCCTATGATGGTGCCTATGATTGAGATGGCCTTGTTGGTATTTTCATAGAATATTGTTGTATTGTAAGGGGACAGAACAATAAGAACAACCATGCATTCTTGAAGGTGTTTGGAAAAAAAATGATGTCTGTCAAAAGTGTGTAGGGCTTGGTAGGAAGTGGAGAGGCTTTTCTCATTGAAGTCTTGTAGAGCTAGGAATTCTGGAATGTAAAACATTTTCTACAAGGTCTAAGCATTAATAAAATATAGGGTTCTAGTCAGGTCTAAGGATGTGACAACTCTCTTACTTGGGGAGTAATGCATGGAACACTAGGTCACAAATTTGGGAAAGTAGATAGTTACAGGGAAAAACATCATAGCAAAATTAGAATTCCATAGGTTGTAGGTATCCTGGTCTACCATAGCTAGTGATTTAGCATCTCTAATTGTATAATTTAGGTATGATTTTGTAACAATGATGCAAAAGATATTATCTTGATGGTCATAAACATGTTCATCGCCAGATAGTATGGGCTTGGGTAATTTATCCTCGGGTTTAGGATCCATTTGGAACTACTTACTTAGATTTTAGGTTAAATGGTTCACAGGGTAAATTAGGGTAAATTTAGGGCACATAATTTACTCTTTTATACGACAGTATAATAGAAATTACTGGGAGCTAGAAATTGTAAAATACTTGTTTTGCAGCTGGGTGCTAAATTCATATTGGTAGACTTGGTCTAGTGGTCATTTGAGATCAGTTGGTTAGGTGTGCAGTATATTTGATACGGAGCCTTCTCTAGATAACAATGGTTTTGAAAAGAGGATAAAACACCAATTAATGACTAAACGAAATCAAATTTTTGACACTTGGTGGGATTTTACATGGCATTTACTTCTAACATGATGACGCTAGTGGGGGCACCATAGAACTGTCGCTGGGGGAATTTTGATTTGGATTCAAGGTGGTCCCTCCCTTTTCATGCATGTACACTTTATATTTTCACCTTTTGGGCGGAAATCACCCTAGTTTCCTTGAGTGGTAATGCCCGACCATGACAGCGGTATTGAAAAATAACTTTATGGGGGTGTGATCAATCAAAATTGCTACACATGTCTTCGATGGTTTTGGGGATTTAAAATTAAAATAACAGTAGGATCTACTACCTAAAGAATTCCTCACAAATCAATAATTTGGTTAAGTATGCAAGAAAACATTGTAAGAGAGGCACAATATACACACAAATGATGCAAATAGATGTTATTGTATCACTGTCCAACCGAGAAATGAGTTTTGAACACCATTATATTACATTTGGGGAACTTCGTGAGCCTTTGAAGGCCCCAGAATGATCTACAAGTGGCTAGCTTACATTGGACCTCAATCCCCCCTAGGTTGACCAATAGTCTCCCAAATCACCTCATATTGTCACGAATTCCTGATATGAACATTGTAATGGAATGGGAGGACATTAATGATGGTACCAAATGAGTGGTGGAGTGTAGGTGGCCTAGGATAGCCCAAAACTTCCAAGGAGGAGGAAAAATGTCCACATTCAGTGCATGGGCGCCTCAAGTCAAACTCAGATCCATAAATCAGGGGATAAGGGCACTCCTCAGGTGATTAGTGGTAATAATTGAGGGTGGTTTCCATAAATGAGGGCGCCTTAATCACTGTTTGACCAAAATTGGGTGCCTAAGTAGTGGAATTGGTCATTAATTTCCTAACCATCCTAACCATCATAACCTTGGATAACCATCATTAACCTTTGCTTGAACCATCATTCATTAATTTATCATCATGAGACTATGGTACTAGGTGTAATAATGTTCTAACACCCCCCCCTTAAGCTAGACTTATGTAGATAAAACAAAATGAGGCCTTGGAAACTAAGGCTCAAGTCACCTCTTACAATTTTTATTAGTCCATGTAAACAAGGTAAGGAGGAAAACCACATGGGAATAAAACCTCCCCTAAAAAATGGACATGAAACAAAATATGAAAAATATATCAGTCTTCACCATGCATCACCCACCCCAAGGAGTGATCTAAGGTCGATGAAATTCTTCTCAGTGAAACTCTTGGTGAAGATATCAACAGTTTTCTCAGCAGAAGGGAAATATTGCAAGGAAATAATCTGGTCATGCACCAAAATCCTGATGTAGTGCATGTGTATCTCTATGTGCTTGGTCCTTTGTATTTGTAATGGATCAGTGGATATCTTGATTGTAATTCGATTATCACACCAAATGATTGTGGGTGAATCAAATCCAAAGACAAACTCCCTAAGAATACCTTGCAACCACACACACTGTGTAGCTGCATTCACTGCTCCCATGTACTCGGACTCAGCTGATGATAAGGAAATAGTGTGCTACTTCTTTCTAGAACAGTAAATGGGACCATGTGCAAGAATAAAGACATAACCAGAAGTGGACTTCTTGTTAGTGTTATCTCCAGCCCAATCTGAATCAGTAAAAGCAACCAGTTCAAGTGATGAACCAACTGCATAATGAATCCCAAACTGCTTGGTTCCTTGCACATAATGCAAGATCCTTTTGGAATCCTTCCAATCGATCTCATGAGGCTCTTGCATGTATCTAGAAACAACACCTACTGCATAATCTAAATCTAGTCGAGAGTGTTTGAGATACAACAAGCTCCCAACTAGCTGTCTATACATCTAACTGTCCACGAATAGTGAGGAACCCCAATCATGATGTTTTACCCCTTCAAGGGAGGGAAACTTAGCAGACTTACATTCATCCATTCTAAAATTTTGTATCATATCTGAAGCATATTTTTATTTTGAAACTTTGATCCCTGCACTAGATTGATCAATCTCTAAACCAAGAAATTGTTTCAACAATCCTAGATCAAACATGGAAAATGCACTATGTAATGTAGCTTTAACTCATCCTATGTATTCATTGAAACTACCACTAATCAAGATGTCATCAACATACAATACAATGATCAAAATAGAGTCACTAATATTTTGCATATATACATTTGGATAAGATTTGCATCTTTCAAAACCTTGTGATAGATGAAAGTTGTCCATCTTAGCATACGAAGCTCTAGGAGCTTTCTTGACACCTTAGAGGGACTTATTCAACATACAAATAAGTGAAGGATATTGAATGAAACATTCAGGCTGATGCATATATATCTCCTCATGAATATCAACATGAAGAAAAGCACTCTTCACATCCATATGATGAACCTCCCATCGCTTGGATGGTGAAATGGCCAAAACTAACCTGATTTAGTCCATCTTTGCCATAGGTGAAAATTTTTCTGTGTATTCCACTCCATGTACTTGAGAGAATCCCTTAGCTACCAATATGGACTTATACTTCACATCATAACCATCAGCAACCATTTTGGTCCTATATACCCACTTTCATTGCACCAACTTCCTCTTGGGAGGAAGAGGAACCAACTCCCAAGTTTCATTGTCATGGAGAGACTTCAACTCTTCTTGCATGGAATATTTCCATATTGTGTCATGTGATGCTTATTCATATTATTGTGGATCATATCCAACCATAAGAAAATACCTCCCATGAATATTTGAATCACAACAAGAAAAGGCATTGTGAAACTGTGATCTAGTCTTCCTAGGTTCTTGTGGATCTCATGCAAGTTCACCATCTGCTTGTATGGTTTTCTCAGCCCACTTGGGCCTTGTAGGAGTGTCATGATATGCATGCATGTCATCATATTCATCCTCAACATTAGAATCATAAATATCAAAAAATTAATCATCACTCACATCCTCTACAAGTGGGGGATTTGAGCATTCCCCTTCTTCTTGGTTGGTTGCTTGCATGGGCTCTTCTTCGAACTAAACACTCATCTCAATGAAAGTATTTTGATATGAAGTATCAAATATATTGTATATATTTTCATATTATTCATAACCAACCATAATTGAATCCTTGATTTGTGGCTTCAAGGCCTTTCTTTTCTTTGGAGGTATTCTAGCCCATGCTCTTGATCCAAACACCTTGAAATGAGACACACTAGGATTATGTCCCATCCACGCCTCGAATGGAGTCTTTCCTTCCAAGTATTTGTGTGGAGATCTATTGTGAACATATGAAGCACAATTAATTGATTCATACCATAGTTTATAATACAACTACTTATCCTCCAACATACATGTATCCATCTCCTTCAATGCTCTATTCTTGCTCTCTGCCACACCATTCTGCTGGGGTGTGTAAGGCACATAGTTATGCCTTTGAATGTCATATTATTCACATATATTATGAAGGTCCTTATTGACATATTCCCTTCCATTATCATTCCTTAATACCTTTATATTCCTCCCACTGAAGTTCTCCATTGAAGCTTTGAAAACTTTGAAGGAATGAAACACTTCAGATTTAATCTTGAGAATGAACACCCAATAGAACCTTGAAAAATAATCAATGAATGTTAGGAAATATTTTTATTTTCCATAGGGGGGTGTAGGAAGAGATCCTATCACATATGAATGGACCAAATCAAGAGTTTTAGCAGCTCTTCTTGCCTTCCCCTTCTCAAACTTGTGCTCAGCATGCTTCCTAACAATGCATCCCTTGCAGGTGCCTTTGGAAAATTTGATGCTTGGAAGTCCTTCAACCATGTTTTCTTTGCTAAAATATTTAATATATTTGTATTTGAGGTGTCCAAACCTCTCATGCAAAATTCTACTGACCTCATTAGCATGTGACATAAGAGAATTAGGAGAAGAGTAAGGAAGAAAGTGTGAAAACTTGTACATCATTGACTCATGATCTGCAACACCAACTGCTACCACTTTTCTTGTAGAAACCTCATAAATTTACACATATTATTAAGTGAAAATAATTCTCTTGACCAAACTAGTATGGTTCATTTGGTAAACAAAGAGGATATTTGCTTCAAGATCAAGCACATACAACACATTACTGAAGTACCCATTGTCTAGATTGATCCTTCCAATGCCTCTTGTTGGGATCTCTGAGTAATCACCCATGAGAATAGGAGGACGAATGTATGGTGAGAGAGTAGATAAATTTTCTCTTGCAGAAGCCTTGTGCCTTGAGGAAAATGTATCAATGATGAAAGAATATGATTCATAGGTACTAGCCATCAATGCATGGCATCTCTCCTTGTATTCAGAACCACCCTCCTCTTCTTTTCTCCTTCTGGAAGAGGGATATTGTTTTACTCAAGGAGATGAGCCATCATGTCAATGATCTTCTTCATGAATGCACTTTCAGGGTGCCAACCTTTGTGACAGTAACTGCATTTGGATTTCTCCTTCTTCTTCCCTTTCTCCTTTCCAGGATTCGAAACCCCTTCAGAATATTTGGGCTTCTCTTTGTCTTTCTTCTTCTCTTGCTGCTTTGAACCTTTGACCTTATGCTTCCCCTTTGCATGATTCAAATCACCAACTGCAAGAACTTGGTCCTTTGATGGCTTGATGGTTCCCATTTGGACCAACTTGTCTTGTTCTTGAGTAAGAGACTCCATGAAGTCTGCCAAAGATGGCATCCTCCAGTTTCGGACAATGATCTTGGTGGAATGGAATGTTGAAACAGACACAGATTACTCAGGCCCCAAATTCGAAAGAATGGAAAACACCAACTGCTCATCCTTCTTCTCAATGCCACATTGCTTGAGCTGCATGACCAAGGATTTGAACTTGGTGAAGAATTCTTGGACGGTATCGAAACTGCTTGGGCTCAGAGAGATCAAATCATTCTAAATTTGATGGCCCCTCAACTCATTAGTCTTCCCAAACAATGACTCAAGCTTGAGCTAGAATTTATTTGGAGTAGTGAGACTGTCAACATGAAACAAGAGGCCTCTTGAGATGCTGAGACAAAGCATGCCAAAATATTCATCCATTATGGTGAAGAACTTAGACTTATCTACTGCAGAATTCGGCTCATTCTTAGTCCCCATGCTAACTCTGAAGAGACCCTTAGATCTTAGCTGGATTATCATTTCAGCCTTCCACTAAAAGTAGTTGAATGGAGTGCGAAAAATGACATGAGACTGCTCCATTCTGTAGCTTGCGCACTTGGTCACAAAGAACACTTTAAAACTACAATGAAAACACTAAATCACCTAGGAGTGAATCCTAACTAGCTAATTCAAACCCTGCATTGATAGAGGGAACATTTGGGAGCACGTCACACCCTGGGTAGAATCCAAAGGATTGCTCCAATGGATTCAAGGAAATGGCCCCAAGGACTTCTAATGCACCTGTGAAGGAGTCTGGTTCGACTAGAAGCTCCAGGATATATGATACAGACTGAAATTCAAATCACAACAGGATCTACTATCTAAATAGTTCCTCACAAATCAATAATTTGGATAAGTATGCAAGAAAATAGTGTAAGAGAGGCACAATATACACACAAATGATGCAAAAAACTATTATTATATTACTGTCAAACCCATAAATGAGTTGCGAAAACATTTATATTACATTTTGGAAAAATCGTGAGCCTTTGGAGGCATCGGAATGAGCTACAAGTGGTTAGCTTACATTGGACCTCAATCCCCCGTAGGTTGACCAATAGTCTCCCAAATCACCTCAAACTATCACGAATTCCTAATATGAATGTTGGGATGGCATGGGAGGACATTAATGATGGTAGAAAATGAGTGGTGGAGTATTTGGTGGAGTGTAGGAGGCCTAGGATAGGCCAAAACGGCCAATGAGGAGGCCAAATGTGCACATTAAGTCCATGTTTGCCTCAAGTCAAACTCAGATCCATAAATAATGGGATAAGGGAATGCCTCAGGTGAGTAGTGGTAATAAATGAGGGTGTTGGCCATAAATGAGGGCTCCTTAATCACTGTTTGACCAAAATTGGGCGCCTAGGTAGTGGAATTGGTCATTAATTGCCTAACATCCTTAGATAACCATCATTAACCTTTGCTTGAACCAGCAGTCATTAATTTATCATCATGAGACTATGGTCCTAGGTGTAATAATGTTCTAATAGGGGAAAACCTACCCTTGGGATAAATTTAACCGTGGTGCAACTTGTCCATGTGCTCTTAATATTGGTCGTCGATCTGCCTCCCTCTTCCTTTGATTATCTCACTGGTACTCTTGACTATCTTTCTTGCAATTTATGGTAGTTCTAGTTGTCTTGATAGTATATCTCACTAGATCTAACAGTGTTCCACTCCTTCAACTTAGCGCCCTTCTTTTTAGTTTTTGGTTACCAACCCAAGGTTCTTTTAGCCTCGCGCTTGCTTGATGGTCTCTTATTTAAGCTGCTCAGGGATAAATTTAAACTTTGTTAGATTTAGGATCTCTTTTAGGCTAGTAATCTCCCTTGGTAGGATTCTGAAAATTCTTAGTACTAACAGTACTCATATTCTAAATCAACATTTATATCAAACATGTCATATTAAATTGGAGAGGATTTGTTGGAAGGAAAGTACAACAAATCCTTCCAACCAACACAAAGCAAAAATACTTTTCATACAAATTAAACTACAAATATAACATAACTCCAAAGTAAGAAGTTGTGTAATTGGTTTCCAAGTAATTATTGTTATATTTGGATCTCTACTTAGTTGTAGGTTGTCCCCTAAAAGAGGCAAGTGAACATTCTTCTCGGTTTTGAGTATTGATAAAGATTTGCTTACTATTGACATTTTCATATTTTTGTATGTTTATTTTCTTTCTAGAATTATATCTATGTATATCTTGCTCTAAATAAATGGATATTCTACTTCTAGATTTTATAATACCATCATTTCTCTTAGCTATGTTTGGAAAATATAATTATGGCATGCGATAATATTATTAAATGAAGTAAAATTAGCCCCAATTACTCTAGCTTATGTTCAAATAGTGTTGAGTTTGTTGACCATCTTTTTATTCATTGTTTTTTTGCTAAGAATGTTTGGAGTGACATTAAAGTTGGTCTGCAACTTACAAAGAATTGAGGAACTTTTCCTTTGAACAAATTTTGGAGATTTGGAGAAAAAAAGTACCTCGGTATAAAGAACTTCCTATTTTTTCAGCTAGGGGATATGGAGGTCTAGAAATGCCATTGTTTTTTTTGTCTTTAAATGTCTCAATGACCAGCTCTAATATTTTGGGGGTATATAAAGAATATTTTAAATAGACAAAGGTAAAGAATCCTAGGCTTATTTTGGATCCCACTTTTTTAGATGAGTATGCAATTGGATATTTTGATGGTGTTGCACAATTAGGAGTTTGTGGTAGTTGTATGATGTTAAAACTAAACATCACTCATTGTTTTCTCCTATGGATAGGTAGTGGGGCTGGAAAAAATACCAAAGCTAAACTTATGGCTTTGTGGGGAATTTTGAGGTTTGCTTTCAACAAATGAATTTTGTCTCTCCAAATTCTGGGAGATTCGAGAATCATAAAGTCACATTTGAAATTATAAATTATACTTATTGTTATTTTCTATTGATGTTTAACATTGTAAACAATTGGAAGGAAATATTTTATTTAGAATATATTTTTTGAAATGTGTGTCAAATTTTATAATGAGTCTAAATTATATATATTAGTTTATTAATTATTAGTTATTAGGTTAATGCTCATTCTATTTCATATTGAGGGGATGCAATCTTTATGTGATCATGCACATACATTGTAAATCTACTCAATGTAAAGCATCATCAATTATTAAAAACATGATCAAATACATATATTTGAAAGATTCTTTTCTAGTGGTATTAGAGCTTTCGATTCTATGGGATTCTCTCCATTTTCCCATACCCCATGTTAGCACTTTTCCTTAAGCCAACAATTTATTATTAAACAATAAACAATTATAAATTGAATACCATAAATATCTTCATAATAACATTCATGCCGCAATAGGAGAACATAAAAGAACAACAAAATAATCCACAAAAGAGACACATAACCATCAAATATCCTTTATCCATGACTGAAAACCTAAACCTTAATCCATCAATGCCTCCCTTTCCAACAAGGGAAAGGGAGCTACGGAAAAACCGAAACCCTTTCCTTCTGTTATCACCTAAAAATTTGCAAATAAAGATAAAATATTTCACAATGATGAGTGAATGAAAATGACCTCCCGAGAACTCCTATTATACTATGCCCATGAAAAGGGGTAACTATTACATTTACCCACTTTTACATTAAAATATTCATTTAACCCCCTTATTTCATGTAAAAAACCATAAAAGAAACTCTAACCCACAACAAATGACCCATTAATACAATAATGACCAATACAATGAGGAATTAGGCACCAAAATATCCCCACCAATATCCATTGAATTTTCCTCGAGTCATTCAGTACCAAAAATGTGTTTGAATGTAGCTTTCGAAATACACTAATCTACTTTCTACTCTTATGGCACCTTCCTTCCATGGGTGAAACATGTGCTTCTCTCTTATTTGCTCTTGAACCACTTCACTCTTTCCTTGGTGTAGCATGCTCAGCTATCCATCACCTCCACAACTTCATATCTAGTGTGGATTTCTCATCCAGTCATCACACACTTGTATAGTAGATATGTAACTCGGTATTGACATCTAATCCTCTACTTTGGATATCCCTATGGACATCAATCCATCTTACTATAATGTCTCACATATTATCCTGTGCAACCTCCAAGTATGCTAGGAAGTGATGTTATATATAGGGTTGAATTTGATCAACTTCTTGTTGAACTGTGAACACTACATTTGTCCTCACTGGAACAATCTACCCCTATTTGGATCTGATTTCAGGGCTCAGACTTCTGTAATAGTAATGTCTCATCCAGTTACTAATCATCAATCCCTCTCTTACCCATCATCCTAATCGTCGCATGATCTACTCCAACACAACTCATTATCTTTTACTAGGATGCTATCTCATAGAAGCAATCCCTCATGCTCCAACTCACCATGCATAACATCTATTGTATTAGCATCTAGGATGTTTTCCTATGACATCCAAAACTTAGATGCTCACCTATTGCATCCTCAGATACTTGCCTATGGAATCTATAAAGTGCACTTAGTTGTTGTCTAACTGCTATCTAATAATTTAACTACTAACTCAGCTGCATGACGGTCATTGTCCCTCCACTTGCACCACTCATCCACAACTCCATTTATCAAAGTGTTGGTCATCATCTTTATCCGCAACCTACCAAATCCAATCCATTTATGAAAATATAGTGTAACCATCAAGGTTATCAAGCTTTAAATTCACACCCAAATTCAATCATCCCACTATCCATCACATTAAGTCATCATGCTAGTAAGATAGTGTAATCATTGAGATAGCTAATCCCAATGTCTGCACACATGAAAGATGCATCATGTGTTTAAATTTATGCAAATATCCAACACTGCACCACAACCATGCCACAACTGTTCATAAATGTTTCGCAAGAGGTCATCGTCAATGCATGATATTTCTGCAACAATCTACATTCCTTCTGCAACAATCTACCATATTCCTGCAACCATCAATTCCCCCCACCATACAGTTAGCATATCCATTAGGTTCACAAATCCCAATCCCCATACTCATGAAAATCCATCCAAGCTGGAACAAGTGCATAGTCTTACAACTGAAATGAAGGAACATTAATACCATGGTGTTTCCACTCACCAAGAGAAATCACCCTGTAGCAATTGTAGCTCCACATACTCACCTCAGCACAAGTTCTAAGCAAAGTCGTTTCCATCAATTGCATTGCATGCTTGGTAATCATAACTGCGCATATGAAAATCATGGTGTCCCTAATTACCAATGTAAGATAGCACTGAATAATAACCAATCACAACCTCCCAGAATTAAGAAATTGTTAATAACATGACCCCCCCCCCCCCCCCGCCATCGGGACTTTCAAAAGCAATCTTAAAGAGGAAATTTAAATGTAACCAGGAAACAAATCATGTCAAAACCAACTTAGACTGATCCAAAAACTTTGCACAAATACATATTCACAACATTCTTTAACATTTCTTCCCCAATTTGTTGCAACATCCTAGATAAATGATATTATCCCTCCGCACCAATAATGATATGCACATTTTAGAACTCCTTGAAGGCCTAAACTGGTTGCATGAGATTTCTACAACTCGATACATTCCTTTTGCAGGATTATCAACACAAGATTAATCTTATTACCTCGTGTTATGTACAATATCCCACTCAAAAACAATACTTTACATGGAAGATGAAAAATTACTAATATATGTTCCCCATCATGCCCACATCACTGCAATCTTAGGATGCACCTCATCCAGTGTGGCACATGGAAAAATAAAAATAAATAAAAATGGTTGATATGCCGCAATTGAAATGATTCCATCTTCTTTCCAACAATCCAGAGTCCCAACGCGAAGAATCCTTAAATACCTTCAGGATGGACCTTATCTATTGTGACCAGATGCAATAACATGTTGCACAAAATCCTCATACCAAGAATACCCACCAGAGAGAGAATCACCAAGTGAACCTATTATATCAAATGTTTCATGCATATTACTGGCACTTTTCATCTCTCTCAACAAATTCGAAAATCCTAAGATACCTTTTCCATTCTACAACCTCTCATTGAAAGTGATCGCAGCAAAGTGCAGCAGTAGCATCAAGGTCATATGAATCATCATTGTCTATATTATTATTAATCTCCAATTTCTCTTTCACCATTTGGTTGAGTATACAACAGTACCCCATTCTACAATGTTCCACAATAGGTTTTTCTATTCTTTGATCATCTTGGTAGAATGTACTTGCAGTGTTCCTTTTTAATAATTTGGAAAAATTGCAATTTTTGGTCAAATTCGAACCTTGGACTAGTGATGACTCAAGTGCTTCCAAATGAATCCTAAGGATTTAGAATTGGGTCTAAGAGTTTTTGAATGGTATTAGTAAATAAAAATTAATCTAATGGGTTATTAGACACTATCAAAAGACTTCTTCAACCTTCATTTGAATTTAGGAGAAAAATGGGAAATTTACTAGTAGTTTTGATGTTCAAACCACCAAAGGTAGGGGTCACTAATGGCTTCCCAAATGTAGTACGAACCTCCCAAATTTCAGAATAGAGACATGGATTATTTAGACAACTTCAATGGGCACCCAAATGCATCATTAATCAGTTCCTAAAGGATGTTTCAACTTCCATAAAACAGAGATTTGTAAACATGCCATTACATAGGGGGAAATGTGAGAAAAACGTTATAACTTGCTATGAAATTTGAGATGAATGTACCAAGGACATGAATACGTTATATGAGACTTATTCAGATCATTAATGGCTCTCCAAAAACCACTTAAAACTGCAGATATTTACTGAAACAATTCGATACCAAACCACTTCAACTCTTACAACAAGATATGTGGGAAAATGGCACCATTCATACATAGTTTGGCATTTACACATACTTTCACTTGGATATTTGAGATGAGCCTCATATGAGAATAAAATAAAGAGTGAATACATCATATTACAAATAAATGGGCCCACTTGGACTTCCCCAAAGAGATCAACATCTCACCATGTGTGCCATTCCTCCAAGAGCAAGAATACAGAGAGAAAAGTGAGAGAGATGTGGGAACAAGTTGAAGGAGAAATGGTCATGAGCAGCCCTGTAGATTCAACCTGTAAAAAAAATTCTTCATATAGCTCCAATGAAAGGTATGAATTTCCTCTCCAATTTCCAATTAGAATGGGAATCTTGCACCCTCAAAATTGTTATTAAGGAAAGAAGGATAAACATCCACCTTGCATGCACAAGATATGCTCTCCAATTTTTCCAAATGAGAAATGATCAAAAGCAGGTATCCTTCTTTCTTCTTGTCTTTTATTAGACTCCCAATACCTCCATGGATCGAATTCCCTCCAAGAGCTTCATCCCAACTCAAATTAGGGATAGATTCTCATGAGTGCCACTTGCCCAACAATTCCTAGTCTTCCTCTTCCATCCATTAGAATGGGGGGGCTATTGGCTTCCATAACTCCCTTGTGCACCCTCTTGGAGGATATTTTATCCCTTACATGTCATATAGGTCATATTTCAGCAATCAGGTATGATCCTTATCATAAGTGTCATAGAATATTCATCATGGTTGTCATAGAAGCTAGGGAATCTATCCCAAGTGTCACAATACCTCTAAGATGCTTCTTCCTCTTCCATGGGAGTTATTATTCCACTCAAATTCGACCCTCATTGATTCATTCCAAGTATAATGACTCTCCAAATCCCCCAATAATGTTAGAATCCACCTTGGATTCGAATGGGTGAGGATAGGATGCCATGTGGCATGGAGAATCTTGCCTTGTGTGGGTCCCACACCACCTATGCCCCCTCATGACCAAGTGCCACTTAATTTTATTATTAATAATATTTATTTATCCCATTTTAATATATATTTATCAATCTAATGTCCATTTGGGGTCTTATAGCTCCCTTATTCCAAATCTAAATGTTTCCACCCCAACCTAGGGAACTAGTAGATTGGTGGAATTTTCCTTTCATGTAATTTATTTGGATGGGGAAATTACAGTCCTCCGCACCTAAGATTTCTTTCCCTCAAGCAATTCCAAATTAGGATGCTACAAAATTTGTTCCTCTTCCCATCTGACATCCTCACTTGTCAAATCTTTCCATTGTACCAAATATTCTCGTATGGTTTTGCTTCTCAATTTTCTTTCTCTTGTTTTCATTTTTTTTTTCTGGAATGAGTATGAGTTGTCATTCATCATCTAATGGAGGGATTGTTTTTGAAATATAATTTTGTTCACGAATGTCCTTCTTAAGACATGAAACATAAAATACATTGTGGATTTTGCTACCTTCTGGAAGTTCTATCTCATAAGCCACCTCCCCAACCTTTCGAACTATCTTGTATGGACCATAGAACCTTAGTTTAAGCTTTTCTAATCCTTTCCCTTTTAAGGTGCTTTGCTTATATGGCTGCAACCTCAAATAAGCCAAATCATTCACTTGAAAATTTCTTTCCTTCCTATGTTGATCCACATACTGTTTTTGTTGATTTTGGGAAACCTACAAATTGTCTTTTAAAAGTTTCAAAATCTCTTGACTTTACTCAACCCAACATTAGCTTTTGGAGCTCTACTATCACCAAAAATGTTATCAATAGAGGTGAGTGATTCATAACCATAAATTGATTTGAAAGGAGACATGCCAATGGACATATGGAAAGTAGTACTGTAGAAAAACACACCCAAATGTAGCCATTTAACTCATGCTTTCTGCTGCTCACCAACATAGTTTCTCAAGTACCCCTCCAACCATTGGTTCACCCTTCCTATTTTTCCATCAGTTTGGGGATGACAGCTTGTTCTAGGAGTCAATTGAGTTCCCACCAACTTGAATATTTCTTTCCAAGAAGAACTCATAAATCTACTATCCCTGTCACTCACAATGTTTTTGGGAAGTCCATGCAATTTGAAAATATCTCTAAAGAATAGCTCAACTACATATGCAGCAGTAAAAGATGATGTAATATAAAATAAATGAGCAAATTTGGTGAGTCTATCCACCACAACATAAATAAAATCCTTACCAAAATCCTTGGAAAAACCTGTGATGAAATCCATTGAGATACTTTCCCATTTTTGTTCTAGAATGGGAAATGGTTGTAAGAGACCGGCAGGATGGGTGTATTCAAGTTTGTTTTTCTGACATATATTGCATTCATTCACATACTTTAAAACATCTTCCTTCAGCCCTTTCCAAGAGAACCTTTGTCTTAATTGCCTATATGTTTTAAAGAAACCATGATGGCATGCTAATGGAGAATCATGAGCTTCCTTCAAGATCTTGTGCTTTAGGTTCGAACCATGAACTAAGTATATTCAGTCCTTATAGTAGATTTTGCCATTTAATATCTTGTATATATCATCTCATTTGACCCCATCTAACACATCACAAGCAAATCTATCTTTGGCATACTCTACTATTAGCATATATTTCCAATCTTTTGAAATGTCCATAAGAAAAAATGAAGGTCTCCTAGACAATGCATCTGCTACAATATTATTCTTCCATTTTACATATTCAATGTCAAAATAAAAATATTGGACCTTACTTACCCATTTTTGTTTCCTTTCCTTGAGATCCTTTTGTGTGAGGAATTGCTTTAAACTGTTATGATCAATTTTGACCACAAACTTGTTCCCCACCAGATATTGTCTAAACATGGCCAAGGCATGCATGATGGCTAACATTTATTTCTCATATATGGAGTAGAGATTCTCATGTGGCTGTAATTTTCTGCTCTCAAAATCTATGGGGTGTTTATTTTTCTTTAGGACCGCCCCTATTCCTTCCCCTGATGCATCACATTCCAAAACAAATGGTTTAGAAAAATATGGTAATGCAAGTACTGGACAACTACTCATTACCTATTTCATTCTTTGGAAATCCTTTTCAACCTCTTCATCCCATTTGAAATCATCTTTCTTGATCAAATCAGTAAGAGGAGCAATTAGTTTGGAAATCCCCTTCACAAACTTCCTATAGTAAGTGCATATCCCAATGAAGCCTCTCAATTCAGTGATGTTCTTAGGTGATGGCCGTTCATGAATAGCCTTTATTTTATCCAATTGCACCTTTACTCCATCTTTCCCAATGATGTTCCCAAGATACAAAATTTCTTTCCACCCAATCTCACCCTTGTACAACTTAGCAAACAAATGTTGTTCATGCAATATTTCCAATACAACTTATAAATGGTGCAAATGTTCCTCCCATGTCTTACTGTAAATCAAAATATCATTAAAGAAAACCAATACAAACTTACGAAGATGCTTGCAAAATATTTTTTTTATGCATGATTGGAAGGTGGCTGGAGCATTCGTCAAACAAAAAGGCATGACAATAAATTTGAAATGACCATAGTGACATCTGAAAGCAGTTTTCTGCACATCCTCCTCCTTCATTCGAATCTGATGGTAACCAGATCTAAGATCAATTTTGGAAAAGAACTTTTCTCCAAATATCTCATCCATGAGCTCATCTATCCTAGGATGGGATATCTATTCTTTATTGTCTTCTTGTTTAGAGCTCTAAAATTAATGCACATCCTTAGGGTTCCATCCTTTTTCTTCACCAAAACAACTAAAGAAGCATAGGGACTTGAGCTTGGTCTAAGGAGTCCTAATCGAAAGAGCTCTTGAATAGCCTTCTCAATCCCATATCTGAACAATTTTGGGTGTCTATATGGGGGTATTTGTATAGGTGAAGTACCCACCTCCAAAACAATGGTGTGCTCAACTCCTCTGTCACGTGACCTTCCAGGAGGAATGTCTCCAAAAACCCTTTCATATTTGTGTAGTAGTTGCCTTATCTCCCTTGGATGTTCCGCAATCTTTATGTTTAGCTTGGGGGAAGTGATGAAACATTCAGCAGCCCATTCAATGTTCCCATGTCTCAATATGAACCTCATACTGTGGGAAGACACCACTTGGTTAGGATAGGTGTGCATTCCTCTCACTACCCTTTGTTTTCCTTCCAAATCTTTGAATTTCATTTTAGGTATTTGGTAGTTCACTGTATGTTCCCCTATAGAGTACAACCATTGCACTCCAAAAACCACATTTGTATCAACAACATCGACCACATAGAAGCTATTAGAAAATGTGTAATTTCCTATGGTGAGTTGTAGCTTTGGAATCCATGTATTTCATTCCATAGAATTTTTACATATAATAATGAATGTGAACCCTTCGAATGATTCAATAGGTATCTTTATCCTCTCCACCAAGGCTGCATCAATGACGTTATGATTTTCTCCTCCATCTACCAATACCGAAACTCTTTTCCCTTGTACCACTCCCTTGCATCGAATGGTGTGAAAACGAGGCACTCCTGAAAGCACTGTCATTCTCCCTTTTTCGTGTGATGGATGATCTTCTTCTATTGTGTCATATCCCTCTTATTGGGATGAAATATTTTCTTCTTCCTCCATGTCCCCTTTATCATCATAAAATACTTCAATGAATTGTGCTTCCCCCTTAGCACATTTATGCCCTGGTACCCATGGTTGAAAGCATGTGTAACATAGTTGATTTCTTATGAGTTCTTCCTTGCTTGGTCCCTCTTTCTTGTCCTTCCCAAATGAATCTTTTTTCCATGGTTTCTTTTAAAATCTAAACTTGGAAGGAAATTTCGGCTTGGGAGGATACTTTGACTTGGGTAGCACATTTTGTAGATCTCTCTCCAAGTTCATGGCATCTTTCAACGAAGTAGGTTTGTGAGCTTTAAATAAACCTTTCAAAGGTTCATCCAAACCTTTAGTAAAGAGAAATACCAATCGAACCATAGATATATTAGCCACCTTAAATGATAATTTTTGGAATTCCAACATGTACTCCTTAGGGGTTCCAGTTTGCTTCAACTGTGCTAGTTCCTTGAAAGGCATTTCAGGGTATTTTTGCTCAAATATTTCCAATAACCTGTTAACAAACTCTTCATATGATGTGACCTGATCATGTCCCCAGGTTTTAAGTTCATGGAACCACCAATCATTTGCTTCTCCATCAAGATGTAGAATAGCCATTTTGAAAGCATCCTCTTCAACCATTGGATTCAACTGAAAATATACATCTAACTTTTGTACCCAAGTAGTTGCAGAACTTTGGGATGAGGCATCAAAGGTGGGAAGGGTAATTTTACCTATGGCATAATTCAATTATTTATTTTGAAAAGGATTTATGTTACCTCCTCTCATTTTGAGCTTGTTTGAGGCAGTAAAGAATTGATCAAATGGTAAGGTCCTTCTATAATCTTCACTCAACTGCTGCCATTCTGCTAGAACTTCATGCATTCCATATTGGATGTTAAAATCATATTTGGGATCAATAAAATTAGGTGTGGTATCTCTTGTCGAGATCTGAAATTCATTGGGTCGATTGTGAGGCCCTGTCTTTGAGAAGATGTTTTCACCAAATGCATTATTTTCCTTGAAAGGAGAACTACTGCTGCCTCCTAATGCCGATTTGATTCTGATTTGACTAGCCATCAATTCAAACACTTTCATTATCTTCCTTGTCATGTCTTCAAAAAATGGTTTCATGAATTTCCTAAACTCCTCTTTCTCTTCCATCTCTGAGGTTCCTTTCTCATCCTTAGTCATAGTTTCAATAGAGTGCACCTCTCCTCTTGCTTCTTCCTCTTCACCAAAGGTAATTTCAGTTTCAGTTTCTAAGGGTGGGGGAATTCCTTCTAGAACTCATAAAGGGTCACCCAAATCAGGTGCAAGGACCATTCTCTGATAGCACCTATAGTGTTCCTTTCTAATAATTTGGAAAAATTGCAAGTTTTGGTCAAATTCGAACCTTAGACTAGTGATGACTCAAGAGCTTTCAAATGACTCCTAAGGATTTCGAATTGGGTCTGAGAGTGTTTGACGGGTATTAGGAAATAAAAATTAATCTAATGGGTGATTATACACTATCAAAAGACTTATGCAACCTTCATTTGAATTGATGACAAAAATTGGGAAATTTACTAGTAGTTTCGATGTTCAAACCCCCAAGGGTAGGGGTCACTAATGGATTCCCAAATGCAGTACGACCCTCCAAAATTTCAGAAAAAAGACATGGATTATTTATATGACTTAAATGGGAATGAAAATTCATCATTAATCATTTCCTAAAGGCTGCTGCAACTTCCATAAAACATATATTTGTAAACATGTCATTACATAGGGGGGAATGTGAGAAAAACACTATAACTTGCTATGAAATTTGAGATAAATGTCCCAAGGAACTCCATAATTTATATGTGACTTTCAGTACATTAATGTCTCTCCAAAAAACACTTAAAACCATAGATATTGACTAAAACAATTCTATACCAAACAACTTCAACACTTACAACAAGATATGTGGGAAAATGGCACCCTTCATACATAGTTTGGCATTTACATAGAGTTTCACTTGGATATTCGACCTGAGGTTCATATGAGAATAAAATATAGAGTGTAGAAAGCATATTACAAATAAATGGGTCCCCTTGGACTTCCCCAAAGAGATCAACATCTCACCATGTGCGCCCTTCCTCCAAGAGCAAGAATATAGAGAGAAACGTGAGAGAGATGTGGGAACAAGTTGAAGGAGAAATGGTCATGAGAAACCCTGTAGCTTCAAACTGTAAAAAAATTTCTTCATACAAATCCAATGAATGGTATGAATGGCCTCACCAATTTCCAATTAGGATGGGAATCTTGCACCCTCGAAATTGGTATTAAGGCAAGAAGGATAAACATCCACCTTGCATGGAAAAGCTATGCTCTCCAATTTTTCCAAATGAGAAATGATCAAAATATGGTCTCCTTCTTTCTTCTTTTCTTGTATTAGCCTCCCAATACCTCCATGGCTCGAATTCCCTCCAAGAGCTTCATCCCAACTCGAATTAGGGAGAGATTCGCATGAGTGCCACTTGTCCAACAATTCCTAGTCTTCCTCTTCCATCCATTCGAATGGGGGGGATATTGGATGCCATAAATCCCTTGTGTGCCCTCTTGGAGGCTATTTTTATCTCGTACATGTCATATAGGTCATATTTCAGCAATCGGGTCTGATCCTTGTCATAAGTGTCATAGAATATTCACCATGGTTGTCATAGAAGATAGGGAATCTAGCCCAAGTGTCACAATACCTCTAAGATGCCTCTTCCTCTTCCATGGGAGTTATTCTTCCACTCGAATTCAACCCCCATTGATTCATTCCAAGTATAATGACTCTCCAAGTCCCCCAAGAATGTTAAACTCCACCTTGGATTCGAATGGGTGAGGATAGGATGCCATGTGGCATGGAGAATCTTGCCTTGTGTGGGTCCCACACCACATATGCAATGTCATGACCAAGTGCCACTTAATTTTATTATTATTAATATTTATTTATCCCCTTTTAATATATATTTTTCAATATAATGTCCATTTGAGGTATTATATCTCCCTTATTCCAAATCTAAATGTTTCCACCCCAACCTAGGGAACTAGTAGATTGGTGGAATTTTCCTTTCATGTAATTTATTGAAGTAATATCATAAGTTGAACTCCCAATGATCATAATATCATCAACATATAATAATACGAGTAAAGGAGAACCATTAACATGCTTCAAATAAACATTTGGGTCATATTTTCATCTGTTGAAACCTTGTGAGAGAAGAAAATTGTCCATTTTGGCATACTAGGATATGGGAGCTTGCTTGAGACCATACAAAGAACTTTTCAATATCCACACAAGATAGGGGTCCTTCACATAACCTTCTCTCTACTGCATATAAATTTCCTCCTTGAGGTATCCATGGAGGAATTCACTTTTCACATCCATGTGATGCACTTCCCACTGCTTGGACGATGCAATTGCAAGAACTATCTTGATTGAATCAATCTTGGATACCTGTGCAAAAGTATCATTATAGTCAAGACCTTCGAATTTGGAGAAGCCCTTAGCCACCATCCTTTGTTTTTACTTCACTATTGTACCATCAACAACCATCTTTGTTCAAAAGATCCACTTACACTAAACCAATTTCTTGCCAGGAGGAAAAGAAACTAGTTCCCAAGTTTCATTATTTTCAAGAGACTGAAACTATTCATCCATGGATGATTTCCATATAGGATATTTGGAGGCCTGAGTATATGATATAGGATCAGATCCAATCATTAGATACCATCTTTTAGGAAGGTAAGGATCACTAGTAGAAAATGCACAATGTGCATTGTCAAATTGAGACCTAGTCTTCCTAGTATCTTGAGGGTCACCTGCAAGCGCTCCTGCTTCTTCAATGGTTTCTGAAAACCAATTAGGTCTTATAGGAGGATTTGGATCTACAATAAAATGCTCTTCTTCATCATCATCAGACTCAAAATCCAAATTTTCACTTGAGGCATCACTTACTTCATTAGGTGGTGGATGTGAGCACTCTCCTTCTTCCATATGTACAATTTGCAAGGGATCTTCTTCAAATTTCACTCCTTTCAATGAAGGTCTTTTGAGTGTTCAAATTGAGCAATTTTTAACCCTTTGAGTCTTCTGGACAGCCAACAAATATGCAAGGTTGGCTTTGGGGCTGCAAATCCCTTCTCTTCTCAAGAGGTATTCTAGCCCATGCCTTTGAGCCAAAATTTTTTAAATGTGACACATCTGGCTTGTGTCCACTCCAATATTCAAAATTATTCATACCTTTTAAGGCTTTATAAGGAACTCTATTATTAATATAGGCTTCACAATTAATGGCTTTAACCCATATTCTTGGAGACAAAGACTTGGACTCTAGCATGCAGATGGCCATCTCCTTAAGGGATCTATTCTTTCGAGATCTGCCACACCATTTTGTTGAGGTGTGTAAGGAAAAATATGTTTCATTTGAATTCCAACATCAGCACATATTTGATGAAAATTAGACTTGAAATATTCCCCCCCCCATTGTCTATTTGAAGGGATTTAATCTTCCTACAAGACAGATTCTCCACAGAGGTTTTAAAAACAATGAAAAAGCCCAAGACCTCTAACTTGTATTAGAGAAAGTAAACCCAATAGTATCTTGAGTAGTCGTCAATGAAAGTGAGCACATAATTTTCATTGCTCAATGACATAGTAGGGAAATGACCTGAGATATCACTATGGATCAGCTCAAGGGGTTGAGAAGTTCTCTCTGCTCTACCTCTCTCATACTTGCACTCAGGGTGTTTTCCAATGATGTAATCTTGAAAAATTCCTTTTGAAAACTTAATGTTTGGAATCCCATCAACCATAGAAAACTTAGTCAAATCACACAAATACTTATAGTTAAGGTGGCCAAATATCTCATGCCACAACTTGTTGGTTTCATTGGCATGAGTGAGGAGTGCATTGGGTGATGACTAGGGAAGAAAATGATAAAACTTGTATACCTTTGAGTCATGGTCTGTAGCACCTAAGGAAACAATTGTACCAGTGGAAATTTCATAAATCTCCACTTCATTGGGGTGAAGGTGACTTTATTAGGAGACCCTATGTGATTCATCTATTACACACAAAGGATGTTAGAAACCAGACTAGGGACATACACAACATTATTGAAAGAACCATCGTCTAGATTGATCCTACCCTTACCTTTTGATGTAGTCTCTGACTCATATCCCAACAAGATTGAGGGACCACCCATGGATTTGAACTAAGAGAAGGACTCCCTTGTGGAAACCATATACTTGGAAGCTCCATAATAATTTAGGAATGAAGAAGAATTTGATGTGCCAGCCATGAGAGCATGACATCTTTCTTTTCATTTTTAATTTGAACCTCCATATTTCTTCCTTGCACCTTCACGAACTGGAATATCATTATTCTCCATAAGTTGAGCCACCATGCATATGGTTTTCTTCGTATATGCACTTTCAGGTTGCCAAACCTTATGGTAGTATGCGCACTTTGTCTTCTCTTTCTTCTTTTGCTTCTCTTTCTTGGAACTTCAACCCCCTTCAGGTGGTTTGGATTTCTCCGTACTTTTATCAGAAGGATTTTTATCTTTGGCCTTATTCTTCCCTTTGGAACTCTTGGAATCTCCAGTTGCTAAAGCATGGTCTTTTGCTTGCTTGATAGCACCCATTTGGACCAGCTTGTCTTGCTCTTGAGTTAGAGATTCCATGAACTCTGCCAGAGGAGGCATCTTCCAGTTTCGAACTACGATCTTGGTAGCATGGAAGGTAGAAACAAAAACTAAGTACTCTGGACCCAATTTCGAAATTATTGACAAGATAAACTGCTCATCTTTCTTTTCAATACCACATTGCTTGAGTTGAAGAACCATAGACTTAAACTTAGTGAATAAGTCCTATATGGAATTAAAACTGCTAGGACTCAAAGAAACCAATTCATTCTCTAGTTGATGGCCTCTTAATTCATCTGTCTTTCCAAACAAAGATTCATGTTTGACCCAAACTTCATTCAGTGTCGATAAACCATCCAGATGGAACAAGAGACTCCTGGATGTATTGAGACACAACAAACCATAGGATTCATTTCTTATGTTATACCATTTGTCCTTCTCTATAGCTGATGTAGGTTTGACCTCAGTTCCCATAGTAACTCTGTAAAGGCCCTTGTTACTTAACAGAAATACCATCTCTTCTTTCAGATCAAAGTAATTGAATGGAGTAAGAATGATCAACTGAGATTGCTCCATCATCAATTGTTGCACTCTTGTAATACTCTGTAACCTGCAAATTGCAAAACAACACTTAGGAGGAATATTTGCTAGCATAATCAATCTCTACTTTGACACTGAGCACATTCAAGAGTGCTTCACTCCTAGGAAGATTCCAACGATAGAGCCAAAGTTATCAATGCACATTCCCCAAGGACTTCTGTGGAAACTCCACTGCTTCCGGTAATCAAAGGAAGTATCAGAGAGGAACTGGAAGAAAATTGCGCTCTGATACCATGTGAAAATATGATCACAAGCTAATCTATGCACACAATAAATTCCTCACAAAATTGCTAAGCAAAGATTGCGCAATACACTGAAAAATGAGACAGAATTGATGCACACAATAAAAATCTATTGCATAATTGTACATTAGACAAATTAAACAATGAAGTGGTTGTCCAAATATATACATAAGGCTTAAATTTGAAATCCTAAGAAGGCATTTGAGCAGCTGACAAAAATCAGGCTTACAACTCATCAAAATCTCCATCTATGGCAACATCAACTTTTTAAATCAGTCAATGACCTCAAAAATTGGTAAAATCGGATATGGAATCCTATGAGTGATGAAAAAGGGGAAATATGATGGCTTTAGAAGAGAAAACGAGGGAGGATGTGTTGGCCAAAAATATATCAACTTTCCAAAACCAAGAAGGTGCCCTTTCCTTATCCTTATCCAACTCAAAAGTAGAATATGTTGCTTTTTGTTCAGAAAAGCATGCCAAAGCAAGGTAAAAGTAGGATATGCACTCTTACTAATCAAAACTATCATAAAAGCAAGCAGAAAGCTACTGAGGGCGCATTAGTGGATAACTAGGATAATCAATTTATCCTAAGTCTAGATGGGGTTATTTTATTCTAACATGTCCTGATTGCAGCTCCATAATCAACAACAACAGTCTCATAAAAAAATTAGTATCAGACCCTAAAAATATTGTATTATGAGGCCATGATTAAATAGTTTGCAACCCATGTCATCATCGCCCACCATCAGAATGCTTCCACCACTAGTTCTTAAGGAAACCTTTTACTGGATTGGATAAAAAGGAATATATTTGTATCTACTTCTCACCATTCATTAGCTATTACCAACCTTCACACATGCATCTATATGAAAACTTCATAACCTTTTCATTGTCTATCTATCAACACTCGAATCTCAGATAGAAATATTAACTGGAGCGACAGGTCTTCTTCGATCGATTCCCTCAACAGTTCTTCCAAAAATGAAATGCTTGTCATCAAAATGAGGTACTGCAGCATAAGTAATCAAGAACTAATTTGATCATTTTTTTTGGGCATTGATAGAATACCAGGGCCATAAAAATTAGTTGTGGGAAGGTTCTTTGGTCACATACAAATCTTTCAAAACAACTATCAGTTTCTCGCAATAAAATACTCGAATCTCAATGTTCCATCTTGTACTAATTTAAGATATCCTTCCTATGTATATTGGATGTACAAAAATAGTCTTCAACTTTGCATATGCAATCTCTGCAGAATCGACCCCTTCAACCATTTGCAAACTACTTTATTCCTCATCCAACCGTTGATAAGTTTAGTTTTTCAAAACCCTAACACTATAGCTTGGTCCCTATTTCTAGCATATGATCCATCACTTTACATTTCCATAATCCTACTCTGTCTATCTTTGTGCACTCCTCCACCCCAACTCCATCACACTCCTTCCACGCGATTCACCTGACCCATTGTTTGCATAACCCCACCACTCCATTCCGCCTCCATCATGCCCATATTTTCCTCAATTCTCTCCCCTACACACACTACTCCTCATGATCCCTTCCTCCTTTTCCTTTCCCTCTATCTCTACTCTCCTTCATCCTCTTGCACCTTACCCTTCCTCCTCCTCCTTTCCCTCCATCCTTCCTCCTCCTCTTTCTCCATTGGTATCCATTCCCTTGCTCTCACTCCTCCATTCCACCTCGATTATGCTCCCCATTTCTCACGACCATTCCTCAGCTTAGGGTTTAAAACCCTAGGTCCACCCTTCTCAAAAAAAAATATATTATTATTACTTATTATTATTATAATATTTTAAATCTTTATAAATAAAACTATCTTTAAAAATAAAACTATCGAAACTATATAATAATAATACTATTATTTTTATAATCTTAATTATTAGTATTAGTATTCTTATTATTAGTTAATTCTTCGATAAAATTACATTCACCTCTAAATATATTTATAATTTAAGTTACAATGTATACAACACTTGATAAGATTTTTGAAGGAATAATAGAAAAATTTGGGTGAATCCATGAAGATGGGTGTCTATTTTGGGGGGTCCTGTGAGAAAATAAATCTGAGTTTTTCATGTTTTCCAACTTTGGGCGAATAAAAGTGATATTTTTGTTTGGAATTTCACTTTTCACTAAAACGAAACCTTTTAGAGAATTATGTTAGCTTTCTATCCATATTTTTTTCAATTTTTTATATTGATATTTGCTATGTCTATTTGGCAAATGTTTGACAGTGTGTTCTTATAAAATGAAAGGACTACAAAATAACCATGTTTTGTCGTACACATAAAATCATTGTTAAACTTAGTTTTTGCAAAAAACAAATATGATATGATATGACAATCTACACAAAATATACTACTGCATGACTATAAGTTTGTAACCAATGGATCTATATACTAATTATTATATTTTTTTGAATTCGATCAATGGGGAAGCCTTGTCGACTTTCAACATATTTTTTTGTCGCAAAACTTTTCTCTCAATTGAAGATAAAACTAAAAAACCTATGAATACCCTTTTGAATTAGACATGCCAATTAACTACACTATAGTTTTTTCAATTTTTTTGGTGGTGTATTTTTAAAGTTATGGATTTTTCATTTCACCACATTTTGAAAGAGATGAAACCAAACTCGACACCTGTTAAGAAAACAAATAATTAAAAATATCAGATCTTACCTATACACAACAAAATCTATATATTCAGAAAGTAGATTCAATAACGAAACTAATGGTATCAATTTCAATAGCCACTTTGAAGTGTAAGAGATTCTTTTTACGTTCCGAAAATGGAGAAACCTGAAAACTGTAAGGGAAAATCAGATTTTCAGGTTTCAGAGGTTATTTGACCAAATAATTATTCATCCGAATAATTATTCGGCCAAATAATTGTTTTTCGTAACGGCAACGTCACTTAGAGAAAAGGTTATTCGGTCGAATAACCAAACGTAAAAAAAACTCGTCGGCCAGGGAAAAAAAAAAAAAAAAACGTTGTTGTCTAAACTTATATAAATAAAACTAAATACTTTCATTAATTTCGCACATTTTAATTTCGCATATTTCTGGTCAGAATATTTTTGAAGGGGTTTTTTAACGAGTTTTTTTGCAAAAAGAGTTTTTTTTACAAAGTATTTTTTTTCCTATTTCTTTCTAAGGAATACATTGAAAGTATTTTTTTCTAAGGCATTTTTGAAAAATGAGTTTTTATTCTAAACTTTTTGCACTTCTTATTTCTTTGCAATGGGTTTTTTCAAGGTGTTTTTTTCCAAAATGATGATTTTGAAGAGTTATTTTGTAAATGAGTTTTTTTTTTCTAGATATTTTTGCAAAAGTCATTTTTTTACAAAGTATTTTACAAGTGATTTTTTCAGAAAAAATGTTTCTTTCCAAAGGGTGCATTTACATAATTTTTATTCCAAGGCATTTTTGCAAATAAAATTTTATTTCAAGTTATTTTTACAAAGGAGATGTATTTTTCCTTCTTATTTCTTTTAAAATTGGTTTTTTCAAAGAGTTGTTCTCCCAAGTTATTTTTGCAAAAAAGTTATTTCTTTTCAAGGGTTTTTCCAAAGAAATCTTTTTCCTAGATATTTTTTCAAAGAAGTTTTTTTTCCAGTGGTTTTACAAAAAAAAATTATTTAGAAAGTACTCTTATTCTTTTCCAATAGGTTTTTTCAAAGGTGATTTATTGTCAAGGAGTTCTTATTTCATTCAAAGAAGATTCTTTTCAAAGTAAATTTGTTTCCAACGACTTTTTCTTCAAAAGACTCTTACAAGATTTTGATAAGGTGAAGTAAATTTCAGTTCATGTGTTTATAAATTTTGTAACTGTTTTTAAATCTTAATTTTATTTTTTTACTATAAAATGATGATTCTTTAATTTATCATTTATAAATTAAACAATCATGGGCAGTAAGGGAAACCAGCAAAGAAAATATGATCGTAAACGTGCTGATGATGATGATGATAATAGAGAAAAAAAAACTTAAATATCATGCCAACAAAGCAAGCCTTGCAGAAACGCAAGCTACGATTATTGAAGATACAAATACAGTTTTACATGATAATGTTTATGAAATGGAAATTGAAAATAGAGTACAAGAAGAACAGATTGAAGTTGAAGAGACCATTGTTGAAGATGTAAATAGTGATTTACATACTAATGTCAATAAAGTCAATATTGAAGATCAAGTTCAAGAACTAGAAATTGGACCAGGTATGTATATATCATGTATTTTTCAAATTCATTTTTTATAATTATAAATTGTATTTTTGGATACATGTTAAATTAAATTTAAGTTGATGTATAGGTACTTTTACTATTGATGATGAAACGTTAGAAAACATTGATTGCGGCAAATATGGAAAAAAAAACCCATACATGCTGCACGATATCAGGCTCAAAAAATTTATGATGATGTTCTGAAGAATTATTTAGTAACAGGACAAGCACAAATTTTGAGATGTTTATTAGTGACCAAGAAGTTAGAAGATGCTACGTCATTATTGGGTATTCACAAGGCGACCAAAGAGTCGAAATTGAAACATAATGTGATAGAAAATATAGGTGATTCAATAAATTTTTTTGGAAAATCTAGGAAGAAAGACATCAATGCTGCACGAAGAGCAATTCATATAGCAATTATTTTGACTAGTACTAAACAAAAACGTTTGACAACATAGCTAGCAAAAACAGTTGGAACCTCAAGAAAGACATTATACAAACATAGCAAATTCAGAATGCAAATAGATGAAAATGATGAACTTGCTTGCTGGGCAATTATTTGTAGATATTCTTACAAAGATAGAATGGGAGCAGGTGTTAAAAATATTGTACGGGAATATTGGTTTACACATGCTCGAGTTTCACCAAATTCAAGGAATGTGATACGACAAAGAGTATCACGAGGAGTATATGTAAGCAGTCCAAAACATATAATGGATATGACACAAGTACAATTGTTCAATAAATTCAAGGAAGATCATCATGGAATTAATGTGTCAATCACTACATTTGTGCAACTAAAACCATGGTATGTTAGACCTATTACTATACATGACACAAGTTGTTGCCGTTATCATGTGCAATTTCAATTATATTACAACATGTTTCTTGAATTTGGTAAAATGTTTTGGACAAACTCAGCACCTCTTCCCACAGTACGTGAATTCATATCTCAAACCCTATGTGAGAGAAATCACGATGAAGTATTTTATAATAAGAAATGTGTCAATGGAAAACATTGTAATCGTTGTAGAAATTTGGTTTTATTCCACAATAAATATCCTATCGATACTGATCACTCGCTGTCAAATGTAACCGTTGATTGGAGAATATATGAATACATTACAAGTACTAGTGATGCACATTCCAAAATGATTGATTTGTGAAAAGATAAAATAGGTGTGATGGATTTTCTCAAGAAATTTGAAAGTGAAATTTATAAATACACCAAGCATTCAAATATAGCACAATGGAAAGACCTTCAATTCAAACAGTCTCGTGAAATATTTCCACTAGGAACAATTTTGTCAGTGGTTGATTTGGCAGAAAATTACACATTTGCTGCACAAAAAGAGATACAGAGTGAATACTATCATTTTGACCAAGTTTCGATATTTGTCCATGTTTTATATAGACATTCTCAACAGGATGTTGATGGCATTGAAAGCACGTGTGACAATCTAGATGTGATTAAAGAATATCATTTTTATATCAGCGACAATCGTACACACGATACACATTTTGTTTAGCATTGTATTGAAAGTATTTTCTACAATTCACTAAAGGGAGGTAACGTTAAATTCAATGAGCATTGGATATGGTCGGATGGATGTGCAGGACAATTTAAATCTTCGTGATCATTTTATTGGTTATGTCGACTTCATAAAGCATTGAACATTAAACATCGCTGGAATTTCTTTGAAACTAATCATGGAAAAGGTGAACATGATGGTGTAGGAGCATGCGTAAAAAGAGCACTTCGAAGATGGAAAAAAAACCATAGTTCTGCACGATTTCATTCAGCTGCAGAGGTTTTCCAATGGTGTAAATCACATCTAAACCATGATTATAATCAACAATCAAAAGATATGCACAGGTATGCACACAAATGTTTTAATTTATATTTTATAATTGTCAAAAAGTATGTGCTAACATCAAAAAATTTGTCATTTGTGTACTAGGTTTTTTTGGCTAGTTGGGGTCCAAGATATAAATAGATCAATACCATACGACGCTAGCACAATACATGGGACTAGATATTTTCACTCTATTCAAACAAAAACCTTCCAAAACGTGTATGCATTTGACAGTGGAAAGCAATCATGCTTTTGTCATATTTGCATGAAAATATTGAATCTACAGAAGTTTGTGAAAACATAACGAACAACTACGTAAAACATTGGAAACACACAGAGATTAATCCTAAAGGAAAAATGCCACTAGCAAGTATAGAAGAATTAGAATCAGAAGAAATAGCAATATCATCTGATGGCGACAGAATTTCAGATCTTGTTAGAGAAGGTAATGATCAAGTACAATTGTTTTGTCGATTGTTCATTCTTGTCCATCACCTTATACATGTATAAATTAGTCAATTTAAGTGATTTAAAAACCCTAATGTCAATTGTAATTCACATAGGGGATGTTTTTGCTGTAATTGCACCTGTAGACAACAACGAAAATGTGAAGTATTATTTGATGCGATGCACTGAAGGAAAGATGAAGTTATTGGAAGACTACAATGACAACGGATATACATACGAGAGAGGATCCCTCATTGTAAAGGGATATTTTTTTCAGCAGACCCATATGACTACAAATTATGTCTACTTTCAGGATTATGAACCTGATATTATATGTTGTCAATATAGTCATTTAGTATGTGCATCTCGAATAAAATTGGTTCAAGTTCCATTGAAAAAACAATAAAAAAATAAAAAAATGGAAAATGTCCAAATATGACCATGAACGGATAATTGAGGACGACATTCCGTTACGATGTTTTTAACTATATAAAAAATTAATAGATCAATGATTTTGTCCATGTCATTGTCAAATGTTGTGTACAATATATTTTTTTCTTTCTATGTCTATTATCTTGAAAGGAAGTAGAATATAAGAGTTTAAATGATCATATTCTAGTATGCTGAAATGAATTCAAAAGTTATTTGGTAATTATGAAAACTTCAATGTATAAATTTTTTATCTTATTTCTGTATAAAATACTTTATTCAGGTCCCCATATGTCTATTAGACCACTTAAGGGATGAGATAATGGATGTGGCTGTCACCACTCTCCGCCCCGAATCTTTACTTTAAAATATCACTTATGTAAGTTCACATAACTGAAATCATGGCAAATGGAGACAACAATCATTTGATTTTTAATCACAAGAAAGGATTCCAGGATTGTGAAGCTTATGCTAAATTAGAGGAATGATTATTTACAACAAATCAATGAAAATTCATCAAATTGTTGTCTAAAATCATTGATGTAGCTAGGGTTTTACCCCTAGCTTGTGCAAATGAGCACCTACTAAGGAGAAGGGACTCCTTAGTAGCAGTTCAGTAAATGTAAATTATTATGTTAAAACAGAAATGTAAAGTACTCTAGAACATGTGCATGGAACATAAACAACAAGATGTAAATAATGGTTTTTGTATTAATGTTACCTCCAATGTGAAGGTTGGTGAAGTCCTTTGCAGTGATCCAAGAGGGTTGCTCCAAGCTCCAACTTGCTCCTTCTCTTTCTCCAATGGTGGAAATGGGCCAAAAGGGGCTCTCAAGGTGAAAGTAGTTCAATGGTGAACTAGGGTTTCAAGAGCTATTTTGGTAGAGTAAGGGTGCTTATGATTGTGGATGGGAAATAAGGGATCTCCATCACCTATTTATAGTTTTTTGGTGGTAGAGTGTTGGCCCATGGTTTTGGGAACCATGTGGTTTAGGGCAGCTGTATAGGGTTTTTTCCTCCTTTTCCTCATTATTTATATTTTTTATTCCCTCTTTAGAGGGTTTTTGCTATTTTTAGTGGAATTTTGGATATTTTTGGAGGAAAAATGGGTTTTTTAGCCTTTTTGAGGCTTTTTTGATGGTTTTGTGGCCTTTTGGAGGCATTTTAGGCCTTTTGGAGGCTTTTTAGTGGGATTTTCAGGTTTTTTAAGGGAAATATAGTAGGAAAATGGACAAATGATCCATGTAATGGGGTAGATGAGGTAGTGAACACTTTTTGAGTGTTAACAGATTGCCCCCTGATGTGCGAGGGCAGGAGCTCATCGTATGGCCGATGGACATCATAAGTCATGTATGGTTTTCCTGGGGTGTGGAGAAGAGAAGAAACAAACTGAAGCCCGGAACAACGATCCCGAACAAACTGCAAGAACTAACAGTACATAACCTCAATAATGGATGAGGAATCATCTGATCATATGGACGAGGCGAGCATACCCATGCTCGTATCAGGATATAACAAAATAATAACAATGGGGTCCAAAAATGGGGACCTGACATAGACATGACCTCAAATACTGACTGAGGAATAATCGCAATATATGGACGAGGCGGGCATACCCATGCTCGTATCAAGATACATAAAATAACTGTGAGGCCCGAAAAGAGGGGCCTGTAAGATACATAGAGAACCACTGTGTACATCATAAGAGTCCAGAGGGGACAACAAATATGGGACATACTGCTGGGCTGACCATGTGTAAGCTGAAGAACTGGTGCACTGGGATGATGACAGTGCTACTGAATGTGGTACCAAAGGAACTGATGAGCTGCTGGATCAGAGTGACAAGGGTCATACTCTCAATGGTACACTGAACTGGAACTGAACTGGGTACTCAAGGAAGCATGGAACTGGACGGCTTCCGAATACAATCGCCAACGCAGCCCGGACATCCATGGGAACATATAACTGGGCGTTCCGAAGTGACTCACCAATGTGCTAGAGTCGGGGGAAATCCGGGGTCTTCGACAAATAATGGAAGGGATATAAATCCTGCGCGATTCTCAACGATGCGATCAAGGTGCTGAAGTCGAGCATGTGAGAAACAACCATTCGGAAAGGTCCAAGGCGCAGGGACCTCTAGGTCTATCCTCTGGAATAGAGGGGCTGTCGTCGATAGAGGGAGACCTGCAACTATCAAGGCAATGATGTTTCCTTGACAGGAGCGCGAGGTGGAGAATCGAAATGTGATAGTACTGCTGGCAGGACTGACAAACTGGGGGGAATAACTGGGCAAGTAGAGTGGGTGGACTCAAACTTCCTTTGTTCAGAGTATGATGACGGGGATGACTGGGCAGCATATGAAACTGACTGAGGGGAAAGGGATCATAGCTGTAATGGATCAAGGGTAGTGACTGGACTGAGGGAGACTCAAGCGGGTATAATATGGCAGGAGACTGCAGAATACTCTGAACAAAGGCGACCTGATTGGGGGTGCTGCCGAGATGATCGATCATAGTGCCAGGAGGCACGGGGGGGGGACTTCTTCATGGGTTAAGGAACTAGAAGAAGTGTGTGTAAAATGATACTGTCGTGTGGATTTATACGAGCCCAGGATAGTGCATGCTCGTGGTTGCTTTCAATTTTAAGGAGTCTGAAAGCAATAAGAAGACTCTGAAGTAATGGAATGGTACTGTAGTGTGGATTTTACGAGCCCAGGACAGTTCATGCTCGTGGTTGCTTTCAATTTTAGAGAGTCTGAAAGCAAATAAGAAGACTCCAGGGAGTTGCTTTTTTCGTATGTTTAGTCTCCAAGGCCCAAAGAAGCATAAAAGGATACAATGAAGAACTCTTCTAGCCGGTGTGACTAGAGTATTCCTTTTTCGTAATTAGTCTACCAGGTCCGGAAAAGGGTTAAACTTATACCAGATAGACGCCCTTTCAGGTACTTTAACGAGCATGAAAGGAAGCAAGATTGCTCGGCGATCTTTTCATTCTTTTAGGAGTCAGAAAAGAGCTTAACAGAAACTCCCTAAGTGCCTTTTTCGTAAAGGACTTGTCCGGCCTGAAAAAGGGATAAAATTATACCGAACAAAAGGAATGGCTAGGCAAGGAGGAAGTGTTCGATCAAGGTAGATTTATGGTGACCAAGAACGAGGGTAGGGGGAGAACACTGATGGGCCTCCTTGCGGGGTGGATGAAATGGTGGAAAAATAATGAAACATTTGCAGTATGACAGGAGTGGATGGCTCATGTAAAAATGTGGAACAATCCGATGGCGGCCGATGTGGCACGCAAATCGAGGAAGCAAGGTGTCAGGACACAATGTTGAAATTGTACCAAGTGAGAGCGAGAAATGGTCTCAAGCATCATCACAAGCTCAGAAAAATGAATCCGGCGATATAAAGAGTGTCAAAAATGGATAACGGCCAATGTGGCACGCAAACCGAGGTGACGGGGGGCGTTTTGGAAAAAATACCCAAAAAATCTGGGGGTGAGAGCGAGAAATGATCTCAAGCATCATCACGGGCTCGGAAAAATGAATCCGACAATGCAAATGGTGCGAAAAACAGAGGTCATAAGGACTCCGGAATGGTCAAAGGAAATAACTAGGTGTATAAAATCCAAATATACAAGTGATATGTGACCTCAAAAATGGTTGAGATCACAAATGTGAAAAAAGTGAGCAGGGTTAATGACCTGCCCCCATGCTATGTGCATAGGGTTTGTGATTGTGGATCACATATGTGTTGGTTTGAACAATGGGTTCATTGACATGCTGAGATAAATGTGATGGGGTAGGTTCAAAATGATTGATCATGCCCCCTATCCCAGGGTCGAGGGAATCTATGATGCCCCCTAACTCAGAGGTGTCAATGTGGTGTTCTATAATAGCGGGGTCGAGACCAGGCATTTCGGTATAGGACCAGGAAAAGACATCACGGAATTCTCTGAAGAGTTTTTTATATTCCTCAATCTCATACTCACTGCAGGAGGCTCCTAAAGTTATGAGTTCGGGGGAACCTCCTGTGGTAGCGATATCAATTTGGATGACAGGTGAAATATTTGCCATGTTACCTTCCTCAAAGGCATCCGGAGCAGGAATAGGGTTCTTAAACCAGTCGACCTTGGTAGGAAGGAAGTCTTTGGATTCAACCGCAAATTGAGTAGCGGTGCTGGAGGAAGATGCTTCCGGGAGGAAATACGAACGATGGTGCATGTCATCCCAGGGATACTCCGGGGCAGTGAGTGCCTCAAGAATCTCCTCATCGGAACGGAAAGTCAGAGTCGTCAAGTCGGCTGACGAGGGAATGGTGGTGGAAGAGATCATATAAATGGTATTAATCTCTCCAGAAGGGGATGAGACCGGGGGATGGATCTCCTCAATGGTGGGTGGTGCCGTCTCAAGATCCAGATTGTTCATCTCATAGAGAGTTGCTCGGTAATCCGGGAGATCGGGACAGTGATGCGAGTAATGGCCATACACACCGCATATCGTACAAGAGTGGTTAGTGCGTAGTGATTTATCTTTAGGCTTGGGAGTTGGGTCGAGTTTGACAACCGGGATGTTGGGGTCATCGTCGAGCATTTGCATGTGTTCCTGTAATGCCGGTAACTGTGGACATTGATGAGTCGGATGGCCTAAATCATCGCACAACGAGCATTTGGGAGGAGCACGAAACACAGGAGGGTTTTTGACTGTCTTGGGAGGTGGGACAGCAGTGTAAGGTTGTGGACCTCTGCCCCCTGTGGGCTTGGTAAGAGGAGGAGGGGGGTTCATGGACGATGAAGGGGTAGCGACACCGGGAGGTGGTTGGCTAGTAGTGACAATGGGTTGCACCGGTTGCAGGATGACATCTGGTGTCGGCGGGGAAACGGGAGGCGAAAGATACCAAACGAGTAATCCTAAGGTTAACCCAGGGAGGCTGAGGGTAGCCATGACCGGGGCGCTAACTACTCCCGAGGGAGGGATGAGGAAAGGAATGGTATGGATGGGTGTAACATCAATGTGACTAGGTACCAAAGGGGGTTTAGGCAACAAGGGCGGTTGATTAGTAGGAGTTTGCGTGTTATGGGACAGGGTACATAGGTCAGACACGTCAGTGGCGAGTGACGGGGGTGGAATAGATTGGAAGGTGGAGGTCATCGGCGCATCTGAGTAAACTCCGGGCCCCATAGAGGAAACAAATGAGGTGGTGGCACCCGAAACAGGTTGTTCAACCATGGGGAGAACATTTTCTGGTGCCGCGGGGGCATTGGGATCATAGTAGGTGAGTTGGTCAACCTTGACCACGCGTCCCTCATGAGGGAACATCATGGTACGAAAAACGGAAGAGGCAACAGCCCACATGGCATACATGTAGCTACGGCCAAGTAAGAGGTTATAATCCAGTTGGGCATTGATTACCTCGATGTCGATGAGAATGGTTTTGCCAGCCAGCTGGATGGGGACGTTAGTTAATAGGCCTTGTGGTTGAGCCGAACGGCCGTCATAGGCTCGCAACGCAGTGGTGGACTGCTGGAGAGGAGGGGATCCTAACTTCTGCTAGATGAAGGTGGACATGACACATGTAGAGGCACCTTCATCAATAATGCATCGATGGATGACAAAATTCCGAATGGAAACATAAACTTGGAATGCTAAGGTGGAAGGCATGCGTGGTTCGGATTGGTCCAAATCAAATGCCATTAAATTCGAATCATTTGGGTCAATAGCCCCAATGGCTGAGAGTAAAGTCTTGCACTGCGAAGGGCAGTTTTTCAAGACTTCTAACGCAGACATGGCTGCGGGAGATTGGGCTAAGTCATCGACAATGTTGTAGTTTGACGTAGCCCACGCATTGGGGTTATTGTTGATACGGCGAAGTGGGAAACGAGGTGCTTTGGGAGCGCCATCTAGTGGAGGTGGAGGTATACGTAACGCTTGATCAGTGGGATGAGTGTTAGTAGGTTTATCAGTGGGAGGTACTTCAGTGGTGGAGCCATATTGGTTCCGACGGGTCTGAAGGTTAACATCAGCAGATGACATCATCAGCAAATGGTGGGTCCCTGAGTCGAACATGGGTTGATCAGGAGCAGCGTAAGTGATTTGTTGTTGGGGAGGCGCATTGGCTTGAGGGGGAGGCAACGGCTAAGTGTTCACTACGCCTTGGGTTGGTAAGGGGTTTTGCAGCACCAAAGGTGGCTGCTGAGGTTGTGGGGGGTTGGGCGGTGCCTAAGGAGGTGCATGCCCTTGGCGACGTGCATCGTCAACCTAGAGTTGCCGAGCTCGCTCCAAGTGTGGGCAAGCATGTGTGTAGTGGCCATAGACCCCGCAAATAGAACAAGGATGGTTTGTTCGCAGATTGGGGTTTTTAGCCTGCTTGGGCGGGCGATCAAGGTTTTGGTTAGCAGGGGCCGCATTATTATTGCCTGGGGGATTAGTAGGTTGACCAGCTTGGTCTGTAGGTTGGTTGTTCCCACGATTGTGGCCCTTGCCGCGGTTTTGTTGGCCCTGGTTGCGTTGGTTGTTCTGGTTTTGCTGTGGATTGTGTTGGGCGTAGACTTGCCCTTGGGCAGCAGGTGGATTCTGAGGTTGCGTAGGTGCTGGAGCAGGCTACGGTGGATGATATGTAGATGGAGGCTGCGCAGGTGCAGCAACTGGAGGGGGTTGCTGATATGGCTGCGGAGCAGGTTGTGGGTTTGTCGCAGGGGCTACCTGTGGCGGGTAATAAGCGGGTTGGGCTTGGGAAGGTGCAGGAGCTGGTGTAGTCTGCTCGTGGTAATAAGGCTGAGGTGCGACCGGGGGGTTTTAAGCAGGGGTCGCATGACCAAAGCACTGAGGTGGACATGAGGGTCCATGGGAATGGTGGTGATGTGTCATGGGAGCATACGAGTTGGTTTCTCCAGACTATGAGGTATCCCGCGAAAGGTCAGGGCCAGGGTTAGGACGTGCTATAGAAAATGGTTGGGGGTGCGAAGAAACACGGCCAATGATGCTGTCTGCCGCATGGGATGCCCCCGACGCATCGTGCTGGGAGGAATCTCCGCGAGGGGCGTCAGGTATAATGGTATAAAGATAACCTGACTGGGCGTAAATGAGGTTGAACTGTTGGGCCTTAAGAATGGCCTCTTCTTCAGACTGGGGTCTTTCTGATGCCACATCCTTAGCAATGACAGGAAGAAGGGATTTGAGGAACCAATCTAGGAATATACGGTCGTCTAATTTGATCTTGCATAAGCTACGGCGTCGACGCCACTCATGAATGTGGTTCGTGATGTGGGTAGCCGTGTTTTTTCTGCAGGATAGGAGGATCTCAACGCCCGCATCATAGCAGACAGGTAACTGGAAGAACTGTAGGAAGGTCGAGGCAAGGGAGACAAAGGTGGCATGGGTCCCATGGGGTTGCTCGATATACCACTTGGCGGCAGAGCCAGTGAAGGTGCGCTGTAACAGACGGAGGCGAACAGAGTCATCCACTATGGAGTTGGAGGAACACCATAGATGGAAGGACATAATATGGTTTTGTGGGTCCTCACCTGCCTTACCCTCGAACTTAGGGATGTCAGAGGGGATCTTAGTGGGCATGTGAGGCCATGCAGGTTTGTGTCGGATAGGGTCGTTGGTCAATCTGGCTAGGTCGGGCAGGTTGAGGCTAGCCATGAATGGCAAACTGGAAGAAGGATGTGACACAATAGTGGGTTGGACCAAGTTGGGGCCGATGCCCCCAAGTGGAGGGGTAGTGTTTGGGATGTTTCCCCCAAGTGGGGGAACTGAGGTGGTATAGGATGGTCCTGCACCACCATGGGTAGTGTGAGCCACTGATGGAGTGGGGATAGGTATTCCAGCTGCGGGAATAGGTGCAGTGAGGGGAACGGTAGATGGGGGCCCCATGGAGGGCATACCCAAAGCAGATGTGGTAACAGGTGTAGTGGTGGATGTGCCACCAATGGTCCCTACCAAGAAAGGAGTGGAAGTCACGCCAGCCATGGGGCTAGTAGGGGCAGTGTAAATGGGGTTCTCAGACTCTGCTTCAGAATCGGAGGTAAAGTAAGGGGCGTCAATATCTGGCGACGGATACCTACGTCGCTGACGAGTGGAGTCAAGTGACAAGGCTCGAGATCTATGATAAGTGGTATCAAGGGATGATGATCTGTGTCGATGACCGGTGGTGTCAAGTGAACCGTGCTTTGGGGGCTTGCCCCTGAGGCACCGAGAATGTCTCGGGACTCAATGGTGACAGATGGAGTCAAATCTCTGTGGGTTGAGGTGAGTAGAAAACAGCTCAAAAATCCTAATGCAACCGAGTGTGCAGAAGGAGAGCTTAAAAAAAAACAAGGCACTCAGGCCAACAACCAACTCAAAACACCCACTGTAACAGCTGTGCTACAATAGGCGGAGTGTCAACAGAAATGGTCAGAATACCAACAAGCTGCAGGTTTCCTAAAAATAAAAAAGGGCGGACTCACTAGACCAAAGGGAGGTAAGGGAGCATGCAAACACCTAACTAAAAGTATTCTGACTCAACTAGACATATCCTCTGCAAGGTGATGAAATCCAAGTCAGACAATATGAATAGGAAAGCCAAGTGGCTAAGATATCCCCCTACCGGGAGGGACACCGGGTAGTCAATCCTAGAAGAATGGCAACTAAGATACCCCGTTCATGACACGTCCAGAAAGGTGAATCTGCCGTTTGGTCCTTTAACCGCAATACCCCTATACAGGGATATCCCGAGAACTGCGAAAGGTAGCCTTCAGTGACTGAATGGAGTGCGGTATTCCACTCAGGCCTCCGGAACCTTCCTCGCGACTTCAACCCTCCTAAGGGAGAGGCCCTCTGGTAAAATGGTCGTGACCGTGCCAAAAAGTACTAGGGGATTTTGGTTCCCTAATTGGACAACAACTATGTCTCAAGTGTAAGTAACCGAGGGGTGTTATTGGAAGCCTATCCCCCCGATCCTACCTAACTACAAAGATTCTTTTGTGTTCCCCAAGTGGGGTTAGAATATTGGTTGAGTTAAGTAGTTTTTAAGGCTCACTTGAATTATGTGACAGAGTGTGTGCTCGTGAGGTGATGAACCCAAAATAGAAGTGCCACAAGGGGGGCAACTTCCTACCAATAATAATGAATTCAAAACTTTAACATGCAAAATTTTCTGAATTAAAATACCGAAATGTTAAAAAGATTCTCTAAAGGGAACAGAAATTATGTTGCAGAAAAGGCTGTAGGACAGATGGGGTAGGACAGATGGCTGTGCAGAAAATATTGCAGCAAAGGGGGCTGGGGTCAAACTAGGGAAAAAATGCAGAAATCAGATCGCGGGTTGGTGGCGAAACTGAGCAGGCGAACCGTGGGTTTAAGGGAAACAGGCGCGGACAGGTCGCGGCTTTTCGACAGATAGAGGCAGTCGGACCGCGGGAAAAATGGAAAAAGACGCAGTCAGGTCGCGGGAAAAGGACAGACAGACGCGATCAGGTCGCAACGGAGGGGCTGAAAGTCACGGTCGGGACGCGGGAAAATGGCCGACAGGCGCAGTCATATCGCAGCAAACAGGCTAATTAGCCGCGGTCAGATCGCAGGTAACAGACTTGAATCGGCCGGCAGGGCGCCGGAAACAGCCTGAGAGCCGCGGTCGGATCGCAGGTAAAGGCCTGAAAGACGCGGTCGGGACGCGACTGCAGAGGGAAAAGATGCGGTTTACGGCGGTCGAAAGGGACAACCGAGAGGAAAAAACGGGAAACTATTACAGAAAACTAAACGATTTTTTAAACTGAAACCAGAAATTCAAACCTATGGGAGTCGCCAAAACTGTAGCTAGGGTTTTACCCCTAGCTTGTGCAAATGAGCACCTACTAAGGAGAAGGGACTCCTTAGTAGCAGTTCAGTAAATGTAAATTATTATGCTAAAACAGAAATGTAAAGTACTCTAGAACATGTGCATGGAACATAAACAACAAGATGTAAATAATGGTTTTTGTATTAATGTTACCTCCAATGTGAAGGTTGGTGAAGCCCTTTGCAGTGATCCAAGAGGGTTGCTCCAAGCTCCAACTTGCTCCTTCTCTTTCTCCAATGGTGGAAATGGGCCAAAAGGGGCTCTCAAGGTGAAAGTAGTTCAATGGTGAACTAGGGTTTCAAGAGCTATTTTGGCAGAGTAAGGGTGCTTATGATTGTGGATGGGAAATAAGGGATCTCCATCACCTATTTATAGTTTTTTGGTGGTGGAGTGCTGGCCCATGGTTTTGGGAACCATGTGGTTTAGGGCAGCTGTATAGGGTTTTTTCCTCCTTTTCCTCATTATTTATATTTTTTATTCCCTCTTTAGAGGGTTTTTGCTATTTTTAGAGGAATTTTGGATATTTTTGGAGGAAAAATGGGTTTTTTAGCCTTTTTGAGGCTTTTTTGATGGTTTTGTGGCCTTTTGGAGGCAATTTAGGCCTTTTGGAGGCTTTTTAGTGGGATTTTTAGGGTTTTTAAGGGAAATATAGTAGGAAAATGGACAAATGAGCCATGTAATGGGGTAGATGAGGTAGTGAACACTTTTTGAGTGTTAACAATTGCTCTAATTTAGCACAAGCTTCACAATCCTGTAATCTTTGCTTATAATTAAAAAACAAAAAATCATTATCCCTATTTGCCATGATTTCAGCCGCATCAAATGTACCTGGACATTGAAAATAAGAATTATTAATTAAAAATTCGTATCAAAATTTGAACCTAATATTCATATTTCAACTTCCTAACATTTATATTTCAATCAAAACTTCCTAACAAATTCCTGAACTTTGAACCTAACATTCATTTTTAAACTTCCTAACATTCAATCTTAACAAATTCATTCTTAACATCCATTCATTCATTGCACCTATCGAAAATTCTTTAGCATCCATTCTTACCATAACATTCATTCTTAACATATTCCTAACATTCCTATCCAAATTTGAACCTAACATTCATTTTCCAACTTCCTAACGTTCATATTTCAATGAAGACTTCCTAACATTCCTAAAGTTTGAACTTAACATTCATTTTTAAACTTTCCAGTTTATCCATATTTCTATCAAAAATTCTAACATTCTTAAACTTCCTAAACATTCAAAGATAACATTCATGTTGTTAAAATTCATTTTTAAACTTCCTAGTTCATCCATATTTCCATCAAAACTTCTAACATTCCTAAACTTCCTAACATTCAAAGATAACAAATTCATGTTCTTAACATTCAATCTTAACATTCATTCATATTTTAATCAAAACTTCCTAACATTCCTGAACTTTGAACCTAACATTCATTTTTAAACTTCATAACATTCCTATAGTTCCTAATATTCAAAAATATCATGTGTTCTTAACATTCAATCTTAACATTCATTTATTCTTATTTAAATTCATATAAAAACCTAACATTCATTTATTCTTATTTAAATTCATATAAAAACCTAACATTCATTTATTCTTATTTAAATTCATATAAAAACCTAACATTCATTCATTCATTGCACCTATCATAACTTCATTAACATTCATTCTTACCATGTAACATTCATTCTTAACATATTCACGTAACATTCCTATCAAAATTTGAACCTAACATTCATTTTTCGAAGTTTCCTAACATTCATTCTTACATATTCATTCATTCAGTTAAACATGCAAATACATATTCTAAATCTTTAAATCACACCAAATATGTTATATAAACAAAAATAAGTAGATCATTTAAAGCAAATACAGAATATGTAAGATCAAAGAATATGTATATAATCCTCAAAAAACATTCTTGAACATGTGAGTTCAATGTACATATATGTATCTAGTCCAAAAAAAAATCTCCTCGATGTCCAAAACAAATCTTTACAATCTATGTATAGATCAACAAAAAAAAATGTCCACCATGCTATAAAAAGAAAAATTCCACCATGCTATCCTCCACTAGGGCCTCCCCTTGGACTCAACCCACCCTGCAACATGTATAAGCAGATTATGAATATCATTTAAATTATTTAAACTAAATTCAAAAAATTAAAATATTAAACTTAAACATATCAAAAAACAATTCAATTATTAACAAAATTACATCAAATTCTCCAAATGCTTGTCCACCACCATCCTCCAAAGGAGTTTTCCCTTTGCCTCCAAAAGATTTAAAAGACCCGAGCTGCAACATGTATAAAATCAATTTATGAATCTCATAAATTACTTGAACAAATTTTAACTAAATCCAAAAAAATTAAAATATTAAACTTATATCAAAGATCAATTCAAGTGAGAACAAAATTACATTCGTGCCAATATCTATTGCATTCAGCAGAGACCCTATCTCTCCCCCCTAAAATTTAAATTGTGTTAATACATAAAACATAATGCAAACAAAAAAAATTAAGCAATTAACTTAAAACTAAAACAAGAAAATTAAAAACATTAGCTCACAATAGATGGTAAATCATTTAAAAGATTTGTATCTAAAGAAACCTGCATCGATAAGTCAAATTAACAATAAGATGCCTAGTTAAATTAAACTTAAAAATATATATATATATATCAAGTTCAAACATAATCATAAATATGTAAATAATAAATATACCTCTCCAATATGCTCTATATTTTCGCTAGTGAAAATACAGAAATAATGTTCATTCATCATTCTTGAAAACTGCAACCAGTAAACATTTACATAATGTACTTATTACTTTACATCAAAAAACATAATTTATCATTCATATAATGTAACAAAAAATTCAATTCAAAATGAATAAAAAATTAAATTTAGATCAAGTCATATCATAATCAACAAACCTCTCCCAAACTCGATGTGTCATTGGATATAACATTTTTCGCTATGTCACGACAAATCTTGGCATACGTCCTGAGATCTCCAATGCTCATTCCATCTACCTCATCATTAGTTTTGTAAACAAACTTTTGACGAATAGTGGAACGAGCCCTTTCTCGAACCAATCCCACATCTACTCCAACTAATGCTGACGATAAAACATCGCCAACAAAATTCCTTGCAGTTGTACCAAGTTGGGATGTGGGCTCTATCTCTGATCTTAATGCCACCAACCTGGGTGGGTGAGATATCTGGGGTGAAGGTCGAAGAGTTGTAGGGTCTCTAAGAGCACCTTTTTTATTATATATTCGACCCTTTCCAACTCCATAAAATTCTGAATGAACATCAGTGTAGTCTAGCTTCATATTTTAAAAAAACTCAACATAACAAAATCTAGCAAAATATTGAGAAACCTCATCATTCCATGGAAACCGACCATAGGCTGCGAGAAACCGATCATATAGTAGATGTGTAAGATCAGGATGCTTGAAATATTGCAGTTTCAACATTTCTCGCTTTAGACCTTCTTTGAAGTTAAACATTGATTTGGCCTGTTCTTTTGTCACTCTTTCCTTCACAACAGCCCACTTGTCTGGACCCATCACTTGTTCCCTTCGTCTTCGTATCAAATCAACAAAACCATTTGTAGTTGGTCTGAGATTCTCATATGCCTGAATGAATTTTTGCAATGATCCCAGAACAATCTCCAAACTTTGTTTACCCCTTGGAGGGAGATCCATAGTAGACAAATCATTTTCCAACTTGTCATAGTGGGATCTACATCTTTCAAGAGTCATCTGATGATCACCACTTTCCCATGGAAGCTCCCGAGGTAAATCAGATGGATATGTTGTAATGGGTGTACAACCCTCAGTTAGTTCAACATATTGTGTCCTAGCTCGACCATCATCACCTTGTGTAGAATGCCGAGTCTCTTGAGAACCTTGCTCTGCATCCTCATCCATCTCCCTTGCTCGCTCTTCCTCCCTCTCTGTAGAATTACAAGCATCTTTTGAACCATGCTCTGCTTCAAATAAAAGTAAAGTTTTGTTTAGACACATGTACAAACTTTGCGTACACAAAAAAAAAATCTGTATGTACACATATTAAAATATCGATATTCATATACCAAGAGAAGGTCGAGATCGGCGTTCTCCCACAGAAGATATAGGGGAATCATTTGTACCCCTTTCGCCTCGTCGATGATCAACTGAATGTGAACTATACAATAAACTAGAATCTTGAGGGGAAGTTGACAACCTCGGATTATCATTTGTAACACCAACCCCAGAAGATTGTGAAGACCTCCTACGCTTTCGCCTCAAATACTCCTCTCTTTCCATTTGATATAATGTCTACACTTACACAAATATGAACTGATTACATATTCAAATTCTACATGTTAATTAGATACAAATTCTAAAACCTAGCTTCTAGAAAAACTAAGTTCTATAATAAAAACCTATATATACCTAATATCATCTAATAGTTCTTAAAACGACTATAACTAATATTGTTGGATGTATTTAAGGAATTAATGTACCAGTCTTCTATGTGTTTTTTATGTTTAAAATGAATAGAGCCAATATAGTTAAATACTAAGTTAAGTGTTACATCTAGATAGTAATTCTAGAAATTCTACAACCTAGCTGCTAAAGAAACTAGGTTATGTAATCAAGACCTAAACATACCTAATATCATCTAGTAGTCCTTAAAATGAGTATAGCTAAAAAGGAATTAATGTGCCAATCTTCTAAGTGTTTTTTATGTTTAAAATGAATAGAACCAATATAGTTAAATACAAAATGAAGGGTTACCTTTCTTTATGTCAAGACTGAGTTCATGAACATGTTAACTTTTAATTAAAATCTTAAATTAATTACTTAATTTCTATATTAATAATATTTAAACATAAATTATATCTATAAGTATTTTCATTATTCCATACAATCTTAAAATATTAACAATGCATGGTATTATTTTTCACAAGGTTGGCTATGTTTCAAAAATTTGCCATGTTACAAAATGGTCTTCAGTTTGGTACATAATACAATTGAATTAAATGTTCTTTCCTATTACATCTAATGTAAAGTTTATTCATGTCTACAGGTTAGTTGTATCTAAAGTAAAGTTTAAAGTTTTGTTTTATCCAAAGTAAAGTTTAATCATGTCTAAAGTTCTGTTGTATATGTAGCTATGCATTAACACAATTTGTAATAAAACTAATATATTGATCTATGAACTCTGTCAATGTGGACAGAGTTCATGAACTCTGTCCATGTCCATGTTGACAGAGTTCATGAACTCTGTTCATGTCCATGTTGACAGAGTTCAACCCAAAAGAGAAACCTATATATAAAGGGGAGATATCATATGCAAATACAATTACAGAACTACTTTTATTTTCATTTCTAAACACATAAGCAAAATAAATAGTGTAACAAGATTAACTAACTAAAGACTGCATATATTTCTCTTTTTATATTTAAATTTAAATAATTCTCAACATATGATTTGGGCAGAGTTTAAGAACTCTGCCCAATTGGACAGAGTTCATGAACTCTGTCGAATTGGGAAGAGTTCATGAACTCTGCCGAATTGGGCAGGATTGATGTGAAACCTCTTAGTACTAATCCAGTCTATTTGGATGTGTTATAGTTTCCATACTAGATTACTATGATTATACTGTTGGTTGTGGAGCCAGATCTTCTAGTCTCATAGATGATATTGTATTAGCCGTGTTTGTACCCCAGTTCTATATGATGTGTAGGTGGACTGTACACTCACCCCAGCGGGGGGGTGTGGGGGGGCATCGCCCCCCCATGGGGTTCCAGGGGGGCCCATCCCCCCTGGCTGGGGGGTCCGGGGGCAACGCCCCCGAAGAAAATTTTTGGGGCTGTTTTCGCCAGCTGTTTTGCGGGCCCATGGTTTTGGGTATCCCGTGGTATTTTCCCATTGTATTTCCCTTATAAAAGAAAGACATTGTAATACGGCTAGGGTTGATGTATTAGGTTTTATGCATTGTAAAGATCTTTGAGATCTGGAGAGAGACTGTAAAATAGAGAAGAGGAAGTGCAGCGGTTGTGCTGCAGGTTGTATCCCTTCGACTTGCTGGACGGTAATAATAATAAGGACTGGCAAATTCAGTGTGGATGTAGCCCAAGTTGGGTGAACCACGATATATCTGTGTCTCTCTTGTAATGTGTATGTGTGATTATATTTGCATTTCTGTTTATTGCTATTGCTCTGCGATCCTGTTTTTCTAACATATACTAACTATGAGTAAAAAGTATCATTATCTATGCTCTTTCTTAGTAATAGTAAGGCCGACTTAGCTAACTCATGTACAGAGATTCTGGAAATAAGGTAGAGCTCATTTGAAAGAAGTTATATTAGTCTTCTTATCTTTTTTATTAGACAGAGTTCATGAACTCTGCCCAATTGGATAGAGTTCATGAACTCTGCCTAATTGGACAGATTTCATGAACTCTGCCCAATTGGGCCGAGTTCATGAACTCTGCCCAATTAGACAGAGTTCATGAACTCTGTCCAATTGGACACAGTTCATGAACTGTCCAATTGGACACAATTCATTTACAGGGACAAATTCGATTTTTTTTTAATTAATACTTAATTCATTAATTAAAAAAAACTGAGTTTCAGCTTACCTGTTTATATTTTCAGGTCTTTGACCCAGCCGAACAAAACTCAAGCGAATTTAGACCCAGCCAAACATAACCCAGGCGAAATTGGAAAAACGAGCCCAAGCACCAAAAAAAACAGAACCTGCAATAACAATTAAACATTAATATAAAAAATTTCAAAAAAAAAATAAAGACATAAATAAACGAAATAATTTACCTCTGCAGACAACCCCGCGATGATAGGTCCATAGAAAACAGCCCACTCTTCTGCAAACGTCCACCGACAAAATGAACACCAGAATGATCGTCCGCCACCAAGCAAACACTCCAGCAGCAAATCTCCAGCAACAGACTTCCAAAGGAACACTACACCGATGGACGTCCAGACGCACACTCCACCAAAAAGCGTCCAGACGTCCAAACGAGCAACAACGAACCAACATCAATAGATCCGCCGCGACCAGACGCATAAAGGAGGAGCGGATGGGAGAGGTATAAGGTGGCGGACGCTGACTCCACCAACAAATTGCAGCATGCCTAGTCGCGCAACGACCAACCGAAAATCATACAAGTCCGACACAACCTGACACAGAAAAGAGGTGCAAAACGTAACGCAGAGGGTGGCGGAGAACTCAGACGCAGAGAACAGGGAAGCGGGTTGCGGAGTTCACCGCCAGCCAGCTAGACGGACCGGTGGCTAGACGAGTAGGTGGACAGAGCAATGGCGAGATGGGTGGCGCAGAGGTGGGGCCGGCAGTGGGTCTCACAACGGGGTCCACGAAATCCTACTGAAAATGACAAACAATGGCCGCGGCTAAGCTTTTATGCGGAATAATTATTCGGCCGAATAACTACACAACGCCATGCATTTTTCCGTCCGATTAAAACCTCACACACAAATCGAGGCCACCATTAGGTCTAATGGTGGCCCGTTAAATGTTATTCGGCCGAATAAAGTATAACTTATTCGACCAAATAATTAAATTTATTCGGCCGAATGACTTCCGCTATGTCTCTTCGGTGCCCGATTCTCACCAAACTGTAACCCACCTTCGCATTTCCACCCATAAAAGAAATGTTAATAAAACATGAAGAAAACTAAAAATAAAAGAAGAAGAATTTATGCATCTTGAAGACAAAATTTTCGAAGAAATTGATGAGAAGGATGGTAACCCAAACAAAAATGTATATACACCAGATAATAAGGATGATATTGATCAAGAGGATGAAAAAATAGAAAATGAAAACAACCAGGAAATTGGCCAAGAACCAAACGAGGAAGAAAATGATGAGGATCAAACCATGGTAGACCTTTTGCAGTCAAGGAAAAGAAATGATCCAAGTTTGAAGGAAAAATCCATTGATCAAACATTGAACTCTCATTATGGGATAGGGTAGTTCAAAATCACTACCACACATGGGATAGAAGAAAAAAAATCATATTGATCACCTCCTTATACTCCCCCTCGTAGAAGGATCGCACCATTAGATACAGGGAAGGATAAGTGCCATTGTTTTAAATGCGATGCTCCAAATTGGATGTGAGGTCATAAATATGCATGTGAACCAGAAATTAATGAATATTATATCACTCGAGTGAGAAAATCCATACAAGGAATATAAATGAGTTGCATAAATGTTCACACACTTGTAAATCTATAAAAATTTCTAGTAAAAATCCAGAGCGAAGACGAACCAGAAGCCATGTTGGGAGCCCAAACCGAGGCCAATGCCATTATAAAGAAGATGACAACAATGACGAAGAAAAAAAAGACTCTGGAGGATCAGAATGAAGTCCTAAGTGTGGAAGATCAAGATGAATCTAGAGAAGAGTTTGATGAGAATGACAATAACAAAAATGAAGATACAAATGCACTCGATATTGATGAATATGAACATAATGTCAATGACAATTGTGAAGAAGATGAATATTTCAAAAATTATAATGACGAAGCACAAAATATTGATGAATATGAAGATGATGGCAATGACGATGATGCAGAAGATGAAAATCTAGAAGAATATAATGATGAAAATAAAGGCAGTGATAATGCCCTTGATGATCGTGATGACGTCGAAGATGAAAAACTAGAGGAGAGGATTAAGAAGAAATAGAAAGACATTTTACAAACCAAGATTTCGGTTCCTTAATCAAGTCAAATTGTCCTCCTTTCTATGTGCCCATGTTCAAGATACTTCCTAGATGTGGTCACCAATGCACAGAGAAATGTGACCAATTGTTTCAAGAATTATTGAATCACGGTAGTATTACTTGAAGCAGGAATTCCTTTTCAATAACAGTCACACCTATAAGAGATAAGGATGGTCCTTATAAACTTTATGTTGATTACCAAGCTTTAAACCAAGTTGCTATTAAATATAAGTTTCCTATTCCAATTGTGGATGAATGGTTGAACAAAATTTGTTTTTCAACGAGTATCTCATCAAGTGTACTAACCTTCATGAAGCTACTATCAATTAAGCGAATATGGATTTTAAGTCAAGCATTCTTCTTTTACATAAGCTTTGAGGACGGAGTTTTTCAGGAAGGGATGACTTGTAATGAGTCTAAATTAAATATTAGTTATTAGGTTAATGGTCATTTTGTTTCATATTGAAGGGATGCAACCTTTACATGCTCATGCATATATATTGTAAACCTACTCAATGTAAAATGTCATCAATTATTAAAAACATTATTAAATATATATTTGAAAGATTATCTTTCAAATTTACTCTTTTCAATTGAAGTACAACTATTCTTTTAACTTTTCATTATGGAAGGGTTGGATTCATATATACCCTTGAACATGAAATTAAGCATAGCCCTTCAAATTTGATCAATGTTCCCCTTTTTTACAATTTTAATTGTTAAACCATAACAATTAGTAAATAAATAATCTCATTTGGTGCACTCTATAACAAAAAAAACTCTCAAAGTCTAACTAGATAAATAAAGTAAAGAGGAAACTTGAACACCTTCCCAAAAATGTTGTATATATGAAAAAAATTGAAGTTTGAGATCTCAAATCAAAATTACAAAGGAGTTACAATAGTTTTTCTTAATAGAGAATGATGCAAAAAAGACATCAATATTGTATTATATAAATGATTAGAAAACAAATCTTATCATGTAAAAGATAAAAGCAATTTCTTTTTAGTTTTTGAACTAAAATAATCTAAGTGTTATTTGGACTTTTAATAACTATCCTCACCGGAATTTGATTATATAATATTTGGCCAAATTGCAAATTTCATTAAGCATCCTCAAATCTCCATATCTAACATACTAATCCAATCCATTTAGACTATTCCAACATTTAGAATATTCATTTTAAAAACCATATTCAAATATAATTCATTCAATTCCACCGTCTTAAAAAAGACATGAAGAAGATAGCTCAAAAAGATGAAATGCAAACTGACATGTTCGTGTGTGCCAAATATTAATTTATAAACAACTTTGAAAAAAAAAATTAACACACCATTATATATATAACATATAGCTGACATATTCATGAAATATTCCGTTATTGAATTCAATTCAACCCAAGCGCCATTCGTGGCGCCAATATCGAGTTTGGAATTTCATATATTTCTTAGAACCGTTGACCATAGAAGAAGAAGATTTTGAGACCAACTTATGGTAAAATGGCTTAGTTTTGATGCAATGCTTGTATTATATTATATACTAATTTATTGAATTTAATTCAACCCAAGAGCACCGATTTCTAATATATAGAACTTAAGGGAAATATATGATAAAGTAAAATTTTACACCTCATGAACGTGCCCAAAAGGGTTATACATATAAAAATATATTAATTTTATTTTCTATATATTGTATTTTTATATTATTTTAAACTTTTTATACAACTACTTTCAATCAACTTTTTAATTTAGGGATTTTTGTTGTTGTTTAGTTTTATGTGTTTTGAGAGACCATTTTGGCTGTGCACTCACTTTCATATTACATTTACTAATTTTACATCCAATTATAACTCTTTATAAAGTATAAGTATTTATTGGGTTAGTTTGATAAGTTTAATGAGACTTATTCAAGTTAGCGTTTAGCGTGAGGATTTTTTTTTAACGCTGGTAAGAATCTAATGGTTCTCATCGGTATATTTTTATAAAAAGATGATCACACAAAATTTTATTTGAAAGAAAATAGTTAAAATATTATTACTAAATTTGGTTCCAAAATTATAATTAAGTGACTAAGGTGATCATAATAACATAGAATATCTCACAATTCTTTTATATTAAAGAAAATAATTTTAGTATATTTAATTTGTTTATTACTATTTATTAATTATAAATTATTGATGATGATCATGATTGATTCTTTTGAATTCGATTAAATGTTATTCAAATATTTTGTGAAAAGGAGAATCATATAAAGTAAAAAAAAAAAGATGATGATGACAATAACGGTGACGAAGACAATGACAATATTATCATAGAAGAATTTTGCTCTATCAAACCTTTAAAAAATTAAGGAATCACTTGGTTTTATTTAGAAATTTATTTTGTACTCAAAAAGCTTTAAGAAAAGCTTTCCTATACAACCATAGTTGTGATGAGTTAAAAGGATAGAAAAATTAATATTGTAGAAAATATTTTTAAATTGTTCTCTAATATTGGTGTATGTAGGATATTCTATGATAAAATGTTTTTCATCCTGAACTCTCTTAGTGTCACAAAGATGACAAATTCTTTCATCTTATGACATTTTAGGAATTGTCTAACAATGTGTTTTACTTTAAAACTCATGAGAGTTTGTTCTTATTTAGGTAATGTTGATTTTCTTCTTTATACTAATTGAAACATAGAGATCATTTTGATATTTTAAATTCGGGTTAATCAACCCTTTAAAATATAATGCAAATTTAAAACCAATTAAAATATAATACAAATTTATAATAATTTGTTATATGATTATTAAAAAATTAAATAATTTTGTTTGAAAAATATTTCATTTTTATTATTTAATATAATTTGAAGACATTTAAATATAACTTTACAATAAAAAATCATTTTTAATGATTAACAAGTTAAATAATTTTGAATAAAATATAATACTATATTATTATATTATGTATATTAACAAGTAATTCATATATATATATATGATTTCATTGTAAACACTCCTTAACTTATATTCCAATGACCAGTAAAACTGATGGCAGAACCCTGCAAAATCTCAAAAAAGATACACCTCTCCACGGCCACGAGGCCCCGACGAGAGAGACCATCAACAATCTCATTATATTCGCGAAAAATGTAGATAAAAAAAGTATGTCTGGTTTGAATCAGCCATTAGTCAAGTGCGAAGGCGTTAATATTGGCCAGTTCATTGACCCATTGTACCACAATCAAAGAATCCCCGCCACCTGCGTCTTGTAACCTATGAACCTATGAAGGCTTTATGTGATGATAACTTTCTAATATTTGAAACTTGGAACTTGGTCTTGTAACTTTGTACGACCGTTACCATGTTTGAAACTCATGACGGTTTTATGTGGTGACAACTTTGCAAGAGTATTATAACCCACAGATTGACTTTTTAATGAAAGATTATAATTTTGAATGAAATATTTTACAATAAAAATAATAGGCTTTTTTAAATTAAAAATTCATGGTATTATAACCAAAGATTGAATTTTTACGAGAGCATAATGAATATCACTTTGAACGAAATATTTTACAATAAAAAAATAAAAAATAGCATGCTTTTTAAATATAAAATTCCTGGAGCATCACACCTATATAGATTGAAAGATTTTTTTTGTCAATCTTTAAATGTATATTTCCTCATTCCTTCTATTACTTTTATTAGTCCCTGCTTTCGGCTACAGGGACTTGAGTAATCGATTTTTCGTCTTTTACATTAGTCCTCATCTACACTAACCAATCACAACAATTTATTTTTAAATTAAATATTAGTTTTTCTTAAATTTTTTATGTTATTTTTTATCGGCCAATGAGAATTTTGGACCTCTTACTTAGCTTTCAAACTTAAATAATTTATCGTGCTTCTCTATCTTTGAGAATAATGCTAACACTAAGTTAAGCATTAGTTCCTAACACTAAATGTAAATGTGCACTTTCAGTGGGTATGACCCTTTTCATACCACCGCCCACCACCATCCTCTACTCTGGATAGTGGATTCATGTAGTTGACTGTAGGTGGATTCTTGCATGTTTTCCATGCGTGGCACATGCAAGTTCAAATTGAACCATGATCTCTCGAACCAGTTGTTCCTCTGCTAATCTCTCATTAGGCTTGGCTCATTCCCACTCGTTGGCTTAGAGGAACACTGATCATGATTGTGTTCCTTCTATCTTCCTTGCAGGGATGGAAAATATTTTCCTTCTTCATGCTCTCGTTCTTATAAGTAACATAAAACATAGGCAAGAAGAAAAGAAAGAAGAAGAGGGAAGGCAAGTTTCTATAGAGTCATTAGTGAGCAGGTGAGGCATGCTTTATGTTTAATGCTAAACAAATATTTCCGCAATGCTCAATAATCAAAAGAAAAATATTCACAAAGTAAACTCTATACTATTTACGGCACCTCAAGAACACATCAAATGGAGATTGATGGTTATGTTGGATACAAACAGAGCTTGCAGACGATGAGTACATGTACAACGTGCTTGTAAACGTTGAGGCATCAAATGGAGATTAATGGTTATCTTCTTTAATTGTTTTTTTCCTATAAACCTATATCCATACTTCACATATATGAGAATTTAATATTTTTTTTAAGCATGCTTAATTTTATGGTTTTCTTTTTATAAAATAATTCTTTTTAAGGAAAAAATGTAATTTCTATTTAGAGATAGAATGAATAGAAATAACATTACTCATGTCCATATTATACTTACAAATTTAATGTTATATAGTGAATGTATATTTCACTTTTGTCCTATTAAAAAATGATGGATTTGATATTTGTTTTTTTTTCTTTTTTCTAACTTCATGCCACCCTCTTGAGAAGGTTCCATGGTGACTAATTGTAATTATAAATTTCATGTTTATGATTTGTTTGGATTTTAATTCTTTATCATAATCAGAGAAATTCATTCTTCCTATTGAGGCTTCATGTACTACTACTATCTTTAAAGAGGAAATACAAACATTTTTAGCTTCTTCTATATCCTATGAGGGATGGCATGATTACTCGTTTTGCATTTTTGAACAAGTAGTGTTATCCTTCTTTGAAACTATAGTTTGCACATTGTAATTATTTTGTTCATATTCAGCCTTTGAGTGCAATTTCTCACATGGATTTCATCTTTTTGGTTTTGGTTTATGTCCTTTTTTCTTTTTTGAGTGATAAGTTTAACTCAATGAAAAATTACTGAAGATGCCATGTCTATTGGAAAATCTGACAGCAAAAAGTTGTAGTTTCATAATCCAGAACATGATCCCATCTAAAAAGTTTCCTCTATAACATCATATTTTTTAATGGATCTTAGTTGTTTTCTATCTCAACACATATTATGACATAAATGGAAAAACTTAAATTAATCTACTCAAGATCTAGTTTTATGTAACTTCCCAAGGTATTCCTAACATCTCAAAAAAGTAATGAATGCCAAAAATGAAGTGGAAGATATGGAGGTGAAACCAAAATAACATTTTGATACATACTTAATGGTAGGGTTAAAGTATGGGCACCAGGAGGTAATTAAAAATACCCCCTCTTTCCTAGATCCAGGGTCCCTCAAGAATTTTTTTGACATAATCAACAAGGTTTGAAAAATGAACAATAAAGAAACCCTTTGAACATAGATATACCTTACAATGCTTTATCTAGATGGAGTAGATCCACTCAAACAAGATTGACGGAAGAGGTTCGAAACCATTGATTATGCAAATCACCAAAGAGGATTTATAAAATTAAAGTACTTCTACAACCTACAACTCAAAGACCTCTAACTTTGGCATGTCTTCAAATTTATCCATGATATCTGTACTAGACAAAAGCTAGTTTGAAGAAGCTAAAGTAGAGGATTGTTTCTAAATGCATCCTTAAAAGAAACAAGTTTTGAGGATGAGGCCCATCCATTACCCATCGCTCCTCCACATAGGTGTAGAACCAAAGTAATATTTGAATCTTTGTAGATGTTATATTTTGACAACAGATAATTGTCAATAAGTTGTTTACCTTGAAAAGGAAATCATTATTGATAGACAATCATCTATTGTATGGGATTTAGCTTATATTTTATATCTACCACCTAATCAAATCAGTTCACCACAAAATTAATATTTTCTATATAAGGGACTTAACTACAATTTGAAATCTTGATTTGAGATCATAGCCCTTTTAGTTTAAAACTACCCTAACAATGCTATTAATAGCAAGAATTATGTAAAAAAATTGATGTGTAGGCATTTAGTCAAACACTTGCTATGTAGATACTTCATCAAACAATGGGCATGCATCCTAAATTGAAAGCTGAACCTACATTTTGTAAATATTATTGGCATCACCAAGAACCACAAGAACTCCGCCGTTAGGTTTTCCTTGAGTTGCAAAGGACAACAATATCACACCTTAGGGTTTCTTAGTCACAATCATAAGCTTCACCTTGAACATGCATTTGTAGAAACTTATGGTGGAAGTAGGCATGCATGACTCCTAAAATCATATTAATTTTTAGAAGAAATAAAAATAGCATGATAGCTTTCACACCATTCCTCATATTATTCTACTTAATAGATACACATTCACATAAGCTAGTTTCCTACAACCCTAGTCACCTTATACAACCCGAAACACATTTTTGTAGAAACTGATAGAGAACACCAACATCGTGGCTACCACACCATGCCATTCACCATTAGGTTAAAAAGGTTGCATCCTATGGTTGAGACGGATATTGCTTAAACATTTAGGGTTTAACATCTTGTTTCGTATTTGCACATGGAAAAAAATATAGGTGGAAAAGTATATAATATCTAATTGGGAAGGTGTAGCAAAGACACATATGCAGTGATCGAATAAAATGAAAATAAATTCAAGTGAGTCTCTATGAATTTATTTTCTTATCAATGGATTTGTATGGATTTTGAAGTCCAATATTTTTCAAGTAAAATTCTTAATACTAGATCTCTAAACAAAAATAATTTTTCATCAGATTTCTCTAGATGCATAATAGATCAAAATTTGAGTTAGAACTATTCTCTGCAAGGTTCATTCAGTAAACCTATGCAGCATAACATGTATGATCGCATGATATTAAATAATACCACTAATTGTGTTTCTACATCTCAAAATTTGATTGTTAATATACACTCCCAATACATATTCCAAATAAAATAACTCGTATCTCGCCATATATTAGAAATACGTTTTTGTGACATTTTTATACCCCTTATTATTTGTATTCTTAGTATGTTGCTCCCAATATTTGGCATATGTATCTTCCATCTACTTTATAAAATGTTGTTTATGATATGTCACTTGATCTTTGATTCAAAATCATCAAACATGTATTTTAGGATTATAGGGAAATTTTTAAGGATCCATAATTCTCTCGAAGTGTAGAAACCTTGGCGAATCTTACTAATTCTTGAATTTGCAACCATAAAATGTTTGGCAATTGTTTTGTAAAAATATTCAAATTTCTAAGGAATTTATATAGTTCTTGGACAATTTTGGTGATTTTTAGATTAAAAAAAATATTCCACGGAATTTGGGTGAATTAGTTTTGAAAAAAAGGCAAATTGGCAGAAACAAAAATCGAAAAAAAAGTAAAAAAATAGCCCATCGACTAATTTTTGCCCCTAAAATTTTCCGTATTTAGAAATCAAAATACCATTTCAACTTTAGATCCCTTTAAGAAATATATAGACACTTTCATCGCTTGTTTAGGGAATCTCATGGTTTAGTGATATCTTTTATAAGGTGCAATACCTAGGAATGTATTTCCCTACTCCTTCATGAGATGATTTACTTGCAATAAAAATTCACAAAGACAAATCTCCTTGGATTGGTAAGTCCAGGATAATCACCTCTTACTTCCAACCTCTTGATGACACCAATTAGAAAATATGTATCAGTAATTCCATACTAGCATTTTCAAGCTATGTAGGCTCCCAACACCTCTTCCTTCCAACCTTCTAATGGTTTAAAATAGAAAAGTAATTATATTGTATCATGAACTTGACCCATATAGAATTAGGAATATATGATAAGATATTTTTTACATACTCAAATGAATTCCTCCCATATATACATTAGGTTTACACATAAACAATTTCAAACTATATGCAAATTTCTTCATTATAAACTGAAGGTGTTTTAATAAAAAAAATTCTCTATTCAAAATATTAGAACAATAGTTTTCCTTCTCAAGGGAGTAATTAAATAATTATGATTAAGTTGGGATTACATTCCTCTACTCTATTTTTAGGATTTCCCAATTCCACTCAATCTTTTACCCTAAAGATTTTGGTGACTTGAACCCCTTGCCCCTCGCTCCATGCCCAAAACAATATGTATACCCCTAGTTTAATTTAAAATCACCCATCTCTCACTCACCTCTCACTTAATACTATCCAATATATGGAATTACCTTTTACATATTTTTAAAACTGTAATGTCCCCATTTTGACCCCCTTTGTATTAAATCGTAAATGATGTAAATATTGTTATTTAATCATGGTGAGGAGCTCAAGGCCAAGGCCCCACCATTGATTTAGCATTTTATGTATCGGCAATTAAAAATAGATGCCTATGGTTCTTGTGCTAGATAGGCACAATCTAAATAAGACATCATGTAAATACGAATTTTAATGAAAATACCCACAACTAGATATGCAATGCAACAAAGAGATGGGGGCATGATTCTACAAGGAATAGGGAGGGAAATTATTCAAACCCTTGAGCCAATGGTGTTAATCCATGTGTTAATGAGAAAACCCATAAACCACCAACTACCCATTTTGGGTTATGGAGCCAATCATTTAATTCTTCCAGAAATTGGTTGAGGTAGTTAATGCCTTGGGAATGAAGAGGTATGGCAGCCAATTTCGTGTATGGGCAAGCCATCAACCTAGGAAATCATATTTTGTCTCCTTGGGCAAGAAAACACCCACAAAATGGTTCCCAAAGCCATTTTGAACCCATAGTCTTTCCTCTCTCACGCAGTCTGAACTACTGGGCCTTTCCCCATCACATTTTTCACCATTTTTTCCTGCATTTTCCATGCCTGGGAGCTCGTGTTTGCATTATACAATAGCTGGGAGAGAAGGGCCACGATTTGGGACTGTGATGGAGGTCGTTTTTTCCCCAAAATACCCATGGGCATTTTTCTGAAAACGATTTCTGCTCTCCAGGGTTGTTCCCCAATTGCCATTTTCGTTTTTGGGCTTTCCCACGTTTTTTTTTGAACTGGTAGAAACCCCATCTTTGGGCATCTCACTGTAAAAACGTTTTTATCATGCCCAATAATTGTGGTTCTGCTGTTATGTGCATCCCTGTTTTGATTTGAACCTGTGAGCAAGAAACTTGGAGTGGTAGTGGACAGAATTGGCTTGATAAACCTAGTGGAGGGAGTAACCTCTCAAGAAGATCAAGAGGGCTGGCTACTCTTCTATGCACACCTGGGACACTCTAGAATTGGAAGGTATGGCCTGAGGGACTGTGAATTGGTGAAGGGAATACTTCCTTGAGTGGGGTGTGTAGGCATTGTGGGTGCCAAGCTAAATAGATCTTGTAGAGGTATCCATAGCTCTGAGGTTGAGCTCACAAGCTTAGCAATTCTTTCTTTCCATTTCCTAGCTGCCTGATAAACCCAATTGTATATTGGCTTGGCTCATTTTGGTGTATGCTTGGCTATGTGTGAGTCTGATGTTCCCTGGTTCCTTGTATAAATCATGCCCAGTTTGGGGGTGGCAGTTGTATCAAGAGGTTGATAAGCACAACTGGCCTATGGTTGGGTGGAACGTTGCAGTTGCATAGCCAGTTTCTTGGGACTACTTTGTTATAAGATAAGTATTCTCCTGTGTTAACTTGCAATTATTTATTTGATGAATATCTTGAATGTATGATGAATGTGTAGTTGATATTACTTCCGCTGTGTTTCTCTTATATTATACATTTCCATATGTTCTTTTATATTATGTGAATTCTTACTTAAAAGCTCATGGGGCTAGATGCCCGGATTTAGTGTCACGTCCTCTCTATCATGCTGGTATGATAGGAAGGGACATTACAAAAACCTCCAATATGAGCCCACATGATATGACGTTGGTTTAATAATGAATCCCATGTGATCTATTCATTCTAAATTTCAAGCTCTAGGTTGTATGTGAACAATTTTCTATTTTGAACATTTATTTTATTGGAGAGGGACTAGAATATGTTAAGTATTGGCATACATCACATACATTTCCCTCTTTCATCTTCTCATATTATAATAAGCTATGAAATAGATCTCATTATTGTGATTTATGATTGTTGGGTGAGTTCTCTCTTATATTAACATATCTTATGTTTATCTCTTGTATTATTTGCATGACCGACTTGTGCCATCTTTACTTTATTTATCGTATCAAATATACTAAGGATATTTTTCCAATGATGTGATCATCTTGTTCTGCTATTGTTCCAAGTGGTCATATGCTAAATTAATTCACTCTAAACGTGTTCAGTATCAAGAGGAGACTTAATAACTCAACCATGGTTAGTAGTACATCACACAACATTCATGCTTCAACATGTAAAGCATCATCTCAGTGCATGAGGCACCACCTCAATACATGAGTATCTGTCTTGACACACAAGACCTTAACCTTGACAAGAAATAATGTAAATCATCACTTTGACATGAAAAGCATTTATCTCAACACATGAGGCTTAACATTTAAACATAAGGATTAGTCATTTTTGATTCCAACTCAAGAATCTACTCCAAGTTTTCTGAGTCCAACTTAGGCTCCCTAATGCACTACCTTGAGACACGAGGCTCAATATTGGTGCACAATATTGACTTGGAGAATGAATCATGATGTTGTATATTTAACAATTTTCACAGGATGTGCCTTCTCTTCCTTAGAGAACCTTAGAAACTCTAAGAAAAATCTTCAAGAAAAGGTCATCAAGAATATCTTTAAGACCTAGAAAATAACTTCAAATCCATCTTCAAACCATATAAGACCTTCCTCTTCCACAAGTGCACACCTTTTTAGGGCTCCATTGATTGGATGATTGAACAATCAAATGAGGGGGAGATCCACTTATTTATAGTGTTCTTAAATCACTTTCTAGGCTCACCTAACATTGTTCAATCCTGGCAGGTCCAACTTGAAATTCTGGCTAGGTTGACTTTACAAATCCTTTCATATCTCCTCATTCCTATGGTTTTAGAGGGAGTTATCTATAATGTTGGAGAGGTCTTGAAATAATATTTACAACATGTAACCTATAATCTAATTTGAGCTAGGTATATAGATTAAAAATACCTTCAAAGATAATATATCCAAATTGGGCATCCAAAAACAATATTTCCAACAATATTCATCTTGCAATATTTGCCTATAGTCTCTCCCTATCTTTGATATTAATGAAAACAATATATCCTTGCCTTTGATATCAATGACAACAATATTTCCAACACTATGTGAATTTCAGGTGAAAGAGATGCAACATTGCAACAGAAAAACTAGGACGCGAGATCCATATTGAATAAGATATATATTATTGAATTAATAAGATGCTTAACGCTTTACAAGAGCTCGCCTTTTATAAGGTTTGAGCATTCTTAAGAAGGGTTACGTCCCTTCAATTAAACTTAATTAATAATTTACTGATTAATTTAATACAATATTTAATATTCATAGCATTGCCACTCCCTTTTAAAGAGCTTTGTCCTCAAAGCTTGAGTATTTTCCTAATGTCGTCCTTCATTCAGATTCAGTGTCGGTATTAGAATCGGACATGATTTCTTGTGTAGAGACTTGCACTTCCTTTCCATTGATGATTTTGCACTGTACTGTCTGATTGTTCCTACATTTATGGCCTGGGATCCAATCATCACCACATCGACGACATATGTTTTTCTTCTTTTTTCTATTATCAGAGTAATTGTTAGATGACTTTGATCTATTTTCCATTTCATAGGCATATGATTGAGGTTTGTGGCATTGATGGCCGGGTGACCAAGTATCTGCACAGTACTTGCATTGTGTCTCTTTTTCTTGTCGATAATGGTTATCACCTCTTATTTTTATTCCTTCTAATTTGCGTTCTGCGGCTTTTGCTTTATGTCTTGCTACCTTTACGTTAGGTATGTCATGTAACTTTAACTATTTTTTGAGGTACGATTTTAGACCTCCTAAATAGGTTTCGAGTCTTTGTTTGTCGGACAACCCAAATACTTGTGTCAATAAGGATTCCCACTGATGTGTGAATTCCTCAACGCTTCCAACCTGTTGTAATCTGGTAAGTTTACTGAAAAATTCCTCTTCTTTGATACCTTGAAACCTATTAAAAAAAATCATTTTTGAACAAGTTCCAGGTGTAGGCAAAATTGTCTCTCTTCCACCATAAGTACCAATTATAGGCGTACCCTTCCATATGCATTGACGCATATTTTACCTTTTCCTCATCAGATTGAATATTGTAAATGTTGAAGTATTCTTCTGCTTTGTTTAGCCAAGCAATGCATTGGTCTTCACTTCCATTGTATTTCGACAACTCTATTTTTGCCTTAGGTGGGTACACGATGTAAGGGTGATATTGATTCCCTTTTGCTTTATGGTTTGATGGTGGATCGGAACTACTGGATGACGTAAGTGACATATTTGAACTGCTACGTTGTTGGCGATGATTTTTATCTTTTTTATTCTCTACTATCTTATTGATAGCTTCTATTTGGTTGTTTAATCGTGCCTCCATCTCTGGCAGTACTTTTGTTTCTATCTCTTGCTTAAGCGTCACATTGTTAATCTTTATTTCTTTTTGCAATTCTTCTTGATTCTTGGCAAGTGCTTCCTGTGTGAAAATATGAGATGAGGCATCTAGCACATATGGACTACCGACTTGGTCTTTTTTTTGCATTAATCTTTGTAACACCTCCATTAATGTATTATGGTTCTGCGTCATTTTTTGGTCTAACATTTTTTGTTCCTTGCTCATAGTGTCGAACTTGTCGTCCATTTTCTGCTCCATTACTTGAATGACTTCCTCTTTAATTTCTTTCTTAAGTGCTTCTTGGCTCTTGGTGGTCATTTCCTTGAAAGTTTGGAAATCCCTCTCTATTTTCACAATTTGAGCTTTTAACTCCATCGTCATGGTTCTTAAGTGTGGTGGTGAATAATTGGACCCAATTTTGGCTTATGGGATAGTGAGAACAATTAAAAAGTCTTGGAAATTGGTGACTTAAAAATAATTATTATAGCAATAATAATTACTATTATAAAATAATAAATATTATATTTAAATATTTATTATAGAGTGGAAATTTTTAATAAAATTAAAATATTATATAATAATATTATATTATTATAATAATATTATATTATTATAATAATATTATATTATTATAATAATATTTGTTTTATTAATTTTGGTTTGTTTTGTTTTTTTGCCAGGATTTAAGTGGAGGACGAGCCGTGGATGAAGGAGAACCTGTAGATGGCGGCGAATTGGTGGGGGTGGTAGGAATGGCCGTGGGTGTGAGGAATGGAATGCAAAGCAGTGTAGGGGAGACGAGGGCTGATGAGGATGAAAGGCATGGTTGTGAGCGAGGGCGGTTTGTGAGGAGGGGAGAGCTGCGCGGGAGGAGGAGGGCACGCAGCGTGGAGGAGGGAGGGCGGTAGCATGGGAGATTGGGTGTGGAGGTGGTGTGGAGGGGAGGCGTAGAGCACGGGGGCTAGGGAGATGGTGTGCAGGGATCTGCACAGGAAGGTTGAGGCAGAGCGGAGGTGCAGAGCGCGGGGGAGAGAGAGAAGGCGCATGGCGATGGGAAGAAGGAAAGCGTGGGCGTGAGGGTGTAGCGGAAGGATGAGGGAGGGTGCAGGTGTCTGTGAGCGAATGGCAGGAGTGGGGGATGGTATGGACTGGAGGTCGGTGTGCTGGAGCGATATGCAGTGGAGGAACCCGAAGAACTCTTCTCGATCCTTGAGCAGAACCGAAGTAGTCAAACTGGCTCTGATATGTGAGTCGAAACCGAGCTCGATAGTAGGAGGAGCCGAATCCGAGCTCAGGTTGAAGGAGCTGAAACCAGGCTCTGATACCAAATGCAGCGGAAAAATTAGGACGCGAGATCCATATTGAATAAGATATATATTATTGAATTAATAAGATGCTTAACGCTTTACAAGAGCTCGACTTTTATAAGGTTTGAGCATTCTTAAGAAGGGTTACGTCCCTTCAATTAAACTTAATTAATAATTTACTGATTAATTTAATACAATATTTAATATTCATAGCATTAAATATTGTAGAGGGATAAAATTAGATAAAATTAGATAAGTGGAGCATAAATTGGTAGAGGGATCATGAGGAACAAAGACAACTTTGGAGTTTTCAAATGGAAGAAATAGAAGGAAAATTGGAAACATTGAATATTTGGAAATAGTGGAGATAAATTACAGATATATGAAACAAGATTAGAATTGAAGAGATCAAAGAGACGATAAAGGAACTACTAGAGACTCAGAAAGGGTGGAGAAAGTGGAACAAGGAAATAAACATATTAAATAGGTATCCCATTGTTATTCCCCAAATTGGAATTATGTTGGATATTATGGTAAATAGGCACAAAAATATAGATAAGAAATTGTTATTGAACATAAAACTCTAAATTAGTCAGCAAAAGCCAAGATGTCCAACGTTGGAGGTACCACTGTGAATCACTATGGGAAGGATCTTTTATAGTATTTATTTTCAAACTATGTTATGTAAATGCATTTTAATAGCAACTCAATATGTAACATTATATAATTTCCTAGAGGAATTATTTGTAAAAACTCTAGGATGACAAGTCATGTAAGAAACATAATAGACTTCTATTTTGAAATATTTTGGACAACTATGATAATATCTACTTCTGATTTTGTATTATCACATCGGATGGTTTGAAAAAAGTTATATATATATATATATATATATATATATATATATATATATATATTACTAGGGGAATTGACAATTGGAATTGGATTGGTACTCGCATGACATGGGGTCCAAGGATCCAATCTTGCTACCACTATACCCCTAGGTGCATCCACACGTCCCAAACCCTAGAGCACGAGTAATATTGGGGGATTAGAACATGTCACCTTCCATTTACAACTGATTACAACTTCTCATCTTTACCACTTGAACTACCCCCCACGAGCGACCAAAGTTATATTTTAATACAAATATATCCATTATTTTTTTTAAAACAAATATTTATAATATTATAATTTTCATGATAATTTTTATTATTCTTTTCTATAGATTCATCGACAAGAACTATGCTTTTGCAATCAAATTGACCTCTATGCATATTCCAAACATTTGATGGGGGGTCGAAAATTAAATTTTATTTGTTTGAATGAGTAGTTTTGACTAGGGGTGGGGGGGTGTTGAGAAATAACTTTGATTTCAAATCCTGTAGATTCTAAAAATCATGGAGAAAAATATTCAATATTTATAAGTGTATATGTCCATATGATTACTTGAAATATCTCAAAACAATTTTGAAGAAATTATTTTAACACCTAGTGGTAGAAAATATTTGTACCAAGCATAACTCTTCCAATTTCTGGTTTTTTTTTCATGTTCTTTTTTTTTGTGTAATGCATTGATAAGGACACCATTCATATCAAAAATAGAAAAATAATTGTCTTCTAATATTTCAAATATGCATACAAAATTGTTAAAAATAAGTATCAATTTAAATAAATCTTGTATTAGATAACAATAATTTATTAACTATCAAATCATTTTCCAAGTTGATATCATTTGTATTAGATCTCCAAACTGAATAATCAAGAATAGTTTTGTTAAGCATTTTCATTTATATCTTCATGCTTGTTTTTGGACAATGATCTAGAAAATTACAAATACTTTGCCATATAAACGAATCTCTTTCCAAAGAATAGTCATATTCCCAACTTACAAGGAGTTTTAAAAATTGTTCCTCTATTATATGGACTATGATGCATTAAATTTCATCTATAAATGAGATGTTTGATTTATCATATATTTCCTTGTAAATATCAAATACTTTAGATAGATTCTTTTAGTAGGTAGGAAGAAAATCTCGAGTCCAACTTTTTTTGCATTTGTTCAATTCACATTTGGATGTACCCCAAACAAATAGGATTTTAACATCCTTCAACGAATTGAACTCTTGTAGAAAAAAAATTAATTTATTTTTCCAAATAAACCCTAAAGCAATGCCCAAATTATGCTTTGCAACTTATAACAATTGAGAGCTAAATTTGTGTTGGATAATAATTGTATGGTGTATATTTGATATCGATTTTCGAATATTATATTTTTGTGCCAATAAATCTTGGTACTACAAAAAGTAGTCCTTATACTCCCAATTGTTATAATATTATACAGTAATCCCAATTATTGTTGAAGTCTTCATGGCCATGACATATCTAATTGGATCAATTTGTTTCATTGAAGGCATACATTAATAAAACATTTGTTTTCCTTGGATACGTAGTTTCTCTTATGGAATGGAGCTTGTGATGTGTGTTGTATTAAGGAAAAAAACATACATACTCACTTTCCCTTTAGTAAAGGCATGTATACATTCTAAAACATATAATAAATTCACATTTAATGTGCAACCCTCAGCATATTTATGGGTTTTTCCAACCCTAACTTCCATTTCTAATTACCATTATTGACTATATAAAGGGCCAAAATAATGGATAATGGGAAAGATATGAACTGAGCACCATTATGTTGGAGGTTTGCAAATAATATTAGATTTTTATCATCCTTTCCTTTTGTAGGAAACTTTTTTATTGTACATGATGATCTTGTGATGGGATGGGTTCAAAATATTTAATGATTTTCCCATTCCTAAATAGTAATATTTCTTAAAGTAGAGGTTAGAGTGATAAGTGGTCTAGGTAGAAGGAATCTAGATCTTGTTGGTGAAGGTGCTTACAATATAATTATTAGGTATAAATTTATTTGTTGTCCTTTATTAATACATATGGATATACCCACGCCCCAACACACACGACCCAAATATGGTTGTTAAATATTTGATTGATTTTCACTTGTATACTTATTTGGTGGTGGAATTAGTTTCCTAATAGATTGGTTAGAATCAATATATAAATAATTCAATTAATTTATGATTGTTACTATTATAAATGAAATAAGCTCTTGATGAAAACCACCTAGTCATAGGTATTTATAAATATAACTTAATAATATTAGAAATTAGAAAGTTATCGTATGCTTTCTCTATTAATGGTATGCCATAATCAATTGCGGATTATTCCCTCTAACATAACTAGTGACTATGCTTGGGATGGCTCTTTGGTTTTTTTCCTTTCGGATTTCATCTCTCTATATTCTAGTCTTAGAACTTTGTTTGGTTGGTTATCCCTATTAGTTCCTTCTTTTTTCTTTTTGTAGGATTGAATTGGAGAAGCTTTCAGTAATTTCTATGTGCCTATCTTTGGGGGTAGTAGCATGGATATACATATTTCTTTAATAGTAAGTGAGTACATGCATGCCTTTCTTTAGAGCAAGGTGAACATAATTATGCTTTCCTTTGGAAAAAGAGCGTATGCATCTCGAAGGTGAATTTTGTTTCTTGAAACTTCTACTACTGTTAGTTTTTTTTTTTCTGCAAGTTGGGAAGCATATACCCTATATTTGTAGGGAATTAGTTTTACCTTAGTGCTCATTTTTCACATTTTGGTTTTAAAATAAAAAGAATAAAAAATATTATGTGTTCTAGTTAAATATTAGTAGTGCATTGTAGTTCCATTTTCTTGGTTGTGCTTGATTGGAAGGATTGCATTTTCATTAGTTTGAAAAATAAAAGATGAATTCTTAGTTTGATAACTTAGATCTCTGAACTTATTAACTTTCAAAGTTTTGAAAAGGATGTGTGGTTTTCATTGAAGGAGAACTATAAATTTCTTTGGGTTTATCATTGTATATACAATTTTAAGCATTCTCGTTGTCTCAAATATCACAAGTTTCACTCTCATTCACTTGAGTAATCAACATCCTTTAAAATGAATGCATAATAAAATAAAATAGGCTCTTTTTGTCATAGAAAACCAACAATAGTTTAGCTTTTAGGGCCTTGAAATAGGTTTAGAGATTCAATTCTCAAATTCCATGAAAAATACAACTAGAGTCACTAGTGAGTGGTTTAAATCCAACAATAGTGATGACACTTGTCAATAAAGTTCCCCTTGCATGTGCATCAACAACGAGATTAATCTGGGTAGGCATAGAGATTATCCTCTCAATGTTTTTCTGGTAGGGTAGGTGTGTAAGGGAGCTTTGCTAGAGTTGGAAATTTCTTGGGGAAAAACCATCTCTCTGGATGTTTAGGTATAAGACATAGTTCTACATTCCCTATCCACATGTGCAAGCCTAACCCGTGACTATTTTGATCATTTTTTTGTTGTGAAGTGGTAGCCTAGTGGCCATTTTATAGGTTTCCACTAGAGTGACTACAAGTGGGAATTTCTTGTTCTATCTAAGATAGACCCATAATATTCATATTATCTCCCTTGGAGGATTCCTATCTTTGTAAGGTTACTTTCACTTTGGGTGATTCTTGTGTGAGTGTTTTGGTACCTGCTCTCACTCCTTCACTAGTTGTACTTGGTCCCTAGTCATTCCAAGCAATCTCTTCAAAGGTTTGGTTCATGATCTCTTCACTTATTCAAATTTCAAGTTCAAGTCCTAACCACCCCATGCTCATATTTGGAAGAGTATTTGATTGTTTTTTTTTCACTTTATGGGATATTTTTAGTGAAGTGGTCCATGGTTAACTGAAGTACAAAACCTAGGTTTCATTTATGTTTTACATTTGTTGAGTCTATTATTTCAAAGTGGTTTATCAATTTCTCCATATAGTTTGGAGGTTTAGAGGAGAATCTCCTAAAATTATAGAGTTGCATTCCATAAGGTGAAGGTTGAAAAATATTGACCCACAATCACATGAGTTAAAGAAAAAGACATGTATTGCTTTGAATAGTCCCACAACACAAGTTCTAGGTATGTTTGAATATTAAGGAGCACTAGAAGTGATACTTATAATTAAATATTGCTTATTTGTACTATTTTTACACACATTCATATTTAAAATAGCATGCAAAAATCCTCCCACAATAAGCAAGGATTGACTACATGCACCACAAACCCCTATTGTAAATTCAATCACCAGAGTTCCATGGAATACAAACGTCATGTTGGGGTGATAGACCAGGATGTTCCTTATAAATATCGAGGGTACCCTCTCATTACCCAAGAACTAGATGGATAGGCTAAAGTTGTGTAGGAAGGTGCATCCTACATATCTCTCCCTAGCATTGAAACCCTTCCTATATACCACTTTCTTCCCTTTCTCCCCTCCATTTTCAAGATCCCCAATTAAAATTATATCCTTGTTGTGGGAGAGAGAGAGAGAAAGAGGTAAGAGACACCATATTACTTAATGGGCGGGGAAGAGTACAACCTATGGAACAACATAGAGTATAGATCAAAATCTTACAAAATTGGAATACTAACCCCTGATTTTCCATTGAGTCAAGTTCTTTGGAAAAGGATTAGTATGTACAAAAAAAACCATGTGCCAAAGGAGAATGTAATATCATAGTATTTGAACAACATGAGTAACTACGAAAGCCAACTTGTCTGCATGTGATTAATGTAGTTTCAATTTATTGAGGCTCTTTCTTAGATAATATATCACATGGTCTTGATGCTAATCATCTTTCTAAACAAATAAAATATGATTGGTAGATTTAGATGTTACAAGGTATAGAAGGAAATATCTACTATAGTCGGGTGGAGTAAGTAATGGAGTTAAAATAAGGGCCCATTTTGAGGCTTCAAATGACCATTCCACAACATCATCCAACGTAAAAGGGACTCCTTTTGAAAATGTACATGAATCCTTTTGTCACCTCAACATAGAAGGTGATAAATATTTACAAGAAACTTCTTTCTATCTTGTAAAATTTGAAGTTATCTAATTTTACATGCCATAGGAAACTGAAGCATTTTTTAACCTTAGAAGGATGAACCATGATCCCATACTTGGACATGATGAACTGAATTAACATCCCAATAAAAACACAAAAACTACACTTATTTGAGTTTAGATGAATCTTATTAAGACAACATCTCTTAAAAACTATGTAAAGACGAGATAGATGACCAGTTATTATCTTATATTGAGTGGTCAGTTCATCCAAGTAGGATTTGAAAATATGTTTAGTGCCATGGAAGGAATGAGACAAATCCCACTAGAAACAGGTTCCATTATTTTTAAGGCCAAATGACACCTTCCTATAAGAAAAGATACACAAAGGAAAAATAAATGCAGTCTTGTGTTGATCCTCTAGGAAAATTTGGATATGATTATAGCAAAAAAAAATCCATCCATGAAAGAAAATATTTCACTTATGGCACATACATAAATAATTTTATCAATGACTCAGATGCGGTTCCAGTGGTGAAAGGATCGATGAGGGGGGAGGGTCGTGTGATGAGCTGCAGTCGACACGTGTTGTAGTCGAACAGGTTTCGTAGCCACCAGCGATACATATTATAGATTAAGCAAGCATGTATAAAGATAAGAACAATCGACAAGTAATGGATATGGAATCAACAAGTCGTTCTATTAATCCGCAAGAACATGTACAGAGATGATTGACAATGTTTCACATTATTTCTTATATCCAAATCTCTAGCCTATTTATATAGTTTACAGACAGTTACATAACTACCTGTCGGTTCAACCAACCGACTCGAAATGTAGTGACCAACAAGATATTCCGACATGTTTTGCAAGGTTTTCGAATGGAGGACTTAGTCGGGTGGCTGACTAGGATCCTCCAACACCTCCCCCACCAAAAAAACCCTTCTTCGTCCCGAAGAAATAGGGAGATGAAAACTTGGCTGGAGTTGAGTGACAAAATTGTATGGGACTGAGTAATAAGAAGAATTTGTCGTTACTATTGATGATGACTGGTTCTGGTAGACAGTTTTTGCTTGACACATACTTCGACAATGGATTTTGCAGATACTGATAGCTGATGCTGAAAGTCTTCCCATGCATGAAGTGCATTCTGAATGTCAATGGTAAAAGTAGTGAGGATAGATAGGCTCTCCATTTTTACTTGAAGATTTATGTCTTGAATATTTATCATGTCTTTTCCCAGTAGTAGTTTTTTTGTCAGTGGTGGAGAGCATTCGATGGAGATGAGGCTTGATATCATATGATCTTCTATTTGTGTGGCTTCTTGCATATCCATTGTTGGTATTGTCTCTGCAGTCTATTGTAATGATGGAATTGGGAACATCGGTCGACCAATGGTGATACATCCATTGGCCGACAACGAGCCTTTATATTTTGTAGTGTTTTAGTCATTCGTCATTAAAAAGTTTTCGGAACATGCTCCCTTGTAATGTTTTCAGTCGAATTGCCCCATTAGAATTGATTTCTTCGATGGCATAGGGATCCAGCCATGCAGTGTATAACATTTTATGCTTCCCTTTAATTCGACTATCGTAAAGTAAGGCTGGATCGCCAACTGATATATTTTTGTTCTTTATGTTTCTATCGTGCAAAGATTTATGTTGTTGTTTTTTTATTTCTTAACGGTGGATTTCTATCTGTATATGGTCTTCTAGCTTTGACAGTTGTGATAATCTTTATTTTCTAGCTTGTTCAGCATCAATATGTAGTATTTCTGCAATCACTGGTTCCTTTTGGAAAAAATGTATGGGGATGACTGCTTCTTGTCCATATACGAGTTTAAATGGAGTCTGACCTATCGATCATTTATAAGTTGTTCTATACGCCCATAGTACTGCGAGTATTTTGTCATCCCAGTCATCCTTTTCTATGTTGCATATTTTATTCATGCCTGTAGTTAATGTTTTATTGAAAGCCTCTATTGCACCATTGGATTGAGGATGATAAGCTGTGCTCCTTCTATGCTCAATCAAAAATTCTTTCGTTAGTATAGAAATTGTTTTGTTGACGAAGTGGGATCCTTGATCGCTAATCAATGTCAGTGGGCATCCAAATATTGTAATAATGTTCTCATAGATAAACTTAGAATCTATGTCACTTGAGAAAGTCTCGACAAGTTCTGCTTCTGCCCATTTAGTAACATACTCGATATCAGTAATATATATCTTGCTCTCGTTCGTCTACCAGGTTTCGAGAATGGACCAATGAAGTTGATTTCCCATATTTCAAAGGTTAGGGTTGGATTTAGTGATATTAGAGGAATTTAAATTCTTGTTAATGGTCAACCAAGTCGCTGGCATCTGTTGCATTTTTTTATGAATTCTTGACAGTCTTTGTGGATTGTCGACCACCATAATCTTGATTTTTGAATTTTTTTGGCGGTCATGTTGGGTTGGAAATGTCCACCTGCTGTCCCATTATGTGATTCATTGATTATACTTTTCCTTTCATGACCGAGAACACAACGTCATAGTACATCATCTAGTCCAAGCTTATAAAGAAATCCATTTATTATAGTATAGGGCACAACTTTCATTGCTAGACTCTTCTTTTTCTTTTCAGGCATTCCCTATGGAGCTTGTCCTTCTTCTAGAAACTGCTCAATCTCTACTAAATTTGATGGAATAACTTCAATTCTGAATAGGTGAGCATATGGTAGCTCATCCTCAATTCCAGTTGGTTCTTCACATGTGTCTATACTTGACAGGTGGTTGGGCCCAACATTTGCTTTACCGGGTTGAACTATGACTTCAAACTAAAACACTTGGAATAATAGAAACCATCAATAAATTATTCCTAGTGTAAGATTTTATTGAATAAGTATTCCAGATGATTCGAATTTTAGGGGGCATATGGTCTAAATTCGGATGTATAAGCCATAAAAGTATTAAATTGAGAGGCCACCCTCTCTCATCCATGGTATTTGGTAGCACATAGTTTTGGCCCATAGTATGGCGTCAAGACACATTGTAATAATGCTATATAAAGGCCTAGCAAGCCTTCTCGTAATAAAAAGTTACTCATTTGGTTTCTCTCCTATTTTCTATTGTTCATTGTGAGATTAATTAGATCTGAGTGACTTATTGGCAATTAGTTCTAGAAGCGGGGCTCATCTTTGAGCCTCACCTCCCATTCACTTCATATGTTTTTGTTCATGCTTATTCTCATGCAAGATTAGTGTTTTTCATATGAATTTTATGACATATTTGCATGTTTAATCTCCTCCTCTCTCGGCATTCAAGCCTTCTGGTTCTCAACCCCAAATATCCGGATCAGTGGTATCAGAGTGGGTATGCTCTCCATCGGGACAAGATTTTGAATCATGATGCAGATTCAACGGAGGTTCCACAACCTCTACAACAACCCATGCTTCTCTACAAACCCTTGGCATCTCTATACTCAACACTCTCATATTCAACAAACTTTGAACAGGTTCCATGGACTACGCAGGATGATTCATAGTCTCTACCATATCTCATCGAAAAGGTATTTTTGTCATCTCAAATGGGTATTTCACGGAATTTGATTTCGTTTCCCGGTTTGTGAGATATGCTTGTTTAAAGTAGAACATGTTTGTGCATAATGAGGCCAGACGTACAACAACTTTAAACAAATGATACAGAATCCACAGAATGTCTCAGAAGCTCTACCATATCTCATTGGAAATCTCTTTCTGTCAGCTAAAATGGGTATTTCAAGGAATTTCATTTTTTTCTGGTTTGTGAGATATGTTTGTTTGAAGTAGTACATGTTTATACACAATGCGGCCGTACATATAACAAATTTAAACAAGTGCTAAAGACTCCAAAAACTATCTCAGAGGCTATACCATAGCTCATTGGAAAGCTCTTTCCGTCAGCTAAAATGGGTATTTCATGGTTTTCCATTTGGATTTTTCTAGTTTGAGAGATATCATCAATTGAAGCAACATATGTCTGCAAAATAGTGTGCATGCGTCTCTTAAACTTCAACAAACATTTTCTCAATCTCTAGGCCACCCTAGAGCAAGTATGTTATATGAATGGAAAGGTCTCTTTGAGATATCAAATGGGTCTTCAATGGAATTCAATTTCAATACATGCATCAGAAGCTATGAATAGATTTGCAACAAGACATCAACTGCACCAAAGATCGTGAATTTTCAATTTTTTAAAATCTTAATGTAATCATGGTTATGGTTAACCACACAAACCCTATGGTTCTGGGTCAACCACACAAAACCCATGGTTATGGGGGAAACCACACAAAACCCACATTTATGTATTGTAATCATGGTTATGGGTCAACCACACAAAACCCATGGTTATGGGTTAACCACACAAAACCCATGGTTATGGATCAACCACACAAAACCCACATTTATATATTGTAATCATGGTTGTGGGTCAACTACACAAAAACCACGGTTATGGGTTAACCACACAAAACCCTTCTCTTCAGTGGAAACAAGTTTGTCATTGCCACCATGGTTATGGGTCAACCACATAAAACCCACGGTTATGGGTCAACCACACAAAACTCATGGTTCTAAGTCAACCACACAAACTCTTCTCTTCATTGGAATCAAGCTTGCCATTGCCATCATGGTTATGGGTCACCCTTGCAAAACCCATGGTTATGGGTCAACCACACAAAACCCTTCTCTTCATTGGTAACTAGCACATTGTAATCATGGGTCTCTTTTTAGCATGAAATGATGGGGACCATCATTTTCTAAGGGGGGAGGAATGATCTGAATTTTAGGGGGCATATGGCCTAAATTCAGATGTATAAGCCATAAAAGTATTAAATTGAGAGGCCACCCTCTCTCATCCATGGTATTTGGTATCACATAGTTTTGTCCCATAGTATGGCCTCAAGACACATTGTAATAATGCTATATAAAGGCTTAGCAAGCCTTCTCATAATAACAAGTTACTCATTTGGTTTCTCTCCTATTTTCTATTGTTCATTGTCAGATTAATTAGATCTGAGTGACTTATTGGTAATCAGTTTTAGAGGTGGGGCTCCTCTTTGAGCCTCACCTCCCATTCACTTCATATGTTTTTGTTCATGCTTATTCTCATGCAAGATTAGTGTTTTTCATGTGAATTTTATGACAGATTTGCATGCTTAATCTCCTCCTCTCTCGGCATTCAAGCCTTCCGGTTCTCAGCCCCCAAGATTCGAATCAGAGATCCTGGTGATGTGTATAAAACACAAAAGGATTGGCAAGTAGATAATGTCAGTATTTCTAGAGTGCTATTACCATTCCTAGTGCTTCCCTCTCAGTTGTTGAATAATTCCTTTCTGCCTTATTTAATTTTCTACTACTGTAGGCATTGGGGAAATCCATTCCATTGCCTCTAGTTTGAGTTAGGATCATGCTGACTACTATTCCAAAAGCATCTATATGTACGTGAAATTTGATCGACCAGTTTGGAAATATTAATATTAGAGCTTCGACTAGTTTCCTCTTTAAATGTTGAATGATGTAGCTCATTCGTTTGTCCACTGGTATTCTTGGTTTTCTTTCAGCAACTCTTCCAATGGATATGTCATGTCAAAGTAGTGATGAATAAATTTTCTGTAATACCCTGTATGCCCTAGTAAAACTCTGACTTGCTTGGGGTTGACTGGAGGTTTCATGTCGAGGATTATGTTAATTTTTGCAAAGTCAACTTTTATACCTTCCTTGCATATGATATGTCCAAGTAGGATTCCTATCGGGGTTGCAAATATACATTTCTTGATATTTAGTGATAGTTGGATTTGTCGGCATAATTCCAACATAAGTCTTAACCATTTGCAGTGGTCCCTAAACATAGAGTAGATAATCCAATTGTCAAAATATATAGCCATGGTTTTGTAGATGTATTCTTGGAAAGCTTTGATAACAATTCTGGAAAATAGAGCTCGTGCATTTTTCAATCCGGATGGAATTAATTTATATGCAAATGATCCAAATTCGCATACAAATGTGGTCTTATTTTGATCTTCTTCGTCAATAGGTACTTGGTTATATCCATAAAATCTGTCTGTGAACGAGTAGCATTCGTGTCCTACAACTTCATTAATAATTTCATTAGCAAAGGGAGTTAGAAATGGGTTTGTAAGTGTTACCGTGTTGAGTTCTCTGAAGTCGACACAGATTAGCAGTCGTGTCGGGTTGTAGTTCTTAGGCTAGACAACCATTGGGCTTTCCCACTCTGATTGATCAATGAGATAGATAATTATGGCAACGAGCATGATGTCTATTTCTTTCTTGACTATTTCATTGTATTTATGTGTGAGCTTGTATGGTCTCTTCTTGATTGATTTTTCATCTAGTTTGATGTCGATCTTCATTTCTCCCATTTCCTAGACAAGTCCTTTTAGATCTTTATAATCTCATGAAAATACATCTTGGAATTATTTTAGTAGGTTTGTAATTTCTGTTGTCTATTCTTCATTCCAATAATCGCTTATTTTTTCCATCTTGGGTCCATTGTCATTAGATATATCTATTTCTTTTATCTTAATTTGTGTGTCCATCCATTCAGGTGCCCTAGTTTCATGTATTTGTCGTTCACTTTCTTTAAACTATGTAAATGTCAGGTAGGAATTCTTCTGCAGTCAACCTTTCAGGATCATCCTTCTCCAAAGTTTCAACATTAAAAATTGTTCTGACCAAATTTGATGTGTCTGGATGTTCTCATTTCCATTTGAAACTTTTTCCTTCCATTTTGTCTATTTCCATGTTTAGTCTTGTCAAGTGCTGGTGTTTAGTTGACTTGATGTTGTTACAGGAAACAATTTGTCAGCCAAGTGGTTGTTGATTATCTAATGATATTTGCTACTTGTCGGTTGTAGAAAAATTTTCACTTGGTTACTTGCTTCTATTCATATATCATCCTGCGGAGAAAATGTGAAATATTTGATAAAGTTTTCTCTAAGTTCTCTCCATAAAAATGTTTCTCCTCTTGCTTATTCCATTTTATACCATTTTTTTCATAGGTATAAAATGGTATAACCTTATATTTTCCATTCCTTTTCACAGTTATCGATGTGTTTTTCAAGATCTTTCCCTTGTGTGAAAGTTGGAATATTTGCTTGTGCCATGCGTTTTCTTCCTCTGAATCTTTCGATGAAGTATGTTGATGTCATGGACCAAGTATGATGTCTTGGCTGGTGTGTATCCCACCATCTTACAACTTGACTTGTGAAATTTTCGACGAAGCTCTGAAGTCGACATTGTTCTCCTACGTTCTTTGAAACTTCATCCACATGAGATGCAAGAGACTTGTGTTATTTATATATCAGCATTGGGATACCTAATGTCTCGTTTCTCACTAGTGCGAGTGTTAGATATTCTCTGATTTTTCTTTCAAAAATATTTGGAATGACGGAGATAGAAAAACATTGTTGAATTTTATTTTTGGGGACAACTTTAATTGTCCTAAATTATCATGCTTGTAATTTGTAATTCTCCATTTTCCAGTCGTAGAGTTCAGTGTCCAAATTATATCTGACCAATGAGGGATTCCTGAGGTGGAGATCCCCTTGTGTATTCATATCGGTATAGTCCTCATTGTTCATTACTTGGTATAATTGTCGGACGTCGTCTTTGTTATCGATAGGTTCTGTCCAAGGATATCCTTGTGATGGGTGAATTGGTACAATCACTTTCTTTCCATCTCCTTTGATTTCTATACTATCTTTGTCAAGCAATATTGATGCTTTAATATTTCTTCCCCATGGTCAGAAAACTAGGGCAGGGAAGGAATTGGATCCTTCCTTTGTATTGATAATTTCAAAATCAACTCATGTTGTTATACCCTTGATGGATGTGTTGACATTTTTCCATGCGGCCCAATTGGTTCAATTAATCCTTGGTCAACTAAATTTAGGTAGATGCCCAAGTCATGTAGTTGAAGTCGACCAAGGTGTTCCCAAGTATCTCGATTCATGATACTTGATTATGATCTGAAGTCGAGGACGACTTGTCGAACACGGTATCCTTCGATTTCTAAATCGACAAGTGGATCTGCATAATTTTTATCTCTCCAATTTAGTCGACATAGATTTTTAGTTTGCTTGTCTTTAACAAATTTTCTTCTAATATTATACATTAGATATATTAGCTTTGCAACTGCTTCTTATTTGGTTATTAATTTGAGAGTTCATTAATATATCTTTGTCGAGATTCATCATTGTCTTCTTGTGATGCCAATTCTTGAAAAAAAATTGTTGCATTATTATATAATTGCTTCTGTTCGATTCGGTTAGGATAATCATCTTTACTTTTTAATTTACTAATTTGCGGGTTATCAACACCAATTTTAGTTCCCTAACAAGTTACAATATAAAGATTCTTAGTTTTCACAACATCAGGCTTAGGAACACTAGACAAGATGTTAACATTCTTTTGATTACCGATCTTTTCAAGTATGGTTGGGAAATCCTCCAAGAAGTGATCACCTACTCCACACTTCGTAAAAAATTTGAGATCTGTCCAATCTTTGAAGGGGATCTTGATTTCCATTATTTCAACCATGACCTTGGAATCCTCCTTGTCGATTGAAGTTGTAATTTTGTTGATCATATCGCCAGTTCTCGTTTCTTTGATATCTGTCGTTTTTGTCATTTATGTCATTTCGTTGATCAACAGTATTGGTCTGATATACTGCATGATAATTATGTTTATTCTTCAAATTTAGGCCACATTCTACTATGGAATGGGATTTTACTTCACATATGGCACACCATCAAGCTTGAGCATTTTTCATATTGTAGGGACATTCTTTTGTTTTATGCAAGTCGTGCTCTTGGTAGATGTCGTAGAAGCATTTTGTTTGTACAAACCGAATGTCCTGTCGTCGGTCATCATGCCGACAGTAATATTTTGTATGGCATTGTGTTGAGAATTTTGTACACCATAGGTCAGCTCCTCTAAGGCTTATTTCACGAATGGATCTTTGCATATTCTCAAGTTGTTCTCCAATGCATTGGTTAACAGGAGCTGTAGGATAATCATCATCCATTTCTATTTGTAATGCTTTTTTCAATGCATCTTCATACGTGGAAAAATAATGTAAATGGATGTGCATTCTAATTTTTTGTAGAAAACCATCCACAAACCATTATATCAATATATGTTCTTCAATATGGTACTCAATTTGGCTCAGCAATTCTTTGAATATTTTGTCATATTCCCTGAAAAAATTTGTTCGATTTTGAGAGATGTCTTTCAACTTTTTAGTAGCTAGATTGATCCTCATGTGGCCAGGAAGCATGAGGGGGAAAACAGTTCGACTGAATGAGTCAGCTCTATTATGGCAGATGCTTAAGAATTAGAATGCACAAAGCAGGAATACACTACACAGACATAATACAAATACACAAAGACAATATGCAGGAATGTGAACTGATTTCTCTATTACTGTATATAAGTTCATGACTTGATGTATGTTACAATATTATACATGCTTATATAGAATGTTGAGACACTTGGGTGCCTGACCGTTACGTTCAGTTACAAGAGAAGTTAGAACGGTTCAGAAGTTCAACTGTTACAGTCGACTAGAAGATGGAGAGACAGTCTGTCGAAGTTTGACAGTGGCAAGTCGCAGATCGACGCTGCATGTCGATGTCCCGAAACTGTGAGGTCATGGAACTTGTCGAAGTCGTGGAGTTGTCAAAGCCATGTCGAAGTCGAAACTTGTTGAATTTGTGTCGACGTCGATGACTTGTCGAAGATGTGTCGAAGTTAGCATCCAAAAATAATGCCAACTGCAATGTGGATCATAGATACTTTGCATCGGGAGTTTTGAAGAAGGACATAAATTCCTGTTTTATCTAGGCCTTCATTGTAGAAAGTGTTCTTTCTATATAATTCATGTACCATGTAAGAGATCTTTTTCGAAGGGAACCAACAAATTGTGCCATTTGTCGATCTTAGCTAAAAATGACATTGGCCTCCCATTAGCTGTTAAGTGCATCATATTTGTTGCAATCTCAACTTCCAAGCTAAATGGTGGATTAATTCCATCAGCAGAAATGCTCTTAAGGTTGTTTTCAACATGTACTATTTCTTGATGTGTATTAATAAGAGTTAATGCATGTTCTTCACTTTCAACAGCAGTGTCACTATCTTCACTCGGTTCTTCATCAATTATCGGATGTCGATTTCCTTCTGCAACCTCTATCGACACCCAAGAAAATTTTTGTTCTATCGGGGTTGTACTTATTTTCATATTTTTCGACTGACTCGATGAATCACTCAATGCTGGGAGTGGCTGGGGGGCACTTTCTAACAATCCGAGTAGAATAGATGAAAACTTCGGTTGGAAAATTAGGATTGAAAAGTGACCCAATTCCCTTCTTGCTATCGATGGATCAATAATCTATAAAAATCATTACCTTCATCGTTCCATCGACTCCAGATTCCATATTGACCAGTGTGAAGTCCAAAATATTCTTCGATAATTTCTTGCACTTTAGCACTCTGATTTAGATGTAACGGGAAATGCGGAGTTATAACCTTAGGTATACTCACCAGGAGAGCGCTTCCATGCTCCATCTACTGGTATTAGTCCATTGGTGACAGTGGTTCATCAATTCCCTCTTCTTGTCGAGCTCAACTCGACTCCGGCGGATTTCCTGCCGCATCTGTCACTAAACCCGACTTTCTTTTCCTCTGGATCACATTAGTATGCTCCCTTATCTCCTCACGCATCTTCCTCCTCTTTTCTCATTCAATATTTTGGATATACAGAGTGATTTTATGGATCATTTTTCTATCTTTGTTGAATTTTTGCGCTTTCTCACTACTGTCCATATCGTGTTCTCATTTGTCAACTATCATTCACCTATTCCATCAGGGATGTGGTAGGATACCCAACCATTTATGACCTGAAATCTATTTCGGTAACTAGGGTGGTGCGGTAATTCATTTGATCAGGAAGTATTCCCACTCTCGCTATTGCACAAGTTTTCCCCACTTTCTTTTTTTTTCTTCCTAGTTTGTGTTCGGGAGCGGAGATAACAACAATGGTCTTGGTTCAACAATATGTGTTTCTCCTTTGTTGATAACAAATTTGAACAAAAGCGTCGGTAAAGAACAGAGAAATTGGTCATTGAGGTCATAGAACCTTTTCTTTACATTATTGACTAATACTCACTCCTCAATTGCACATTCTTCACAAAAATCGTTGGTGATTCCTTCACACCATTCAGATAGATTTGTGTGGCCTCCTCTAGTTAACATTTCGAGAAATTGTCGATCTCTTTCATTTACAAGTCTTTTCATCTAGGAGCTTCTTCAATGTGATTGGTATGGATTCAACGAAATTTTCATGTGTTTCATAGAAAAACTTCTCTCTTGTTTGAGCGATAGTCAACTTGTTTCTTGTAGTAGAATATTGGAGATAGTTTTCTATCTTACTCTCCCACCATTCCTTAATCTCGTATTCTGATATCATTTGATCATGCTTATTATCATCATATGAATGTATCACCGGAAATGGAACCAATGTTGTATTTAGACAGGTTGCATAGCTACCAGCGATACATATTATAGATTAAATAAGCATGTATAAAGATAAGAACAATCGACAAGTAATGAAGATGGAATCAAAAATTCATTCTATTACTCAGCAAGAACATGTACAGAGATGATTGATAGTGTTTCACATTATTTCTTATATCTGTCTCTCCAGCCTATTTATATATTTTACAAACAGTTACATAAATACCTGTTGGTTCAACAAACCAACTCGACATGTAGTGATCAATAAGATATTCTGACATGTTTTAAAACATTGTCGAATAGAGGACCTAGTTGAGTGGTTGACTAGGCTCCTCCAATAGTATATCGACACTTTTGTGACTAAACATGACACGTGTCAAAGGAGCAAGGGTGAGACAATGAAGAATCAAAGTGCATTGCATCCATTGTTGATACCAGTCACTATTTTGATGAATATCTCCATGGGTTTTGTATTAGCTCTTCCAAAATTAGGAAACAAATTAGTCATTGTGGTAGTTGTTGATCAAGATTTGACTCCAAAATGGCTCACTTTTGTGTCCTACAACACTCCTTTACTAAAGCAATGGTTGTCAAGTTTTTTCTAAATCAAATTTCTAAGCTCTGTGGTATGTCCACTTCCATTGTGCTTGATAAGGATCCCACATTCACAAACAAATTTTGGAAAGAATTACGGAAACTACAAGGCACCCAGTTGAAAATGATCCCATTGTATCATTTTCAAATAGATGGATAGACATAAATAGTCAACAACTGTCTAGGAACTTGTTTGAGAAGTTTTTCCTCTTAAAATTAGCACTAGTGGGTGTACTGGTTATCCCTTTTTTAATGGTGGTTTAAACCACTTATCATGGTGCCGCATAAATGATGCCATACAAAGTGGTATATGGACAAAAAACACCTTAAGTGGTTTCATATATACCACAGACTTAAATGGCGCATGTTGTGGATAGTATGTTTCACAATTATGAGGCCATTCTTTTCACACTTATAAAATATTGGCTATGGCTCATAATCACATGAAACAGCAACAAAACCAACATCACCTAGATCAGTCCTTTTAAGTAGGGGGTCAAGTCTTCCTTCATCGCCAACCCTATAAGAACAAATTTTCCAAAGATAAGGGTCATCAAAATTTGGCACCAAAATTTTATTGCCCATATTAGATTATACAATGCATTGAACTGGTTGCTTACAAATTAGCCCTTTCAACACACTCCAAGATCCACCTAGTATTTCATGTTTCTAGTTTGAAGATGGTTATAGGGAAAAAATTTCAAGTTCAAACTACATTACAAGAGCTCAAAGAAGAAGGTTGATCCCTTTGGATCCAACTGAAAGAAATTTTTTCCACCTGAGAGCATTGCCTCCACCATCACATTATTGAAGAAGTTCTAATCAAGTGCAAGGATATGAAACCAAAATATGCTACTTGGGAACCGTCATCCATTTTGCACAAGTTTCCACATCTCTAGACTTGAGGACAATGTTGTTTTCAATATAAAAGGGCCATCTTTATTAATTGAGACCTACTAGATGGTGGATAATATTTAATAGTGGGACCACATAGAGTTACCTGGGTTTTTTTACTATTAATGCATTATATAGAGAGCATAACATTACTAGGATCCTCCAACAACACGTGCCAAATAGTTAAGGATTTATTATGTAAGGTGGAGTGTGTCCAATTGGCATGAGATTCATTATGAAGGAATATTTCTCAAGGACGGGTAAATTGAAATGGAGAAAGGAATTAATGGAAAGTAAAGTGGATCAAACAACTCATTGGTTGATTCTGCCAAGAATAATGGTGGAAACCGGGGTGTATCTAGTATTCGGTACGAAGCCGAGGAAGGAGATCAATTTTATGATTAAGGGGAATTTACTTAGCCTCCATCCTGACATTGTGTGTTAAATTTTATGTAGTTATAATCATCATCGAGGTTTTGGGAGGGTGCTTCACAAGGTGGCGAACTCGTTCCATTTCTTGAATTGTGTCTTGTTGGTTTTTGGGCTAGCTTTTGTATGCCAAATATGAAGCCAAAGGGAGAGGAAAACAAGACTGCGAGGAAGGGGAAGAAGTAGGATAATAGGGAGAAATTGTGGTTTTATCAAGCTGCCTAGTTACATAGAGCATCTATCCCTTAGTCCTTGAGGTCGGAGATTGAATAGGTGGAACAGGAGCTTTAGCAGGAATTGGAAGAGGTTAATCTCCAAGAAGACTTTTCCACTCTAGATATTTAGATTCAGGACCCTAGGACATATCATTCCAGGAAATACTTGTTCAAATGGACAGTCTCTCTCTATTGTATTATGAAAGATCTTCTTGGTTGGGTGCTGCTAGAGCAGGTATAGAAAGAGAAGGGAGATGATGTCTCGATCTAGTTCTGGAAGGAATTGTATGTGGACATGAGGTTGATGCATATGAAAATCGATGTAATAGACAAAGATATTGGCATCATGTTCCTTCCCTATATAGGGGTCATTGGTGCTTAGGCTAAGGAATTACGAGAAGGGTGAGGTGGCCAACTGGATGATGTCCCACTCAACAGGGATGGTGCCTCCTATGAGGCTTTCCAGGTTCCATAGTGGTTATGCTTGATTCTCTAGATGTTATGTGTCTTTATGTTTTCTATTTTGTATGGATATATTATGTTGATGGTTTTTTCACTATCTTGTCGATTTAGTAGTAATAGGTCTAATACTGAATATGTAGAGGAGTTATGGGATGAAAGAGTTGGTTTTTTCTAAGGAGATCAAAATTAGTCTCGATTTTGTTCAACCTGTGGAAGTTTGTTAATTCCTTGTTTTCTCCCATAGGAGAGGGGTAATTTTGGGGTCCTTTTATTGATGGGGTATACTTAGACAAGCTTGAGCATGTTGTTTTGGTGAAAACAGGGTCTGAAGCTATATGTTGGAAAATGTAAATCTTATGTTGAATTTTAATATATAGTTAGACTTACAATTTTTTTTTATCCAATGAATGGAGTAGGGTAATTGTCCTTAGGAAAAGGTTTATTAAGATTAATTTAATATTGATATAGACACAAATGGTTCCTTTCTTATTATCCACAAGGATAGGATTGAATATTGATTTGGTGAGAGGGACTAGGTAGATAAAAAAATATTTCAACAACTTTTATGTGTCTACCTTGATGGTGGCTACTTTTTTGGGGTTCATTAGTTCCAAATTTTGTTGAATGGGTTTCACATTTTCATAATCCTTTATGATGTGTTCAAAAATCTAGGGTTAAATCCCTAGTATTTCTTCATAGATCTAGGTGAAAACATTTTTAAATTACTTAAAGAGAGTAGTTGTTATTTTAATTTCTTTATGAAAAAATCTAGTCCTATCATGATATTTTCCACAATGTTGGGTTTCATAAAGATATCAATTGGTATTACTTTCTATATATTAATGATATTACCCGCCACATATAGCTCATTACATGGGAGGAAAATCTTGTAAGAGTTGAAATCTTGCAAAGTGGTCAAATGTTTTTCTCCATCTTCTAATTTACTGAACTCAAAATGGAAATATAATTCATGATGCATATACTCCCAAGGTATCTCAGAACTCGTGATGTCTTTGATAACATATTTTTTAGAAGGAAAAATCATTTCTAAGAAGTATTGGAAAGTATGAGAACTAAAGGCCAAATTAGGAAAAGTGAATTGATGATGTTCCTCTCGAGGGGGTGTAACTTAATCAACAACTCTAGAATTTGATTGAATAACTTGGTAAGTAATATTGACAGCAGAAAATGGCATATCATGTCTAATACATCTATGTTCATCTAGCAAAGAAGATAAATCAAGTAGAACCCAATGATCATTATTTAAATAATAAATTTTAAATGATTCCAAGAACTATGTCACAATACTCCTACTTGATGATGCATCCCTAGGATCAACAACGATTGAGATCACAAATATTAGATGATATTTGGTATAAGAAATGGGTAGATTAACATTAAAATTTCCCATCAAGGTGTATTATAATCCAAAACCTTTATTTTCACTCACTCTTGTGGAATTATCAAGCAATGAAACATTTGATCCCACAAAAATAGTTGGATTGGACCTATAGTATGACAACTAGTCAATGGCATCTATTTATCCCTAATGAGATAAAAGGAATATGAAAGAATAATGATACTAAATTAGTCATATCATACAATGAACTACATTCCAGGAAGAGTTTTTAATCTAAGGGATTGTTTACTACCATGACCTCCACTAAAATAGTTTTTCCAACCAATTTCACTAGAAATGAAGGAATGATTTCATGAGATCTACAATAGAGACCACTAAACCTATTATCATCGTGGGTGAAGGGACAATATCTAAAGAAATTAAGGCCCTCTAACAAGATATAGACATAACACATGTAGATTCTCTTTCATCAAGAATAGTCCTAAAATTGTTAGTGCTATGTGATGAGACTTGAATCCAAAATGTGGCATGATGAGGGATGAATGGCTTGTAGTTTTCCACACCAATGATTATTGAATGACCATCAAACTAATAAAAACCATCAATGGCAAAAAAAAAAATCCTTTTGTTGCACAAGGAAAATCTAAAGGACCTCTATAGTAGGCATGGTGTACAAATCCTATGCTAAGTCCTCAACAATACTATAATTCTAAGTAGCCGAGGAGTTAGGATTATGTGAATCTCTTCTCAACATTTCATTGGGAGGGTGAGGTATCATATCAAATATCAGTTTTTGTATCTAAAGAGGGGTATTAGTTGTGACATAAATGCTTCTTTGTCATTTGAATTAGAGTCAAAGACATTATAATTATGCATTCTAGACTCTAGTCTAAACGTTGATATCCCACTAGGTAAAATTTTAAGAACCCCCCCTAAATTTCTATGTATAATAAATGGATGAATCCGCATGATATATAGGAAAATATGAATACTATTTTATCAATGTTATATTATGTATATATAAATTTTTGGCAAATCTCTCATTGAAATAAAAAATCTTTTAAAATATTGGCGAATGTTTCACTAAATTATAAAACCTTAAAAAATCTTGGCAAACGTTTCACTAAATTATAAAAACTTGTGAAGTCTTGGAAAATATTTCGGCAAGTTTCTCCTTTGCAAGTCATGGCCCCCTACATCCCCAAATATGTGGCTATTATTGAATTCCTAGATGCCCCAAAGACCCACAAAAACATTATTTCCGCATGGACGATCACAAGCTTCACAATCCCCATGTTCCTTGGGGAAATTTTGGATATGAGGTGATGGGATTTAGAACTATCCTAGATGCAAATGGGTTTCCATAAGACCTGGTAGTAAATATCATCTTCCCTTCTCATGTGGACATCAAGCAACTTGCAAAACGAGATTTAGCCCATAAATTATGGACAAACGTAACTCTGACTTTGATTTCCATTATCGATAAAAGGAGAAAGAGCCCCTAACAACTGCCATTTATGGAAATCGAGGGCGAATGGGAGATGCCTAGCAATTTTTTTCATGGGTGAACATATGTTTAAATCCATTTTTATAGGGGAAATTTTTTATTTATCTTGGCTCCCCTTTTTAAATTCGATGGGGCTAACCTCCTATTCATTATAAATAAATAAATAAAATGTGGGCTAATCATACCTAACGGGGTTTTAATAAAAAATTATCCCATTAAAAATTTAAAACCCCTAAATTTATCCCATGGGATAATATAGCCCCTAAAAGTTTCCATGTATCCCACTCACACATGTAAACATTCACATTCGATGGATTTCTCCCTTGAGGAGGGGTTCCCTAATTGCCCCCTTGCATAGGTGCAAATTTATTTGGGATACCAACAATTAAATTCTAGACCTATGGAGGGAAAGGATCCATAATAATAGAAGTTTGTTAAGGTGCTTCCCATTGTACCAAAAAGCATTAAGATTCATCAATTTCGGGGAATTAATGAGTATTAAGATGAGTCTTGGCATAACTTACAAGGAAATTTGACCTTCTTTTTCTCTTTTTAACCCCCACCACCATCATCATCATCATCATTTTTTCCCGACCTTTACTTGGAATTTGTATTATTTATTTTATTTTTCCTTTGTCTTATTGGTTCCCTTTATGATTAGGAATATGAAACAAAAGGACATCAAAATTTTGTGTAGTGCTTTAGATACTAGCATTGTTTTGAATAGTGGCTCATGTTCAAATATAGAGACATATATCCCACTTCATTAGATACTTAACTAGCTGGAATTCTCAATGGATCCAAGCACACCATTGGCATGTGGTCTAGGTTTTAATTTAGTTAGGTTGGTTTTTTCCTAATCTGCATTAGGTAAGATATCATATGGAACCCTTGATCGGGAATAAAAAAAAAATACGTTAGTTTCTCATGATGACTTGATATTCAATTTTGACCCTAGATGAGGCCACATTATTGGAAATGTATGCTAGTAATAATTTCAAAAACCAATCTACTAAGAACTCATTAGGGATTTGCATTTTTTTCATTTATAGCCTCCTCCATTCATGATTGTGATTAGAAATGTGCATGGTAGTGTCCTGTCAAAACAGTGCCAATAATTTAGTCCTTCTCTCATATCAAATTGATAATTGAAATGTGTTAGAAAATTCACCACTAAGGACATAAAATTAGTATACATTGGGATTGGAAAATCAATATACCATTTTGTGATAGTCCCAATCTAGTTCCTCTAGAAAAATCCTAAGTTTGAAACTATTATCCATTAGTGAGTTAGAAGAACTTCATATATGGAAAGTCATTACATGATTATATTAGTACAATATTATCCATATTTTCCTTTAAATTTTGGGATATTCAAAGGTAACTTGGTGGGTATGTTATTCCAATTTGAGTTATGTCACATATGTAATTTGTTAACTTCATCAAATCCAAAAGATTCAATGTTTCCAAAAGTGACAATTTGATATGGGCAAATGAGTTCCAAATGCACTAGGATTATTCCCTCATTTGATTATACATTTTATTTCTACTAAATAACCTATCCCTTGATCAATTTCCACCTCTATGGGAATATGATTGGTACATTTGAAACCTAGTTTTAATAGAAAGGAACAAATCAACATATTTCATATTTCCTAAAAGGTGTCACTTTCGATTGGTATACTAGTCGATAGAAAGTTGTCACTACCTAAAGAAAGCATGGACATAGGAATTTGTCCACATCCAAATGCCAATGGAATAAATGAACTTCTTGTTGTTGCATTCACATTGGGAAATATGGGAAGGCACTAACTTTGAACATTGACATCCAAAAAGAAAAGGGGCACTACTTTGAGGAGTAGAGACCAAGGAATCAATTCAATTAATAGGGGTGACCATAGGTGTAAATCCTATGATATTCCTACTGACAAGAAAGTAGGTTCCTACTATAGAATTAATAGACATGTGGGTTTTAATGCCTACTATAGGAATACCATATGAGGGGGTGAAAGTGCCCCTAACACCTTGGATATTATCACTACTACTCATGGAATTTCACATATGCAAAGGGTAAATATTTGTGACAATATATCTATGAGATAAGTCAAGTGGATGTAAGAGAATAGGATTCTAAGTGTTGGTGAGAGGTGGATTTAAATTTTTCCATAAAGACCCAAGAATGTCCTCAATCTCAAGGGATATGAACTGTGACTGGGAGGATGGGTGAGATGCTTTTTAGGAATAGGTCCTATTGAACCAATTTGATTACCTTGGACTTCAATATTTTTGTCTTATCCTTATTCTGCTTCCCTTTGGGAATAGTTCACAACAACTAAATTTTATTTTTTTGACTCACTAGATGGTGGGTAAAGTTTAATTCTTCACCTAATAGTAGGAATATTTGTTCTTTCAAGTGAAAGAATCCTAGTCCTCTAAGAGACATGAAGTGGTTGATAAGGAACATTCAATTGACCAAAACTAATAAGAACAACCTAGGTATGCAATTTACCAAATGATCATAACACTCCACCAGAAAACTCCTAAGAGGTTTAAAAACAAACAACAACACTCTCCCAAAGAATGGTTCAAGGCAGTCAAGCCTCAAAAACTAAATCAGTGAAGAGTTAATAAGAGAAACCTTCTGAAAGTTAGCCTAGGATGATGAAGGTCCAAGTCCAACTACTAAAGGAATGAGAGACATTCATGATAATCCTCACAAAAAAATCACCCAAGGTACAAGGCCCCTCACAAAGATGGTCACCCTCCAAGGAGATGAGGTGGATGCATCACTCTTAGGTATAATGAGTACTTTCCACTTCACTAAGGAAATAGCGTAAATAAAGATAACTAAGGCTAACACTTCACAAATATGTAGTCACAAAGAATATTTTGTTGGAATCTATTTAATACTGAGAGGGGGGTGAATCAGTATTAGCATAGTTATGAATATTTTTTAACTTCTTTAAGATATTAATATGAATTTAAATTGATATTCAATTATTCATCCACCATAAATAAATCATTCATTTACATATGCACCAAAATACATAACATAGAACACACATAATTTTTATGTGGAAACCCAAATTGGAGAAAACCACAGAATGCTCTCTTATAATGAAAATATTACATTCGAGGAAGCATCAACTTCCTGTGTTTACCAACACCAACTAGAAGGAGGGACCGACCCCCTAGTTTTACAGGAACCAACCTTAAGGAAGCTACAACTCCCTTAGTTCTCCAGCACCAACTAGAAGGAGGATACAACCCCCTACTCCTTGCCTCGTCCTGCCACCGTGATATATAAGAATAATATGTTGCTTGATGAACTTCTTATACACACACACTTCTGATCTTATTATGTTAGTTATGTTGTGTGCACCTTCTGTATGCAGTAGAAGTGTTGTCACTGTGTTGCATACAATACTTCACTTCAACTGACGTTGCAATTCATGTATTGTGTGTTGCTTCAACTACTGCAGATTGCTCCAAGATTCAATGTTCCATTATGCAACTGCACATCTGCACCTTCAACTGATACTGTGCATCAACTAATAACTTGTTGTTCTGATATTGCACACTAGTATCTGATGAAACCACACACATTCTAAAATGTGTTTGTTCTATTTAGTTGCAATAGTCTTCAGATAATTTGTGATCTTTTGTGCATCAAATGATTTGTACTTTCGGTTTAACACACTTGTTATGATCATCCTCATCATGATGCACATCCTTGATTCTGCTACAACTCTTTCTTTGCGCATCTGATGGACTTCCTTACATTGCACACTTCTTTGTGCATCAATGAAACTTCTTCACATCGCACATTACAAGATATACTTCATATCTTTTTCTTGGCAGATCTAAACATTTGTGATTGCCTGCGTATTGTATGTTGTATTTTCATTCGATCCTTAAGTACTTGGGAATCCTCTACATTATTCCTTTCTATCATCACGCAATCATCACAAATCTACAAAATAATTTTGCGCACCATCAGATATTCCATTCCTATTCTTGTGTACACTCAGCTCTATGCTAGATCATATTGTTATGGTTTCACGAGCCCCGATGCCCTGAATATAAATCTAAATCTTCCACTTACAAGCTCTTCATGATTGCTTTAAAGCTTACTTCACATATCCAAATTGGTTTCTTATTTATACATGTCATGTATTAATTGTATGTCCACAAGTTGTGTTAACAATCAAATTAACACCCTTAACAAAGTGAAAGGTAGAAGCACATTTTACTATAAGCCCGCAACACGAAGACAGAAGACATGTACACAAGAGAACAATCCTCTCTTATCTAATCACTACTTCCATAATCAGAAGGATTGAGTGAAGGGATAGGTATCGTAAAGATGCAAGGTTCATTGATTGAACTGCTCACTTGAAGGCTCAAATCTAGTCTCCACTAGTCAATAGTGAGAAGAAATGCACAAAATTGCATTAATTGTTCTTGAGAATTCTGAATTTGTGAAAAAATCCTTAAAATACTATAGAAAGTGGGTTTTTGAGTAAAAATAATAAAAAATCAAGAAAAAGTATTATCCCACATTAAAAGTGGAAACTTGAATTCCCATTTCCCAATACTATAAAGCAAAGGCATTTGGGGAATGGTAAAGGAAAAAAAGTGAGAGCAAAGGCATGCTGGAAGGATTTCAAGGTTGGAAAGCTCATCTTCAACAAAGCTCTTGAAGGATCAAAGGAAAGGATGGTGAAGGATAGATCAAATCAAAGGAGTATGGATTCATCTCCAAAAAGTGTGTAAGTATATTTTCTTCTTTAATATTGTATGAAACAATTCAATTTTCCTTCCATTTATGAGTTTAAGTTTTTCCCTCCAAGTTTAGTTTGAATTCAAAATGGTTAAATATCTTAGGAAAGTTAAGATAATTGTTCAATTTTTACATTGAACCTCACCTAATTCATAGTAATATAGTCAATTAACTGTAGACACATCCCTACCACAATTGCTATTATCCAATTGGCGACTCCTCTGGGTTTAATTTGAAAATTTCTTCAAAGTTTTGGTGTTTCAAATTTAAAAATATAATTAAATCTTGCCTTAAAATATTATAGGACCTAAGTTCCAAGTTTAAAAACCCTTAGAAGCTAAAAAATGACCTTAATCAACCCTAAAAAAGTCAAAAGTATTGAAAATAGGGCTCGGCTCTCCGCCTTTCCTGATCTTGAAGAGCCAACACACTTTGTCTTTGCATACAGACAATCACTGGTTAGGTGACACAACATGTACATGATCAAAGAGTTCCACCAACACCCCTTGCATGTGTACAAGGTGCGCCACCCTCAAAATGATGCATTGCTTTGTTTTATGTACTTGCGTCGTCCGAGGATTTTGATAATTTGGAGCTTGGTTCCTAAATTTTGTCCCATTTTTTTGTGATTTTTTATTCTTGGATTGGCTTAGGAATCCCCTATATTAGAGTTTGGAACTTACTTGGACTCTCTTTAGCTAATATTTTTAAAGCTTTTTGGTTCAAATTTGCAAAAAAATTCAAAACTAGGTTTGAGATTTCATTGTTTTAGGGCCACATTTAGGAATAATTTTTGTACTTCATACCTGTACATGGAATAAACAGAAATTTAGGATCAATTTACCACTTATTTGGAAAAATTTGGGAGGATTTGGTTTGAGATCTTTAAAATTGAAATTTCCATCCAAAACCCTTAAAGATGGCCTAATTTGGCAAAATTTTCAAATTTTTATTATAATTTGTTGTATATATGATTGCTTGATGTCATATTTTGATTTTAGATCCATGATTTGATGAGATTAGGATTGATCCATAAAGAATTTTGATTCATTTAATAGTTTGTAAATGATGAAAATTGAAAAAACATAAACAATTGTTTAAAGAACCTTTAGGCCCTTTAATTTTTGAGTCCCATACACTTGCTTATCCAAAACAAGAATCCAAATCATAGACATAACATAAGAAAAGATCATTTGAAAATATTTCACAAAGAGATTTGCATTAAAAAAAAAATGAACATTACACTTTGAGATATTTTGAAAACAATTTCCCTCCAAAACCAAAAACAACTTTAATTAGTCAAATTATGTTTTGGATCTACAATATTTCATTATTATCATGCACAATTAGAGAAAGTTGTAGCTTTAGTCCTCGATTTTCTTGCAATAAGTTGTGTTCGAGCCACAATATCCACTTCACTTGGGATTTTGAGTGATCTTGTGAATGAGAAAGTGGATCTCATTTGTAATAGTTTAGGATTTGATTTTCCAAGCAATTTATTTTCGAGCCACCATATCCTCTTCACTTGGGATTTCGAGCGATCTTGTGAACGAGAAAGTGGTCCTCACTTGTAACAAAGTATATTTGAATTTTCGCATACAAATCTCAAGCTACTATATCCTCTTCACTTGGTATTTCAAGTGATCTTGTGAACGAAAAAGTAGATCTCATGTGTAAGAAATTACTTCAGAATTATTCAAAGGGCTCTACATATCCTCTTTGCTTGCACTTCCAAGTGGCCCTGCAAACGAGAAACAAAGATTCCCCATGTAACAGAATTAGATTCATTTTCAGTGAGATATTTGTTTGGTTTACATTGATTTTTGAAAATCAATAATTAGCCATATTTCAGAAGAACTATTCCTAAATATCAAAAACCTACCAAAACATTTTTCATGTTTGAAAGACTCACATGAACCTCTAACTTTTTATTAGTTTAGAATCTTCATCGAATTGAAAGGTAGAATAGTGAGCATTTTTCATTGTTTGGTTATTTTTTATTCAACACACCACTAGTTTCAATTCAACTCCCAAAACTAATCAAATTACCCTTAAAATTGGTGCTTAATCTAAAACTAACCAAGATTTTATTTTCATATCAACAAGAAGGTTAGGCTAGTGCACTGGATTAGGTTTGGAAAGTTAAAAGTACTCCTGGGATACACATTTTTTGAAACTAGTTTAAATCCATTAGTAGCAAAAAATGCTTTTTGGGAAAGCACATCTAACACATGCATCAAGCATGAGGTCAATATGGATAAGTAAGGGTGGTTCCCCCTTATTGCTTGTTTAGTGGGATATGAGCTCATCACATAATTATATTTAAGTGACAAGTCCTCATGGTGACATCACTTCTCTAGAATACCTGATTATGAGAATTGTCCTAGACTTAGAACTGTTTCGCTCGACCATTGATTATGAAGTGGTAACCTTAATTTATATACCTACGATATCACATAGGATATTGTGAGTGGGGGACACTTGTAGTACTTAAGACAAACTTTGAAGATTTTACTCCTTGGGAGGGTAATTGGTCAAGAACCAATACTTGCACCCCTGACAATTAAAGTTTATTGTAATTGTTTCTCATACCTTTGCTATTAGAATATGTTTGAGGCGTCATGCTCCTTAGCAGCTACTAGTTTCAGAAGGCCCTCTAATCCAACTTTACACTGAGATACGGTTCTTTGGAAAAGTAGAATGCTTTCTTGGATTCATAGGACCTTGTACTATGTGGACACTTTTTCATTTTGTTGAGTCTAGAGTGCCTTAGGATTGTTTGATTATATTATTTATTAAGAATATCATTTTAAACACATTGTTTTATCAAATTGTTCAAAGTGGTACTCTCTCGACCCGCTAGTCATGATGGCAGCGAGGTGAGTCACCGGAAATTGAAGGCCTCGCTACATTGTGGAGACGGAAACAAAAAACCCAACCTTGTGACTTGGAAACTGAACAACTTCTAGATTCCATCAACAACAATAGAGAAGAACAACATCAAACAAACACTGAAACTTCACTTAACAAAGAAAACACATACATTGTTAATAATCTTGCTCCATTTGAAATTGAAACACTAGAGAACAACACTGCTACTCACGTAAACCCATCTTTCACAAATATTTCAGACCCAGTGGTACTTTACATCAGTGAGTCATTGGATTACATTAATCATCTTTTCAGTTATTGGACTAATATGCAAAATTCAACAATTGACCCTATGGTTTCATCTGGAGAAAAAGGGAATACATCATCACAGCCTCAAATAGTTGTTGGAGGTAGCAATACTTCCAATTTGGCCTCTACATCAATCCCAATAGTTAGTATACATGTTATTAGCACAAGTTTAACCAGCACTTCAGTTTCAGTTGGTACGGTTTCGGGTTCCAATCCTAGAAGTACATCCACTTCATCTGCTTGGATCCCTACTGGAGGGTGTTCCTTACCAAATATGGGTTTTCCATATGGTTTGGATAATCAAGTTCAAAATAGACAAGGAGTAAACAAAAATCCTCTTGGTATACCTAACATTTTTCGAAGTTCTACTTCTGGGGGAAACCCTTCACCATTGAATCTCAATATTCCTGGTGGAACCAATGGACCATGGAATAGTAATGCCAATTGAGGTTATGCTCCACCGATTAGTGTAAATTCTCGAGGGGTTATCCTTTGAATTATCCTAGCACAATGCCTAGGAGAAATCCACCTATCAATCCCATTTTGCATTGGAGTGGGAAGGTTTCAGAAAGTATCCAATCTTCTTGGGGCCCACTTCCACAAGGAGGTGTGTTGACTCAGACCCAGTCAATAGGGGTTCCCATCACTATCGACACCAACCCACCGCGATTTCCCTGAGCACTGACCCAGACAGGTTTTACCCTACCCAGCAACACCTGCAGAGTAGATGAGGTCTCACTCGAGGTGATCAAGGGAGAGTGGACGAAACCATGTTTCCACCAAATGAAGGAGGATGATTGCAGCACAATTACTCAACTTATCACAGCATCTAAATAGATCTATGCATTCAATATTAACATCAATTGTATTTATAGCATAGTTCATCAGAGACATTCATCGCGACAAGTATAAAAAGATTACATTTAGCAAGAAATCATCACAACATGCATTAACACAAAAGGTACACAGGTAATTTCACCAAATAGTTTCGTCATGTCATATTACTTCAGAAAAACCCTGCTACAATATCTCTGCAAAACCAGATCTCATCGATATCTCTTGGTCTCAGAACACATGCAAAAAATGCATCTCCAATATCTATCTTTTCTCTCTCTCCTATGACCTACAACTTTCTGTCTATATATAGGCTTCCGTCTTTACAATGCTTGTCCACTTACTAACAACTTCCTAACCAACTCCTGGACAAATGACCCAAAATCTAACTAACACGGTCCAAATGACCAAAAAACCTGCCTACTGTGGTACAATTAGCTCCAAATTACATCTTATATGGTCCAATGGCCCAAAAACCCACATTTTGTGGTACAAACGACTCAAAAAATACATAAAATAATGCATCCTTCTTCCTTTCGCGACCTCTTCTGCCGTGTCGCAGCATCGGTGATGCTGCAATTCTTCCTTACCAAACCGCCTGCCAAAAGGCCCCCAACACAATCTTGTGGCTCACCCTCGAGCCACGTTAAGTAGACATGGTGTATTCCTTGGTCTTCACTCTACTATGGCTGAACTATAGTTCTACAACTGTTTTTGTTGTCTGGATCACGCAGAGTTGTCCTGCTCCTTCTACTACACTAATCATCTGCTCGCTGTCATGTACTTCTTGCCCAAAAGTGGACTTGTCCCAGCTTACTGTCATGGACGTTGCAAACTCATCCTCTAGTCTCGAGAGACTGATTGTAGACAAAGAGGATTTTTTCGAGCAATGCCAGGGTGTGAGATAGGCCAGTGATTCTAGCACATCTATTTCACACTAGTAAGCACATGTTATAGGGACCCGAGGTTTACGACCCCCCCTTTCGTGTGGTCACAGGGACCACAAGACTTCGAACTATCACCAACTACCTAGACATCTCGGATGAGACTTCATGCTTGTAACCCCTGAGTGTCCGAGGAGTAGCTTGCTCCAACCGCTCATGTACACTCATGGTTGGGGCCCTCAGTGCACCTAGTGCACTACCACATGAAATGAAATGGATCATTTCCATAACCTCCTTGGAATTCCTAACTTAGCTAGATTCCTGACCCTCTCGTAACATAACCCCTCTTAACTAGAATAACCTATGCGCTCTTACTATCCTCGGGTTCCTATATTTATGCATCGCATTCAACCATTCGTTTGTCTTGGCAATCCTGTGCACCACCTGCTCACATTCCCTGGTAATCATAATATTCCACTAATCCGTGTGAGTATTAGCTGGACTTCTGAGGTGGGTGGAGCAATCATACTCCTGCCTGTTTCCCTGCGTGCGAAAATGTGTGAAGCATTAGCCCCCAAACCCTTTGGCCATGCTGTCATGGTGGATGTCGCGTTCCAACCATGCAAGCCATCCCTCCAAGTGCCATCAACCATGCTACCTCAGTGTATGCCTTATTCCAAACGTGAGTTCTTCTGGCACAATCTGAAATGACTAACGATCATATCTGCCCAATAGGAAAAAGTCCCATCTGCATAATGATTTCTGATGTGACCTTAGTCGCAATGCTGCCACTTATTGTAGACCGCTCCTAACTTGCGGCAGAAGCCTCCCTGCTTCCACATTCTGTTCTTGTTGGTGCGCCACCCTGCCACCGATCAATCTACAATTTTTTTTTTCCCAATGTGACTCAGGCATCGCGCTGTTCCAAGCCCGACCAATAGGGCTTCAACCTGCTACCATTAATCAACTTGTGGAGCATCACCCCATCCAACTATTGTAACTGTACTGCTCCTCCTGAAGTGATGCTACAAATGCGATACGAACCAAGTTAATGCATCTGCAATTTTCCTGGATGTTTCATAAACTTGTTGTCATACAACAACACCAAATCACCCTATTGAAATTGTTTGTTCTTGATGTGGCGATCATGCCAAGCCTTCTGGAGATCCTTCTCCACACCCTGATGGAAACTGGCGATAAAGCGATCTTCCTCCAGCTAGATTAACTATGCTAAACATTCCTCTAATGTTGTCGCAGCATCCATAACGGTTGTTGCCGCTATGCGCAGACTCGGAACGATATACTCCATAGGCATAACCGCTTCTTTCCCATATACTAGCTTGAATGGTGTTTTCCATGTCAGTATTTTACATGTGGTGCAATAGGCCCACAACACTGCTGGGATTTTTAGATCCCAGTCGTCACGGTTCACATTGCACACCTTTGTCAGTGCATGCTCCAATATCTTATTGAAAGCCTCCACCGTTCCATTCACCTGTGGATGATAGGGTGTACTTTTCTTATGCTGTATCTACAACTCCTCCGTCAATGCACTGATGGTGCGATTGAGAAAGTGGCTGCCTTGATCGCTCAACAATATCTTAGGTAAACCGAAGCAAGTGATAATGTTGTCAAAGAGAAACCGCACAGCTATGGCCACAGAACAATCAATAACTGGTGCATATTCTGTCCATCTTTTCAAGTAATCTGTTGCCATGATGATATAGCTAGCACCAGTGCGCTTACCCAGTTGATTGATAGGTCCCACAAAATCCACTGCCCATTTGTCAAATGGCTACAATGTCAACTAAGGCATCAAGGACATCTCATCCCATCTAGATGGCTTCCCGGTTCTCTGAAAGACATCACAAGACCGTGCATAATCTATTGCATCATTGTGCAACATAGGCCACTAGAGCCCCACTTGAAGCACCTTCCTTGCTGTCGCACAACCACCATAGTTCCCTCCAGCCACTCCTACATGTGCTTCTAAAAGGATCTACTCTTGCTCATGTGGCAAGACACACCTTCGCAATATCTTATCGGCACCGATCTTGTATAGCGCTCCTACGATTAGCTGGAAGTATGCAGCCTTGACTACCAATTGCTTCTTCTGACAAGTGGTGAATTCCTCTGGTGCGAAACCTGTCGCCAAAAACAGAATGATTTCTTCAAAATATCCATCATCAACTCCGACCTTAAACAGTTGCGCGTCAGGCAACCCATCTTCAATGTTAGTCGGCTCCTCTCAGGTTTCAATCTGTGAGAGATGATTCAGGCCAGCATTTAACCGCCCTGGCTTCACAATTACTTCAAAATCAAACTTTTGAAAAAGAAGTAGCCATCGACAGATATTTCCCCCCAACATAGGATTATTGAAAAGGTATTTCAATGCAGAATGATCTGTGAACATCTTGAAATGGCCTCCCAATAAGTAATGGCGAAAATTTTGCAATGCATAAACCATCGCCAGACCTTCCCTCTCTGTAGTAGTGTAGTTTCTTTCTGCAGATGACAACTTTCGGCTGGAAAAAGAAATGGGGTGATCACTATCCCCGTCTCCGGACTGGGCCAATACCACTCCCAGCGCGATCGATGAGGAATCAACATGAACATGGAATTCCTTACTCCAGTCAAGAAATACTAATATTGGCACCAAAGCCATCTTCGCCTTTAGTGTCTCAAAGCTATCCTGACATTCAGGGCTCCACTGGAATATCACATCCTTCTTCAACAACTTCTCCATAGGGGCGGTAATCACAGCATAACCCCTGATGAACTTGCAATAATACCTCGTGTGTCTGAGCATTGCCCTTAACGGCTTAATAGTAGTCGGTGGTGTCAAACTCATAATAAGTGCAATCTTTGCTGGGTCGACCAGCAATCCTTGCTTACGCACAATATGGCCCAACAGTATGCCAAACGGTGCACAGAAGATACATTTCTTCAAATTCAGCGATATTTGGTGCTGCTGGCATCGCTCCAACATGAACCACAGATTCGCCAGATGATTGCAAACCAAACCATAGACTGTCCAATCGTCCATGTATACCTGCAAAAACTTCGGAATGAAATCCTTGAACACAGCAATGACAACTCGCGAAAATATCGCAGGTGAATTCTTCAAGCCGAACGGCATCACGGTGTACTGAAAGCAACCCCATTCGGTCACGAAAGTTGTCTTATGGTGATCTTCCTTTGCAATGAAGATATGATGGTAGCCAGAGAACCCATCTGTGAAAGAGTACATCTCCTAGCCACCCAAACCTTTGAGCACTTCGTCAGTAAATGGGGTTGGGAACGGATCATGCAAACATGCATCATTTAGCTTCCTTAGGTCAACACAAATGCGCACTTTGCCAGTATTCTTACCCTGTACCACCATAGGACTGATCCATTCCAACTCCTCAACTAGTTCAATGATACCGGCGTCCAACATGCGATCCAGTTCAAAATTGACCCTCTCCTTATGCTGCGGATTCAATCGATAGGGTCGCTGCAGGATCGGCTTAGCATCTAGTTTTAACGGAATATTCATCTCCCCTAAGTCGCCCAGAATCCCCTTCACGTCAGAAAATTTTGTGGGAAATAAGTCCTGAAACTCATGGAGCAAATCAGTGACCTTTCTTATCATCTCATCATCCCAGTAATCCTCAACATTTGAGAACTTTGAGTTGTCCTCTGTCTCGGTGTTAATCTTGTGGATCTTCAGCGGTTGACTGATCAGATCTCTAGGCGCATCAGGTGGTACCACAACACGACTTCCTTCGGATTCTGGGATATTCACATTCCGCAGATCATCACCATCGTCAAGCCCACCAGTGATATTGAAGCATTTCATGAGAGACTGCATCTGGCAGTGCGTGTGCAGATCCATAGGATATGCCACCAGAACAACTTGCAAAATTACATCGCGGATGAGCTGCAATGCATTATTGACCTCTGGATCGGCATCTACAAAACTGAGCATATGGGTAAAACACACTGTGAGCTCCAGCCAAGTGGAAATTTCTCCTTGCAACTCAGTTGCAGTATACCATGATCGTGGCATCTCATCCAAAGTATGGATAAAAACATGGACCCACTCATCTCTTGGTCGCGATAACGATAACTGCTGACACTCCATCAAGTGACCACCATGATCATTCCGACCATCATACTTTTCAGTGTGGTAAACCTTGATATCATTGAAATGAACCATCATCAACCTTCTGCATTGCGACCAACCGTCAATGGATTTCTTGTCTGTCAACCACCAGCGTTCTGGAGCAGCCTTCAATGGTTCCTCCAATGCTAGCATGTGCTGTGGTTCTGAAACTATTACCTCAAATGTCATCAAAAATTCAGACAAACTAGGAAATCCTTCATATATTGGTAGTGTGACCATTTCAGTCGTGACATGGCATAGCAACTGCATGATCAAACCACACTTACGGAGCGACACCTCGTGCAAGCAGTTCTGCCAATATTCTAGTGCATCATTAGAGTCAGAAGACGCAGAGCTATCACTGTGCCATCCCAGCTCACCGTTGGCAGTCGGATGAATATAATATTCAGAGATATTGAATGCGTGGTCCCATCCACTAGGATCGTCATCCTTCACTGGCTCTATGTAGTGGCATCCTTCATCCGGATCCAACGGGGTGATAACTCTGAGATCGTGATTTTCAAAAGTCATCATCCGTTGCTTGAAGTTGATTACTGCTCCGCTATCATTAGCCCATCCAATCCCTAGCAATGCGGGATAAGAGCTTCCTCCTTTAACTACTTCTATTACATCAAAGCCATCATATGTTTTCATTCCTTCGATGTCCACTACCATGTGTGGAACTCTCCCAATTGGTGTCACCTTAGCATGATACGCTAATCGAAGCTGTACAAGAGACCAGCTCAATGGGGGACTCCCCATCTTCTGCCAAGCCTACTTGGTTAAGATGTTAACATCCGAACCAAGATCGAGAATAACTGAATCAACATCGTAGTTGCTAATTTGAATATTCATCCGCATCTCCTTACCTGTCTTCCGTCGTTGTAAGGAATTAACAGCGAACTCTTGTTCCAAAAATGCTTGAAGTGTGTTGGACTTCTGTGACGGGCTAGCGTCTGAAGTGGCATCAAAAGTAGAGGGAATATCATATACAATAGTCTTACCTCAGTATTTTTCTAATGTGCAACGTGCTTGAAGAAATGCTTCCTGCTCAGCGTCAATGTCAAATGATACCTTCTTTTGTCCAGCTAACTGGATCAGTGAGCTGTCCTCTCTAGTCGTCTTGCCTCCACAAGTGACCACAGCAATGGAAGCATCTTGCGGTCTTGGTTCTGCAAAAATCATCGTGATATTCGCACCCTGGGTCTGGTTCAACAGTGGATTCTCGGGTGGGTTCATATTCTGATTCTGATTTGGTCGTGGATTGTAGTTCTGCACTGGTTGTTGTACTTGGTTTTGGGCAGGCTATTGTGCCTAGGGATGATTCTGCAATTGTGGAGTATTCCTTTCCATCTTGCGATCAACTGTGGACAATTCTCAACCATGTGATCGTTAACAAAATAGAACATACACTGGTTCTACAATAGTGGACAGTCTCGGTGGTAGTGTCCCCATACCGCACAGTGATAGCATTGAATAGGTCCGTGACCACCGTGTCTTCCTCCACGACCAAATCCTTCACCACGTCCTCCATGGTATGCTCCCCAGAATCCTCCCTACTGTTGGTACTGCGATTGGTTGAATTGTTGCTGCATTGGTGTTAGTTGCATTCCTTGTCCTTGCAGTGCATATTGCAGTTGCTACACATACTGTGGCTATTGTGGAGCCATCTGCATCGGAGCATATTGCAGCATGAATTGCGGCAGTTGCTGTTGCTGCGGTACAAACTGCATCTACAGTTTAGGTAGGAGCTAGGCTACCTGCGGCTGTGGTTGCGACTGTTGTACGGCACACTGGTTGTCCCTTACATAGAACGCATCATACATTCTCTCTTGCAGCAACGCATATGCATGGAAATCCTTGTCATCGTGACCCACCGATTTGCAAAATGTACAATAAAGATTCCTTGGGGTTGTGACCATTTTCTGCATGTATGGGAAATTTTCATGGTTGTGCCCATGTACGTGGCAGATGTGACATCACGGCATGCTACCACCATTCAACAGATTTGGTGCTCCCAAAACTAGATAGTTGCAGAAGTTTGTGCAATTATCTTTAGTATATCCTTCTCTCCGACATCGCGTACACCAGACTTCTTCACGTTGCTCCTTGCCTTTCTTCAGATCCTATAACTCGATGGTCAGGTTAGCCAATTGCGTCTGGATCTGCGACATCCCAGCTACATTTTCCCCAATGGGCGATGCCTCCATCTGCATCGCGATATCTAAAGCTTCGGTCAGTGTGGTGATGTTCTACTGCATTAGTGGTAGCCGAATATGCGGAAGCAAGGCTACATAAACCATTCCTTATGTTGGACAGTACTCATGTCAAAACTGACCCTTGCCATCAGCATTTTAAATCGCTGATAAAAATCCCACACAGTCTCATTGGGATATTGCTTAATTTCTTTAAGCTCTGTGATGTATTACACTTTAGATTTGGGCTTCCGGAATTCTGCAATTAGGCCTATGTGAATCTCATCTAGTGTTTTTTCTAGAGTGCTGACGGGAACTTGTGTAAATTTCATAAACCAGTCCAAGGCATGACCTCGAAGAGTCGTTGCCAATTGTCCCTTTTTAGCATCATCATTAGTGATCTGTTTGATAGTCCATACGATCTCACATAGAAACCAGTATTGTTCAAGGTTATCTACTCCAATTCCTTGGAACAGTGGTAACTTAGTATCCTCGCCTGCCATTCTGGGCTTCCTTCGTCCTTTCGTTGTACTACTACCGATTAACTTCTGTAGAATTGACGAACTCGGCGCTGTTGAAGTTTTATTTCTTGCTATATGAGAGATAGTGAGTGGAGGTGTGGGTACATTGGTGCCGGGGTTTGGTCCTGCCTCTATCTTGGGCGTAGCCTAGTTGTCCTTGTCAGGACTGTGAGGTCGCTTTAGCTTGTGTGGTAGTCCTTCATGGCCTTGCGGTTCGACTGTAGCAGGACCTTCTCCTGTCCTCTGCCTCTTTTCCTGTCGAAAACTCACTCCTCCCCTCGTAAGACAACTTTCTTCCTCATCTTCACTCATATTCTCGTCATGACCTGCACCCATCTACCCCTTATTATTCCATGTACCGCACCCCAACTGTTGCGATACCCACGGCCCCCCCCACCAGGATATCTACTGATCAAGATGCATCTTCAATATACCCTTTCACAAATAAGCATCTTAATCGATAGCTGAAGCGACAGCAGAAACCTTCCCCAGGGCTCGCGAAAAAAATATCTTTCGGATCCATTATAGGATTTTTGGATATCAACCGTGAATTTTGTGATATAGCTATCTAGGATGCTATTGAACCACACTTCGACAGCCTGCCACGCTTTATTATCAACTTCCTGTAGCTCCTAAATCAACTCGGGGGTCCAAGTCGTCCATTCACCACCTTGGAAGTTCTTCTTCTTGAAGGTCAACTTTTCCAACCACTCATACAAAATGACTGGGAATTCATAGAAAAACCACTCGTGCAGACCTTCGTGACTATATCTATCCACCCACTAGTCTACCATTAGTCGAGTGTTCTGAATTTCTTCTTCAGTAAATTCCTGCAACTTCTAATCAAACCATTCTTGGATCTTTGGTTTTGTCAGGTGCCACAACATATCCTCCTTTCACTTCGCACACAGTCCCAGCAACGGAACCATTTGTTGACTTAGACCCATTCGACAGGGGTTCCCATCACTATTGACACAAAACCACCACGATCTCCCTGAGCACCGGCCCAGACAGGTTTTACCCTGCCCAGCAACACCTGTAGAGTAAATGAGGTCTCACCCAAGGAGATCAAGGGAGAGTGGACGGAACCATGTTTCCACCAAATGAAGGAGTATGATTGTGGCACAATTACTCAACTTATCACAGCATCTAAATAGATCTATGCATTCAAGATTAACATCAATTGTATTCATAGCATTGTTACTCAGAGACATTCATCGCGACAAGTATAAAAAAATTACATTTAGCAAGAAATCATCACAACATGCATTAACACAAAAAGTACACAGGGAATTTCACCAAATAGTTTCATCATGTCATATTACTTCAGAAAAACCCTGATACAATATCTCTGCAAAACTAGATCTCATCGATATCTCTTGGTCTCAGAACACATGCAAAAAACACATCTCAAAGATCTATCTTTTCTCTCTCTCCTACGACCTACAACTTTCTGTCTATATATAGGCTTCCGCCTTTACAATGCTTGTCCACTTACTAACAACTTCCTAACCGACTCCTGGAAAAATGACCCAAAATCTAACTGACATGGTCCAAATGACCGAAAACCCGCCTACTACGGTACAATTAGCTCAAAATTACATCTTATATGGTCCAATGACCCAAAAAGCCGCATTATGCGGTACAAACGACTCAAAAAATACATAAAATAATGCATCCTTCTTCCTTCCACGACCTCTTTTGCCGTGTCGTAGCATCAGAAATGTTGTGATTCTTCCTTACCAAACCGCTTGCCAACAACGTGATAAACCTTGGAACGCTTATCAAAACCAAGGAAACAATCAATCGCATGGTCAAGTTCCAACAAGTAACCAATCTAATTGGGGCCTAACTCCACAACGGGGAAATCCATCCATCCATCCTGTTCCGCCATGGAATGGAAAACATTCAGGAAGTAACCAATCTTTTTGAATGCAACCTACACAAGGAGGAAATCAACCTTGGAATTATTTTCAAGCCCAGGGAAAATTTTCATGGTGTGGTTGGGATCTAAGAAGTAACTAATATTCTTGGGGCCCACCTCCGCAAGGAGGAAATCAACCCATTGGTCATGTTCTAGGAAGTACCCAATATTCTTGGGGTCAATCTCTGTAAGGGGAAAATCCACCTTGGAATCCTTATCACACCCAAGGACCACATCAATGGAGTGGTTAGGTTCTAGAAAGTAACCAATATTTTTGGTGCCTAACCCTGCAAGGGAGAAATACAACCATTAACCCCATTCCACAATGGAGTGGTTAGGTTCTAGGAAGTAACCAATATTTTTGGAACCAACCTACAAGACCTATGTTTGATCCAGCTAGGCCACCACATGGACCTCATGCCAATGGTATTATGGATTCCATCAACCAACTTGAGAATATTACCCAACATTTGGGCCAAGCTTCTATTCAGAATTCGTAACCCATAGCTAACCAGGCAATGCAACAACCTGCTAATTCTTCCACCACTTCTAACACCCTCATAGTCTCATCCATAGACCTTAGAGGAAAGAAGAAGAAGTATAAGGGTAAGCAAAGTTCTAATACTTCCCACAATTCTAAAATCCTCCTAGTCCAATCCTTATACCTTAGAGGAGGAAAGAAGAAGAAATACACGAGTAATCAAAATGCTAACATTGGGATGGAATATGCACCAAAGATGGCTCAACACGGTGGGAAACAACAACCCACTACTTTGACACAACCCCTTATGCAACACCATCATCAAATGGTTGCTACGACACTAGTACCCCTACCAGGGGGTCAACTAGCCAACCCCCCTACAAGGGGGAAATGATCCCAATGCCAATGTATTGATGTGTGATCATGAGGGGAACATTCAAACATGACTTGATTCTTATGATGTCTCTCCTAGTACATCGAATCAATCGGTATCACATCTAAGTGGTTCTCTCTCCATTAAGAAACCAACCATTGACATAGTACCACAGCCCCCAAAGGTGTTATATGTAGAACAATGCATAATTCCAATACGCGAGCTACTCAGAATGACAATGTTATTGAGGACTTAGCTCAAGCACCATGTGCCATGTTGGCATTGGAGGTATTGCAATTTCGTCCTGCACAAAGAAAGAAACTATTGTCTACAATTGACACTGTTGATCCATCTGATGCAAATTCGATCACATTAGACATAGACCATTCAATATCTAAGATCCCTTCTAAAGTTTCTTTTCAGATTAAAGTAGTGACTCATGGTAAGAACATTTTTCAAACCTTAGTAGATGAAGGGACCTCAGCTTGTGTAATGTCATTTAAATGTTGGCAAACATTTGGATCACCCCTATCTACCATAGAAGTTTCATACCAAGCTACTCAAATAGATTCGACAAATTCATATCAAAATATTCCCTTCACTACAACAAAATAGCCCTTTAGGGGCGGTTTTGTCTTGCAGGGGTTTTTGTAAAACCCCCCCTAAAAGTTTTTTCAGACATTTGGAGGCGGTCTTCTAAAACCGCCCCTAACATGGGGGGTTCACTCAATGAACTTGTTACATAGCACGATCGTTCACATGATATTAAAAAATACCCCTAATTTTACTAAATATTGGAAAATGCATCCTAAAATAATATTGTTGAACCCCTCTCCCAATATTCCTTTCCAATTAAGAAAGCCCCTAGTTTCACCATATATTATTGGTATCCATTTTTATCAACCCATTTTTAACACCCACTTTATATCATATTATCAAGTTGTAACAAACATGAGCCCTAACACATCTTAGTATAAGCAAACAAGATGCTAAATAAAATAATAGTATAATGTTAATAATGATCCCACTAGGATTGTAGGGGAGACTGATCAATTTATAGCATTGGATATTGGAACACCCAAAGAAATAGTACTAGGGAAGGCAAAATGCATAAAATGTAACCTAGTCAATAGATCAACATAACAAAGAATGTAAAAGACCTCTAGTCCAAATGTTAGAACAATGCTTAGAAAAGATGAGAATTGCAGATGTTTCACACCACAACCTGCCAATCTACCAATTTTATATCATGTAAATATAAATATATCCATAGAGAACTCATGTTTTCTATAATCTTAATAAATTAAACTCCATAAAAATACAAAATTGAAACCCTTTTGTGGATGGATGCCCCTACCTTCCTATCAAAACAAACATAATTGATGTTTGAACCCAAATGAACATAGAAAAATTCATTTTACTTTTCAATAACACCATATGATCATGTGCATAGCTTGGATTTGGGTCATTCACAAGATCCAATGAATTGCCTCCACTTCCTCTACTTTTATTCTTGTAATCAAGTGAATTAACAGCATTTACTTATCTTTTCTTGGGTTATAGCTAGTTTTTTTAATCTTTAAAGGATATGGAAAAATCTCCATTGTTAGGTTTCAAGCATGCAATAGTTATGAAGATACACAGATACACAGATGGTGAAAATTATATGATACCATTTCATGGTAACAATAACACATAGGGTATGTAAATAAGACAGATGCCTTATTCACCTATGTTCATGTTAATTCCATATACAATATTAAGACAGATTCCTTCTTCACCTATGTTCATGTTAATTCCATATACAATATTAAGACAGATGCCTTGCATATAAGAATTGAAATTACAATTATGAATGTGCCAGATATAACTCAAGCTAACAACTATTCCTAACTGGCAATGTGAAAATATTAAAGAAGAATATGAAAAGTTGAAAGGAATAATTAGTCAAGAAACATTGATCTAAATTTTCTTGGTTCCAGTGAGCTCAAAAATATTGATCTCACTTTTCTTGGTTGTCGTGGAGCAAGGTTTAATTGAATCTCAATGCCCACCTAAACCCCAACCTAAAAAATGAAGAGTTAAATGTTTTACTTTAATTCCTACAAAAAATACAATACAATTGTTCAAGTCTGGAACTCCCACATCTCTTAACTTAAAGATGAAAAACAATATAACATAAATTCAAACCAAGCCTAAATAAGCTATTAAATGAGGATTTTTCAAGGCCAATAATCCAAAGAGACTTCCATCGATATTATCATTGGTACAATATTATCATATTTATGCAAAACTTAGGATCATAAGCAATATCAAATAAAAATAGAAGGTCCTTAAGTTTTAGGTGGGTATGAATTGAGCCCATGATTTAGAGGTATGAATCCATCCCACGATTTGGAGGTTATTCCTCAGCACACCCAAATAAAATAACCCCCAATATTTATATTACCATGTCAAATTAAAAACCCCCCTTGACCCCTCAATATAGGGAAATATATTTTTGAGGTTTTTAAGAGTATTCAACCCCCCAATATGAATGGACGTGATATAATATTGCCTCACTAGTGAACCCCCCGTGGCCCCTAAAAGTCATGGAAATTAGACTTTTGGGGGCAGTTTTTTTTAAAACCACCCCCAAAAGTCCTGAAATTTTACTTTTGGGGCGGTTTTGTGAAAACCCCCCCTAAAAGCCCAATTCCCATAACTTTTGGGGGTGGTTTGTCAAAACCCCGCTTAAAAGTCATGAGAATTGAACTTTTGGAGGTGGTTTTTTTGGAACCCCCCTTAAAAGTCCCGAAATTTGACTTTTGGGGGCAGTTTTGGGAAAACCCCCCCTAAAATCCCAATTCTCATAACTTTTGGGGGCAGTTTGTCAAAACCCCCTCTAAAAGTCATGATAATTTAACTTTTGGAGGCAGTGTTTTGGGAACCCCCCTTAAAAGACATGAGAATTGAACTTTTGGAGGCGATTATTTGAAAACCCCCCCTAAAATCCCAATTCTCATAACTTTTGGGGGCGGTTTGTCAAAACCCCCCCTAAAAGTCATGAGAATTGAACTTTGGAAGGTGGTTTTTTTGGAACCCCCCTTAAAACGCATGATTGAATTGAACTCTTGAGTGATGATTAAGGCCTTGCAACATCACATAATCTCTAAATAGTGAATCTAATTTCAACTACAAGTGGGATATGTTGGTAATTTTTAGATCTATAACACCAAAAATGAAAATTTTCCTGCCAATTTCAACATGCTAGTAATTTTCATTCTGCCATTACCCTTTCTTCTCATTGTTTTCCCCTTTTTGTGAAGGGTGACTCTAGTGGGTTCCAATGGACGACAATGGAAACAAGAGAGCATAACACAACACACACATGCCCATATCCAAGGCCTAGAATATATTTTAAACTAATGAGTTGAGTGAATTCAAGATGCAATTACAATAATTATTAAACAAATTAGCATTTATATGACCAAGTGCATTACCTTGGATATAACACATATTGGTAGTCAATAACAAGGATGGAACCTTTTGGAGTGCATAATTGGTTAGTCAATGTTAAATAAGGTGACAATTAATTAAGAACAAGTACCTTCTACCTAAATTGATGATCCTCTTTATTAATTACTTAGATGGGAAAAGGTTTTTTCAAAGTTGGACTCAAGTTTTGGGTATCATCATATGAGAGCAAAGACTCGTGGTCTGCATTATTTAAGATGTGCCACCACCTGTCGCCTTGCTATAGAAACATGCCGCCTTGCTGTAGACACATGTTAGTGCATACCAGTACTGACAGCTCAATTAACTGGGTGAAGAATGAGCTCTCCACAATCGTCATCGGTGCCTTATATGATTGGTGACAATCAATGAAGAACTTTAGGTTAAACATGCCTAATAATGTCATGGTTCCAAAATTTACATGTATTGTTCCCGAGGATTTGTTGTTAACACAAAGCTTTGGACCCAGTCTAATAAAATACGAGGAGACAAAATTTTAAAGTTAACCAAAATTTAAATACATTGGTCAGGGTCGATGCTATATTCAACTTCATCAGTTGCCATGTGTGCCTTAAAACAGGGAGTGGAGGTGCCTTTCACCAAAATCCTGATTCCACTTTGATCCTTATTTGTTGCACCATCAAAGAATCCAATGGGTGAATTACCAAATAAAATTGGTTGATTTATCAAAAATTTTACTTTGTTCGCAACTAGATCTATGACGAATTATGCCGATGCTTTAATAATCCTTCTCCCAATCTCCTCTAGGTTATGTCTATAGCCTTAAAAAAGAATGGCATTTATTAAAATCCAATTAATATAAGCCCCATGTGACAATAAAGGGAATTGATTTTACCTTGGGTTTTGTTAAAAACTAGAGCTTTAAATTTTCTTAAAGGCGTTGTAGATGCCAAAACTTTTTACTTGAAGAATGTTACAAATCAAAGTCCAAAGCTCCTGAGTAATGCTACAATCTATTGCAAGATGTTGTATGGTCTCCTCACTACTCAAACATAATGGGTAGTCTGAAGGTCCAATTCCACCCCTTTCTCTATAAATCTCCCTTGTTAAGACTTTATTTCGTAAGCATAACCACATAAATAGAATTGATTTTGGAGGAGCTTTGATTTTCCATATCATTGTATACCACCACTTAAAATCATCATTCTCATAAAGATATATAGATGCATTAATATTGGCCTCTTTTACTGTCTGCACAATCCCTTCTATTTTGTTCCAAGTCCAAGCCAACCTATCTGGTTCTGTAGACAGACTAGTGACCCCATTTTGGTAAATTATCTGTATGTAGTATGTGTTCATCCACTCACTGGCTAGAGCTCCCGTGAGTCCGAGATCTTATGTAGAGAGTCAAATACTAGAACCTGTCAAGTTGGAGATATTTGTCTTATGTATATATGCAAGATAATAAAGGATTCGACTATCTAGGTGTGGTAGCAGTTCTTCTCATAGTATAAAGCCTACAGATACTCCACCCAGAAAAGGATCCAAGCCTAAAAGAACTCTCGTACCTGTACCAAACTTCCAAGAAATCCACCGCTTAACCACAAGTAGTGTAGTCAATATATTTTTCCAGATAATGGAGACTATTGGGACAACAAAGTGTTTCTTCGACCTCAGCCATGATATTGCAACATCAACTCCTTTCAAATATTTCCTTCTGATCATAGTGACACTCCAAATACCATCATGAAAAAGTGCCCTCCACAGTGATTTGGTAGCTAGCTAGGGCCTTGTTAAAGAGATTAAGATCTCTTATTCCCCAACCTCCCTTATTTTTTAGCTTTGCTATCAGACTCCATCTTGCCAAATTGTAACCCCCCTGAAAGTTGAACTGGTTGTCGCAACACAGTTCCATGCATGTCGGACAAACTTTTAGAAAAAAATTCTTTATCTCTAACATGATCCAACATAGTCTCTTGTTGAATAAACACAACTTTAGGTTTAACTGTAGACAAAAGCTCCTTGGGGCCGGCTATCATCTTAGACTAGGCACCTAAAATCCCACTAATGTTAAGAGAGATTAAGACTAGCATTAAGGAACCCTCATATCAGGGTTCAATGCTCTAAGTTTCCCAGAAGGAGAAGCAATAGAAACAAGGTAATTTGAAGAAACCATTATGGGCCAGGGTATGTTTCCAACCCTCCCTGATCAACAACCCCCATGTCTTTTTTTTTGTTAGTGGATTTATTTTTAGGCTTCTTCCTGATGGTGACATTTGCAATATCCACAAGGCCAACTCCATCTACAAAGGAGATGTTATAGGTCTGAAGAGGCACTTTATTAATAAGAAATTCTTTGTATGAGGGTTCTGAGGGTTTGGTAAACAAATTTGTATCCAATGGAGGGGGATAAGCCAAGGTACATTCATTGTGTAAATGACGGGTAGTGTGAGGTCCCTGAGGAGAGGTCTCAGTCAAAATAGGGTTTTTGGGATTTGTAACAACCAACTGTTCTGTCGATGATGGGGGAATCAAAGGAGCATTTTATGAGATACAGGGTTCAAATGAGAAGTAAAGGGATGGGAATTGTTAAAATTTTCCAATAAAATTTCCCAGAAACCCTCAAAAATATCGACCAGCCACTCCTCATTACTACTTAGCAAAATAATGTCTTATTCAGTTAAAGAAGTACTAAAGAAATTTGGAAAGAAAATCTTTAACTTACCAATGAAAGATTCAGTAGAGGGGAATTGACTGGGCACGGCCTCCATCTAAGCATTTTGAGTCCTCCCATTTAAGTCTTATTCTCCCACTTTTGAAACCAACTCCAATGATTGAGCCTCTCCAACCATTGAAGGACAATTTGTTTTTATATGGCCAGTGGATCTTCATACATGACACCGAAAGGGTTCTCTCCAATACTCTAGGGTTTGAATGAAGGACCCCTTTTCAGTGACAATCTCAACTTATTTTGGCAGTCCTAGGTCCATGTCAAACTCCACTAAAAGCCAGGCCATGCGTTTGTTATTCCACCTTAGGTCCCTTTCATCAAAGAAAACAAATCTGCCAACAACATCTCCTATCCCTCTCAAAACCGCTAGATCCCAGTATTCAATGGGAAGCTCAGGCATTAGTATCCATAAGCATCTCTTTTGGAAGATCAACACTATAAAAGGGTTGAAATAAGTACCCAGAGACCAACGCTTAACCATAAGCACCCCTCTGTCTATAATTCAGGTTTTTTATGCAAAATTTTCCAAATCCTCCACTGACAAGAAGTGGAAATTAATCCAATAGTTGGACAGTAAATTGAACCGCGGCTAGTAGCCCAAAACTTGTTTCCATTCAGTGGAAATCTAGTTTTTCAATCATAGCCTTTGTCAGTAGCCAAGCAATAGCCAAGCAATCAAGTACCAGGCATTTTTTTTAAACAATAAATCATTTGAATCATCAAAATGTTTAATTTCCAACTTTTAGGTTGTTATAATCACCTTGAATAGTGCATATCCAATCATTTCAAACTTTGATTGGTGAACTCCTCCATAGTTATTAGGCTTCTAAACAATTCCTCATAGGTCAATCCTAATGTTCGAAATATTTGAAATTCAAAACTTGACCCAATGGAGTTAGCAATCCATTTTCATAAAGGACATAATAACATTCAAAAATTCAAAAGGACAACCCATTAGAGTATATTAAGGTGATTTCAAACTTAAAATGTCAAAGATAGGAGGGAACCCAATAAAAGGCATTCAACTCTCTTTTGAAAAAAGTGTTAAAATGTGAAACAAGGGACTATAACTTCTCATTGGGCTTCAAGCAAGAATGTAACATTGTACTCAACTTCTAAAGGTTTGAATCATTATGTTTAAAAGAGGCCCCATGGACAATGTTATCGAGTGCCCTTTTAACTTCAAAATGTGAACATGAAAATAAGCCTAATATTGAATGGTGTTGGGCTTTTGTTAACAATCCAACTTTGGGCTATTTGGAAAGTTATAAACATTTTAAGTTGGAAAATGGCTTCTCAAGGGGATCCTTGGCCTTAGAATAGGGATATGCGTGGAATTTGTACGGTTTTAAGGACTAGGTATTGGTCTTGGGGCCCTAGACATGGACAAGGGAGGAAAGTTGAACTTTAGATCCTAAAGGAACTATCTAGGAATCTATGGTCAAGAAAGACACTTCAAATGAGTATATAAGACCATTTGAGGGTATCCTTGACATATGAGTTGAGATACCAATTCCATTGGGAGGAATTGAGCAATAGCATTTAGGGATCAAGGAAATGAACAAGGCGTTAGTTGATCACATAACATTGATCTAGGACATCTTAAGTATTCTAGTGGAAATATAGACACCATTAATAGGTTTTGATGAGCTTAAGGGATGGGCCTCAAAACACTAGACATGGTTTGAGGAGGAAGACCAACATCTCATGCCTAGAATACATCTATGGATTATAGACCATGCATAAGTTACAATACCACCACATAATCATTAAGATAACTTGTCCATTAAGCAATATTCATTATGGGATTCAAAACCCTCAATGTCGTCCACTTAGCAATCAATCCAAGGTTTCTTCAAAGTAATGAAACCACGTCCATAAAATAATATTTATTAATCCATCACCAAAGGTAGATTAACCTCAAAATAAGCATAAATAGTGGTGAAAGCAACTTTTTAAATGTCAACTAGACATAAAAAAGTCCTTTAAAGAGGGGATTCTTAATTATAATAACTAGTGATCACAAGCGGATGTCCCAAAATCCCCCTTTCAAGGTTACGTTGGATTCATAAAAATGCTCCAAAGTGGGCATACTTAGGATTAGCCCCTTCCAAAATATGGATTGATGCTCGGCACATGGAATATAGTCCCAAGAATATTGATTCCTTGAGCTAAAACACATGACCTCTCAAGGGGATATTTGACCTCAAAATGGTGATGTGGACACCATTATGATTTTTTTAGCACAAGGTATTGTTCATAAGGCCTTGAGCATGGTGGATGGAGGAAACCTATGCCTTAGACCCTAAAGGGATATTTTGTGCTTCCAATGCTAATAAAAATGCCTTGTACAAACACAAATGACCTCTCAAGGGGATCCTTCAACTTCAATCCAGAGCATATTGGAACCATTATGGTATTTTGAGAACTATATGTAAGTATTGAGGGATAAACCAAGATAGAGTGATGAAACATTAGCCTTAGTCCTAAAATGTATCCTTTGAAACTCAAGGGCCATGAATAAACTCTTAACCTACCACACTAAGGATGGGTCTTATAAGAAAATGGTTGGGGAAGGAATTGAAAGAAGTATACCTTAACATAATATTATTGAGGTAATGGGCAATGATAAAGGCCATGAGCCATAACATACGCCCTTTAAAGTTGATATTTGGCATAAAATTTGGATATGGGAACAATCAAGAGTTTTTGCATAATGGGATAGATCTCAAGGCCTTGGCAAGAGTCACAAGAGTCACAGGAGGAAATCAAGAGCCTTATGTAGGCGTTCCAATGCCTTGGTAATGACATTCTATGGAATAAGACCATGAATTTAGCCCTAAAGAAACCATTAATGAATCCAAATCCACTGAGGAAAATTATGTATCTAGGTTTATGGTCTTGGACATGGTCAATGGAGGAGACCTAAATATTACTCCCTAAATGAATCTTCTAGCCATTCAGGGTTAAGAAGGTTTCCTCCACCAACCAAACATGGCATGTTCAAAGTATCATTAGCCTATTATCGAGGATGTTGGTGTCTCTAGGTTTTTTTGAGTGGTATGTACATGTCTCGAGGCCTTGTGAGTGATGTTCTAAGGAAGCAGACCATGTATAGTTTATCCCTAAACAAATCATTAAGGAATCCAAATCCATGAATAATTCTTCAAAAAACCATGCACGACTTTGTAGGGGTATCCATTGTACTATGTATCTAGGTCTTACGGCCTTGGGGCCTTCGACATGGTTAATAAAGGAGACTTGAACCTTTGCCCCTAAAGGAAGCTTCTAGCCATGCAAGGATAAGAAATTTTCCTCCACCAACTACACACTAACACATAAAACCCTTAACCCATAACCCCTTTACCTCTAATCCCTCTAATCCCTCAACCCCTAATCCTTGAGTCCTAGTTATTAACTCCTAACATCTTAAACCCTAATCCTATAACCATGGATCCTAAATCTAGTAACCCTTGAGGCTCCTAACCCGTAAATTCCTAACCCCTAATTATGCCCTAACCACCTAAGTCCTTAACACCTAACCCCCTTAACCCCTAAGCCACTAATCCCTTAACCCCTAAAGCCTCTAACCCATATAGGTATAACCCCTTAATTAACCCCTATCCTGCAAGTCCTTAACCTTTGACATCGAAGCCCATCTTACACCTAACTTCATAAACCTTTACCACTAAACACTAAATTAGATCACCCTAACCCCTAAATCCCCTAACTCCTCTAGAGGCATTTGGGCCTATGAGCTTTTAATTCCTTAAAAGTAGTATGGTGTTTCTATGTTAGTTATGCTAATTATAACTTGCTCTATCTGACTACGTTCTTAGAAGTAGTATTATGAAGATGTGTTTTGCTAGCAATCCTTAAATGATGCTTGGAATACGCAATTTAAGTCATTAGCCATACGGATACTTTTCTAATAGTAAATCTTCCTCATCAAGGCTTGCCATCATCTTACACATATGTGATATTGTGCACCATATGGTGGCATATTAACTTGAGTGACCTGCAGCTACTAAAGCTAAAGTTGTAGACATCTTTTTAACCAAACTCTACACATGTTAAATATCTTCACATAGCAAAATTGCTATACCTCATGAGCCCATGCGATTTTGGGGAAATTACAAAATTGTTATACCTAATGAGCTTGCACAATTTTGGGGAAATTATTTTTCATTGCAACAGGTAGAGTTCATTTTGCATTGCGGGGAGAATTCATTGGGGAAATAGTTTTTCATTGTAGGGAGAGTGAGTTCATTTTTCATTGCTGACATAGTTCGACGAACGGATATCGACCACATTGCCCACTTGTAAACCTCATGAAACATATCATAGAGATGGAGCTTTGTTGTCCTTATTTTTGATAGCCATGGGTATGAATGTCATACATCATTATTCAAAGGTTGTAAGGTGTGTCCATGAATGGCAAGGAGCCTAGATCTCTAACGAGAAAAAATCCCTACTCCAAACAAAATGCATAATATATCTTCATAAATCTATGAAATGCACAAAAATAACGTGAGGTTGTAAGGACTTTTATCACTAACCACATCAACAAAGTCATATAACGTGGGCATTAACCACCAAATTGACATTGGAATTGATATATCTAACTTATTCAAATTGTTATTCATGCTGGAGAGCCATGAAGAAAGCAACATAAAAACTCATTTTACAAAATACATATATATGTATTTATATATTAATACAATATAGGAAAATCAATTTTGAGAAAATAAGCTTTAGGCCCGCCAAATTTTAACCATCAATCAATTTTTTTCCAATATCACAAATATGTTTAATGTTGGTATTGTTATCTGTCTCATAAATTCCTTATACAGACTATTGGCTATTCCATTTCACGTACAAAACCAACTGATTATGTTTTGATTCATTTTTTGAAGATCTCCAATCCATTGGCTTTCCATGGAATCTCTATCACCATTCTCACAAACAAATCTCATTCCGCTCCCCTGTAACATCTCTTACATCGAGAAAAAACGAAGTCCCTAGACATTTGTCCTCTCTACATCCCCTAGCCTCCGATCAAATGGAAATGGAAGAAAATGGTTCCTGGAAATATGTCTCGCTTCTCATCTACTCATTCTGATTGCTAGCAGACCCAATGAAGCAGTGGATCCAACAGCAGAAGTCACGTCCAGTGTGCATCATCAGTGACTTACCTCAGCTAGACTCAAAAAATCTCTACCAAACTAGGGATCCCCAGAGCCATTTTCCACACTTTTAGTGCATTCGAAACCTGCGTAGACAATTGCCTATGGACGTAGAGGCCACATCTCGGGGTCAAGAGCGATGACAAGTATTATTTAATGGCCGACTTTTTTACTAGACTTATTATTTTTAGTTTTCCGTGCATCATAGAAATATTTACAACCATGTTCATGTTCAAGGAGGGATTTGAACCCAGGTCTCTTAGTTAACACAATCCAAATCATCTCGCAAAAAACTAGAGGGAGGGAGCAAGGTGCACATGTTGTTTGAATTGTCTGAAGGCATCATCTTCTTTCACCTACCATTGTTTTCTCCTTGTTTGAAATGAAGGAGAGATTACCCAGAGGCTCCAGCGCAATTTGGTACAGGTTCGAATCACACCTTGTTATGCTCTAATTACTGCAATTTTGTTCCTGTTGTTTTTGCACACTATTGTTCACATGCTCTGAGATTTTATTCCCCATCCTCGCAGAAAACTAGAGGGAGGGAGCAAGGTGCAAATGATGTCTAAAGGCATCAACTGCTTTCACCTTCCATTGTTGTCATCTCGTTTTAAATGAAGGAGAGAGTACCCACAGGCCTGAGTGTGATTTGGTACAGGTTCGAATCACACCTTGGTATGCTCTTATTACTGCAATTTTGTTGCTATTGTTTTTGCACACTATTGTTTACATGCTCTGATATTTTATTCCCCATGAGTCTTTGGCAGCCTTTTATTTGCTTGGTTAGGAAGCATAGAGCCTCCCTTATTTTCGTCTCTAACATACATCAATAATGCATGAGGTAGAGAGGCAGGTAGGTAGAATAGTGTTTTACAAGGGTTTTGTCTTTCCTTGCCTACTGCTACAATCTTTTTTGGCTTGTGTGATCACTACAACGTTTCTCTCCTTGGATGGGAGGGATCTTCTTGAGTTGAAGAAATCGATAAGTCATGATCCTATTGGAGTTTTGTCTGATTGGAATGAAAATGACAGCTACCCTTGCTCATGGAGTGGAATTACATGTGATGGCTTGAGCAAAGTTGGGGGCCTCAATATTAGCAGTAGGTTGGATTTCCAAACAGGGGGATTTTCCTCTACCATATTTTAAGTGGAGGATGGGAATAACAACCATACTAAGCCCTACTGCAGGTATTTTCACTTTGCCGCATCTGGAATAGAACTTTTAACAAGATGTTCGGTGACTGGGATTTTGCTAGAATCAATTCCTCTAGTTGCCTTGTCTTCTACTTCATCACGTTGTGTTAAAAAAGGGAGCATGTTGCATTCTTCGGATGGTTAGCAGGGAGGCACTCAGGTGGCTTGCAGGCTTAAAGGTAAATTGTCTCCATTTGTTAGAAATTTGACAGATTTACAGATTTTATTGCTGCCTTACAATGCAATCTTTGGACAGATTCCAAGAGACATCCACCAATTTTATCATTTCCTTACAGTGCAATCTCTGAGAGATTCCAAGAGAGAATAATTACTATTAAGATTTAGTTTACAAGTAAAACTTGGAACCCTGTGTAGGCCCTATGTAAAACATTGATGTATGAGATAGAAGTACTAAATTATTCAAATGCTTAGAAGTTGAGGTTTCCTTGTTGCATGAAGGTTATTGTCTTTGAATGATTTACTATGTTCTTGAATATCTTTCATTATCTTATAGTATAGTTTTTGCTCTCCTTTTTGTTTTTTTAGTTCAAGTATGTTAGATATGAAGCTAGAATTTTCTTGATACATATAGGACCATATTTTTTTCTTTTATAGAAGCAGGCTTAGGTGCAATTTTTTGGACCTACCTAAAGGAAATTTTCTGAGGAAAAAAAAGAATGTTTCCTATAAATTAATAAATAGAACTATGAATGTAGACATGTGTCTTGGGAGCTAACCCACATGAAGATATGAAAAGCACTAGACTCAAGTCATATGTGAAGTCAATAATCCTCTCCAAGAGAAGAGAATATAAGAGAGAACAAATTTTTATCCATCAAGGGTGTCTCTTAGCCCCTTTTCTCTATTTTTATTGTGGTAGATGCTTTGGGTTATCTCTTTGAGGCCACCCATATCTAAGGACAAAACATAGGGCATCTCTCTACTTTGAGGTGGGAAGCTTCTTAATGTAGACATTGTTAATGAATCATCTCACTCCAAAAATTACCCAACCTTGTGGAAGGGACATTGTGATGTTTGGACATTTTTTCCAATGATACAAGGGAAATGGTGAGTGAAGAAACAATAGAGGCCCCCACTATAGGAAAAATGAGATAAACAAGAAATGGAAGATTTTACATCCATGAAAAAGCATTAAATACTTGGGCATCCCTTTTGGAGTGGATGTGTCTGCCAAGGATTTGTGGGACTAGGTTTTATATAAATGAAATAAAACTCAAGAATTGACATCATTATGATATTCTATTTTCCAGAAGACTCACCATTGCATACATAATTCTAGCTATTTGTTGTCCTCTACTCACCAAGCCTCTTCCCAAAAACCAGATGATGCAAGAAGTTAGAGTAGATACTTAATATATTTTTGTGGGAGTAAACAAAGAGGGTCCACCTCTTATGGTCTAAGGAGCTTGTACTCTCCCTCAAGAGAATGATTAACTTAGTCTTATAGGTGTTTGAGCTCAAGGCACAGTTTTGGCAATTAAATATTGTCAAATAGATTAGAGAGAATGCCCCCTATCAAATTATGATATGCCATTGTATTCAAATTTCAAATTACTGCTTATATAGGTGGCCTTAAAATCCCCTTTGCATTGTATGTTTTATTAGTGGAGTTGCATCTTTTAAAATTGCACATTCCATCATGTTACAAACTTACAAAGGATTTGGAAAGGATATAAATTAGTCTCCAAAGAGTTGTCTTGGGTCTTTAAAGATTCTACAATGGTTGTTGGGACCTAGATACATGATCTATTTGGACATTTTGGATGTACAAAGGACAAATTGACCTTATCCCTCATATGTAGGACAAATCTATGCAAAAATGTATTTCACATTTGGACGGATTTGTGGGACAAAAACATTAGGCATTGGCTACCTTGGAGGTCGAAAAACACCCTGTCCATTGGCTAGTGGCTACACAGAGATTACAGGTGGCTAAGTCGACCTTAGCTCTATGAAAAATTATTATAAAGGCCTCTCTACTCGATGAATTTAGAAGCTCCAAGGCCAATATTGGAAGTGGTTGTATGGGAAGTCCATTTCAAATTACCAAACTAAGGATCTTTATTACAAGATTAAGCCCTTGTTCTCATTCACACTGTATGATCAATATATGATAGATTGCTCATGATAATGAGCCTCACAAGATTGAGATCCCTTAGGATAGTTGTTTACGGGTTTGATTTTGTTGTTGTGATTACTGTATGTTCTTGCGACCCTGAGTTTGATAATTGAAGTTGTAACCAAATATTGGTAGTGAATAAAGCATTTTTCTAGTTCACAAGATATAGAGACAGATTGGTCATACAACGCATAGTTTGGATCTTAAAGAAGATAGGAAATTTTCTGATAATTGTTTTCAGCATGTCTATAGAGAACAAAATCAACGAGCAGATGAGCTGCCCAAAGCTGTTGTACAAACAACTATTTGCATAAATCTGTTACAAGAACATATGGAATAGAATAGTGTAATGCCAAAAGTCTGTTGTGAAATAAAATAGTGTAGAAACTTTATTGAACATTCCATGAGACCAGCTGGCCTACGGGACTGAGATGCAAACGTATAGGGTTGTCTATCCTTCTCAGAAGTACCAAAATCCCCTAACTATGTCAGTTTGTGCTATAAGTGACTACAGATAAGATTACAACAAGGAAAATAAAGATCTCATTGGCTATGTTTATATTATTTGGGAGGTTGTTTATGTAGTGTAATAAAAAATAAAAATTATCCCTTCTCTAAAGAAGTGGAAATTTCTTGCTTCGAATAGCAATTGTACTTTGACTACATCTTCAAGTCTATTGGACAAGTCATCTTGCAATACACATTATATAGTTATAGATGGTAGGGTCTACTGGTCCATTGCAGAACACATCTCAATAGAGACACACAACCCCTTCTTTAGGAGCACCTCTGTATCAACTGAATAATTGAAGAATATAGTCGGCGGAACTGATGAACTATTCATTGTAAGATTAAGCTTGTTGGATGTGTGGGGTAATGGACACAATGGCACACTGAGAGGGGGGGCCTGAATTAGTGGGCCAACTCTTAAGACCAATTTTCAACTTCTTCTAACCCTAAGATATATCATTTACATTTCCACTTTACCACTTAGGCATAGATCATCATTCTTACTAAGCTATACATCAATAATCATTAAGTAATATTTAATTTAGGTGGCTATCCTTCAATCAAGGAAATAGGACTTCAATCTCCACATATGTGTCTTTATTTAATTTTTGTTCACAGCCATGTCATCATTTATTTTGTTCAAAGTGTAATGTGTTTGCCATGTCACGATCTATCCTTCCAATATGCCCACAAACATGTTCCATCACATGCCCGCAAGGGTTCTTTGAAGTGCCTTATTGGCTTCCCAGCCTAGTGATTTACTTGAGGATGGAAAAATGATATTGAGTTGAGATGTTGTTGGCTTGGTTTTGCAACCAAGATTTGTGCAATGGGAACCTATCAACAATGTGATAGCAGTTTCAATATTGAAAGCAAAAACAATTATGAATTAAATCTAAATCTAAACTAACATGTGCAAATAACAAATAAATTTAAAAACGATTCATGGAATGAACAAGAAATAAAAGAATAGATGTTCTGTATTAAGATACCTCAAATGGTGAGGATTTGTGTAGAGCAACTCCAAGGGTGAGTAGCTCCAAGCTCCAATGGTCTCTTCTCCAAGATGCTGAAAATGGCCAAAAGTCTCATGAGAGATTTTGACAGCGTGAGGTTAGGATGATGGATGGATCAAAAGTGAGGAGCCCCTACCACTTTTTTATAGTTTTTGGTGGTGGGGAATATCATTATGGTTTTGAGGAAACCAATGGTATTGACCAACATGGTTTGGGTACCTTTTTCCCTCCTTTTTCCTTTTTTGAATATTTTGAATATTTTTATTCCCTTTTTAATATTTTTGGGAATTATGGACCCTTTTTGAGGGTTTCTTATGCTTTTGGAGGAAAAATATTCATTTTGAGGGGAAAAAGGGGTGTATTATGGTCTTTTGGTGACCTTTTGATGGCTTTAGAGTCTCAAATGGTGGAAAAGTGGACAAATGGGTCATGTGAATAAGGAAATGAGCTAGTGAGCACTTTTTTGGGTGTTAACAGATACCAAGTAGCCTTCCAGCCCAATGATTTACCTCCTTGTCCCTCCAACTCATTGATTTTCCCTTCTTGAGGGAAATCATTGAGTTCAGCATGAACACTACTTCTCCAACCTAGTGATTTTCCTCTCTTGGTCCGCAACTCAATGGATAGAAACTTATAATCTTGGTAGATATTATTTCCCTTTGTAGATCTCAGTTACTACCTTAGCGGTCTAAGTTATATACTCATACAGCCAGTGGGATGCATTCTCCTTCATTATTTTCTCCCAATCTCTCCAATTGATCTCTCCTTTCAACTCTTGGTTGTAGCTGAGCATTTCGTCATTGTTTTAAATGCCTTCTTGCATATCCATGACAGTTGGAATCCATTTCAATTAGAGAGCTCCACCAATGATTTCCACCAACCCAGTGTGCAATGGGTCTACCCTATAGAGAGTGTGTTTTCTATCATAAATGCATCCTCTAACTATATTTAATGTGGTGGTCATTTTAGAGAAGCCATACTTTTGTTTTGTTGTCTCTATGACAAACCTAGGTTCCATAGAAGGTGTCCAACATAGGCCCATTGTAGTCTAGTGTTCTATCTTAGGTTGGAAAACTTGCATTACTTATAGATGCATCAAACTATATAGACTTTATTCCATGTCATAATCAACCCACTTTGTATAATGTTTTTTCAATAATTTCCCACAGAGCTGATTGCCTGGGTTCTATTTAATTGCTGGTCATCCCCATGGTAATATTCAGAGAAGCCATTCCCTAAAATTTGGCACCAATGTGGCACTAAAGTCATCACTCTACTCTTCCTATTTTGTCTCCTAAAGTTGGGGGAAAAGGTTCTTGTTGTTGGTTAAATTAAATTAAATCGAGTGACTAGGGGCAAATTTTCAAGTCAGTTGCTCTGAACTAAAATTTGGTGGTTGCTTACTATGTTGTTACTATTTTGTGTGCAGAAGATAGGGTGGATTCTTTGAGCTGGTTAAATTAACTTAAAACTTGGTGACATATAGGTGTACTGAAGTTGGTTATCTTGACGTAAATTTTTGTAATAGTGTTCTAGATAAGATAAATAATTTTATTAATGTCCAACAAATGACCTCAAAAGTAGGTCCATGGGACTGTGTTCTCATATCTGGTTAAACTTAATGAATTTTATGTGCTAGGGAAACATCTGAGTTAGTTCAGTCATGAGTGTGCTCCTTGACTCCAAATTTCAGTTGTGTATTTTTATAGCTTTTGGTAAATCTACATTTTGACATTATCTTGATACTTTAGTTGTTTGGTATTAATTCCATCTAGACTACAACGTTTCCTGCTAGATTGTTTTATACTAGTTTCCACAATAATGTGAGTAATTTCATTCATCCCCTAATTTTCTGGCAACACTAAGTTTTGTGTCCAATATCTAAGGTTTTAGGTTCCAACTGGAAAAAAGTAAATGCTCTCAGGAATGGGATATAAAAACATGTTAGCTATTGATTGAAGCTAGTGTAGTTAGTCCCCTTTGGATCATATTATTGTGCATAGTACTGAAACAATCCCTACCTCTCTAAATAAATGCAGTCAAAATAAAAGTTGGTTCTCAGGACCAAAATGCTCATCACTCACAAAAACAGTTTTTTATTTTTATTTTTAATATTTAATTTTAGGATTGATATTTGGATTGTTGTTAATGTTTCATCTATCCTGGAAATGTGAAATCATATTGCAATATTTGGTTCTGGAAATGTGAGATTATATTGCAGTATTTGGCATAACATTGGAACCTAGTTTGGGGCTGCATTTATGGAACACAACGCTCCCCTTGTTATGGTGTTTTGGGACAAGTTAGCTTTTGGCATAGTAAGATTTGGGGTTATACTGGTTGTGGATTTCAATTACATGGATGGCTATTGATTTTTTTTCAAGATAAACAACTATCAAGATTCCACTTGACTAGATTACTTTGATCTAAACATCACAGAAGCCCTGTCTACCTGCTTTTGTAGACAGCTTTTATCTGATATAAACAACAGTTCCCTTTTGTATGAGCTGATGTTTGTTCTAGTTTCTGTGCTTTATAACTATACTGCTTATTTTAAAGTCATTTCTCTCTTGGCCCTTGCAATTAGTGTTTTTACTATTATTTAATTCCCTGTTTGAATTTGTGGGAAAATGTAACTAGAAAAGAGAATAGTTAGCATGATGAGTGGAAATAAAGCAATAGAACAGTAGACCCCATCCCATAGGAAGTTGTAATAACTTTTGTCTATTCGTCATCCTCTTTCCTTGTTTCTTTTTGCAATAGTTTTTCTACCTCTCTTGGCTGTTTTCTCCTTTTTTTATTAGGAACACTTATTAGAATCTAGTTTCTTGGTTTCACTTCAACATTTACAAAGCAAAGAAGGATACTTGTATAAGGGAGTCACATCGATTATGCTTATGCATAGACTCCAGTTTTACTTGGAAAAAATAGTTTCAAATATGCCACCTGTTGAAGATGGTTAAGCCCTCATCCATTCAGGTACTTTGATTTATGTTTTCTAGCATCTCCTAGAAAATGTTGTGCATATACTTCTGTAGTTATTGCTATGTCTATGGAAAGGTTTCTTTTATCCTTTTCTTTTATTGTTGGCCATATATATTATGTTATTTTGCAGGTTAACCAGAGCAATTTCTATCCACATTGAAGATATACTATGTTTGTCCAGTGTGGGTGGGTGAGTCCATGGACGTGAACCCATTTTTCTTCCTCCATTTTTTTCTCTGGAAACTATATTGTCTGCATCTGGCCCGATAATTTTTTCTAGACTCATATATTGTTTATAGGGCTGTTGCTACTCAAAACAAACTGGTTAAGTCCTCATCCATTCGGGTACTTTGATTTTGTGTTTTCTAGCATCTCCTGGAAAATGTTGTGCATGTACTTCTGTAGTTATTGCTATGCCTATGGCAAGGATTCTTTGAACCTTTTCTTTTATTGTTGGCCATATATATTATGTTATTTTGCAGGTTAGCTAGAGCAATTTCTATCCACATTGAATATATACCCTGTTTGTCTAGTGTGGGCAGGTGAGTCCATGGATGTGAACCCATTTTTCTTCCTCTGTTTTTTTCTCTGGAAACTATATTGTCTGCATCTGGCCTGATAACTTTTTCTAGACTCCATATATTGTTTATAGGGTTGTTGCTACTCAAAACAAACTGTATTTTCTTAGAGTTGTGTGCACACTTTATCCCTGTTTGTAGGCATTTGGCATCTCCTTGCGGAGCTGTGGACAATTTTCTTCATCCCTGAGTGCATACTGTTTGAGTCTACGGACATTTCTACTTTGATCGCATGCATAATTTTAGTGGCTTGCGGGCATATACATGTCTTGTATTAGTTTTTAAACATCAATGTGTAAGTGTACCACTTGTTATGCAAGATTGCATTCATTCTCAATTATTAGTAAAGAATTTAACAGTGTTTTCTTCTATTAATGATAATTACATAGGTTATTACACAATAGTAAACTTTGGGGGACTTGAATATGTGAGAACTCACCTGGGTGCATCTGCAATGCTAGATATGGAGTAAGCACTCTTTGGTATTGAAATGTTTGAAGATAGACTATGAAAGATGCTTTTGAAGTGGTAAATGATCAATTCATAGCCTAAAAGGGGTTTTCCTCTTTCTAAAGTTGCCTCACTCCATAATGGCACTTCTTTTCATCTAATTAAGCCTGTTGAGTCTTAAGTCAATGGAACTACCTATTTAAATCCTAGTTATTGCTTCCTAAGCATGTTTATTGGTGCTTTGGCCATTGTTAGTATGTCACATCATGATTATGATGTGATTAGGCCTTATTATAGTCACACATTTATAGTCAGATGAAAATAAAGTTACATTTTGTTTTGCCTCTCGGGAAGTGCCAAAGCTACTCTTTCAGAACACTGAAAAAGAGGACATAAAATAACCTCCTAACCTTATTAAAAAAGTCCCATGTAACATCATAGCAGATCACAAGATTCTGTTTACATTTTCTTCTTAAAAATTACATTACTGTCCTCTGATTTAACTAATAAAGTTTCAAAAAAACAGCTAGGACCAAGAAGAAGCATGTACAAAACAACTCATCCTCATATGGATCAGACATTAAATTTGCATCATCCGAAGAAGGATCTAGTGACAACTTGCATTGTAGTTCCATCCCTTAACTCTTCAGTGATGATGCATCTTGCAGCAACCTGTAATCCCTGCTTGGAGAGTATATATGCTTGATGATTTAGGTCCCTGTAGACGTGTGCAGGAGCCATAGGAGGATTTATCAGTCATCTCTATGACTTGCTTAAACACAGGCTCCAAATATAAGGTCTTTATTTTTCCCATTTACCCATTCTGTAAACAAGTGTCCCCATATATTTGAATGTTCTTGATATCTCTTTCAGTGGCTAGCCTTATTAATACCAAGAGTGAATTGATTTCTGCCTAGCTGATTGTTCCAAGATCCATAGTTGTTTTATTCTCCTCAAAATGACTATCTAAAATATATAGCACTTCTGCAATAACGCATATACCTGGAACGCCTTGGAAAGCTCCACCAAAGAATCCCCAGCACTTTGTTTTGTCAATTTCCAACTCTGATACCATTCTTGGAGTCTTCATTTTTTTGGTTGCTCATAAGCCTTCATACGATAATATGACTTGATTACTTACATGAAAGGATGGGATTTCTTTATCTTGGAAAGTCGAGTTTCTGCTAGCCAAACAACTCAGAATATCACAAAGGGAAGTGCCCTATGCTTCTTTAAAGAGTTTTCATCCCACTACTGTTTAAAACAATCCTTGCCATGATTCTCTCCCTCCAGAAAGTGAAAGAGCTTCCTTCCAACTAACTTTGTGAAGGGACAATGTACCAAAAGGTGGTCTGCTATCTCTCCATCTTCTTTACATAAAATGCAATGTGCATCTTCTGGAACCCTGCCAGGACCTTCTTTGCATGGAGTCCCAAGTCCATATTTCTTCTTCAAAGCTAATCGGAATAGTTTTGTTTTAATTTGTGCTTTTACTTTTCATAACTTCTCCACCCCCAACTGTTGTTTTCAATACTAGTAACAGCTTGGTAATTACCCACACTTAATATTGCAGTTGACTGATTGACAAACTTAACACTGGCACCCTTATGTCCCTACTTTTTGCTTGGACAATAGGAGAGTGACAGAGTCCCTCTCTTTGAACATATGATTAAGTAATAGGGTTTGTAGGTGTAAGTGTTGCAATTTTGGAAGTTGTTTTTGCCATACCATGGGTTGGGTACTATATTAGGAAACTGAGATTCCATGGAAAAGGGAAAAAGCTTTGTTTGAAATTTTTTCAATTGATCCATCACCCATCCTTCAGGAGCACTTTAGTAATTCACCCCAAACCTGAAAGATAGAAGCAATGGATGAAGTATTCACTGAGCATGGATAATGTGTTCACATGAAATGTCGGCTCACAAAGATCATGCAAAAAACAATGTCAGTTCCAAAGCTGTCTAGTCCAAGTAAATTCCATAAATAGTTTTCAATTTTTAGTTGGAAAATCTCAGAGCTCAAATGTAACTTGATGCTTATTAGGCTCATGCTTTCTAATTGTGGTTTGAGAGGCTTGCGCATAATCATCTAGGGTAGCATAACAATCACATTTTGTGAGATAGGCCCATTGAGTGAACCTAATAAAGATCATGAATTGATGGATCAATTGAAAAATTTTCAAACAAAGCTTTTTCCCTTTTCCATGGAATTTCAGTTTCCTAATATAGTACCCAACCCATGATATGGCAAAAACAACTTCCAAAATTGCAACAGTTACACCTACAAACCCTATTACTTAATCATATGTTCAAAGAGAGGGACTCTCCTTCTGTCCAAGCAAAAAGTAGGGACATAAGGGTGACGGTGTTAACTTTTTCAATCAGTCAACTGTAATATTAAGTGTGGGTAACTACCAAGCTGTTATTGGTATTGAAAAAAACAGTTTCTAGTCAAGAGTCTAGACTTTTATTTAATTTTAAGTTGTAAAGCATCTTTGCAAGCTTTAGCAGTTGAACTTCTAATCCTATACAAGCATTGCATCCCCATCTTCTAGACTGATATAATAGTTGCAAGGTTAATGTAACATCCATGGTGTAGTGTTGGTTCAGAAATCCAACCACTCTTCTAAAATACTCCAGGGATGATACATTTATCACCTTCACTACACTCTATTCCACGAAGTGTGTCCTTTCTGGTTTCCCTGCTTCCCTTGTCACTTCAAAACTCCTAACCAATGGACCTTCTAAATTGTTATACATGCTCAGGATTCCTTTCCTCGAATTTCAAAAGCATTTGATGAACCCCATTTTTGCAGTGGAGACCTCAAGTAGTGTCAGAAAGAGTTATGGGAACTCGGAACTATATTTAATTTCAATTTTTCCTAGCCCTTAGACAAAGTGCCAAAGACATAATATGTTGAGCAAGAGAGATTGGTATTGATGGCTTACAACCTTATTCAGATTGCAACTATATGATCAATACATATTATAAAACATACCTAAATAGAGCTAAGTTACCAAGATACGGATACGGATACAGATACGGATACGGATTCGGATCTGGATCCGGATACGGATTCGCTGGATTTTTTAAAACCTAGGATCCAGATACAGTGGGGAAACGACAAGTACAAAAAAATATAGAAATATTTTTATAATAAATAAAAAATAGAGTGAAGAAACAAAACTATTCAGGAAAAACAAGGGTAGAACTATAAGTTATTGCCAAAAAAGAGAGTTCATGTACCATAACTGATAATTTGATGAGTTGTAGCCATGATTGATATTGATAATTTTAAAAACCATTTCAGCATGAAATTGAAGTTGGGCATAACAATTTTTTTTGTTAGCCACATTCACATGTCCCTATCAATAGGGAATAAAGTGGTTTTCTTATAGGTTATGGAATGACTACATAAAAGTGTAGGACCAGCACACTACCTAATTTAAGTAAATGACCATTACTTCCAAGTTCCAACACCCCCCCTTTATGGTCACAAACACAATCATACAAAATATCCTCACCAAAGACCAAACAAAACATGCTAGTTCTTCTACCAAGATGGTCCTACTGTGCCTAGACAAACTACTTGTACCTTGCACTCGTGCCCCATACATGTTGTCTGTACCTGTAACTATATTGAACACCCTACACCTTTGTTCTGCATTTGTATTTTGTACATGATTCCCATGCCCTGTATTATCCACAATACCCTACAAGGTTGCACATTTTCCAGTGTACCCCACAACAATATCCATGCCTCGTACCAGCCATTGTACATCAACACTTTTCTCTATAAGACAATCAATCATGACTTGGCCAGAATTCAATATATCCTCTAGTGGACTAAACAATGATTGTTCCTCCTGTGAGGTATATATCATCAGATCAGTGTTATCCTTATCATCTTGACATCTTCACTTTATCCTCAGTTCTTGTTCATGAACCTCAGGAGCGAGGCACAACATTGTTTCCCATCATTGCCTCCTATGTGAGGTCAACAAATTCTGCAAATGCTCCCCATGTTTGTTGTGTGTCTTCAGTCAATTTTTTCTTAGAGTTCTATATATATACAATCTAGCTTACTAACCAAGGCATAGGTGCCTTTTCATAATGCATAGAATGTGTTTCCTAATGCTATTTAACTCACCCATTTACTTTACGCAAACCAATCATATTGATAACTTCTTCCCTCACTAGATCAATCATATCTCCTTTGGAAAAAAATCACAATAAAACTTGAATAGGTAGTTTATAGTAGATTGCATACAGAGACAATGTTGAACAATGTGAAGGATTTGAATTCCGACTTTCTGTTCAAGTGGAGTTTTATTGCTCACCCATCTTGGGATAGAATTATGACATTATTCTTAAATAATATATTGCATATCAAATCAGAACTGCATTACAATAGGATGAATACTATTTGTAATTGGTTATTATGAATATACTAAATTGGATGCTTTGCAAATAATTATTGTATGAGCTTTCTATTAGGCATTTTCATGGAAATATAATGAAATTTTTCTGATGTGTTCTAGTCTCCCAAAACTTTAGACTATTGGAAGAACATGAGAGGGGAGAGAAAGGTATAGGTGATGGAACTACAATTTACGGGATGGATGATGGAGATGACATATGCATGTTCTCCTATACTGGCACTATTATTGGGCCTCATAAGGTACGATATATTTCCTTTTTCATGTTCATTCCAATGAGATCACATTTATTTGAAATTTGAACTAGGACACAGTACTAGCTATTGTGAGTACATATATTCTAGTTCTTGTAGTCATAGTTACTATGTAAAAGGTTAGATGCATCTTCTGACAGTGTTGATTTCTGTGCATGAAGGTCAGATATATCAAGTGAAACTATTTTGTGACAAGGAATATCCTGAAATTCCTCCAACTGCAAGGTTTTACTTCCGGATAAACATGACGTGTGAATCAGGAAACTCGGGTGGTAAGAATTGGCTCTAATTTTAAGAAACTTGGGTTTTGTAGTTTTGGAATTTTTAGTTTCGAACATGATAGTTGCAAATACTATTTGACTTTTATGAACTGCAAGCTCTTTTCCTACTTTGACTTGTCCAACCAATGAAGGTTGCAAATCTCAGGAGGGAGTGTTCTATTAATGTTTTGGATATTGGAATTGTCTTGGCTTATTCTTGGACATGAAATATTAAATATATTAGATTATCACACTTTCTTTCTCAACCAATACATGTTTCCTATCAACAACATTTTACAAGTAGTTCCATCTTTCCTTGGGATTTTCAGTTGGGAACACTTTATTCATCCAATTTTTTTCATTTTTATTTCTGCTTGTCAAATTTTCTTGCTCTCACCTTTTAACATATAAACATTGTAGGTAGAACTGATACTCTTTTAAATGCTAGGAAATTGGTGGCATGAATATACAATGGAAGATATTTTGAAGCAGTTAAAGAAAGAAATGACATTTTCTCAAAACTAAAAACTGCCACAACCTACAGAAGGTACCTTCTTCTAGAAAGTGTTTCATTACTATTATTGTGGGCATTTTGAGTTGATTTGAAATTTGATGAATAATTTGTGGATCAATTGGACATCATTTTAATGTAAACTGAGTTTTTTCATAAATCTCTAAGTTATGGATGTCCTTGACATCAAACCTTATTGTAGACTTGTTACTTTTTAACTAACTATTAAATCTAGTCGTTTGTCTATATTTGCAGTTGACTCAATGCAATAAAGAGACATTATATTATGTTATTATTTTCTTCTAAAATTCAAACGTGATGTTTCAACAATGCTAAAGATATGCTGAAGAGATAATTCTTGAAATTGATCTTTAAAAATGCTGAAGATATTCAAAATGGAGCCATTGGTTGGGAACTAGCTCTTGTCACCACTTCAAGCTCTAATTCTAGTGTGCAAGCATAAAGTAAATTGGTAATACTAACTTTCTATATAGTTTGTTGTTCCTGGAGGCCTTATTGGTTTGGGTACAACAATAGATCCACACTGACATGTGTTGAAAGGATTGTGGGGCAAGTCCTTCGAGAAGTTGGAGAGCTACCTTATGCATTTATTGAGCCAGAGGCATATTTATTTATAGATTGGTGCATTGGCTTGATGGATAGTGTTTATTTGAATATAATCTTTGTTGTGTTTTTCCCAATTTTTTAAAAAAAAATTAGGTGCCTTGAAAATAGATATGAGCATGTAGGTAGCTGATGAGTGATTTTAAGCATGGTTGTATTTGGAAATATAAATTAGATTTTAAGCATGGTTGTATTTAGATTTTATTGGATTTTATCAAAATTACAAATAATGAAATATTGGTGTTAATATTTCTCCTTTCCCCAATTCTTAAAGGGTTCTAGCTCAATGGAAGAGCACCTGCCTTACAAGCAGGAGGTTGGTGGTTCGATTCCTCCATGCCCTAATGATATCGCAATATTGGTATTTTTAATAAAATATATTTTATTATGATTTATTATGGCTATAGAGAGGGTTTCAAATCGTTTTTGTATGTTGCTACAATGGGGGTTCTAAACCGCTTTCATATGTCACTACGAGGGGGGTTCAAAACTATCTTTGTATGTTATAATGGGGGGGGTTCAAAACCCCCCTTGTAGATTTATATGAGGGGGGTTCATAACCACCCCCAAAGGTTTGTAAGATGGAGTTTTAGGGGGGGTTTCAAACCACCCCTGTAGGTGTCTACGAGGGAAGTTTCAAACTGCCTCTATAGGCCTCTACAAGGGGGGTTCAAAACCACCCCTATAAGCCTCTACGAGGGGGGTTCTAAATTGCCCCTATAGACCTCTACAAAGGGGGTTCCAAACCGCCCCTATAGGACTATACAAGGGGGGTTCACAACTGCCCCTATAGGCCTCTATGAGGAGGGTTTGAAACTGCCCCTATAGTCCTCTATGAGGGGGGTTCCAAACCGCCCCTGTAGGTTTGTATGATGGGGGTTCACAACCGCCCTCGTAGGTCTCTATGAAGGTGGTTCAAAACCGCCCCCGTAGGTCTCTATGAAGGGGTCTATGAGGGGGGTTTAAAACCACCTCCGTAGACCTCTACGAGGGGGGTCACAAACCACCCCCAAAAGTCGCTTTTGGGGGCGGTTCCAATCTCGTCAAAAACCACCCTTCAAGGGAAAAAAATTTAACATCGGTTCCTTTAGGGGCAGTTTTGCCAAAACCACCCCCAAAGCCAAAACCCCCCCCATAGGTCACTTTTGGGGGCGGAAGACAACCCCCCCTAAAGGCCAAAAATGTAGTAGTGCTTGATGGAGGAATGTGATCCAGTTACTTGGCCCATTGGGGCTGTGATATCTCCCAGCTCACATGATTTCTTGGATTACATTTTATCAACAGATGAAGCTATCCTCAAAGTTATGAACATTTGGTTGCACCCACCTAAGGCCATCTTTTGTGGGGCCACTGGGAGCATAATTGGTTTAAATCTACCCAAGTATAGGATCATGCTTTGCATGTTCCTCGATCTGATCAGGTATATTTGGAAGCTTGCATATAGTTTTAGGTTATCCCTTTGTGAATATGCATTTGAACCTTCTGCAACCCAAATTTTCCCTAGGGTCCAATCTGTTGAAAATTGGTGGGTCATACCTTCATATCTGTATTTTCCACCATTCCAACATAAAATCCTACTAAACATGGGACACACTAGTCAGCACCCCATTTCCATTTTGGTTCCCATGATGATTCATTCTCATAGGCCCAAGAGCCCTATTAGTCCCATCATGACTTGGAGTTTGAGACCACATATTTCTCTTTCATACATTTCTGACCATATCCTGATGGGATCACAATTTTTTGTCATTTTACATAAGCATGTGTTAAAATATCCACTTGAACATCCATTCCAACTGCTTCATTTCTTATTTCTTATGTTGTGTATTTTCCTTTGCAGTCACTTTTTGTTACATGATTCCTATAAACCATTGCTTCTGTACATTTGATACATACCCATGGAGGAAACACCCATAAGAGTGTACATAACTAGCTCAACCCTTTTTTGCAATATTTATCTTTTCCTTGGCCTGACCCATGCCATTGAAATATAGGTGTATGCCCTTGAGACACTCATTTACTCTAATGTATCATAGCGTGCTTTATTCTTTTTTCAAGCTAATAAATGAAAAAAAGGTTAAATATTGGAAAACACAAAAATCCAAAAAGGGGGAGAATTGAATCATTTCATATTGTATTCTGGAAAAAATGGAAACATTCATTCCTTGTCTCCCTTGAACACAACACATAATTTGGTATCTGCTGTCAGTACACCATCTACATTTTCCTTGGAAATTTGTACCAGTATTTTGAACAGATCTCCACCGATAGGTTATCCTTCCTGTAACAAATGGAGCTTTCGTTAATGCATCTAGCATTGGCGTATTTCACTAAGGTCGATTACTCAAGTCCTATGTTTTCAAGTGTCCATTCTGCATCGTGTTATGTGTTCAAGGGAAGTTCAAACTGTGTCAGCCATTCCTCCAATATTCCTGACCAATCATGTCGACCTTCCTTGTGTTAGTATACAGTGTTGGATATCGCAGTTCTACCAAATTATATCAAACTATTGATCTTTGTTTTGTATCGGTTGATGTGGGATGCATTAATGCCCTCCTGTCGATGGATATATGCCTATCGACACCAAATCATCATTTAGGAAATGGATCTAGAAACCTAGGAGTACCTTAGATCTTCCAGTCATTAGTGGCAAGATTCCTCGCAAATGACAGTGGGTATACATCAATGACCCCTGATCATTTGATTCTACAAGTGTTCGACTTCATAACATCTATTCACACTTGCTAGTTTGTACTCAATACCTTAGAGTCCATCATCATTATCGGTGGGTCTCTTCGCATATGTTAATGGTATACATCAAGAACCAGTATTCATATGGTGTTTTATTATGCTCGACATCAATTCATTTATTTGCATGATATAAACTTATACTATTGTTTGTTTGTATTGAAGACCTTGGGAAAAATCAGTTGTATCACTCATCGATGCACTGCCCACAAGATTAAAATACCCTGTCAAAAGTTCAATGAAGAATTTGTTCTTGCACTCATCAAAGTGCATGTTTACACTTCTGAAAAATTTACTTTTGACATGGATCCACTATGTATTTTCCATGGCCAAGCTTGTTTACTGCTGAGCATGGGTATGCTTGCCTCAGCAAGATATTGTATATTTGATAAATTTCTATGTTTGACTTGCATGTGTTCTCCTGAATCCTATTCCCATGAGCTAATCCTTTTTCATCCTTGCTTTGATCAATAAAGACTATCAATATAAAAATAATGTATTTCGGGCCTTAGCTCCACTTCGGACCTCACACATTAGGGGGCATCTATTAACAATCAAATTAACACCCTTAACAAAGTGAAAGGTAGAATCACATTTTACTATGTGCCCGCAACGTGAAGACATAAGACAAGTACATAAGAGAATAGTCCTCTCTTATATAACCACTACTTCCATAATCAGAAGGATTAAGTGAAGGAAGAGGTAACCTAAAGAGGCAAGGTTCAGTGATTGAACTGCTCACTTGAAGGCTCAAATCTAATCTCCACTAGTTAATAGTGAGAAGAAATGCACAAAATTGCATTAATTCTTCTTGAGAATTCTGAATTTGTGACAAAAGCCTAAAAATACTATAGAAAGTGGGTTTTTGAGTAAAATAATCAAAAAATCAATAAAAGGTATTATCCCACATTGAAAGTGGAAACTTGAATTCCCATTTCCCAATACTATGAAACAAAGGAATTTGGGGCATGGTAAAGGACAAAAAGTGAGAGCTACTGGAAGGATTTCGAGGTTGGAAAGCTCATCTTCAACAAAGCTCTTAAAGGATCAAAGGAAAGGATGGAGAAGGATATCTCAAAGCAAAGGAGGATGGATTCATCTCAAGCAAGATTGTAAGTAAGTATCTTTTCTTCTTTGATATTATATGAAACAATTCAATTTTCCTTCCATTTATGAGTTTAAGTTTTTCCCTCCAAGTTTAGTTTGAATTCAAATTGGTTAAATATCTTAGGAAAGTTTAGATAATTGTTCATTTCTGACATTGAACCTCACCTAATTCATAGTAATATAGTCAATTAACTGTAGACACATCCCTACCACAATTGCTATTATCAAGTTGGTTGTGGATTTACTTCGTCTTTGCTTCACAATTTATGCTTCTGCCACATGTCATGTTCTATGTTGCTGACATGTCCTTTCTTGTGGGTCTTGCGCATACATGGTCTTTGACTCAATGGGACTTTAACCCTTGCGGTGTACTTCTTGTGCCCTTGATGTACCATCATCTATTGAACTTGCGCATATATTGTCCTTGAATTAGTGGGACTTTCACCCTTGCGGTGTGGTCTTACGGCCTTGATGTACCATTGCTTGTAGAATTTGTGCATATGATAAATTTAATTGCCACACCCTTCTTGGTACTTGTGCACGCTTCCTTAACTGAAATCTTCCTTTGATTGGTGAGACTTGCATGCTTTTGGGACTTGCATAACCATTCAACCATTTCTTGTTCCATGTTTTTTTCGCACTCTCGATCCTTGTCCAATCAATGCTTGGGCTTGCTTTCCCACTTGAACCTTGTCCAATGAACTCTTTGACTTGCTTGTGCACTGTTCAAGCTTCTATCCAACCAACACTTTAGATTGTACCTTTAAGGTCTATGACTGGATGGAATTGTGACCTGCTTCATGCACCACATGTACTAGATGTACCTTATGTACTTATTCAAAGTTCAAACATGATATGCATTACTTATTTACTTCTTCAAACTGGATATGCATTCCTTATGTACTTCTTCAAACTAGATATGCATTCCTTATGTACTTTTGGACACACATGGATGCATTTATGAATATACGTCTTCATACTGTCATCCATGAATCCAATATATACTTCTTCAAAGTGGATTTTCTATATTTCTTCAAGTGGGAACAGGAATATTGAATCCACTTTGAAATCAATTGACATCAATGACTCAAACTTAATCATTTGACAACCTCTTTGACATAAGTTGACATCAATGACTCAAACTTAATCATTTGACAACCTCTTTGACATAAGTTGACATCAATGACAACCAAAGTTCAACATATTTGTGGGTTAAGTTTCTACATATGGGTGTGGAACATAGGACCAACTCTTAGACCTAAACGTTTAGAGATAAATAGTACCATCCCACTAACTTTTCACTTTGCCTAACATTATCATACATGAATATCCCACTAAACAAGCAAAGATGGTAAAATATCCATATTTTCCTAGATTAACCTAGTACCTGACATGTGTCTAATATGCGCATTCCTGACAAGTTTTTTCTATTACTATTTGATTTTACACTCACTAGATATTCTAGTTCTAGATTAATAGCCTCAAAGAGTTTCCTCTCCAATCCTACACCAAGAATTTAATATTAGACTATATTTATTTTCTAAAACAAAAAGTCCAATTCCTTATAATTAACATTTATTTTAGACATGTTAGTTACTCATAAGGGAATATAATTGAAACTTGATAGTCTTTTCGAAGACTTTAAATGAATTCATAAAGAGTCCAACAAACCGAAATAAGGATTTTTTTCCTATATTTGAAGAAACCACATATTCCTATATAACTTGCAAATCCAAATGAAATAAATATATCAAATTCAAACAAGCTAACATGTAACTATTTTTCCTTTTAAAAAATGAATTTATCCATCCAAAGACAACTCTACAAAAAGTAACTTTCAAAACACTACTAAAATGCACATTAACGTGAAAAATGAAAACTTGTTTGTTTTCTTTCAATTGTAAATGCAAGTATCAAATGTTAGATCTCTACTTATTCCCTAAAAATGTAGAAAAATATCTTCCAAGGTCCCTAAAACGTAGGAAACCCCCAAAAATTCACTAGAGGATGAATTTTTTCCACACAAGATGACCCTCTTGTGTTTCTCAAAGGAAACACATGTATAACCATGCCTTTCGCAAATGAAAAGCATAGGGGTCGTGCTTGTTGAGAAAGAAGAGCATAGGTACCCACTTCTATTTCAAAGATAAATAACAGGGGAGGCCTATAGGACTAGCGACAATACCCATCATTCCAACATTTGGTTCTATTTTGTCAATGAATTTCCCAAGAGAACTAACGATATCTTGAAGCAAATCTTGTTCCTAGTAGTGCAGAGGAGGATTCAATGACTCCAGAAAGCTCAATGAATTTGCACCAAGAGAGTTCGAAGGCTCAAATAGTCTTGACTCTTCTATCGAAGGTATGGTACCACGATATATTGCTTTCAAATTCAACTAAAAGCCACATCTAATAACTATCTATTATAATTTTATATGAAAGTAAAATTAACAATATAAAATTTATAAATTAGTTTGGTAATATTTAATTTTATGAATTTAAAATTGACACTCAATACAAATATAATTTTTTTTATTAACATAAGCTTGGCATTTTAATTTGTGTGAATATCCAATTATGGGATCTAAATTCGCACGAGATTTTTGTTTAACAAATAAATGAAAAGGATATATAAATTTCAAACATTGTGATAAATTCCCTTATACAATTCGATTCTTTTCTTTAATTTTAATTAATTATATATTATATCCCTTTTATAACTTTGAAACATTCATTGTTCATCCCACTGTTTCATTTTTACTTTAGCAAACATGGTCGTTGTTTGAATTTTTTTCCAGCGGAAAAAAACCATATTACTGGTATTCATTATGAATCAAATAGTAGAATCAACAAAGTCGATAAAGACCAGACTTATACATAGTGAAGGTATCAAAATACCAATCTGAAATACAACCTATATGTATGCATTCCCATCATATGCAAAGCAAAAATGATCGTACAAAAAGTCTGATCACAGTGTTCAAATGAAAAAACAATTCACAAAAAAGATGTCATTACAGACATGACCAATAGACCTGATTCGAGTCAATGAGTTGATTCTCGATAAATTCCTCCCATCTAATAAGACCTTCTGCACCTTCATGAGCTTCTTTGGATAATAGGTCTACCTGTGAATTTTGTTGTCGATAAATATATTCAAAAGAGATGTTGTTGAAGAAACTTATCACCTCCTTCAATTAAATACATTGTATAATAAAATTTATATATTATATATCCATATTGATTATTTGGATAGTAGATATGATTTAAGCAACATAAGTTTTATGTTTAATTTGTAAAGTTATGCAAAATTGTTGAATTGAAAAATTGGAGATTAAAGGCTTTGAATTTTATGTTTAATTGGTAAAGTTATGCAAAATTGTTGAATTGAAAAATTGGAGATTAAAGGTTTTGATTTCAAAGGATTTCATCTTTATTCATAACATGTTTAGAGTTTGGCTGGATTTAGGTTGATATTTAATTATACTAAATTTTATTATTTTATACTATTTTTTAAAATGGTAAAAGAAAAAAAAGAAAGATATGGTTTTTTAATTGACAACTTGTCACACAAACTTTATTTAACAAATAAATTAGATCTATGCATTTATTTATTTAGTTAGTTTTAATTAATTGTGATACATAACTTTAGTTAACAAATAGATTAGATCTATGCATATATTCTAATTACATTTTTTAGTTTTAATTAATTGTGATATATTTTTGGTTTTGAGGTTTAGGTTACGGTCAATATTGCTTAATATATTATTATTTTATTAAAGTATCATGTGTCATTTCCATATTGAGCACTAAATTACACTTCTCCCTCATATTTAGCCTAATCTGCAAAACACATAACCACTCATTTCTAAACCCATATTTAGAGAAGAGAATAGAGTACACAGTTTGCTTGAGAGACTATTTTGGAGTCCATACAATAGGGTATTAACACAATTAAGATTTATTGTACAACAAAAAACATATTATTAGTGAGCGGAATATTTATTCACTCACAGAATTAATATTACCAGAAGACCTGGAATGTTAAATAAGTCATTAATAGAACAAAACATATATTGATAATTTAATAGATAAAAGGATGATAGATTACAATGATGTCTTGGCCTTAAATATGGCTTGGACACTTGATGTTGAGGAGACGCCTCCTTTCATAATAACATTAATTAACCTAACTATTAATTAGTTAATTATTATCTTATTTATGTTCGTTACATTGTCACTCTCTTAGAAAGGCTTTATCCTCATATCCTTATAATGTTGTTGCATCATTCTTTGTGATGTAGTGGCCGACGAAACATGTCTATACGAACTGATAAGTGTAGAGCATAACTTCTAATATGTGGATGGGTCAATCCATCCCAAACTGATTTTTTGTTGACAGTTGGGATTCCCTACTGATCTGTCTTCAGGAGCTTTGATCACCTTAGTACCATTATCTTTTGACATTTCCCAATTTTTAGAATATCGGTTTTTATGGTTGGGGTGTCAATAGGGAATTTTCACAATGTCATGTTCTTTGACGAGTGTTGTCTTTTGAGCATTGATATGAGATGGAAGTTGTATTTTCATCCCTTGAGGTTTTAAGGTTTCATTCTATATCTTTTCCAACTTGTTTCTAAATGCATGTTATCATTTTGAAACTTCTTAATCAATTCTACTTGCGATTTTCTATCATCTTTAGACTTCTTAAGTTGTTCCTTAAGATCTTCATTATGACTTCTGATGCAACTATTTTCTTCCTACTTGTATAGAATATTTCCTTCAACGTCTTCCGTAGATTGTTCTGTCTTCCGACTATTTTTCAACTTCTTAATTTTTGTGACTAGTGTCTTGTTCTGATTTCTTAATATGAAAATTTCTTCGGAATTGTTGGATAGTGTTTTATTACTCTTTTCCATCTCCAACTTGTGTGTCCTTTTAGAGTCGTCATTTTTTTGTTGAAGAACTTTTATCTTTTGACGATATTGGTCGACCACTAATTCTTGATCTTCTAATTTATATCGTATCGGCGTCAGTTCTTCATCCTTGTCATTAACGATTTTGTTCAAGCGTATTATTTCTGCTTCATAATCGTTTATTTCTTTCTTTATATCTTGATTTTTTTAGTCTCTAATTGAAATCACTTTCGTCTTTCGTCTTTTAGCTTTTTTTTTCTTTTACATTTTTAGTGTTTATTTTTGTAATTTTAATGAAAAATTGATGATGAGATGGTTTTAAAATTCAACATTATTTTAGATTTGGGCTAAATTTGATGTTGATTGCAATATTTTTGGTATAATTTTTTTTTATTCTTTAAAGTTTAGGGTTTCATGCATGACAAAGTTAAAATAATTTTTTCATTCCCTTCCCTTATGCTCCTTTCTTCCTCGTTATTCTCATTTTACTTATTGATTTTTTTATGTTTATTGTTCTTATATAGTTTCACATTTCAAATTTCATGCATGGAGGCTAAGATGTCAAAGAGGAAGGCTAAGATGTCAAGGAGGAACCTACATGATGAAGGAAACCTTCATCTTTTACCTTTTTTTTACTAAATAGAAATTTGCTAAATTGTTGCAAGTCTAATGGAGAAAGATAAAAACAAAACATGTTAAGGGGTTTGTTTAAAGTGTGTATTGGGTTCATGGGTGTGGCTTGAGGAAGACCATTCCATTAGTGTAAAGAGATGTGGGTTCAAATTCGGGTAGTCCTCTATCTATCATTATGTAGTGTTCTTTTAGTATTAAATGTTGATATTTATCTTGAGTCACTTTTAACGTAGATTTTTGTGGAAATGAACTCTTGTAGAATCATTGCTGTAGATTTTTGTGGAAATGTAACACGATTATAATCATTCGGCTATCATTTTTCATTTATGTTTTCATTTTTTTTTTATCTTTTTTCATTTTTATTTATGTAAATTTTTATTTACATGTTAGATTAATTTAGTTTCAATTTAACTCTCCAATTTTAATACCATGTTTTTGTGCGAATGTAGCTCAAATACTATACATCTTACCATTTGAAAAATGTTTTGATTTTAAATATTAGCATTCCCTTCTCATTTTTCATTTATGTTTTTATTTTTATTTTTATATAACTTTTCCGTTTTTGTTTTTATAAATTTCAATCTAATTAAAATCCAATATTAAATAAAGCTAAATGAAAAAATAAAGTTAACACTAAATCCAATGCTAAATACAAATTGCACTTTAATACCAACTTTTGTGTGGATATGCTCTAACCTCAAAAATAGTACACTACATATCAATAAACTTATACTAATAACTAATGAGGAGATCTTTAGATTTTGAAATAATTTTATCTCTATTAAAAATTTTAATTTAAAGAAAAATAAATATAAATAACTCTATTAAAAGTTATCATAAAACAATTATAATTCATTAAATAAAATTCAAAAAAACAAAAAATAATTTAATTAATAATCTTAACTTACATAAAATCTAATAATTTAAAGAAAAATAAATATAAATAACTCTATTAAAAGTTATCATAAAACAATTATAATTCATTAAATAAAATTCAAAAAAACAAAAAATAATTTAATTAATAATCTTAACTTACATAAAATCTAATAGAAACAAAAAATACCATGATTGATATTCTTAAATCACACGAAATCTATTGAATATCACAACGGATTTTTAAATACCATAAATCAAAACTCAAATAAATATAAACAAAAAGTCAACAAAATGGTTAGTATGATTATGATGAAAATTATATAATGGATACATTGAACCTAGACATTAATTATAAATTAAATATATGCATTATAAAGCATGTTACTTATATTAATTTGTATTATATTAAATATATACATTATAAAATTATATTAAATATATGCTGTTACTTATATTCATGTGATTAATATGTATTATATTATATAAAAAATTTGTTATCAATATAAAATAATCTACATCACTTAATTTTATGATTGTTTGACTTACGATTTGTTTTCAATCAGATAAATTTTTAAAATTATTCAAAATTTAACTCGTATCACATCTGTCTAGCAAATCATGAGTCGGCATATCATCCTTCGATTTTCGACTGAAAGAAGTTCCAAATTTTGATGATATAATTTTTAGACTTGTTCAAAATTTAACTCATAACTCATAATTTTGATATATTTAATTATTTATGTATTTTTATTTAATTATTTTAAAATATTAATAATAAAAAATATGTCAAAACATTATTTATAATATATTTTTCTTTTATATTAAATTTAATAATAAGATACACTAAAAATTCAACTATGTCAACGGTGAGCTAATGTGCCCTAATTACTCAATTACACCACACAATGTAAAACCCTAACGATAAAAATGGCAGGCTATGGGGCTACAATTACATCTTACAGCATTGCCCATTTGTATAAAAAACATGTTTACTGTCCCATTTTTTTATCATGCATAAATTATAAGTTAATTGAAAATAAAAAAATATTGAACTAACATGGATTCAATAAAGATCGTATAATTCAAAAAGTGAAAACAATAATTTTTTCAGGACCGGCAGGACTGTTAAGTATAGAATATTTATAAAGACGTCTTGTAAACAATTCTGAAACATGGATTGAACTATTTCCCCGACTATAGACACGCCATACGAAAAATTACTGAGAATGATTGATGTTTACTTATACAGTAAATTCATGTATGTAATATCTTTCTCTCCTCTTTCATATTTGTATTTTGTGAAACCTTACAGGCTACGATGAACAGGATGTATAGCGGCGTTAAAAAAAAAATGGATTCGTCAATGTTTTATTTCATTTAATTTTTTTCTTATCTTAAATCTCTTTGACCGAAAATAATTGTGCGGGTTATCTCCCATGTGTGGTTGAGTGTTCCCTAAATTTTGTGACAGGAGGGCTACAGCACAGGGTGGGTGGACCGTCGGTTGATATAAATAGGATTAAAGATTCTGAGAGCGATATAAACCAGCATGAATAAAATAATAATATGAGATATGAAGGGTGAGCCTGTACTCACACTATTGACTTACGACCGAGCAGAGCGCATTTCAATTTTCATATCTTCTCTGTATTTTGATCAACATCGATACAGTGGTTTTAGTATCCCGAGGCATGTTTTTTGTCATAGGACCTACAACGTAGGGTGGGTCTGTAAGATAAATTATCTCAGGGTCCATACCAGAAATTATCTTTTTGTCAGCTACAAGGTAGGGTAGGTCTATACCAGAAATTATCTTTTTGTCAGATCTACAAGGTAGGGTAGGTCTATACCGGAAATTGTCACAGTCTGTACCAGAACTTAACTTTTGTCACATAGGAGACAAAGTAGGGTCGGTGCATATGATTAGGGTTTAGGACTGAAAATTCCTTGTGCGTTGCGTCTTTTAAGTGTTTTTATTAGGATATTATCATTTAATTTAAAATTATTGGTGTAAATTTTAATTTTTTAGATGGAAAGATATATATATTTTATTCAATGAGTGTAGTTAGTGTATCTTTAGAAAATTTGTTATTTGGTAAAGTTTAAAGTGTCATGTTTACATCGTAATATGCTGTTAAAGCATATAAATTTAAATTTTGTGTAATGTTAATATTTGATATTGGCAATTCCATAATTTTAAAATGGTTCTTGTTTAATTTTACATATTTATTTAATTAGAGTAAATTTATACTATATAGAAATGAATATATATTTACTAGATCTATCTTATGACAATAACTTGGAAGAAGTGATTTCATATAAATATTTTGGGATGGATCTTCATCATAAAGTTCATTAGAACTATAGCATTGCGAAAATTATTAATGGAGGGTGGAAAGCTTATTATGGACTTGAAAACAATTATAAATCATTGGACCTCTAGTTTTGAGATAAGAAGAAACTCCTCTTTGAGACTCTCGTCACTCATGTTATCTTATATGGTTGTGAAGTTTGGGGTTGCAACATCTCTAGAGAATCTTGGAGAATGACGCAAGGCGCCTTATCGACAAAGGTTCTTGCTTAACGATTCAACACATACACACGACGCTTACACAGAACTGGGTGTAAAACAGGATGCCATGAAATTGGCTTGTATTACTTCTAATCAATGCAGTGTTACAATGCGGAATTAAAATACTTGTGAACACCTAATCTAAGCCGGCCTCAGCCTTTACAATATAGAAGTAAAACGTGGTGTGACTCTATGTCAACCTTCACCCTCTCATGGCCTCTGCAAAATGTATGCGCTTGCTGAGCTATGGATCCGATCTCTGCTGCCTATAGATGTGTGTCTTTCCTATCCAATCTACAAACCTTCTCTTAGCTCTGCTTCAATTTTCCCAAAATGCCAAGTCCCTCAATTGATCCCAACTTCCCCAATCTTGTACTCTACTACTGCTGTTGTTCCCGAGATCACTCTGATCCCCGAGACATGCATCCTCTGTCTGACAATCTCCCCGGATCTTGCAGCCCTGCAACTACCAGTGCCCCTGCTGTGCTGCACAGCCTCCACCTGTGGTGACACCTGTCATGTCTTCAACCACGTGCAATAACTGCCATTAACTTCCTTAGCAAGTAGGAATTGTTTCCAAGTACTCTCCTTGACTCCTACGCGTCCTTTTGAGAGGCTACAGTAATCTGTTTCATGCACCATATTGTCCTATGTCAGCTTCGAATCACATGTTGGCTTCACTCTATGCTTAGGCATTGACATTTCGCCCTGTCCTCTCACTTGTCTCATGTCCAACTTGTTGATGGTGCGGTCCGACAATCACGTCAACCTAACTATGACTACGCAACAACCTGTCGACCATCGACTATTGTCTGTCGACCATTGACATGTCGACTCTCGGCCTCTTTCTGCTGTCGACACTACTTCAGTCGGTCGCATGCCGACTGCTCCTGCTCAACTCATTAGCTTCAACTGCCAATATTCCCTTCTGCACTAGTGGTCGTCGGCACTCCCTCTGGTCGGTCTCCTCATGTCGATCAACTTTGACTGATTTGCCTAGGCTTTGATGCCCTTGCATCAGAGAAAGATAGAACAAATCCAAAAGCGCTTTATAACATATAATCTTAAAATTAAAATCCATACACCATATCCTATCCTCCTCCATTGGCTATGACTAGGTACCTAATGTATAAGAAGAAGACAAACAACATGGGAGACAAGAGGCTTCCTAAGATTACTTCTTACTCTAGTCAAAACTACCTACAACTTAAGCGATATTCGCATAAAGACACCAAGCCATGGCTAAATCATCAAGGAGTCGAAGAAGAGATCACAATGTAGAATAGTGATAATATTAAGGATATTATCCTATTTAAGGTAAAGTTATTGGTGTAAATTTTAATTTTTAAAATTATTAATAGATATATTTTTTTCATTCAATCTAGTGTAGTTAGGTGTGTCAAGAGGAAATTTTTTAATGGGTAATTCTTACATCATTATATGTGTCATCTCTACATCATAAAATGCCAGTTTAAAAAACATATTATACTTATAATAAATACTAATCGAAAGCAAGCTAAACTTTCAAGAATTTGAATTTTAACATTTGTGTGATGTTAACATTTGATATGGACAATTTCATAATTCCAAAATGGTTCTTGTTTAATTTGCAATATCCATTTAATTAAGGAAAATATAGACTAGATCAAAATCAATATATATTTACGATATCTATCCTATGAAAACAATAGCTTGGAGGAAGTGACTTTTAATATAAATATCTTGGAATCAATCTTCGTCGTTAGCTTAACTGGAATAGTAGCATTGAGAACAGGTTTAATGGAAGGTGAAAAGCTTATTATGGACTTGAAAACAATTGTAAATCAGTAGACCTCTCGCTTTGGGGTAGGAATAAAATCCTCTTTGACACTCTTGGACCACTCCTCCTATCTCATATGGTTGTGAAGTTTGGAGCTCCAGCATCTCTAGAGAATATTGGAGAAGGATAGAGCAAATCCAAAAGCAATTTATAATATATAATCTCAAAATTAAAGGCAATACACCCTATTCCTTCCTCCTCATAGAAGCAAGTATGTTCCTAATTGAAGGCATGGCTATGACTAGGTACATAATGTACAAGAGCAAGAAAAACAACATAGGAGACAAGACCCTTCCTAAGATTGATTCTTACTCTAGTCAAAACCACCTACAACTTGAGTGAGGTTGGAATAAAGACACCAAGTCATGGCTAAATCATTGTAGAGTCAACGAAGAGGTCATTCGATAGAATAGTAATAATATTAAAAGCATTATTACATCTAAATTTAAAGAGAAGATGTGGTGTGATAAAGAGTTAGAGGATAAGAGAAAATTAAAATACTATAACCAGGTGATCAACCCTAATCTAGAAGATCAAAAGTATATCTATATTTTAACTAGCGCAAAAAAGAAAACAAACATTCACAAGCTTCATAGTGAAACAGGGTGTTGGAAAATTCCTAAAACGTCATGGAATGAAATAAATCATATCATTTTTGTGGCACAAAGAGGGTTGAAGATGAAACACACTTTCTCATAGAATATCATGTGTATACTCACATTAGAATGCAATTTCAAAATATTTTCTACAATACTAACCTTCATAACCTTTTAACTCATCAGAACTATGGGGATTTGGGAATGCTTCTCTTAAAGCTTTTCAAGCATAGAAATAAAATTCTAAAAAAACCCTAGTGACTCTTTTCTTTTTAAAATATGATAGACCAAAATTAATCTTATTAAGTATATATATATATATATAATATTATATAAAAAGATATTATAATCACACATAAATAGAAACATTACGGATATGATATTTACAAAAGCATATTATAGCCAATGTTTAAATTTGGGGTCCACTTAATTGCCTTTGTTTCAAAAATTTATTAACCTTCCATTTAAATCCACATAAATTGAATGCATAATGGTCTCATACAATCCAAGATAGTGCATTTAAATCCACATAAATTGAATGCATAATGGTCTCATACAATCCAAGATAGTGCATTTGGATGTCTTTAAAAACCTAAAAAGTAACAAATGCAATTGAAAAAATACAACTTATTTATAGAGCTGATTATATTTTTTCATTAAAAAGGCAACTTCTCTATATTGATACCATACACACATCTTAAATAGATTAAGGATAGGATGGAAGAGACCTCTAAAATTGGATAATTTTTTATATAGGAACATATCATTGGTGGGTTCTAAATGAAGTTAAATCCTAAGCAATGACAAATGCTCAAATTAATCATATCCATTGTGTTATTCTTAGGATTCGAAGTTCCAATGGACAGAAGAATGCCAACAGAGCTTGGACACACTTTAAGAAAAGATGATCACTGCGCCAATTCTAGTTTTCCCAGACTGGAGAAAACCCTTTCATGTTCATGTCGATGCTTCTTCCATAGCATTAGGATTCATGCTTACACAACCGGGAGAAGGAGGTATTGACCACCCGATTGCTTACTCCAGCAGAAAGCTATCCACAGCCGAGAAGAACTACACCACTACAGAAAGAGAAGGAACCAGTGCTGCTCAGGGTCTTCTATCCCTGTTCCTCTAAAAGTTGGTAGCTTCATGTCATCACCCATCCTTCTTGTGCTAGGTTGAGGTGGAGGTGTTGTAGCAGTGCTTCTGGGCTGGTTAAATAAAGGTGGTGATGAGGTACTAGAAGTACCGTGTGGGCTACTAGAAGGTGTTACTGCGGGGTTATACTGAGCTCCGTCTGGCTTTTGCGGTGTAAAGGGGTGATAAGGGATATGAGCACTTCCTTGTCTTTCTATATGGCTTACTCTAGGAACTTGGCTATCTTCTGGGCTAGACTCAAAAGAATACTGGTCAAGGCCTACTTTATACCGTTTTCCACTACGAGTGCAACCAATAAGTTCAGGATCACTATCAGAATCTGCGGACATTACTTGTCTATGCTATTCATCGGAAGCTATGCATAGTTTTGCTTTTTCATACAGAAGCATTTTAATCCATAAGTTCAGAGAATTTAAGAACTTACCTCTAGGTGCTTGGAAGAAACTCCTCTCAGCTTCACTGAAACTCTTTCTTGTATCTACTGCAAACTCAGTGATGAAACCTTCCAGTAGACTATTCAACCAAAAGTCTACTGCGTGGGACACAGAATTGTCTACCCGCTTCAAAATACTGATTAGCTCAGGTGTCCAAGCGACGGGTCGATCAACATGCACAGTGGGTCTAGTATCTATTAACTTAGCTATCCAAGCATGCAACTCAAGTGCAAATGTGACAAAGAAAATTTCGTGAAGGTCGGTATAGATATGCTTCTGCAACCAGTCTTCTGTCTGGAGCCTAGAGCTTTTGTTTTCTTGTTCAGCGAACTCTGTAGCCTTTAAATCAAACCAATCTTCAATTTCTTTAGCTGTAGGATTCCAGTAACACATTTGTTAGCTGAGCAACGGAACCCTTTGTTGGCTTCAACAACAATCTCAGACGTTGCGGAAATAGTCTCACAGTAACAAGTCACGAGGCAACGGAACCATTTGTTGGCTTCTTCTTTCTCTGGGTTTCTGCTCAATCTCGCGCGTCGCCGAAATAACAAATCTCACAGTAACAAGTCATGAGGCAACGGAACCATTTGTTGGCTGCTTTTTGGATAGACCCAGGTTTTAATGAAGCGCAGCAACAAAACCCCTTGGCGCACTGGCCCTCTCAGCAATGAGCCGCGCAGCAGCTCGAGGTCTCACCCGAAGTGGCTATGGGGGGGCTAAGGAATTAGATTTCCTTAACCGAGGCGACGCGAAGACTGTTATTTCTTCCTCCACGATTCCTCAGAGAGGACTGCCTGACTCTCCTGCAGACCCCTCGACGTAGCTGCGCTGAACTCTCGCTCGACAGCCTAGCTGCACGGCATCTCCGTTCTGACGCACGAGGTGACTTATCCCCCTGCGTCGACGCTCTATATATCTTTCCTGCCTGTGCGCCCAGCGCAGTAATGCATTCCTCTATCGCTGCGGCGACAGCGTTCTACAGATTCTTTGACACTTAACGATTCTAGTTACCAAGGAAGCTTCGAGAACGGACTCAACATATTCAGAAAGATAACGCAACATTCATAGAAACACAGATAACAGCTCAAACATGCATTCATGCAATCATTACCATAACAATAAGACGTAAAGAATTCACCTCCACGGGAAACCACGTCCACGGGAAGTGTTTCATATATTAACCCAAAGGGAACTTATACAATAATGCTGCGCACACAGCTGCAGCCTTAGATCTTTCCAGGAAACTCCACACACACAGCTAGGAGCCCTTCTCTCGATCTAGTCTCTTCCTCTACCGAGATTACAATAGTTCAGACGTCGACTCAGACTGTCTGCAACTTGGGGATTAACTTCACGGTTATCCCAGCTCTGACTCTTGTCTTCTAACAACACAATAGAAAACAATCCTCATACAAAATAACCAACCCACCAACTAGCTAGCTTATCTCAAACAGCTAACCTGCGTCTCAGCATCTAAAGGCTGGCTAACTGACTAACCTCTAACTTTTGCAATTACACATATATATAGGTGGCCATGACGGTCGCACCTTTACAAAACTGTGGGCCTTTCCCAACAGTAATCCCCAAAAACCCTAACCATGCACATGGCTAGGTGTACTGTAGGCGCCGCTTGCAGTCATGTTGCCGCTTCCTGCAGGTTCCGTGACTTCCGGCGCAGATTGCGGGTATGGGCGCCTTGTCCTTCGCCTTCAATGCTTTGGTCCGTTGCTCCTCCTTGATCTGAGCAACCATAACTTCTGTACTTAGCCTTAAATGAGGGTAGCTGAGCCCTCTACTTCGTCGCTTCATTTATTATGGTAGCTGAGCTTTCTATTCAGCCACATTCATTCTTCTATGATGTGCGCGCGAGCTCCGCGAGTTCCAGTCCATAATCTGCGTTGAGCTCATCCCTTTGGCACCGTACTGCGCACCGTTTCCTTCTACCCAAAAATTGGTGTTTATTCAAAATTAGCACTTTCCTTCAATACTTGTGTTTTTTCCTCAAAATTCGCAGCTTTACCATAGCTGCGGCCTAGGCTCCAACAACTTGATATCGAGATCTAAACTTCAATGCAAGTGCTGACCAATGTACTAAGATGGGATTACATGTTTTTCTTAAGGAAATAAAGACTTAAATAATTGTTATGATAATAATAATGATTCTTGATAACCATGGAGAAGGATTGTAATATGTGAACACCGTCTCACAAACGAAGAATAATACTTAATAATTTCCAACTTAAAGAATTGTGTCTCCTAATATCTTCTTGATATTGTAATACCCAACTTAATCCCAATCAACAATATCTAGACTCATGAATTTAAAATTAATCTATATCATCTAACTATTATTTCCAATGTCATTAATGCCTCCTCACTCCACATACATAAATTACAAATATATAAATACTTCGTTTCCAATGCTTCTTTATTACATTTACACAAATAAAATAACACCAAAATTATTCACTATATGTGCATATTTGAAAAAATACTTCTAAGAATTATCGTTAACGTTAAAGTGTTCCCTAGCCACCACTTTTTTAATCGCTCCTATTGGATATGCAACAAATGGAAATGGAAGAGGACGCACCCTAGGATCATCTTGCATATAATCCTAGAGCCAAATATTAATAGTCACGGGTTGCTCATCCTAAATATGGATCTATGGGATGTGTCAGCAAAGCAACAATTAACCCCAAATAAAAAGTTAATTATACGAGAGTGGCTACTGACATCCAATTCATGAAGGATAATGTAGCTATTGGCAAGTTCATGGAAATATGACCATCAAAGAAATCACTCTCTTGGTGGAGAAATTCATGGTGGAATCCAAAAGGCCCTGTTGATCTTAAGCTAGGGTCTAATGTATTTTTTACATCAATATTTATGGAAATGGAGGAAGGAGATAGTGTCTTTGAAAAAAGGATCCTACTTATTTAACTTAATAGGGCTACATTTCTGATACCAAATTGTAACATACCCATATCACCGCTTTGTATTTGTATGGAACGAAGTGTAAAAATTTTCCTCGACATCAACAATTAAGTTTATTAGTCACATTATATACAAGGTCATATATGTACTTTCGTTGAAATTAAAACTACATAAAAACACTTGTTCAATCATCACTTGTTTTCATAACACTTATACATTACACGTGATTAGTCATATTCGTATAAACATCACTATTTATCCAGTCTCCACACATTCGTACATAACAACACAAAAGGGAACACCCCGAAAATCCCTTATGATCATTACACCATCAAAACCTCCACAAGTAAACCATCATTTTACATGTAAACTTATGCCATAGATAATTAACATTCTTCATTGAATTTCACTTACCATTGTAGATCACATTTGTAAATTAGAACACATCAAGTACACATGAGAAAGAGGCCTATATACGTGGTTCACCCAACTCTTTGGGTTACGCCCACTAAGGAATTGTCGCATCTTTATTTATCAAAAATAGAAGAGTACATTCTGTGACACAATGTGTGCAATATTTTCTACTTTGTCAAGCCTCTCACAAAGAGCGCTTTCCAAAACAATCAGCCATCTTTTGCAGGCATCAAAGGGATTCTCTCCCAAGGATTTTCTCCCACGACCTGATCATTATAACTTATACAATGAGACACTGTCCCTTCCCCAATGGTTATATGACAGTAATGTAATATATACATGGTATAGACCGAAGCTTTTCCCTACCCCAACCAGCATATTATAAATATGCTTATGAACACAAATAAATATGGAACCAACATCTTTCCTCTTTCCACTTGTATAAATTACACATATGGTTTTATTTTCAATAACTTGCGTAACATAATGAGCATCACACTAACAATCCCGAACCTGCACAAGCATACTTTTATGCCCTGAAAGAGGGAACCAGGGTCAGGCTTAACTAGCCATCCTTTCCCCAATGCCCGGCACAGTCAAACCATCAATCATAAAGAAGCATTTAAATATATAACATATGGTATAAATGATATTCAGGGATCCTTTACCCAAGTTCTGGGTAGCAAAATAATTAGAGGATAGAAGTAATACAAGGATCTTCCCCAACAAGAAACACATATAAACAATATATGAAATACAATATGACCAGGGATCAATATCCCAAACCCTGTGAGTGGTCAGCAATTAAATCATGCGTACTTTATCATTTTATGAAATGAATATAAATAGGTATTTTCCCCAACTGTGCGCAGTAAACACCACATGCAAGTATATACAAAAAATGTATACTATATGAAACGAAATTAGCCTAACGAAATTAACCTATAGGGAAATATGCACATCATTCTATCAAACGAAGGTGTGCGCAGTATAAAAATGGCCACAGCATGCAAATGAACAATTAACATGGGTATTATCCGGCATATATATATATATATAAAATGTATGATATGTAAGGTATATAAAGGCCGGCTGCCAAACTCTGCGCAATGCATAAAGGAGCATTCATATACACATAAGCAATACAGGGATATGTTTTTCCCAGGCCTTGCGCAATAACATGACAAGATTTAAATATATAAGGAAACCACATTATTATAAAAGGAGAATCCGGTCAGCATATATAATGAGAAAATGCAAATGGACAAGGGTCTTTCTCCCTGCTCTACGCAATTTGCCAAAGGCATGTATCATGTAGCAAGATTATGCATAATATATAAGATGAAGTAAGCATAGATCTTCTCCAACACTCGGCCCACTGTGCCAAGGCATATCTATATATATATATATATATGGGTGAAAACACGAAGCTGGGAAACAATTTCGTGACAAAAACGTGAAGCTGGGAAAGAGGATACACGGATGAATAGGGGAAAAAAAGTCAACTTGAAAATCTCTGCCTAGAGTTTTTTAAACTCTACACTGAGAGTTTTGAGAGTTCAAACTCTCAGCGGAGAGTTTAAAAAAACTCTAGGCCAAGAGTTTGAACCAATCCACGCACTGTATTTTTAAAAAAACTCTCGAATGAGAATTTGAACTAAACTCTCGGCTGAGAGTTCGGAAGACATTTTCTCATCCGAGAGTTTCTAGCCAACAATTCCAGCACCATTTCTGCAGAATTCAGAAATGTGTCACTTTAACAAGGTCGGACCACTACAAAACATGAGAATTACATGTCGGAGTTTATACCAGTAGATTCATCATTCAATCTACTTTCTCATAATATATATATTTTTTAATTTCATTTAAGATTACTATTTTTTTACTAAGCTTTATCATTAAAAAATTTAGTGACTGAAAAATCAGTCACAATGATTCAATATCATCATAATGATGAAGCCAAAATTTTTAAAAAAAATACAAGGATGTTCCTTGAAGTGTCCTCTTCAATGGGTTGGTTTTAGTTTGTTTGATAAGAGTTACATTTGAAAGAAAATGTGAAGACAAAAACATGTGTCGATAATGCACAATTTTCTGAACATATGTTGTTTCGATAAATAATAAAAAATAGTTCCCAAGTCTTAAAAAACTCAAAATATAGTCGAGAATCCAGTGTAGTGTGTGTAGATTATGAGCCTACAATGTTTTTCCCTAAAATGAATAACCATCTATCAAAAAACCGTCATGAACACAGATCACTCATTATCCATACCTAAAAGTTTCAAGTATATGCCGTATGTTGACAACAAATTTGTCCCACGATATGCCCATAAATTTTTTTTAAAGAAATACCAGTAGAAAGCTAATTCAATTCTCTAAAACCTTTGTATTTACCTCAAGTTGAAATTCCTAAGAGAGATATGGGTTTGAAGAGGTCAAAGTTGAAAAACATAAAATTTAGTAGTTTTTTTGGTAAAAAAAAACCAAAATTGTTTCCCAACTTCATGTTTTCACCCATATATATATATATAGTATGAAACCGAAATCATACAGTGAACATATAAACAACCCCAAAATAAATAAATTCGAATCCAAAATGCAATCATTCAATTATATGATCCAGCATATATAAATGATAGGTAAAAATGAGAAGTAATCTTAGATCTCCATGGAGATCCTGGGGTTTGCCTTCTACCCCAATGCACCAGATGCATTTAGCATATAAAATAAAAACACATAAAAATATGCACAGAAAATTCCATCAAGATTTTAATGAAAGGCAAAGGAGAATCCTTCCCAAGGATCTCTGTGCATGCATCCAACACACAGAAATAATCAACATGTATAACATATAATGTAATAAAATGCAATGGGTAAAGGGATCAATACCCAATACCTGCGCATTACCACAACTGGTATGCAACATATGTAATAGGTAGTATATGAAATGGTAGGTTAGTCAACTGGTCAAACATCTCTGTGCATTAACCTCTATAACTAACAACATGCAAACATATGAAATAACGATCAGAAATACACAGGGAACAAAGGAAGTAAACCTAAGATTCCAACTCTGCGTTCTCACTAGCCCCCCGTAAATGCTCTTAACACAGCCATTAAAAACAAGTAAATACCCTCCAATGCAGCAGTAAAAAGAGACATGAGCATGCAATCCTCCACCCTTCAAGCATCTGCGCATCCTCTCCAAAGAATGCCCAACACAGCAATAAATGAAGTTAAACTCCCTCACGCGGTAACACTCAGAAAATTAATTGATATCTCCCTAGGCCTCTGCGCATTCATCAATTTAAATGATATCTCCACTAAGAGGTATATCCCCCATCCCCTTAATAAAAATAAATATATATATATATATATAATAGTGAGCCATTTTCCCCAAATTACTAACTCCCATACTTATTTAATAAAAAGATATATATATAAATAATAAACCAACCATCTTTTCGGAATTACTAACCCCCATACTTATTTAATAAAAATATATATATATAAATAATAAACCAACCATCTTTTCCAAATTACTAATGCCCATATTTATTTAATAAAAAGATATATATATAAATAATAAACCAGAAATAACAAAAAGTCTTTAACTTTCACCACTCATTGTTTATGGTAAAAAAATAGCCATAAGTTGAGGTAATCTTTTACTCAACTTCCGAGGAATTAACTTTGGTAAATAGCCATAAGTTAAGGTAATCTTTTACTCAACTCTCCAGTAATTAACTTTGGTAAATAGCCATAAATGTTAGGGTTTTATATACTTAACCTTTCTCTTTTTAATTAGTCAAGAAGACCACTTAAATAACTATTTATACTTCTTTAAGAATACTAAGTTAAATAGCATTATCATTATATTACAAAGTAATGTATGAAATTACAAAAAAAACTTTGTTATAACTAATTATATTTCACAAATCTATATATGGCTTATATTTATAAAATAATTATCATAAATAATATTTCATAAATCCATATAAACTCCTCTTCATATATGAATTGTCTTTCTTTGCATTACAAATATTATTATACTAATTATTTGTGCAAGTAATAGCATTCCTATATAGGTATATATATACAATCTATATAAGCGATTCTATATGCATAACCTTTTCTTTTACAAAATATTAATATGACCAATAATATTTATCTAAGTGATAATACTCAAATGCAAGTCTTTCTATATACATAGATGTATATAATTTCTCTTTTCATTTCAAGGTATTAGGGTATATAATTATCAATTATTATTAAAACTCATAATAATTATTAAAATAATTTAGCTTATGCTAAATAATTAGGTAGTGGGTTTCTTATGAGGAAAACCCTTGACATCCTTTGCCGGGACTAGGATGCCAAGGTCATCCAAAGGATTTCCTTAGTTTTACATAACACCTTTTAGCATAGGTTAACTTAGTGTTAATTTTTAGGTCTTACGATACTATTACTGCCTCATGGTGGTTAAGGGTAACTTTGGCGCCCCCCCTCAAGGACTAACAGAAAATCAAAGAACTCATGTAACCTTTGGTGAACATTAGTGTTTCCTCCTGAGAGGATTCGTGCCCTCAACATTAGGTTGCAACATGACCTCACTCTCTTAAGTCTAGCATTCACAAATATAACTGAGGAAATTAAACCACTTAACTCACAAGGTTTTCTGGTTGGGCCTTGGCCTTGAGCTCCTCACTAGAAAACAAGTACAACTTATATTTACAATTTACAAAATAATAGGGGTATAAAAAGGGATATTAGTTCTAAGAATTATCGTTAACGTTAATGTGTTCCCTAGCCACCACTTTTTTAATAGCTCCTATTAGATATGCAACAAATGGAAATGGAAGAGGATGCACCCGAGGATCATCTTGCATATAATCCTAGAGCCAAATATTAATAGTCACGGGTTGCTCATCTTAAATATAGATCTATGGGATGTGTCACCAAAGCAACAATTAACCCCAAATACAAAGTTAATTATACGAGAGTGGCTACTAACATCCAATTCATGAAGGATAATGTAGCTATTGGCAAGTTCATGGAAATATGACCATCAAAGAAATCACTCTCCTGGTGGAGAAATTCATGGTGGAATCCAAAAGGACTTGTTGATCTTAAGCTAGGGTCTAATGTATTTTTTACATCAATATTTACGGAAATGGACGAAGGAGATAGTGTCTTTGAAAAAGGATCCTACTTATTTAACGTAATAGGGCTACATCTGTGATACCAAATAGAGAGATATAGTCTAGAAAAATATTATTTGACTATGGAATTGGTATGGATATTCATGTATTCACTACCACAACAATTTTATGAAGAGGAAACTCTAAAAGGGGTAATGAATACCTTGACCATTTTTATAAAATCCTAAGAAATCACCAAACATGGAAGATATATAGCCGATGCAAAAATATACAATTACTTGAATGTATATTGGGTGCTCCTAGAATCTATAGAGTTCATCTTTCGAGACAATGAAATGAATCAACCCCTATACTATGAACACATTCCTCGTAGGTGCAAGAAATGTCATGAACATGGTCATATGTTCATGGATTTCCCAACAAACTCAACTCAAGACAACGAAATGTCGGATGCCCCCACATACAAAGATAGATTCACAAATATTTAAACTAAGAGGAATAACAAAAAAAATAGATTCTTCAAAACAAATAAAAAACCATTAGAACCCACAACACCTTCAAGCACCTCATCCTTACATGGGATACTCATAACACAGATATGTAAGAGTCCCATTCTACCTTGGAGTGACAAGCACAATAAAGAAGTAAAACACAAGAATCTGTACAAGTAAGCAGAAAAAATGAATCCATCCCAAGAGAGGAGACAATGGAAATATAATATTAGTACATGGCTTCCAAGGGAATTGAACAATTAGTCTTAGAGGAGGACCCAACCGATCAAAGTGAAGATCTAACAATGGATGAGGTGGATCTGAAATCCCTTATTGAAATATATATGTGGAAAAAATACTCATCAATATTCCTAAGGAAGACTTGAAGAAAATTCAAGAAGACTTAAATAAATCTAAGAAGACAAAAACCCATCAAGTCACATTTGGGCAACCCTCCAAGTTAGGAATATGAACCAACTTTTTGAAGAAATCCAAGAAAAGAGGAACAAAAGTATGGGAAAATACTAAGGATCCATACCTTTCTTAATGTGTAGAAATCTTGGATAATCATATTAACTCTTAAACTTCCAACGATAAAATGTTAGGCGATATTTTTATAAAAATATTCAAATTTCTAAGGATTTTATATCATTTCTAGACAATCTTTTTGCGAAGTTTAGTGTAAAATATTTTTATCGTGTGGAATTTGGGTGAAACATTTTAGAAAAGAATGGAAATTGGTGAATCACTTTTTGGAAAAAAAGAAAAGAAAAATAACCCATGTGCTAAATTTCACCCTTAAAATCATTCATGAATGGAAGAAAATAAAATATGTAGGAAGTTAACATTGCATAAAATACAAGAAGAAGGGACATAGCTCAGGGGATCTGGCCAAGCAATTTCCATTAGAGATAAGTACCTTCTAATTTATTCCACTAATTTATATTAAACATAAAAATCATATCATGGAACATCAGAGGTATCAATAGCGTAGGAAAACAGAGAGCCCTCCATAAGATAATCCATAAGGAAAATCCCCTCTTAGTAATTCTCCAAAAAAATAAACGTAGCAAAGAAAACATGAGTAAAAATGCCATAAAATATTGTCCTGGTGTGAATCCTTTGCCATCGTAGCTATGTGTTTCTGAGGAGTTCTAACAATCATTTAGGATCTACCACAAGTCACACTCGATAGATTCACATTGGTCAATAACTTGGTTACTTCTCATTACCATATAAATATTTCATCCCAAGAAGGTTTTGTTAAAAAATTCTATGGCCCCAACCTTCTTTAGGACAAGGTAAATTTTCTAGATCAACTTCATTCCATTGGTGATACACTCAAACAACATCCTTGGATTGTTAGTGGGGACTTCAATATAGTCACTTGTATAGTAGAGAAAATAGGATACCTATTAGAAGGTTAGAAGCCAATAACGAAAATCTCAAACATCTCGTTTTCAACATCAAAATGGTAGACATCCCCTCCATCAATGGTTTCCATACATGGGAAATTAGAAGGGGTGGGGCCAACTAGATAGAAGAAAGGTTGGGCATATTAATAGTTTCAGAAGTTTTAATCCATAAACAAGCATTCCCCTATTAGTATAAATCCTTCTAAGAACAAGATCTAACCACTGGCCAACTTGTTTTCTTTATGGCTCAAGATCTCCCTAAAACAAAAATGATTTATATTTGAAAGATTTTGGTTAGATTATAAGGAACAATAGTGGAGACACTTCAAAGACATTGGAGGCACAACCATGGATAAATTCCAATAAATATTAAAAAGGTGAAATAGAAAATCAAATAATGGAATAAGGATGTCTTTGGAAACATTCAGCAATAAAAAGGAATCTAGAATCCAAAATGGAGATGATTAAATCTTCCATTATCACCCAAGGGAGACATAAATTTTAAGTCACGAAGGAGGTTCACCTACAACAACTTCTAGATGCTAGGAACACACAAGAAAAAATAATATGGCAACAAATGTCACTGATAAACTAGATTATGGAAGAAGATTGGAACTCCAAATTCTTCCACAAATCAATGATAAATAAAAGAAACCAAAATTGAAACTCTTCCCTTCTCACTACCAAGGAACTTCCTCAGAAGATTAGGGTGACATAGAAAATGAGCTCATGGAGTACTTCCAAAATATTCTAAAATATCCTAGTCATCACAAACATGAAGCTTAAAAAATAATTCTTCAATACATTTCAAAACTTGTAATGTGGGACAAAAATATCATTCTTATCCTTCCTATCTCAAAAGAGGAAGTGGATGCAAGAGTGAAAGGAATGTCAACAGGCGAGTCTCTGGGACATGATTGATCTACTGTCAACATTTTCCAAGCCTACTAGAACATGGTTGGATGGGATGTATGCAAATTGGTTGAAGACTATCGAGTTCCCAAATCCATCCTTCTATCTCTAAACTCCACCTCTCTAACTTTGATACCTAAAGTGGAGAGAGAAAACACTCTAGACAAGTTTAGACCTATATTTCTCTACAATGTTATCTATAAAGTAAAAAATAAAATCATTTCCAATATGCTCAAACCCATCAGGAAAATAATCGCTTCAAAAGAGAAAGGAGGCTATATGGAAGGAAGGCATAATCTGGATGGCATCGTTACAACCTTTGATTTGCTCAATTCTTTAAAAACCTGAAAATGACTGGGTATCTTCATTAAACTAGATCTATCCAAATATTTTGATCAAGTAAATTAGGATTCATTAGTCATATTTTGTTAGCTTTTGGACTTTGACCTAGATGGGATAAATGGGTCCATGATCTCATGTCTTCTACCATATTCGTTATCTTTATTAATGACTCCCCACTCCCATCCTTTCAACCCTATTGTGGAATTCGATAAGGCGATCCCCTTTCCTCCTTCCTCTTTGATCCTCATCGTTGAATGCGTTGGCATATTCCTTAATAATTCTATCTCAATACACAATCTCAAAGGGCTCAACATCCTTTATAATTAGGATTCCCTATCTCATCTTTAGCTCATGGATGATACCTTACTCATGTTGGACACTTCTCCACTACTAAATCCTCTTTATTCAAAGTCATTCTGGATTCCTTCTTTGCTTCTTCGGACACATTAGTTAACCTTTTCAAATACTAGATCTTCTTTGTGAATAGCCATCCCATCACACAATGCAATATCTCCAAGATTCGTGTTATCGAAGAAGGATATTTTCCATCCAATTATTAGGAGCTCCACTCTTCATCAATGCATCCAAAAACATTTCTTAAGAAAACCTACATACCAAATTAGACCAAAATATATCTTCATGGACTTCAAATCCCTCTCCCTTCTAGGCATGATAACTCTCTTGCAATATATCATTCAGGCAATTCCCTTATATCTTGTTTTCTCTACTTCCAACCACTATTAGAATCCTCAAGGCCATCCAGGGTATCTAAAGATCCTTCATGTGAGAAGGTCCTAGCAAAAGAAAAAAATGAAATCTTGCATGATGGGAAACAAATTGTCTTCCCAAGGATTTGAGAGGGCCATGAGTGAAAAACTTGAAGATCTTCAACAAGGCAATGGTAGGAAAATTGTTACGGAGATGATTAACTTGACCCATCGAGCTATGGACCCAACTTTGGAAAGGGAAATAAGCAACATAAATTCTTATCCACACATGAAATATGGAGAAGACTATGTTAAATTATATGGTTGAATTTTGGAAGTTTCAACTGATATAAATTGCACTTATCTACTTACCTATTTATAATTGGTTATTTCATCTTAAATTTCTTCACATGTTCCCTGTTGAATTTGTACAGGGTAAAAGAAAGTTTGTCATTGATGGTTCTAAAGCTGTTCTTGACCATGAGGTCATACCTAAGCCTAAATCCCCACATATAACCCCCATTTAAAATATAGTTACTTAACTTCAGTGCCTAGTCAACAAGGTACAATTTGTGAATCAATTCAATGAATCCATGTTATACATCAATTTTTGAAACAATGAGTATAGTGCATATTTATTAATTTGAGTGTTTAATTTTAATGTCATCACATATAGCTCCATGTACAAAGGGCTATTGATATGTCAACAGTTTGGGAACATGAGTGGCTTGAAATATTTTTTTATCATGATGAGGGACCATTGATAATCCCAATATCTATCGCACATGTATGAATCGATACAAATAGGTATATATAGTTTGAAATTGAAATTTTTATAATTTTTTAAATGATAATCATATTTTTTAATCCAAGACACTATAATGGACATTCATGCCCACCAAAGCATGACTAGCATGGGTGCATAGACTAAGATGCCCTCTATGTAGTCTCAAATCCCATTTACACAATTTATCATTGACGTGACTCAGGTAACTTGATCCATCTAGTTAAAATTGAAAATATTGTCATCTCATAAATTTTGTGCTAAAATATATCTAATTTGATGATAAAAAAAAGAAATTATTACACAATGCCAAACACTCTGTTTATGAGTTATATGGGTTTTGATACTCATGTGGATGATGGGGGACCCAATGCAAGTGATGTTGGTAGTGGCGATGGTCACAAGGGCGATGGAAGGGCTAGTGTAAATGATAGTGGTGGAAATGGTGGTCATGGGATTAATGATGTTGAGTGATTTTGATTTCCAATGTTTTTTTAGGCTATTGCTCATGTCATTTGTTTGTTTTTAACGCAATGCTTTCATTTGTGCTAGGTCTAGTTGCTGCATATATGAACTTACTTTTTTAATAATCTACATAAATTTTGTTTTGAAATTTATGATGACTATTGAGTAAATTCATATGAATATTGAATGTGTTATATTAATTTAATGTCAAACCCATAATTCTTTCATTCTACATCAAATTTAACTTATCTATAATTTGTTGTAAATTTTGATTATATGGAAAATGTGTCTACATGAGTAAAGTTTATGAATTACTCAAAATCAAATGCAACAAAAGTGGAAAAAAGGTGTAATCACAAAATTCACAAATCTATATTTTTATAGTTTCCAAAATCCAAGAAACCAAATTACAACATGTCAAAATTACAAAGTATTAATGTATAACCATCCAAAATTAGAGTGAAAATTGTGTGTTTTATAATTTGAAGGAATACAAATTTTATAAAATCTAATGTTATATTTTTATGAAACAAAGAATATGTATATAACTATTATCCCATAGGTTTCTATGAGAGAGAGGACTTGAAAATGGTTTTTGCCCATGTTTTTTAGAAGACAGAGGCATGCAAATGTTTTTACCCATAGTTTTTAGATGAGAGTAGCTTGAAAATGGTTTTTTCCCATGCTTTTTAGAAGAGAGAGGCTTGAAAATAGTTCTTTTCCATGGTTTTTAACTAATTAAAAAACATATAATTTCTTCTTAATTAAAAAAATAAAAAAATTTAAATATTTATAATTGTAATATATGAAATTATTTATTTTATATTTAGTGGAAGACTTTAGAAGGTTTTATAATTTAATGAAAGATTCACATTTTACAAGATTCTATAATTGTGTGAAATTTCAACAAATAAATGATATATACATATTAAATTATTGATAAAATAGCATTCACACTTGCCCATGTATCATTGGGATTCACCCATTTATTATACATAAACATTTAGTGGGATTTTTAATTTTTTTTGTGTTTCTCATGATATCCCACTCAATGGTCAATGTGGATGATTTTGGATAGTGTTAATCAGTTGATTGACCTATATTGGAGGGTGGGAGCACAAAGAACCCTATTGGAGAGTGCAATCATCGGGAGGAAGACCCACATGTTGCGAATAGACAATTGGGATTCAATGAAATCTATAATGAGAGGTCATGATGTGAGGGGTACATTATTTGAGATCCCTCATAATCATTTGAGGGAGAAAACACCTAAATTTTGACAATTTAATTTTTAGGTTGCAATATGTCATATTTATGACAATTTTATTGGAGCGTGGGGCATGTTCCCACAATATTATGAGGTTCCATTGTATTTTGTGACAAAGACCCTGCTACTATACCACCGTCTAAAATATTAGTACCATTTTCATGTATGAGAATTGTCTTACCCTAGGAGTTTGTTGGCATAATGTATCTTAGAGTTCAGGCAAGGGGATTGATGACAAACACTATCCACATAACGGGCATTGTCATTTGTTTGTTTTTAGCGCAGTGCTTTCATTTGTGCTAGGTCTAGTTGCTGCATCTATGAACTTGCTTTTTTAATAATCTACATAAATTTTGTTTTGAAATTTATGATTAAATTCATATGAATATTGAATGTGTTATATTAATTTAATGTCAAACCCATAATTCTTTCATTCTACATCAAATTTAACTTATCTATAATTTGTTGTAAATTTTGATTATATGGAAAATGTGTCTACATGAGTAAAGTTTATGAATTACTCAAAATCAAATGCAACAAAAGTGGAAAAAAGGTGTAATCACAAAATTCACAAATCTATATTTTTATAGTCTCCAAAATTCAAGAAACCAAATTACAACATGTCAAAATTACGAAGTATTAATGTATAACCATCCAAAATTAGAGTGAAAATTGTGTGTTTTATAATTTGAAGGAATACAAATTTTATAAAATCTAATGTTATATTTTAATGAAACAAAGAATATGTATATCACTATTATCCCATAGGTTTCTATGAGAGAGAGGGCTTGAAAATGGTTTTTGCCCATGTTTTTTAGAAGACAGGGGCATGCAAATGTTTTTACCCATAGTGTTTAGATGAGAGTAGCTTGAAAATGGTTTTTTCCCATGCTTTTTAGAAGAGAGAGGCTTGAAAATAGTTCTTTCCCATGGTTTTTAACTAATTAAAAAACATATAATTTCTTCTTAATTAAAAAAATAAAATATTAATAAAAAAATTTAAATATTTATAATTGTAATATATGAAATTATTTATTTTATATTTAGTGGAAGACTTTAGAAAGTTTTATAATTTAATGAAAGATTCACATTTTACAAGATTCTATAATTGCGTGAAATTTCAACAAATAAATGATATATAGATATTAAATTATTGATAAAATAGCATTCACACTTGCCCATGTATCATTGGGATTCACTGATTTATTATACATAAACATTTAGTGGGATTTTTAATTTTTTTTTGTGTTTCTCATGATATCCCACTCAATGGTCAATGTGGATGATTTTGGATAGTGTTAATCAGTTGATTAACCTATATTGGAGGGTGGGAGCACAAAGAACCCTATTGGAGAGTGCAATCATCGGGAGGAAGACCCACATGTTGCGAATAGACAATTGGGATGCAATGAAATCTGTAATGAGAGGTCATGATGTCAGGTGTACATTATTTGAGATCCCTCATAATCATTTGAGGGAGAAAAGACTTAAATTTTGACCATTTAATTTTTAGGTTGCAATGTGTCATATTTATGACAATTTTATTGGAGTGTGGGGCATGTTCCCACAATATTATGAGGTTCCATTGTATTTTGTGACAAAGACCCTGCTACTATACCACCTTCTAAAATATTAGTACCATTGTCATGTATGAGAATTTTCTTACCCTAGGAGTTGGTTGGCATGATATATCTTAGAGTTCAGGCAAGGGGATTGATGACAAACACTATCCACACTATGTTGGGTAAGTGTCTCAATTTCTTTAGCTAGAGAGAGATATCGACCACCACATGTTTTTTTAGAGCATAATTTGCATTAGGTATGGTTTTGTAGAATTAATTGTTCTTAAAATATATTTAATGTTAGACATTTATTGATCATAATAATACATGCAAAATCAACACATTAACCAATCTCAATTTTTTTTATGATATTTAAATGTATATAGTATTGAATGAGAATCACTCCAATGAGTAATCGAGTTCTCATCCACACATGAAAGATGGAGAGTACTATGTTAACTTATATGGTTGAATTTTGGATGTTTCAATCCATATAAATTACACTTATGTGCTTACTTATTTATAATTGGTTATTTGATCTTAACTTTATTCACATATTCCTCGTTGAATTTGTACAGGAATAAAGGAAAGGTTTTCATTGAAGGTTCTAAACTTGTTCTTGACCATGAGCTCATACCTAATCCTAAATCCCCACATATAACACCCATTACAAATATAGGAACTTAAGTTAAGTGACTAGTCAACAAGGTACAATTTCTAAATCAATTCAATGTATCCAGGTTATACATCAATTTTTGAAACAATGATTATAGTACATATTTATTAATTTGAGTGTTTAGATTTAATGTAATCATAGAAAGGTCCATGTACAAGGGGCTATCGATATGCCAATGGTGTGGGAAACATGAGTAAATTACAATATTTTTTCATCATGATGAGGTCCCATTGACAATCCCAATATCTATCGCACATGTATGAATCGATACAAATAGGTATATATAGTTTGAAATTGAAATGTTTATAATTTTTTTTAAATGATTATCATAGTTTTTAATTTTAGTTTCATGTTTCCAAGGCATTGTAATGGGCATTCATGCCCACCAAGGCATGACTAGCATAGTTGCATAGACTAAGATGTTGTCTTCGTAGACTCAAATCCAATTTACACAATTTATCATCGACATGACTCAAGTAATTTGATCCATCTAGTTAAAATTGAAAATATTGTCAACTCATAAATTTTGTACTAAAAGATATCGAACTTGATAATAAAAAAATTGCATTACACAATGCCAAACACTATGCTTATGAGTTATATGGGTTTTGATACTCATATGGATGATGGGGGATCTAGTGCAAGTGATGGTGGTAGTGGCGATTGTCACAAGGGCAATGGAAGGGCTAGTGTAAATGATAGTGGTGGCAATGGTGGTCATCGGATTAATGATGTTAAGTGATTTTGATTTCCAGTGGTTTTATTAGGCTATTGGTCATGTCATTTGTTTGTTTTTAGCTTAGTGCTTTGGTTTGTGCTAGGTCTAGTTGTTTTATATATGAACTTTCTTTTTTAATAATCTATATATAATTTTGTTTTGGAATTTATGATGATTGTTGAGTAAATGCAAGTGAATATTGTATGTGTTATATTAAATTAATGTCAAACCCAAAATTCTTTCATTCTACATCAAATTTAACTTATCTATATTTTGTTATGAATTTTGATTATTTGGAAAATGGTGGGGAAATGTGTCTACATGAGTAAAGTTTATGAACTACTCAAAATCAAATGCAACAAAACTGGAAAAAAGTGTAATCACAAAATTCACAAATCTATATTTTTATAGTTTTCAAAATACAAGAAAACAAATTACAACATGTCAAAATTACAAATTATCAATCTATAACCATCCAAAATTATAGTGAAAATTGTGTGTTTTATAATTTGAAGGAATACAAATTTTATAAAATATAATGTTATCTTTTAATGAACCAAAGAATAATAATTAGCCCCATATTTATTTTTAAAAAAGTATGTATATCATTATTAGCCCACATGTTCTTTTGAGAGAGAGGGCTTGAAAATGCTTTTCTCCCATGGTTTTTTAGAAGAGAGGGCCATGAAAATGTTTTTCACCCATAATTTTTAGATGAGATGGGCTTGAAAATGGTTTTTGCCCATGGTTTTTAGAAGAGAGAGGCTTGAAAATAGTTCTTTCCCATGGTTTTGAGAAGAGCAGGGCTTGAAAATGATTCTCTTTTCCCATGCAATTATAATCAATTTATAAATTTTAAACTTTGCAAATATAAAATAAATACATGTAATTGAAATGAAATTTGAAACCAATAAAATATCATATAAAATGTTTTTCGATTTGAAAATTCCAAAGCATATTCCACATTAATTAAAAAATCATATAATTTCTTATTAATTAAAAAATAAAATATGAATAAACAAATTTAAATATTTATAATTGTAATATATTATTTTTTTAATTTTATATTTAGTGAAAGAATTTAGAAGTTTTTATAGTTTAGTGAAATATTCGCATTTTACAAGATTACATAATTTTGTCAAAGTTTCACTAAAAAATTGTATATACATATTATATTATTGATAAAATAGCCTTCACACTTCCCCATGTATCATGGGGATTCACCAATTTATTATACATATAAATTTGGGGGGGGTTAAATTTTCTATGTTTATCATGATATCACCACTCAATGGTCAATGTTAATGATTTTAGAGAGTTGATCAGTTGATGTATCTATATTGGAAGGTGGGACCACAAAAAACCATCTGGGAAACTACTATCTTCAGGAGGAGGACCCACATGACAGGAAAAAAATATTTGGGATGCAGTGAAACATGTAATGAGAGGTCAAGATGTCAGGCGTACATTATTTGAGATCCCTCGTATTCATTTGAGGGAGAAAACAATTAAATTTTGACAATTTATTTTTAGGTTGCAATGTGTCATATTTATGACACTTTTATTGGAGCATAGGGCATGTTCACACACTATTATGAGGTTCCATTATATTTTTTGACATAGACCCTGCTACTATACCACCTTCTGGAGGATTAGTACCAAGGTCATGTATGAGTATTGTCATACCCTAGGAGTTGGTTTACCCACTATATCTCAAAGTTGAGGCAAGGGGATTGATGACAAACACCATGCACACTATGTTGGGAAGTGTCTCAGTTTCTTTAGTTAGGGAGAGATCTAAACCACCACATGTTTTTGTAGAGCATAATTTGCGTTAGGTGTGGTTTTGAACAATTAAATGTTCTTAAATTATCTTTATTAGTCATTTATTGATCATAATAATTCATGTAGAATCAACACATTAAGTAATATTATTTTGTTTTTATGAGATTCAAATTTCAATAATATTAGTTGAGTTCTCATCCACACATGAAATATGGAGAATACTATGTTAACTTATATGGTTGAATTTTGGAAGTTTCAGTTGATATAAATTGCACTTATGTGCTTACCTATTTACAATTAGTTATTTCATCTTAACTTTACTCACACGTTCCTTGTTGAATTTGTATATAGTAAAGGAAAGATTGTCATTGGTGGTTCTAAGCCTGTTCTTGACCATGAGCTCATACCTAAGACTAAATCCCCACATATAACCCCTTTTACAAATATAGGTGCTTAACTTAAGTGCCTAGTCAACAAGGTACAATTTGTGAATCAATTCAATGAATCCATGTTATACATCAATTTTTGAAAAAATGATTATAGTACATATTTATTAATTTGAGTGTTTACATTTAAGGTCATCATAGAAAGATCCATGTACAAGGGGCTATCGATATGTCAATGGTGTGGGAACATGAGTGGATTGCAATATTTTTTCATCATGATGAGGGCCCATTGTTCATCCCAATATCTATCGCACATGTATGAATTGATACAAATAGGTATATATAGTTTGAAATTGAAATGTTTATAATTTTTTTAAATGATAATCATATTTTTTAATAGTCACTTAGTTTCATGTTTTCAAGGAAATATAAGAGACAATCATTCCCACCAAGGCATTACTAGCATGGGTGCATAGACTAAGATGTCGTCTATATAGACTCAAATCCCATTTACACAATTTATCATTGACTTGACTCAAGTAATTTGATCCATCTAGTTAAAATTGAAAATATTGTCAGGTCATAAATTTTGTATTCAAAGATATCGACCTTGATAAAAAAATATTTTTGCATTACACAATGCCAATGTCTGTGTTTATGAGTTATATGGGTTTTGATACTCATATGGATGATGGGGGACCTAGTGCAAGTGATGGTGGTAGTAGCGATGGTCACAAGGGTGATGGAAGGACTAATGTAAATGACGGTGGTGGCAATAGTGGTCATGGGACTAATGGTGTTGACTGATTTTGATTTCCAATGTATTTTTAGGCTATTGCTCATGCCATTTGTTTTATTTTAGCTTAGTGCTTTGGTTTATGCTAGATCTAGTTGTTGCATATGTGAACTTATTTTATTTAAATCTATATAAAATTTTGTTTTGGAATTTATGATGACTACTGAGTAAATGCATATGAATATTGAATGTGTTATATTAAATTAATCTCAAACGCATAATTCTTTCAATCTACATCAAATTTAACTTATCTATACTTTGTTATAATTTTTGATTATATGGGAAATGTCTTTACATGAGTAAACTTTATGAATTTTTCAAAATCAAATACAACAAAAGAGGAAAAAAAGTGTAAGCACAAAATTCACAAATCTATATTTTTATAGTTTTCAAAATCCAGGAAACCAAATTACAACATGTTAACATTACAAATTATTAATGTAAAACCATCCAAAGTTATAGAGAAAATTGTGTATATTATAATTTGAAGGAATATAATTTTCATAAAATCTAATGTTATTTTTTTCTGAACCAAAGAATAGTAAGTAGCCCCATATTGTTTTTTTTTTTAAATATGTATACCACTATTACATGATGGGTTTTTATGAGAGAGAGGGCTTGAAAAGGGTTTTCACCCATGGTTTTCAGAAGAGAGGGGCATGAAAATGTTTTTCACCCTTAGTCTTTAGATGAGAGGGACATGAAAATGGTTTTTTCCCATGGTTTTCAGAAGAGAGAGACTTGAAAGTAGTTCTTGCCCATGGTTTTTACAAGAGCAAGGCTTGAAAATTATTTTATTTTCCCATGCAATGATAATCAAATTATAAATTTTAAACTTTGCAAAAATAAAATAATACATCTATTCGAAATGAAATTTGAAAACAATAAAATATCATATAAAATGGTTTTTGATCGGGAAATTCAAAAGCATATTCCACATTAATTAAAAAACATATAATTTCTTATTAATTAAAAAAATATGATTAAACAAATTTAAATATTTATAATTGTACTATGTTAAATTTTTTTATATATTTAGTGAAAGACTTTAGAAGGTTTTATAGTTTACTAAAAGATTTTCATTTTACAAGATTACATAATTTCATCAAAGTTTCGCCCAAAAATTATATATACATATTATGTTATTGATAAAATAGCATTCACACTTCCCCAAGTATCATGGGGATACACCCATTTCTTATACATATAAATTTACAAGAGTTCTTAAAATTTTCCATGTTTCTCATGATATCACCACTCAATGGTCAATGCCGATGATTCTAGAGAGTGTTGATTAGTTGATGGATCTATATTGGAGGGTGGGACCACAAAGAACCCCATGGGAGAGTGCTATAATCAGGAGGAGGACCCACATGTTGGGAAGAGATAATTGAGATGTGGTGAAATTTGCAATGGGAGGTCATGATGTCAGGAGTACATTATTTGAGATCCATGATAATCATTTGAGGGAGAAAACACTTAAATTTTGACAATTTAACTTTTAGGTTGCAATGTGTCATATTTATGGCATTTTTATTGGAGCATGGGGCATGTTCCCTCACTATTATGAGTTTCTTTTATATTTTGTGACATCTAGACCCGACTACTATACCACCTTTTGCAAGATTAATACCATTTTCATGTATGAGTATTGTCTTACCCTAGGAGTTGGTTGACCTGTTCTATCTCAGATTTAAGGCAATGGGATTGATGCCAAATACCATGCACACTATGTTGGGAATTGTCTTAGTTTGTTTAGCTAGGGAGAGATCTAGACTACCATATGTTTTTGTAGAGCATACTTTACATTAGGTATTGTTTTGTACAATTAAGTGTTCTTAAATTATCTTCATTAGTCATTTATTGATCATAGTAATACATGTAGAATCAACACATTAAATAATCCTTTTTTATGAGAATCAAATGTCTACAGTATTGAATGAGATTTAATATAGTGAATAGTCAAGTTCTCATCCATACATGAAAGATGGTGAATAATCTGTTAACTAATATGGTTGAATTTTTTAAGTTTCAATTGATATAAATTGCACTTGTGTGATTACCTATTTACAATTGGTTATCTCATCTTAACTTTATTCACATGTTCCCTGTTGAATTTGCATACGGTAAAGGAAAGTTTGTCATTGATGGTTCTAAACCTATTCTTCACCATGAGCTCATACATAAGCCTAAATCCCCACATATAACCCCCATTACAAATATAGGAACTTAACTTAAGTGCCTAGTCAACAAGGTACCATTCATTAATCAATTCAATGAATCAATGTAATACATCAATTTTTCAAACAATGATTATAGTACATATTTATTAATTTGAGTGTTTACATTTAATGTCATCATAGAAAGGTCCATGTATAATGGGATACCGATATGCCAATGGTGTTGGCACATGAGTCGATTGCAATATTTTTTCATCATGATGAAGGCCTATTGATAATCTCAATATCTATCACACATGATGAATTGATAAAAATAGGTATATGTAGATTGAAATTGAAATGTTTATAATTTTTTAAATGATGATCATATTTTTGAATAGTCATTTAGTTTCATGTTTCCAAGGCACTATAATGGAGATTCATTCCCACAAAGGCATGACTAACATGGGTGCATAGAATAGGATTCCATCGATGTAGACTCAAATCCCATTTATACTTTTTATCATTGAATTGACTGTGGTAACTTGATCCATCTAGTTAAAATTGAAAATATTTCCAACTCATAAATTTTATACTAAAAGATATCGAACTTGATAAAAGAACTATATTTGCATTACACAATGCCAAACACTATATTTATGAGTTATATGGGTTTTGATACTCATATGGATGATGGGGGACCTATTGCAAGTGATGGCAATAGTGGCAATGGTCACAAGGGTGATGGAAGGTCTAGTGTAAATGGTGGTCATGGGACTAATGGTGTTGAGTGATTTTGATTTCCAATTTTTTTTAAGCTATTGCTCATGTCATTTATTTTTTTTTAGCTAAGTGCTTTGGTTTTTGCTAGATCTAGTTATTGCATATATGAACTTACTTTTTTAATAATCTATATAAAATTTTGTTTTGGAATTTATGATGACTACTGTGTAAATGCATATGAATATTGAATGTGTTATATTAAATTAATGTCAAATCCATAATTCTTTCATTCTACATCAAATTTAATTTATCTATAAATTGTTATAAATTTTGATTATATGGAAAACATGTCTACATGAGTAAATTTTATGAATTACTCAAAATCAAATGCAACAAAAGTGAAAAAAAAAGTGTAATCTAACAAAATTCACAAATCTATATTTATATAGTTTCCAAATCCAAGAAACCAAATTACAACATCTTAAAATTACAAAGTATTAATGTATAACCATCCAAAATTATAGTGAAAATTGTATTTTATAATTTGAAGAGATACAAATTTTGTAAAATCTAATTTTTTTTTTTTTATGAACCAGAGAATAATAATTAGCCCCATATTTATTTTAAAAAAATTATATCACTATTAGCCGATGGGTTTTTATGAGAGAGAGGGCTTGAAAATGGTTTTCACCCATGGTTTTTAGAAGAGAGGTGCATGCAAATGTTGTCACCCATAGTTTTTAGATGAGAGGGGCTTGAAAATGGTTTTTGCCAATGGTCTTTAGAAGAGATAGGCTTGAAAATAGTTATTTCCCATGGTTTTCAGAAGAGCAAGGCTTGAAAATGATTTTCTTTTCCATGCAATGATAATCAATTTATAAGTGTTAAACTTTCCAAATATAAAATAAATACATGTATTTGAAATCAAATTTCAAACCAATAAAATATCATCTAAAATGTTTTTCGATCGGGAAACTCAAAAGCATATTCCACATTAACTAAAAAACATATAATTTCTTATTAATTAAAAAAATTAAATATGAATAAACAGTTTTAAATATTTATAATTGTAATATGTTAAGTTTTATTTTATATTTAGTGAAATATTTAGAAGGTTTTATAGTTTAGTGAAAGATTCTCATTTTACAAGATTATATAATTTCATGAAAGTTTTGCCAAAAAATTATATATACATATTATAGTATTGATAAATATCCTTCACACTTCCCCATGTATCATGGGGATTCACCCATTTATTATACATACAAGTTTAGTGGGGTTCTTAAAATTTTCCATGTATCTCATGATATCACCACTTAAAGGTCAATGCCAATGATTTTAGAGAGTGTTGATCAATTTAAGGATCTATATTGGAGGGTGGGGCCACAAAGAACACTAGGGGAGAGAGCTATGATCGGGAGGAGGACCCACATTTTCGGAAGAGATAATTGAGATGTAGTGAAATATACAATGAGAGGTCATGATGTGAGGGGTACATTATTTGAGATCCCTAATAATCATTTGAGGGAGAAAACACATAAATTTTGACAATTTAACTTTTAGACCTTGCAATGTGTCATATTTATGACAATTTTATTGGATCATGGGACATGTTCCCACACTATTATGAGGTTCCATTATATTTTGGGACACGATCCCTGCTACTCTACCACTCTTTGCAATATTAGTACCATTGTCATGTATGACTATTGTCTTACCCTAGGAGTTGGTTGAACCGTTGGCACCATGAAACTTTCAAAGTTGTAACCAATGTAATTGAGAAAAGCTCTTAAAAATTTATAACCATCTATGAATAATATCCATATTAAATTTTTCTAAACTTTTTTAAAGAGTAGAATTAAACAATGTTAAAAATAATTACATCCTTAATGCTAACCATTAACATATGAAACCCAAGTCAAAGTTGTAACCAATTTAATTGAGAAACCATAAGACGAACGGCATACAATAGAAGTACAAAACTCAAGTACATGAAAACATTAAAAGTGGAATATATAATATATTTTACAAATATTTATTTAATAATATTTTATATAATTATATTTGTGTAGTTCTAATTTATTTTAATAATATTTGTATATTATCAATGAAAAATCCACATTTAATTAGATACATAATGTTAATATAAATTAATGAAATTTTAATAATTTTTAATTTATTTTAATGAATCTTACATGATTATAATTATAAATTAAAATTAATGAAAAGGTTTAATAAATTTTAAGTGGATTATAATTATAAATTAACATTAATGAAAAATAAATGTTTAATAAATGTAAAAGCGTTATTGATAACTTGTTTATAGTGAAAATGTGAAATTGACCTTATAGTTATATATGTATTTTATAAAGTAAATTATATATTATGAAATGTACATATTGATGAAATTTATGTGCATAACAGAGATTTTAAATTTAAAATATTTTTAAATATTATATTTTATTTTTAAACATTCAAAAAAATTAACTTAATGAATACTTAAGAAGCAATCTTGTTAAATTAATCAAAATAAATATTGAGCATTATCTTAATTTTCATTAGAAAATTTTAACTTAATAAGTACTAAGGATATATTACCAAGTGATCTTGTTAAATTGATCAAAGTAAATATTGAGTATTATTTTAAATTTTCATTTTCTTGTAGATATAGTTTATGTCTATGTTTTTTAATAATGTAGTTGTTATTAACCACCATTATGCTAAGTATTAGTTCAATATTATAAACTAAGTGATCACAATCGTTTACTAAATATAATTTAAATGTATGATTAATCATTATTTTACTAAAAACAAAATAATTATCATGAAAAAATGATGACAATGTTTTTTTAAACATATTTAAATCCATAATAATTAGCCCAAAAATAATTTATTAAATAAATTATTTACTAAATAGTGATTTATTAAACAAATATAACTCTAATGCATCTATCTAATGCATCTATCTGCATCATAAAAAAAAAAAAAAAAAAACTGATGAAATCCATCCTTACCATCTTAAAGTTATTCAATAAAAAAAATTACATATAAAATAATTAACAATTACTCATAACTAATATTTAGAATAATAATGAACTTATATTGGACGGGTTGAGAAATTCATTATTCTTGCAATCGTTGGCACCATGAGACTTTTAAATCTTATAAACTATCTTGCTAAGAAAAACACACATGTATCATTTAAAAGAGATAGGCATTTAAAAAGAGTTTAAAAAAGCTTTTAAATATTTTTAGGGAGTTTAATTCAATTTTGAAGGAAATTTTCTTAAATTTGAAGAACAAAAGAAATGAGGAACATTATAGTGTAAACGTAGTATCTTGCCTTCATTATGAAGAGGGGTCCAAGGATAATTATGTTACCTTTGATGATACCCAATCATGATAATTTATTATAATTATAATTTGAGTGATATAAATCTAACTCAATGTGGGCACAAAATGTTAGAAGATAAGGGATATAAGGTTTTTTTAATAAAATACTTGACATTTAAATGAAGCTTATTCATGTAAATTTTTTTTAATCCAAAATAGTTAAGTAATGGAAAAGAATTTTAATTTTGAATTGTTAATGAAGGTAAGAAATCTAAAATCAACCACCAAAATATTTACTAATAAATCTTCACATATAGTTTTATGAGGATATTAAACACTTGGAAAAATCATCAAGAAAAAGACTATTATTATATATATATATATATATATAATTGGTTTTGAAATAGATTAAATATCAAGTAAACCAAAAACATAGATTGATATACATATAGAGTTAAGCTCACTATAGAAAGCAAGAAGTTGAATGGAATTCACACCTTAGTGGAGAGCATGGTGTAATTTATGTGCATTACACGTGATATTTGAACATGATAGTCAATTGTGTGCATACCATACATGATAGGGAGTGTGCATGGTAAAGGAAGACTTGAAAGGGAATTTGAGGGAAATTTTATAGTATAAAGGGTTCAAGTGTGCATAAGGTTAGGAACATATGGTATATGCACCTAGAAAGAGTAACACATCATAGAGAAATGCACAAGAGGATTAGAAGGGTAGAAATCTTGTAGGAAGGATTTTTCATTAAGGAAGCTTACACAATATGCATGTAAGGTGAAGTGTTAAGAACAAGAAGAGGAATATCATTATCACCATAGTTGTTCACAACAAAATAAGGTAATGCACTGTATACTATTACAATGTTACACCGAAGGAGAATTTAGTGAAGAGTCGTTGAGGTTAATGAATAAATATATTGGTTGGGAATAAATAGGATGGTATCTAATAAAAATGGTTTAACTAGTCCATATTCATAGATGATGTAGAGTTTGTAGAGAGTTAATTGAGGGACATACTATACACTAAGGCACACATGTAAAATTATATTTGTATTAAGGTATATAAATGCATATTGTATGAAAGACAATGTTTGAATTGAGCCCATGGGTTATGGGCCCATGCAATTACATTATACATTTTGATGTGATTTCAATTATGGTTAATATAATTTAAAAGAAACAAAAAATAATCTAAATGATTTCAATTATACAATATAAATCAAATAAAAATAGAAAAATAGAATCTAACCAAACAAGGAAATAAATTTCAAAGACAAAAATGATTAACATGTACAAAGAAATGCAATCAAACATTACATTAACTCATTATAAAATAAGTTAGTGAACCAACTAGATCAACCTCAAAAGTCGCCTATAGTTTACTCATGTTCCCAATGGGTTATAGGAATACAACTCTCCATAATACTTTCATGTTCAACTTACACCATCTTCCATATCCTTGGTTCACCTCTCTTCCCTTTGATATCCATTAGTTCTATTTGAGTTTGTATGGAAAAATGACTATACTAACAAGATATATATTTAAATATATATTTAGGTAAAATGTCTTTATAATTAATATAATCATTTTTCACTACATAAAAGTGACCCATCACAACCATGCCATCTGATTGGTATGTGTAATCTTCATCTTGATATGGTTGTACCAAATTAATTTTTATTTGTATGCACCATATCAAATAGTAGGCCATGCCATATTTTGTTCATTGCCACATGTTGTTATGATACACAATACATCATCTATAACTACAATTCAAAATATTAATCAATATATGTGCTTTCTCAAATTTGAAATTTTAGGCATTAAGTTAAAATTATCAAATGAAAAGACATTAATCTATAATGAGCCCATTAATCAAGTCACATACCTACCCTAACAACATAAAAAACTCAATATGATATAATAAAACCATGATATCTTTAACATGCATCCTTTGGCATGTTAAAGTTATATGTGACCCCATTTGATTAAAAGAGACATCTTTCCATTGTTTCACATACCCTTCAATTTCCCATTAATCAAGTGCACATTCCTCTCCATTTAGTGAAAAATATACAAAAACATGCATACTTTTTTCTATGAGTGGAAAACATGTCACCTTTGTCTTTACTCTAAAAACGTGTAATTCCCTCATGATAGGTATAGTTTCTTGATACCAAGGCATGGTTCTATTCATGTCATGTCACCAAGTGAAACATTCAAAAATAAATAGCATCATAAATATCAAATATAATTTTTCTACTATGCATGTGTTTCATAGCATGTGGAAAATTTGATCTTCTATTTTCACATCACGGTCCATTACATGATCACCAAACTTGATTATTCATAATTTTCATGGGATAAATACAATTTTCACCAATAAACTACTTCAATAGATGATTTGAGTCACACTGCATCATGACTCATTTGGTATATCCTAAGTGCTTGTTTCACATAAGTACTCATGCTATTGTGTTCACTCTTTCCATGCCAAGATTCAAAAAATCTCCAAGTATATTGAACTCGTGTCTCCTTATGAACTTGAATCAATAGTAAAACAAGCATGTCGACTTGTAATTCCCTCCACACTTATCAAACCAAGTTTAATGTTTTTAAAATGTTATCCCATTCTTTCTGAATGATTCATAGATTAAACAAAAGAAATTTGCTAACAAAACTATCTTCCATGTTAATATTCATCACTAACATAAAAATGGTACTCCGTAATCACATTGCATGAACATAGATTGGTATGTCTACCATCAATACTCATGCATGTCTATATAAGACATGCATAAATATATATTCCTACACATGCAAGTCATCCATCAATAAAATTAAACCAAAAAAAGAAAAAAAATACATAAAAGAATTAGAAGGTGATAAAAGTAGAAAAAGGAATCCATGTGGATTGCAAGGACTTCAATAAATTTTTCACTAAATGTGAGTGTCATAAAGTAGAATTCCATAATGTGTGTGTGTGTGTGTGCGCGCGTGCATGTGCACATGTGCGTGAGCGCGCGTGTGTGTGTAAGCTACACATAAGATACTTTAAAAATTAATACTTGGTCAAAATGATACTAATCACTATGTATATCTCTCTAGAGAGAAAATGTGTAATTCTCAGTGAATTCTACCACTGATAAGATTGTGCTTGGCTCAAATATCTCACAAAATAGTTTAAATTTGGAATCTTGCCACCTAGACTTGCTAAAGTGTTTAATGTTTTTTAAATATAATTTTGAATCTTCCTCATGAGTTATGAAATGGGAATATCTTCCTTGAGCAAGTCAATAGTCTCAAATGACACACCTAAAGACTATGATAGATTCACAGTAACATACCCATATATCCTCTCTATGTGGCTGTGATATGTAAAAATCTAGGGTGTGCGAGATCCATATGAAAAATTCTATGTTTAGTGTTAAAATACCAAATTCATGCATCTTCTTTGACCTATACATATTTTTATTTAAAAAAACATCTTTGAGATTGCTTCTACATAATATCAGTGAAATAAACTCATGCATTATGGGAGGAAGGTCACCTTCCAAGTCCCTTTTATATAAATCTATGAATGCATCACAATAGAAATGAATTCAATGTGATATATAGTGTTGTGAACTCTATTGGGCCTAATATACCATGGTTTCAACTTATAAAACATGCTAATCATAAGCTTGATGCCATGATGGATTTCTTATAATTCTTCAAATTGTGCAATTTGCATTATATCCATAATGTTCTTATAATGCACATCATACGCACCTCTAGAGTTTCTATAAAAAAAATGATTTGGTCTAGCATGAGCATGGGTTTCCCAAAATAACGCCATCTTCTCTCTAATGACTTCTACAAGACCATCTAAATAGGGTTTCTTGCAAGTAAGAACCGAACAAGAATATGTATTATTTTCATCTCTATGGACCATAAATTTAAAATGCCTTTGGAATGTTTTTATTAAAACATAGAGCTATTTAGACACCATTGTTACCATTCAATTTCATGAAGTTCCGATTTTGATAGAAAAAACTATAATTTTAGGCTATGATAAGCTCATACATTCGGTTCAATGTATCAAATGAAGAGAAAATTTTTGATACATTTATGACACATTGTCATGTGCCTTTGAAATATTAGCATCGAGCAAAAACATAAAAACCTTGTTGATTGTTTTAGATTTTTGTATTTTCATCAATTTATTTAGGATTTATCTTATCTAATTATTGAATTTTTCCAACCAAAAAAAACTTAACTATGTCACTGGCATGTTCTCTTACTGTTTGGCATGTTCTCTAACTGTTTGATCGGGGCATGAATCCCCAAATTCTTTTCTTATATTTACATCCAAACCTTCTAAAAAGTTTTCATGCTTTTCAAAACTACAACTCCAAGTTATTCTTGAAACCTAGGGTAGTTAATTAGATTTTATTCCTACATAGTTCAATCAATTTTGTGTACATATATTACATATAAATAATAATATAAATCATAACTCAAAATATAAATAAATTAAATTATGAGTATAATATGAATGTGGGTAATATGGTTAAAACATATTGCTATTACCCTCAAATTGATGCCAAAATACTCTCTCCAGTTTGATGCACTCATAGTTTGACAACGATTGACATACATTTTCTTCCTGATGTTATCTCAATTTTGCTTGCCTTTGTCACATTATCTAGCCTTCTCACATTCTTAATCTCTATCAATTCATTAACAGACATATTTCCTTCTACACTTTATCATATTTCCCATCATGATCATTGATTAATGTAGATTAAATTATATTGACACAATTTTATTATTTTCTATATTTTTTTTACAATGATAAAATAGCCACTTCTGATTTGGCTTGTACATGTGTATTTTTTCTATTTTGTTTTATATGAAAAATTATTTACTTTTCTTCTAGTTTAGTTACAATAATATCTTGGTATTTTGAACATTTATTTTAGGAACTTTTATTTTAGGAACTCAATGAAGTATAAAATAACGCTCATTGTGTGGTGATTCTCAATCAAAGGTTCAAAAACTAGAAATTTTAGCCACTTTTTACAAAATTTTCTACAAATGCAACTTCCAAAGGGTGAAACCCCTTCAAGATTTTCTACAAATGCAACTTCCAAAGGGTGAAACCCCTTTAACTCTATCATCTCAAATGGGAAAGTTGATACTAGTGGATTCATCATTGAATGGTGTATTAATTTCACAAATTTTCAATTTCATATTAGATTTATTTATTTATTTTTCTCAAACTTATACTTAATTTTTTGCACATATTTGGAGAAATATCACTAGCATAAAAGCTATACAACCAAAAAATTATAATAAAAAAATGTGAGATCCCATGGATGTTTCTTCTTCAAAGGGGTATTTTTGGCTTTTTATTTACATAAATAGGGAGAGTTGTTGAGAACACAAAGTTGTTTAAAATATGATTCAAATATTGAAGTAGTTGTTGGGAACAAAATTCATTTGTTAACTTTTTAGAAAGCGTAAATAATTCAAAGAAAATTTGTCAAATTAAATGATATGAATATTTTTTGAAAAAAAATATAATTAGAGAGACAACACAACTTTACTACATGTCAAAATTCACAAGGTGTATATGAATTTCTATTCCTTCCATTTAATATATATATATATAATGTTAAATTTTCACCACATTTCACTAAAAAGTGGAGCATATTTTCATGGATTCAATAGCATATTGAGAAATTTTCAATGTATTCAAATGTCTGCACAAGTTTACACTTAGTTCATGCAAGATAAGTTGTGAATACATATTTATGGCCAATCCAAACAAACATCATAGGGATGATGTCAAGGGACCATTAAGATTGTTAATTTTTCGATAATTTAATTCCATTATCATTTAGGATCACTAAGAGAATAACATGTGCAGAATATCAATCATAGATACAAAACCAATCACACAAGAGACAGAGAGTTTCACCAAGGAAAACCAAGAAGGTGAAAAACCCCACAACTTCCTCAGAGATAGAATAAACCCAAATACAAGATCATAAGGATCAAACCCAATAAGATGTCTCTAGCAGATGCTCCTCCTCCTCCACATGTGTGCCACTTTCTTTCTTAGCTATGTGAGCTTGAGAAGTGAGTGAATAGAATGAGAGAGGCACACCCTCTATTTATACACTGACTTGACCTGCCAATAAATCACTGGGTCCGACTTCCTAATGAAGCCTAATAACCCAACCAAATGACCTCAGATGACCTAAATAGGGCTGACCCCACACTAGTGGTCTAATAACCCATCAATACAAATGATGACACTTACAATGTAACTTGTGACACTTGCAAATACAAATGACGACACTTCCAATCAGAGGAATAAGACATCTCTGTTGGATATACAATAACGTACAAATGTAATATACAAGTGAATATCTTCCGAAGTTACAAATACATCAACACTCCCTCTTAACTAGGAAGGTATTCTGAACACAGGTCATCAATACATATTGGTGCAAGTCTTCAATTCTGGAGCTAGATCATCATCACTCGATCACGGAGCATCATCATCATCACTGCTGCTATACTCGACATATCGATCACTGGACTATCTCTGAATTCTTCTCATCGTAGGAATTTCTACAGAGCCAGCCCTTTTTCATGCTAGATGTGGGCCCACCACCTATAGGTCTTCATCAACACTAGCCATAGTGTGGATCCCAAGACTAATTATGTGCGTCAACAAAACCTCGAAAGAGCATCCCAGGCCTTTTACGAGCACACGGCTCAACCTATCGGATCTCCCAGGATCTTTTACATGTGACCTTTACAAAACCTTAAAAGAGTGTCTCGCTCAACAAGAACTCTAAAGAGCATCCGAGGACTTTTATGTGCCTAGCACAACCTATCCGGATCTCCAGGACCGATTACATGTAATCTCCACAAAACCTTAAAAGGGTTTCTTGCGTAGCAAGAACCCTAAAGAGCATTCGAGGCCTTTTACATGACTAGCACAACATGTTGGGACCTCCAGGACGTATTACATGTGGTCCCCACAAAACCTTAAAAGCGTGTCTTGTCTAGCAAGAACCATAAAGAGCATCTGAGGCCTTTTATGTGATTAGCACAACCTTTCTGGATCTCCAAGACGTATTACATGTGGGCTAGAAAAACCTTAAAAGGGTTTCTTGCCCAGCAAGAACCCTAAAGAGCATCCGAGGCCTTTTACGTGACTAGCACAACCTGTCCAGATCTCTAGGACGTATTACATGCTACCCTTGCACAACCTTTCCATGGCCACAGAGTATCAACTTGATACTCACCATACATCATCCTGATATACATGATCATCCTGATCATCATCACTGCATCATCCTGATGCATGTCATCCAGAGCATCATCCTGATACTCATCACATATGATCATCCTGATCATTGTCACTGCATCGTCCTGATGCATGTCATCCAAAGCATCATCCTGATACTCATCACACATGATCATCCTGATCATATAAAGCATCCAACTGATGCATATCCAGAGCAGTAACTAGAGCACCGTCCTGATGCTCATCACATAGCGCTTACATCCACAGCCATGGGAAGGATCCTCCTATCACCATGCTTGGAATGGCTCCTGCAAATGTGTCCCATCACTTCTTCCTCGAAGTATCTTCAATCTGAAGAACACTAAGCCTCTCTCTGAAGTACTCAAACTTCACTCTGGCTAGTGGTTTCATCAACACATCTGCAACCTGCTCATCCGTCGCAACATATAGGAGCTTCACTGCTCCTCCCTACACCGTATCCCTGATATAGTGATATTTCATCTCAATGTGCTTCGACCTGTCATGGAATATTGGGTTCTCTGACAACTTTACACAACTATGGTTGTCACAATAGATACAGGTAGCATCCAATGAGAGATCAAATAATTCAGACAGTATCTTCCTCAACCATACTACCTCACAACTAGCCAAACAAGCTGTGACATACTCTGCTTTGGCTGTACTCAGTGCTACGTAGGATTGCTTTTTGCTAAACCAAGAGATCACACCTAATCCCATACTGAAGCAGCACGGTGAAGTGCTCTTCCTATCTTCATCACTGCCTGCCCAATCTGAATCAACATAACCCTCCAGGTTAAACTTTTGATTTGCATCATACTTGAGCCCATAATCAACAGTACCCTTCAGGTACCTCAAAATATGCTTTACAACAACCAGGTGAACACTTCTTGGATCCATCGGGAACTGGCTCAATGTGTTCACTGCAAAGCAAATATCTGGTCTCGTGTTCGTCAGGTACATCAAGGACCCAATCATCTGACGATACAAAGTGACATCAACCGGATCAGATGAATCATCACACAGAAGCTTCAGGTGGGATGCCATAGGTGTGGCCATGGCCTTGGAGTCCATCATCCCGAACCTCTTCAGGATCTCTACTGCATACTTCCCTTGTCCAAGGAAGATCCCATTTGCACTATGCCACACCTCCATGCCTAGAAAGTAGTGCATCATCCCCAAGTCCTTCATCTCGAACTCAGCAACAAGCTTCTTCTTGGTGTTAGAAATCAACCCATCCTCACCTGTAACAAACAGGTCATCCACATATAGTAGTAGTATCACAGGATTTCCTTCCTCAACCTTGTAGTAAAGGTTGGAATCCGATTTACTCTTAGTAAATCCCAAACTGGATAGGAAACTGTCCATCATACCATACCAAGTCCTAGGAACTTGCTTCAAGCCATACAAGGCTTTCTTCAACCTACACACATATGACTCCCTATCATGTGTCTCAAAACCAAGTGGATTCTCCACATACACTTCCTCTTCGACTACACCATTCAAGAAACCTATCTTGACATCCATCTAGTGTATCTTCCACTTCATCACTGCAGCCATAGCAAGCACTATTCTAATGGAAGTGTATCTAGCTACAGGATAAAAATTCTCTTTATAATATATTCCCTCTTTCTGAGAGAAGCCACGAGCTACAAACCTCGCCTTGTATTTCTCTATGCTGCCATCTGCAGCACGCTTGATCTTATAGATCCACTTGGAAGTCACAACAGACTTCCCTTTAGGTCTTAGGACCACATCCCAAACATCGTTCTTCATGATCAATTGGTAGTCCTAGACCATGGCGTCCTTCCATTCTTTCTTTTCCGCTGCTTCTTTATAACTAAAAGGTTCTTTGTTCATAATATCACAGAGTAAGGAAACATAACTAGTATGTGATCTAGTCCTCCTACTTTCTCTGTGTTCTTCTTCTGGAATGCCATACCTTTCTGCATCTTGAATGAGCTCTCTAGCCCATGCAAGTTTCCTCGTGAGAGTTCTTCTCATGGGGTGGATCTATAGGTTCTTGTGGATCTTCAATTTCATGATCTTCTTCTGGAATTTCTTCATTCATAGTGGTGTCTTGAAATCTGGTTACCTTTGGTTCTTCATGGTCTTCAACAGGTGTCTTCTTGGATTTGATGTATGCTGCATCTTCATCAAATGTTACATCCGTGCTGATGTCAATTTTCTTGAACCCTGGAAAGTATATTCTGTAAGCCTTCGAGATTTCACTATAACCCACAAAGATTCCCTTCTTTCCTAAAGGATATAGCTTTGTCCTCTTTTCCTTTGGAATGTGTGTGTATACTGGACAGCCAAAAATCCTGAGATGGCTAACTTTAGGTTTCTTACTAGAAAAGACTTCTTCTGGTGTCTTGTTGTCAAGGATCTTGTGAGGTGTTATGTTCTGCACATATATAGCTATCCTAGCTGCTTCTTCCCATAGAAGCATAGGTAGATCTTGGTCATGAAGTATTGCCAGTGCTGCTTCCATGATAGTTCTATTGTTCCTTTCTGCAACTCCATTTTGTTGTGGATTGTAGGGAGCAGTCAACTCCCTTTTAATCCTTGAATCACTGCATAGTTTCTTGAGATCACCTAAAGTGAATTCTCTACCATTGTCGGATCTGAAGGTCTTGATATTCTTATCAGTTTGATTTTCTATCAAGGCTTTGAATTAATTGAACTTATCAAACACTTCATCTTTATTCTTCAAGAAATAAACCCAAGTCTTCCTAGAGAAATCATCAATGAAAGAAACATAGTATACATACCCACTCAGAGAACTGGATGACATTGGACTGCATACATCAAAGTGGATAATTTCCAAGATTCCTTTGCTTTTCTTTCACTGCCTGGAAATGCCTTCTTTGTTTTCTTTCCTTTTGCATGTCTTTTGCAAACACCTTCATGCTTAGATTGAATTTCAAGAAGACCTTCTACAGCTTTGCTTGCAATTGGTAGTGCTCTATAGTGCACATGTGCAAGCCTTCTATGCCAAAGTTCACTTGGATCCATAGATTCATGTACCATGGCATGTTCAGGTTGTCCCTTCAATTTGTACAATCCTCGCTCTTGCTCTCCAATCACTACTGCATCATCTATGGTCTTACCCTTTGGCCACATGAGTACTTGGCCATCCACAAATGCAACTCTAATTCCCTTTGTATCCAAAGATGATATGGATAGGAGATTCTTCTTGAGCCCAGGTACATATAGAACATCTTTCATCTTCAAAGACTTCCCAGAGTCTAGTTTGTAGGAGGCTTCACCACTTCCTTTGATAGGATATAGATAGTTATCCCCAAGTTTCACTTTATGAGGTGACTCATGTTCAGATAGATCTACAAAGGATTCTTTGAACCTATTCATGTGTTTGGAAGCCCCACTATCAATAAGCCAATCATTACATCCATGAGAGATAGTACCTATGAGAGCATAGATTAGAACATATTCATCTTCACTTGATGAGTGATCACTTTCTGCTCTAGTCTTCTTCGTGGGAGGTTCATCATCCTATGCAGCATGAGCATGATATCTTCTTTTGTTGTTCTTCTTCTTGTTTTGATTGGAGCCCTTTTGGTTCTTGGGACAATCTGCGGCAAAGTGTCCCTTCTCATTGCATGTGAAGCATCTTAGATCTTTCTTATCTCTCTAATGGTGGTGAAAATATTTCTTGTGATGAGATGGCTCCCTCTTGGGCTTACTTCTTTTGGTGTGAGCTATGAGAGCTTGATCTTCACTTCCCATCTTTTCTTCTCGGGCCACAAGCCTAGCTTCTTCTTGTGAGCATTCCTCCCATAGTCTACTAAAGGAGATCAACTTCTTTCTTGCACACATTCCTTGGATGAAGGAGTCCCATGACCTAGGTAGGCCATTTAATGTGGTCATTACAATTTCTCCATTCTCCACCACTTCATCCACAGCTTCAAGTTGTTCCTTGATTTGAGAGACCTTTGAAAAGTAGGATTGTATGGTCTCTCCATTATGGATCTTTACACCTTTCAATTGGTTCCACAAAGTCATCTTCTGATTTATGTTCTTTCCTTCAAACAACTTAGTCAAAGAGTCAAACATCTCCTTAGGTGTCTTTAGGGAAGACACATGGGGTATGAGATGGTACTTAATAGAATCAGCAATGATTCTCTTGGATTTGACCAAGTTCTTCTTATGTAAGGCCTTAGCCTCATCTCTCTCTGGAACTGGAACCTCTTCCTTTATGTAGTTCTCCAACTCATTCTCTTCTAGGATTAACCCAATCCTATACTTCCAGGCTCGGAAGTTATCATCCCCTTCAAGCTTATCCTCAAGCTTGGTGTGGTGAGACATATTAAAGAGTACTTCAAATGTAAATAGAAAATATTTAGGTCTTACCACTTGATTTGTTGAAAACTGGATCTAGAGCCGGATTAGGGTTTCTTAGAGAAACCCTAAAAATTCAAAATTTGAATTTCAAACTTCTGAAAGGATAGAAATATGCACCTTGTTGAGCTGGTCAAGATGGTATACTCAGAATTTGAAATCTACAAATTTTCACCCCTCAAAATTGCTTTTGAAATTTCTGGATTCACTAAACAGGACCCCAAACTAAGGTTTGAATTTCCCGGAGCTTCACCCAACCAAAAAATTCAATCCAAATCTCTAAACTTTGATTTTTCAAAGGAGCTTTCAGCCCTGGTCTCGAATTTCAGAAATTCCAATTTTTGCATAAACCCTAATTTTTAGGTCAAAAACTGAAAATGCTCAGGATTGAATTCTATCTCGACAGAAAGATGCACCCTTCCAAGGAGAGTCAATCTAGCCTCATTCCTTTGATGATATATGTAGAGAAACCCAAATATTAAGAAGCCCTAGCTTCTGCAACTACACAATGCCTTCTTCTTAGGTCAGCTCTGATACCATGGTAATTTTTCGATAATTTCATTCCATTATCATTCAGGATCACTAAGAGAATAAAATGTACAGCATATCAATCATAGATACAAAATCAATCATACAAGAGACACAGAGTTTCACCGGGGGAAACCAAGAAGGTGAAAAACCGCACAACTTCCTCAAAGATAGAATAAACCCAAATACAAGATCACAAGGATCAAACCCAATAAGATGTCTCTAGAAGATTCTCCTCCTCCTCCACATGTGCGCCACTTTCTCTCTTAGCTATGCAAGCTTGAGAAGTGAGTGAATAGAATGAGAGAGGCACACCCTCTATTTATACATTGACTTGACCGACCAATAAATCACCGGAGCTGACTTCCTAATGAAGCCTAATAACCCAACCACATGACCTAACTAGGGCCGACCCCACACTGGTGGTCTAATAACCCATCAATACAAATGACAACACTTACAATGTAACTTGCGACACGTGCAAATACAAATGACGACACTTCCAGTCAGAGGAATAAGACATCTCTGTTTGATATACAATAAAGTACAAATGTAATATACAAGTGAATATCTTCTGAAGTTACAAATACATCAACAAAGATATCTACAAGGCACCAAGTATTAAGTTATTTGTTATCATGGAGATATAAACAGCGTTATAATACATGTGTTATAATAAATGAAGTTATTAGCATTGACTTTGATAGTGATCTTGATGCACGATCATCCTTGGTTCAGCAAGCTATCCTACACAATCATAGACTGGATGTTGGTGTTGTTACTCGCATGGTTATTGCTACAGCAGTAGGGCACGACTATGTGAGATGATACACGTGGTGTTGTAACAAGCTACTTCAGGTTTCGTCGAAGAGAAATCATGTTGTTGTTACTCGTGTTGGCACTTGTGCCATTATTCATGATGATACTTGTGCAAAGACAAAAAGAGGATGGAGGATTTGGTGCGTTATATCTACAAGTGACAATTATGTCCATTGTAAAATTGTTGAACTTGAAGTAACAATAAATAGTTAATAATAAATTAGTTAGCAATACAACTATCATTAATTAATAATGTGCTAATAAATGACACGTTGTTACTATGGTTTATTTTATTAATAAATTAGATTTGGGTTTAGGTTTTATGGTCTATTATAGCTTGGAATAAAATGAATCTCATCCAATGATGACAGAGTCAAATATTTTCCAACTACAAAATGGCTCAGTGGGATTTCAACGGTTGGAGTTTTCGTATTCCAATATTGCTTATATCAATGGGCATGGGACGAGGTATAGGGGAAAAGAAGAGAGCGCAAGTGGAAGCATGGATTTAGAACTGTGGATACTCACCTTGGAAGTGGAATGCAAGAATTACTAGAAGAGGGGAGGAAGTGTGGGAACGCTGGTCAAGAAGAAGAGTTGTAGCAGAGAAGAGTTGCAATAGAAAAAGAGTTGCAGCAAAGGAAAGTTGCACTAGCGTATAAGTGTGCCCGTTGTGGGTGTGAGAGTGATTTTCCAAATGTGGCTAAGACTCAAAGAAAATTGTTGTAGATGATGAATTCTGTAATAAATATTCCTATGTATGAATAAAATTATTGTCCTAATTCCAGTTGATGAATATGTGATGCAATTCTGGTTATCTGCTTGTTTCCATCTATTATTCTCTCTGTGGTTGGCTATCTGCTGTGCATTCAGAATTGCAGCACAACTGCATCAAGTGGTATGAGGGCTATTTGAGCCTACGTATGGAGGGATAGGTAGCATATTGGAATATTTTTGAATTCTATTGAAGTGGGGAGCTCACAACAAGAGATCACAGAGAAGAGTAATAGTGATGGACCATATAGGAAGAGGTCGTGGAAGAGGTTGCAGTAGAAGGAAAGAAAATGCTAAAGATGTAAATGATCTTACAACAATGATGAGGAAAATGGTGTCCATACTAGATTCCATTGAGGAAACTCAGTGAAGAGGCATTATAGAGGTGATAAGGGATGACAACGATGATGAAGAAGAATTAGAGACCATTAGAGAAGAATAGGAAGAACAAATGCCAATGGAAGAAAGCATGCTCATAGCTATTAGCAGTATTGGAGGTAAACCTAAACTAGATACTCATGTTTATTCTGATCATTTAAATCCTGAAGAATTAATAGATTGGATAGGGGAAATGGAAAAATTCTTTGAGTTTGAACATATTAGAGATCCCTGAAGAGTTAGGTTTTCTAGTACAAAATTGAGAAGTCATGCTTCTTTATGGTGGGATAAGTTACAGCTGAATAGAGAAAGTGGTGGTAGAGAAAAAATTAAGACTTGGGATAGGATGGTAATAGAAATGAAATGCAAAATTTTTCCTATGGATTGTGCTTTGAATTTTTTGAGGAGGTTGCATAATTTGAAGAAGATGAAAATGTCCATAAAGAGTACATAGAGGATTTTTACAGATTTTCTATAAGGCCTGGATAGAATGAGGATAATTCATAATCCATTGCCAGGTATGTGTATGGTTTGAATTATGCTATACAAGATGAGTTTAATGTTTTTAATTTTCGTTCAGTGGCAGAGGCTTGCCAATCCTCCTTGAGGATTGAGGAACAATTGTTAAGGAAACAACAAAATGCAAAGAGAACCCCATGAAATGGGAGAGGGAAGCAAAAGGAAAAGCAAGTTAAGGAAGGTAAAAGTAGTTATAGTGAAATGGAGGAGACTACAGGAAAAGGACTTGATGCGGATAGAGGATGCGGTCGAACAACAAGAGATAGAGGTAGAGGAGGAAAATCTGAAATCATTTGCTTCAGATGTGGGACGCTAGGTCATAGGGAATTTGAATGTCCAAAACTTGTGAAGGATGGAAGACAGCAAGAAGGGAGAGCACATCTTGCTGAAACTGAACCAGCAACAACATCAAATGAGGTGATTGAATTTGTGATAATCTGCAGGGATCTAGCAATTGTAACAATCTCATAATCAAACTCTCAAGATTATTTGCAAAGAAGAAGAGAAGCATGCACTCAATAATCACTCATAAACATAGAATAATGAACAATAACAGTATCATACAATGAATAATGAATGTAAAGAATGTGATACAATAATATATGATGAGGCATCATATAGGATTCAAATTATCCAAGTAGGGAATTCAAATCTGAGCTCCAAGTATAGCATGAATAACTATGGAGACATCATCCAGTCGGTAGTATTAGTCATAAATGGTAAGAGTCAGTCAAGTGTGTCCAATTGAGTCTATTAGAACCATCTAGCCATAAATCAGGGAATGGAGACTCTAAGGGGGGTGCATGAGGCTATCTAACTCAAAGTATACCTTGGATAACAATGGAGACATCATCCAATCAATAGTATTAGTCATAAATGGTAATAGTCAGTCAAGTGTGCCTAACTGAGTCTAACAGAACCATCTAGGCATAAATCAGGGAATGGAGACTCCAAGGAGAGTGCATGAGGTTGTCAAATAGTCAAGTGGAACTCCAGAACTAGCTAACTAGAAGCTACAAGCAGTCAGCATGAGCAATCAGTGGAATGACTACTCAATCCATGCACTAACTGAATGATAACTCTCGGTAGGTGTGATAAGGTGCCCTAACTGAGTGATAATTGGTGGTAGGTGAGCAAAGGCACACAAACTGGTTGTGGTAGGTGGGAAGGGTGCACTTTCCATGCAGAGAAGTCAAGGAGGGCACATTAGGTAGGTAGGAGACCAATTGGGGGTTGTAGACAGGATCTGGAGAGCTAGAAGCAAGCTCTAGGTGCTAGGAGACCACCATGATGATGACTGGATCCATGCAGTGGCATGCAAAGCAAGCAAAGCATGTAGATTTTCATGCAGGCATGCAAAATATAAAAATGATGGTGTGAATATTCCAACACCCCACTACAAGCTATACTATGAGATAATAACCGAAAACAGAAAAATAGGGCCCTGGTGAATGAGACCAAAGGTCACCCCATACAATCAATCTAAATAAAGTAAGTGAGGAAAGAGGGAAATCCCAGTCGGAAGAAAGCCCTCCCTCAAAATAGACTGAAGGATTCTAATGAAGCATATCATCTCTCACCCCTGAAGGGGGTAAGTGTCCTTATTTCTCAAAGAAGGATCGATAGATCCGAAATGGATCAGGAATTTCACAAGGATGAATCCTCACATGTGAAAACTCTGATCTGGAAGATCGAGGAGCAGTGGTTTCCCATCGAAGAAGAGGATCAGTAAAGTAACAAGGATGAAACCTCTCATGCTGAAAATATGATATGGCTAATTGGGGAGCAGTGGATTCCCATCGAGGAAGAGGATCAACAATGTGAGAAGGATGAAACCTTCCAGGTTGGAAATCTGATCTAGATGATCGACGAGTAGTGGCTTCCCATCGAGGAAGAGGACAAATAGGTGAGAGATCTCCAAGTTCTTGTGGATTTGGATCTCCCATTCACTCATCATCATTAGTTGCTAGACCTTCTGGGTCCAGCATTCTCTCATCATCATCTCCATCTTTAGATTCTGAATCTGAAATATCATGTGAAAATGCATCACCAAATCCAAACTCTGAATCTGAAATATCATGTGAAGAAGCAAGTAAACTGGATCATCATCACATGAGAACTCTGAATCTGAAATCTCATGAGGAGAAGCAAATAAAACCGGCTCATCATTACATGCAAACTCTGAATCTGAAATCTCATGAGGAGAAGCAAGTAAAACTAGCTCATCATCACTCGAAGGAGGAACATATCCAAAAATTTTGATGTCATGAAACTACTCCAGAATATGCATGTAGTCCTCTTTTGAACCATCATGACTGTGATCAATATCAGAAGAACTAGGACTAGATGATGAGGATCTTCATTAATATCGAAGGAGGATGTAGTAGGAATTGGACAAATAGGTGCTAGATCTTCAGGTTCCTATGGATCTAGATCAAGCATTTGTACTTCTTCAAGGGTCTTATTTTTCTCAATCTCTTTTGGTGCATCCTTGCCCTTTACGCAACCTTCGAAGGTACCATGAGAAAAATTGCCACTTAGAAGACCATCAACCACATTCCGAGCTATCTTGTGGTTGAGATGAGATAGTCTGCTCTCTTCATGAGTATGAGAGTGAAGAGCAAAATCCTTTGAGAGAGGTAAGAAGTGTGAAAACTCATAGAGTTTTGTCTCATGATTTGCAGCTCCTTTTGCAATGATTTTCCCTAAAACCATGTGTTGTACCTCGATTTCATATGGAGTAAAGATCACTCTTTTGGGCTCTTCAGTATGAGCCATTTGATACACTAAAAGGACTTTAACGGCAAGAGAAGGAACATAAAGCACATCAGAAAAATAACCATGATCAAGATCGATTCTTCTAATCCCCTGAGAGGAGACTTCTAAATCATTGCCCAAACTAACAGAAGGGCCAATAGAGCTTTTGAAAATAGAGAATAGATCTTTGGAGGAAGCCATGTGGCATGATGCTCCTGAATTTATGATGAAAGAAGAATCAGTTGATGCACTTTCTATGAGAGCATGACATCTTTCTTTGCCTTTGGATCTATAAGGTTCAGTATTAGTTGCTTGGGACCATTTCACAATAAAGATAAGTGTTTTTCTATCTATGTGTTTTTCCTCTACAATGTTTTAAATTAATGACTGTTTTTGATATGTTGAATGCATACAAATGTGTGTGGATGAGGTTTATTTCCGTTGTGCATGTTTGCTTGATTTGCATATGCAAACATTTGTTCTATTGTTGTGAGTCTAATGAATGGGCTGAGTTTATGTAAAAGCCCCAGAATTTGGTATCATGTTCCCTTCCTCGAATTGGGTCCATGAGAGGGGACGTGATAGATTGGTATCAGAGCAAAGGTTACAGCATTGTGCCTACATGGGCCAACTTGAAAAACTTGTAGAGGTAAGTATTCTTGCTACTCAACACTAATCATTACGAAAAATTCCAAAAAATTGAAAAAAAATTCCAAGTGTTTTATGAGTTTTTGCTAAGTCTGTGTCGGCAAACTTTTGTGAGCTTTTGTGCGACACAGTCGACAAGATTTGGCGAAATCGCAGTGAAACGGTCGGCGAGTTTAGCCATTTTTGTTGCGACACAGTCGGCGAGTTTTGTTGAGATCGCAGCGACGCGGTAGATAATTTTAGCCCTTTTTGCTATGAGATGGTCGGCGATGAAGAGCTTAAAATCGTCGAAAGGATCGGAGGAGATAAGCTCAAAATCGCCAAAATGGTCGATGAAAATTGCTGAAAGGATCGGAGGAGATAAGCTATTTTGTTGCGACTCGGTCGGCGAAAATTAAGCTATCTTGCTATGACATGGTCAGTGCAAATTAAGCTATTTTGCTGCGACACTGTCGGTAGCCGGTGGTTGGAGGATTAAGGCTCGGTCGGCGGTTGAAGGATTAAGAACCGGTCGGCGGTCGACGATCAGAGGAAGATCGGTCAGCGCTGAAAGGCTCAAATGCCGAAATGGGTCGAAGGAAGAATGATAAGTCTGTCGAACAAACAATTTCAGCAGTTTCTCAGTGAGACTTTCAGGTTCCTAAAAGTGAAGAATTGCCATGGAATTTATGTGCCAGATTGCGTGGATTTGAAAGAATTACCAAAAAAAAGCCATGTTTGCTTGATTTGGATCTGCAAACATTTGTTCTATTGCTGTGAGTCTAATAAATGGGCTGAGTTTATTTAAAAGCCCCAGAATTTGGTATCATGTTCCCTTCCTCGAATTCGGTCCATGGGAGGGGACGTGACAGATTTATTTGATTTGTTGGGGGAGGAGTTGATTGTAGTGATTGACGAGTCTAGAAGAAAGGGTTGGATTCCACAAACACTAAATTCAACCTATATTACTCTCATTCCTAAGGTTGACCATCCTGACAAATTTAATGATTATTACCCTATATCGTTGTGCAACCTACTTTATAAGATTATCACTAAGATCATCTCGGAAAGAATAAATCCTTTTTTGGGCATTTACATCTTTGAGGAACAATTTGGCTTTCTTCCCAACCGAAAAATCCTGGATGGAGTTGGGATAGCATGAGAGAGGCTACACTCCATCAAGAAGAAGATATTATCAGCATTCATCCTAAAGATGGACCTCATTAAAGCTTATGACCACATTGACTAGACTTATCCAAGGTTGATTCTTATTTAGGTAGGTTTGATACCTGAAATCACCAATTGGATCATGGAGTGCATAACTTCACCCAAGTATGTAGTATTGATCAATGGCTCACCTTCCAATTAATTTTGTGGCAATAGGGGGATAAGGCAAGGATGTCCCCTCTCTCCATATTTATTTATACTCGCGATTGAAGGTTTGAGTGTTTTGATAAAAAATGCTAGAAAACGTAATGACATAAAAGGGATTAAGGTAGCTAGTGCCCTCTTCATTTCTCACCTACTTTTCGTTGATGATGTCCTTATTTTTGGGGAAGGCTCTCTGAAGGAATGGGATCATTTTCGATCCATTATATCTCTTTTCTGTGATTCCTCGGGCATGATTATTAGTACAAAGAAATCATCTTTTATTTACTCTTGTTATGATCCTTTGATTATCAATCATATTGTTGAGATTTTTCCCTACAAGATGAGTCCTTTGGAAAAGGGTATATATACCTGGGTTTCAGTCTAAATCCAAATGCATATTGCATAAAAGATTGGTCTTGGCTTATCCAAAAAATTCAAAGGCGTATCAACTCGTTGTCTTTCAGAATGTTGTCTCTTGGAGGAAGATTGGTACTTGTTAATCATGTACTCCAGAGCATCCCGATGTACTAGTTTTCTTTATTTCATGCACCGGTTGGGGTTATCTCTATGATTAGAATATTGATGTTCCAATTCCTGTGGGGTGCTAGGCTTAATATTTTTAAGTTTCATCTGTCATCGTGGGCTAACATCTCTCTTCCAAAGTACTATGGTGGCTGGGGAATAAATAATTTAAGCTGGTTCAACATAGCCTTATGTGCTAGAAGTCTTTGGCGAGTTTTGTTTGACAAGGGAATTTGGGGGAGAGTGATAAAATTCAAATATTTAAAGCGGTTGGATGTGGTGACATGGTTATGCCATTTTGAATATAATTCTACTTCTGGTTCTTTTATTTGGAGAAGCTTGCTAAAATATTTCCCGATTATCAATCATCACCTATGTTGGTCCGTGGGACGTTGTATTCAAGTTTTTTTTAGGTGTGGACCCAATTGTTGGGATGATAGAGAATTTTTCATTTTCAATGGCTCTGCTGGAAGCTATTCACAGCATAGGTGTTTACGTCCTCAAACAAGATGTTAAGGAGCAGATGGATTCTATTGTGCTATGGAAAACGTCCAAGGAGATTGACCTTTCAAGAGGAGAGGCTAATGAATGGGATTGTTTTGTTAGTAGACTGTATTAGTCCGGTATTATCATATCCAACTCGGCCGATGTGTTGGTCTGGAATTACAACAAAGAGAACGAGATTATCAAGGCAAATTTGGCCTACAATCTAATTTTGGAGAATGAGACTTTTGCTACATCGATGTGGTGGACAAAGTGGTGTTGGAAGGTTTCTATTCTCTAAAAGTTAAGTGTTTTATGTGGTTAGCTTGTAAAAGGGAGATATTAACTTGGGATTTTTTACAGAGACGAGGTTTTTTTGGGCCTGGCAGGTGTATTCTATGCTATGCGAGTGAGGAATCATTCGACCATATATTTGGTGACTGTATTTTAATTCAACAGGATTGGTTTGAATTAAGAGTTTTGTTTCAATCCGCCTTCAATTGGGTAGCTGGTTCTCTCGAAGATAATTTAAGTAAATGGTTTAAAGGTTAATGATCTTGTATCGATCTCCCATTACTAACTATTTGGCATGTCTGGAAAGCAAGGAACTATGGTACTTTCGAGGGAAATCCTTTGAATCCTTTTCAAGTTAGCATAAAAGTGAAGGCGTAGTTCAGTGAATACTCTAGGAAGGATGACATCCGACGAATAAAGAGGATATAGTACCCGGTTTTGGATCAAAATCTGTTGATTGGTTTCTTTGATGGAGCGGCACATAATGGTATTTGTGGGGCTGGCATGGTTCTGAGACTAGATCCATACTATTATATTCAACTCAAGAGGAAGGTTGGGAGGGGCACAAACACTAGAGCAGAGCTCTTAGCCCTTTGGGGCTTACTCCTATTTTCCTGGAGGAAGGATATTAATGCTCTTTGTGTTACGGGGGACTTGAAGACTATCATTGACTGGGCTAAGGGAGACTCCTCACTCACCTCACTTACTTTGGAAACTTGGTTGTGTAGAACTCATGGCTTGATTCATGAGTTTCAAAAGATCTCAATCAGACATATCTACAAGGAATTCAATGCAAGAGCTAATTCCTTATCAAAACTTTCCATCGACGGTATGGATGGAAATATCTATTTTGAAGAGATTAGGAATAGTTCTCTCAGGGACTTTGGACATCTGGTCCTTTTCTAATTTCAACTCTTTTCTCTCTTAAGCCTCTTAGTTTTTTACTAGCTATACTTGCTTAGAATGACGACGTGTATTTAAGCTAACGGATGTTTTTCGTATGACCGTTTTGCCTGATTTATCTGGTAAGTCACTATTCATCTTAGCACCGTTCTAGACCTGAGGAAAATACGTGCTCAGTTTTTTTGATGTATATATTTTACACAACTTTTCTTATAATAAAAAGTTGTTATCATTTGGTGTGAAAAAAATTACAGGAATATGAAAGATAATTAAACTTTGTGAAAGAGGTGGTAGAGTTAAGTGAGATAATACCATTAAGAATGAAAACTCGAAGCAAGAAGTTTATTAACAACCTATGTCATGATGAGCCATACTCATACGTATACTTGTGGATGTGAATTATTATAACGTATTGTGTTAGGTGTGGGCGCATTGAAATCTTGTATATATTCATTGTTATTTTGGTAACCACTTTTGTTTTAATTATTTCCCATCTTATCATGAGCATCGCATTTTTAAATATTGTAAGTATTCTATATAAATTTGCAAAGAAAATGAGGCATCAAATATTAATATTATTCTAAAATGTCAACGGCCGAAGGAAACCCACATAGGGGAATAAGTAAAGAATAAGGAATGGTGTACAGAGAAGCGGTTGAGGTTATAATTTATCGCTGGACAGTTGGTAAAATCCTCGCAGCGGCGGGGCGACGAATCGGGCTGTCGTGGTGTGGTGTGCAGCTTCCATGGAAAGAAACCGCGTGAAGACGGGCAGCCTTCTGTGATGTCACTACCGGAGTTTTCAATTCTCAGCCGAATGCTATGCGTTTGGCGGGCGGGATGGCGGTGTCAGTTATCTTTTTTTATTAGGGTTACAGCGACATGGCTTCTTTGAATAGGATCGTAGGGTCTAGAATTCACTCGTCAAAGTAAGAGATTTTATCTCTGTCTGTACATGGGGCCAAGCCTTGGCATCTTGAAAACAAGTTGGGGTTTCTTCTGGAAGGTGCAAAGATGACAGACGTGCCGGTGTTGACTTGACTTGCACTGTCAGCGTTTGTCGCGGCTCTCTATACAGCATCCTCATTAGAACACAACACAGTAAAAATTTCCTGTTAGAGAAATATATAATTACTTTTGCTTCGTACAGGTTCTGAATAATTTGGGAATCATGAATTCTCAACGACCGAGTTCAGGAACGCACAGGAAGGATCTCCAGGGTCCCAGGCCTTCCCCTCTGAAGATATCTAGGGACTCTCATAAAATTCGAAAGCCTGCCGCTGCGCTTCCAGCTGTTGTTCCGTCTGTGCCGAATCTGCCGATTATCAAAAGATCGCAGCCGATGATAATCTACATGCAGTCTCCTAAGATCATCCACGCAGAAGCGCAGGATTTCATGACTCTGGTGCAACGCCTCACAGGGAGCTCATCCTCCTCGACGGATACTCCTAATTCTGATCATTCTGAAAATCCCGCAGCCCCCGATCATGTTGAATCTACGGTACACCTGCAAGCCTCCACTGAGGCCATAACACAGTTGACAACGATGACTGAAAAGAATCAAGAAAATGGGAGCAGGGCTTCCGAGGCCGAAGCTAACGAGCACGGGCTGCTCGCACAGACTTCTGCTTCGACTGTTGCAACCACACCGGCGTTAATGCCTCCTTTCTCGCCCAATTTCTTGTTCCCCTCACCGCGCTTTAATTTCTCACCGAGATTTTTCCAAGATCTACCCCCAATGACCCCCAGTTCTGATCATTTCTTCTACTCTCCAAGGGACCTTTACCGAATTTCTGATCCATTGTTCAGTCCTTCTCAGAGACCGGCCTTGAACACCTTGAGCATGCTGCAGTCGCCATCTCCGACTGCCTTAGATTTGTACAATAATAATCCAGAGCATTAGGGTTTATAGTTCTAGTGTTGTAATGAATAAGACTTTCCGACATATGTTTGTCGTCCGAATCGGGATGAAATATTTCAGCTACTCTCCCTTTACGAAGACGGCTGCCTTTGCGTTTTGATGTATCTGCCATTTGTTGCAATGAATTTATCAAATTCTGTTTTCTGAAGAACGATCGCCATTTTACAGGTATTTAACCCTTGATTCTTTATTATCCTTAAGTTAGTAGTAGACTGGTAGCCTGGTAGCCTGGTAGTCATATGGAAATAACTTACTTTTCTTTTTCTTTATTTTTAAAGTGTTCTTCAAAGATCTTTTCAATGACTCTGGTAGATCGTAGCCGCTCCTAAATAAATTGTTTTATTTTCTTTACTTACAGTGGGGTTAACAGAACTGTCTTCTGTTTTTTGTCAACAAGTAAAATTATAAAGATTTTTTCTTTCCGTCTATCACCAATCTGTAGCCTTCGCCTGGCCCCCCTCATAGGACGGCTTCTCGTCTCTATTTGAGGATTTCGATCAATCAGGTTTTCTGTATTGAAGATAGTTTTTCCATTTTTTGCTATCTTGATAATTCAGTTGTGATCCAGATAATCATGATTCCAATGGTTTTCTGGAAATTGCTTATGAGGGAAAAATGCCAGTCCAATAGCTTGATAACTTCTGTGCATATTTCAAAATTCATTGATTATCTTCTGGACTTTCCTTTGGGTATACTGCTAACCAGGCTTATCTGAGGCGTCTACATTTTTTTTCTTCCAATTTTGAATGATGGTTATAACTGACATCAGGCTTAATGACATTGGTAAGTGATGCCAGGGTCGAATGTGTTATTACCTTCGAGATTTGTTAAAAAAATGGTTTGAATTCTTCAATCTCCTTCGACACATGTATTTATTATATCCTAATATTATTGAAAGAAATTCAGAAAAATGTTACATCTTTTATCGTTAACGTCTTCCACCATTATTTCTCTGCAAACCGTCTTCTTTATTTTAACTCTTTCTGATTATTTTGAGAATTATTTGAATAATTTATATACTTATCTTACAAAATAAGTTTTATGTGTTCTCTTTTAATTACCTGAAGTATTGCATTTTTCGTAAAGCACCATTCTTCACGTTTTTTCTGGGACTTATGTTATGCATTGGTATTCTTTATCCACCATTTTCAAATAAAATCTTCTTAATTTCATTACCTGCCCTGTCTGTATATCTAAAACTATATTTTTGTTAACATGTATTTACATGTTATTTTTGTATGTTATTTTTGTATATATATATATATGTTTAGTTTTATGGGTTATCTCTCAAAATAATTGTGAGTTGTAAGTATAAGATTTCTAAGTCAAATCCTTGGGTGGCTATATATAAACATATAAAAACCTTACTTAATGTCTCCAGTGAACTCTCCCAATTATAAATCACATTGAAAAAACATTCTTTAAACATTATATATATTCATAGATTTTCACCTAAACATTAATTATAAAATACTATTAATAATTATAAATATAGTTGCAATTCTAAACATAGTTTCTTTAAAAATAATATTTTGTATAATATATTTAAGAAAAAGTGTCTCATAAATGACATAGAAGAGTTTCATCATTAAAAACATTATCATTTAAATACTTTTTAAAATAAAAATAAATAAATAAAAAAGTAGGTCAAACTTTATATTCAGTTTTATTTAATAAAGTTGAAATGTCCATAGTTCTTCCTTCTATAAACAATAGAATTAGAGTGATATTTTCAAATTAAAGTAGATTTGAGAACTATGATTTTTTCATTTTTTTATACTAGAGCTAAGATTTGTTTTGAATTCAATGGAGTAACTATCTAAAAAAATGAACATTGTATATCCCATGTTACAAGTTGAATTAAGTAGATGGCATGCACTATGAAAATATATCTAAGATATTTTTATCAACCATAATTTTTCTACTTATTTAAGTGTTCTAATGTTATCAACCATAATTTTTCTACTTATTTAAGTGTTCTAATGTTCTAGCTTTCACTGTTTCTACCTACTTAAATGTTCTAACGTTCTAGCTTTCACTATAGGCTTGTGTGTGAGCAAAATCTTGGAAAGAAAGAATACATATACCCTTGAAAACAAGATAGCATTAAGAGCTATCCATATGCATCAACACACTATTTCTTTTATACCATATCTTCACAGAATCTTGCAAACTATACATACGCTTAGGAATTCTTTGTGTCCTTTGTGCAACATCTTCCAAGAAAGGACTTTGGTTGCAAAGATTAGAGGCTAGCCAAATAAAGATCCTTGTCTTTATAGGAGCAACCTTGTTCTTCCATATCTTAGCTTACCACCCAATAGCCTCCTACTCATTATTATTTTGTACTCATTATTATTTTGAAAGATAAGTTTTTAAGGTCTAGATTCAGAGTATAAAACCATTTAGCCTTATTCTTGGTTCAAACTATTTTATCATAAACATGTTTTGATATTAGATGTACTAAATTTCGGAATATAAAACTATTTAACCTTGTTCTTGGTTCAAACTATTTCATCATAAACATGTTTTAATATTACATGTGCTAAAAAAATGATCCAAACATATACATGATTGTATTTCAAAGCTAAATCGTGTACATTTATCTACCTTTAATACCAAATGATATATTTTTATATCTTTAAATGATGTTATCGATCCCTTTGATACCATTTTAAATAATCTTAATGCTATTCATAAAAATGTTTTATGTATATTACTTTGCTTTCCATTTTCCTTTATCCTTTATTTTTAATTCTACTCAACAATCATCTCAAACTTCTAAGGTTTTAGGCCTTTATGCCTAGAGGATTCTTCAAACAAAAACTTTATTTTGAATTCTACTCAACAATCATCTCAAACTTCTAAGGTTTTAGGTCTTTATGCCTAAAGGATTCTTCAAACAAAAACTTATGGAACATTTCTTATAAAGTGGTTCAATGGCATTATTATTTTAGTTGTATAATCCTTCTTTGCTTATAATATTTACTTAAATTTGTTTGTTTATAATTTTATGAAAGACATGATTTGTTTGTTATGTTGTAATGAAAATGGCAAATACAAGATTTTAAAAATATTTTTATGAAAATAATATAAAAATTACTAGTTTTAATGTAAAATATAATTTACATTTATGATATGCTAAATGTATAAAGAGAGAATCTTAAAGATGTTTTTTTTTTTTTATATTCATTCAATTTGTTTTACTATTGCATGGTTTTTTATTCTTGCATAGTTGTTATTAGATGTTTTGGACTTTTTAGACCATCCTCAATAAAATTTAGTACTTTATTTTTTGATTAAATTGTAATTTAAATTTAATTTTTATTGTAAAAATAGATTTGAAGTACCTTCAAAAATCTTGGTTGCTTTTTCATTATACAATCTTACCAACTTATATTTATAATTAATAGATTTGAAGCACCTTCAAATATCTTTATTGCTTTTTCATTATACAATCTTATAGCTTATATCTATAATTCCAACCATTTCAAATAAAAATAATCTAAAATTAACCAAAAACATTATACTAGTAAATAAAAAATAAATGAAGATGAAATGAGATTCTCCATGGCAAGTGAGTTTGGCACACTGTACATTTATTGCATGAATAAAATACATGCATGTTCTTTATAAATGTTAATCATTATATTTAAACAACTTTAATATTGTTTATTATTGTTAATTGACAATGCGTTTGCATTTTTTTTAGTTGCTACACTGCACCACAGTGGTAGAAATCTGAAAAACTCTGAAACGATCTTTATATCCACATGCATAATCTAATGCGAGTGTGCTTCATAACTTGAATTTATTTTACTTTTTAAAAAAGAAAACATGTTCCTTATACGATATATGATATGTTTGGTTTTGAAAGTAGATACCCTTCGTATTAATATATGAAAGTGGAAAAGGAAAGAGGTCAAGACATTAAAAATTAAATAAAATATAAGTTGTTTTAATTATTTTTAAAAATTGTTTCAAAGGAGTTCTTTAAAAGATGGTTCACCATTTGTTAGAGGGCTACATCCATTGGGAAATTAATCACCCTTCTGTTATTCGAAGGAATCAAGGAAAGCTTGAAATACAATCATTACAATAAGGCTCAACAAGAGCATCATGTCACTTACAAGAAATGAACCTGGGTGGGAAGGGCAACAATCTTTCCTCCCAACCACCCAAGCTACAACCAATGGACAATTTGAAAGAAGTTTATATAAAAAGGTTTTTTCTTACCTTTTTTTTTTCTTTTTTTTGTCTTTATTCTTAATATAAGTTTTTTCAACTTCTTCTTATAAATGGTTTTTTTATTATAGTTTTTTAACTCATAAAATTTATAAATGGAAAATTTAAGATAATCTTTCTAATAAACATAACAAAATCCATTATTCATGACAATTAGATTGTTCTTTCTTTTCCAATTTAATTGTTTTTCTTCTTTAATATGGTGTGGTTGTTTTAAATCCCTTTAACTTTAGTTAATTTTAGTTAAGTATGCGTGGGACAATATCCATCCTAAACAAAATTAGACAAACTAGTGTTTAGTTTCTTTTGGTCACGCAATGACGAGTCTTTGGAGAATTTTATATAGAAAGTGTCTTTGGAGTGAAGTTATTCAAGAAAAATATCTAAAGGACCAATCTTTAGAAGATTGGGTTAGAAGTGAAATAAAGAAGGTTTCTAATGCATCTAACTTCTTTTTTTTTGTGTGTATAAGCTTGAGACTTTCTATTAATGGGATAACCAAATATGATACAAAAATTACAACGAGCTGCTCCGGCTCGAGCCACCCTAAGAGACTGGGCATGGCCAACAAAACTTACTTCAAAAACATACGAACTTTTAATTACATACATTAAGAGTCTGAACCGAGATACAACGAAGAAACATATAATTCCCCCTTCTTCCAGCTGAACATAATGAGAAGACCAATTCAACAGACAGAACAACAACCATCAAGAGTCTGTTCCACAAAGACAGCTAGAACCCAAAATACAAAAAGACAACTTCGCCTGTGAGCAGAATTACTTATAACCTGTTGAACTTTTGCGATTCCAGCTACACCATCTGTTCATGCGCCGGCCGAACTCTGCACTGTCGAGAGCTCCCGATGATGCTAGGAGGCTGACTTACCACAAACCGCCAAAAACCAGGGCCATCAAAAGACCCACCGCTTCTGCCACTGCTTCTAGGGGCCTAAGGCTCCCTCAGCAAGCAAGTCTGACTCTTCTAAGAAATTATCCTGGGAGAGTCCACTGCTTCCTTCAGAACTTTCTTCATCAAACGGAGCCCTAAAGAATTGGCCTACTGGCCACCTTTCATTACATTCAGGGCTTCATGAATATTCTGCAATAGTTGGGTACGAGCTTGAATTTCCCTTACCAACAGAATTCTAGCCATTTAGTACGGGCTTTCCGCCACCTTGCAACCAAGCCTCGCCTCCACTTCATTCACCAACTCAATTTCTTTATACGCAATTTTGGAACTCACACTGGACGAAGCTTCATCCAGATACATTACACTCTAGTTAAATGATTGGGGGTTCACAGGGTCCCAGTTTTTAGAGTGTCGTTGGGTCGATGATGACCCAGCTTCGATATCCTCACCACTCGGGTGACCAGATACCCCACCCCGGTTCGACCCTCTGCGACTACATGCTCTCTTGCGCATATCCATGAACTCTCTTGCAGAAAACAGACAAACCCAATCTGCGCTCAAGACCCATAGGGAAGGCAGCACAGGAAAGTTACTAAAAATAACCCAAAGCCAACAGTGCCAGCAAGGGATTCCAATATGCCTGGTCCACCGAATCACTCTTATACCCATCCTCCCGGGTGGCTCATTAACGACCCATCCAGCCAAATGATTCATTGTCGTTCCTTCATTGAAGGCCATAACAAATCTCTTAATTCTCTCGTACCTCCAACATACCACGAAATCACCGCTAGAAGTACTGTCACGTAACCTCAATCTCAAACTATCCTCCCTCCATTTATTCGAGGGGATGCCCCACCTTCTGTCCAGAATACGGGAGGATATTACACCTGATGTGCACTCATCCCTACACCTGTCAATCATGCTACAGACAGGTACCACGAAGCGATGGCCTGCCCCAAACTGCCGGCAAATTCCCCCTTGAGATCAACTTCGTCCCCTCCAAACAAATATCGATTATCATCGACGAGAAGGAAGAGACGTGTCCTGCTCAGATCGTTCCACCGCACTTCTCCCATTCCCGGGATCGCTTCCCTCCTGACAAACTCTTGATCGTTTATGACGTGAGCCATCGGGAGTGACGATCCTCATTATGGCAGAATCATTAAGCGAGGTGATATTCTGAGCCTGAAGAGATCGACGGACCACATGGCCTCTACTATCACCATGTCCCTCATCCATGCTGCCCTCCACATGGCTAGTACTACCACCACGTCTCTCCACCATGTGTCTTCTATCTTCCACGACAAGCTTGAGGCACTTCTCCCTAAACTCGCAATCTTCTAACTCCGGTAAAGAGCGCCCGCAAAAAGAACTTCCTGCCTTCACCCCTTTGTTAGCTAAGGCATCCACCACCTTGTTGCCATTTCTTCTTACGTGAAAAAATTGCAGAGCCGATATCCTATGCACCATCGATCATAAAATACTTAGGCGACTCTCCCACCTCCAATTCTGCACCACCTTATCCATAGCTATAATGATAAGAGAATCTCCCTCTACTTCCAGTGGCAGCCACCCCTTCTGGATCGCCCATCTGCAACCACTGATTAAACCTTCTAATTCCGCTACATTGTTGGTATTCTCCCACAGGTATCCCCAGAAGACACGGAGAATGTTACCATCACTGTCACGAACTACCCCCACGAAACCTGCATCTCCTGGGTTTCCCTTAGTCGCCTCGTCAAAGTTGAGTTTGAACACTCCGACTGGAAGCTGAATCCACCGATCAGGACTGACAGGCTGCGAGGATGAAAGATGTGGATTGTTTATACACACAGGTATACTTACAATTCCCCACACATTCAAAATAATTCTTTCCTGCACATCGTTACACATGACTTCCTGGTTCCAATGTGTCAGGGTGAGCGATTCCTGGAGGTAACTTACCATAATTTTCCAGACTTCCATTGGCGTATTTTGCTTGCCTTCTAAGATTATTTTATTACGTTCCTTCCATGTTGTCCATACCACAAACCCCGGGAATAACTCCCACATCTGATTCAAAATATCATTTTTATAGACTTTGGCCGGTCAATTTGCCATTGATAAATCTGGTCGGGCACTTACCCTGGTTGTCTTCCCAAACCGTTCCTTTCCTTTGTCCCATAAAAATGAAGCAAACCGGCAAGAATCTAGCAAGTGATTGATAGTTTCCGGATTTTGCTTGCATAATTGGCATATAGACGGTCCGACGAAACCCCTTCTTATCAGATTATCCCACGTTAGAATCCTTCGGTGCAACAGGATCCAGCAGAAAGTTTCCACTTTTGGCCTTAGTTGCCCTTTCCATATTTTCTTCCATCTTTCTTCTTCATTCATTAGGTGGATACCCAATGAGATTTTCAAGGCTTCTTTTACATTAAAATTCCCAGACAACAAATACCCCCATCTAATCTTGTCATTACACTCTTGGATAGGAATTTTTTTGTTTTGTTAGCTCCATATAAAATTCCTCCATGTTCATTTCTAGCACTAGAGCTTGCCACCAATCCTTGTTCTTCCATACCCGGAAATGGTCATCTTCATTCTGCGTTTCCCAAAATTCTCGCACCATCTTCAGATGGTTAGCCTCCAGAATAAGCTTAAGGGTCAGGTCCATTATCGTACTTTCGAGACTCAGCATCTGCTGCCAAGCATCATCCTTAAACCAAGCTATAGCCCCATCTTTAATCTCCCAAAAACTATGTTTCTAGATGATGTCTCTATTTTCTAGCGCCGCTTTCCATATACTTGATCCTGGACCTTCAGTGTTGAAACGGATAAGTTGGGTCTTATCCCATTGTGATGTGTATTTCATATGCCACAATCTTCCCCAAGGTTCCTCTGTGTGGTTTACCCATTTCCACCAGATTTTGCTTCCCATGATCTTATTAGAATTAATAGGGTCCCTAAGGCCAAGTCCTCCATTCAATTCGGTTTACACAGGGTTTCCCAGTCTATCAGGGCCCACTTCCTCTGATTCTCAGATCCTCCCCAGAGAAAATTTCTTTGATAGTTACGAATTTGCTTAAGAACCGACTTCGGAGCAGCCAACACCGAGAACAGGTAAACAGGCATGGCTTGGAGAACAAATTTCACCAAGGTAGTGCAGCTTGGAAGGCTCAACGAGCGGAAGGTCCATTGTTCCAATTTAGTCTTCATTTTGTCCAAAAGATCTTTCCAAGAAATCTGCCTGATGGTGGATTCCGCCAGAGGAGCTCCCAGGTACTTGGAAGGTAAGGACCCTTCCAAAAATTCCAAAATCCAAATAACATTCCTTCTGGTTATTCTAGGGGTGTTAAAAAAGTAAACTTGCAACTTATCCTTGTTAATTTCCAAACCACTCGCTAGCAGAAATAAATCCATCCCCTCTTTAATCCCTCTAGCTTCCTGAACACTGGGGGGTCCCATAAGCATTGTGTCATCCACAAAATGCTGGTGGGTTTGAGGATCTAGACCTTCACAAAGAGTCATCCCCCTGATTCTGTTGTTCTCTTTCAAATGCTTCAGCCATCAGCCTAATCCTTTGGCCACAATGATAAATAAGAAAGCAGAGAGGGGGTCCCCCTGCCTGATTCCTCTTGAGGCCTTGAAGGGATTGGAAGGGGTTCCGTTAACCAAAATAGAAAAAAAGGCTGAGGATACCAAGCTCATAACCCAGCTAGTCCAATCCTTACTAAACCCAAATTTCCTCAGAATATTTTCAAGAAATAACCAATTCACTCTATCATAAGCTTTGGAAAGGTCAAGTTTGAGTAACATACCGGGGATTTTCTTAGTTTTGAGGGAGTGGATAATATCATGTATTAATATTATCCGGTTCGTTATTTGGCGTCCTTCCACAAAGCCTGCTTGCTCAAGGGAAATGACTAGCTGGAGAAGCGGCCGTAATCTATTCGCTATTACTTTCGAGATAATCTTGTAGATAACATTGCAAAGAGCTATCGGTCTGAATTTCCCTGGGTCTTTTGATCCAGACTCCTTTGGAATGAGAGACAGGTGGGTAGCATTGAGGGTTTTGAGGATAGTCTTCGACTTTCTGGAATTCTCCACTAGTGCTAAAACTTCCTCCTTAATCCAAGGCCAATAGATATGAAAGAAATTTGTGCTAAACCCATCCGGGCCAGGGGCTTTATCCTCTGCCATCTGTTTCACTAATTCCTCTAGCTCTTCCATCCCAATAGGTTTTATAAGCAGTGTATTTTGATCTTCATTAATCACCCTGGGGATGACCTGTAGGATTTGGGCTTGGACCCGAGTGATAGCCAGTTCATCCAGAAGGTCTCCAAAGAACTCATTCAGAGTTTCTTCTAGCTCTTCCTAAGTTTCTGCAATCATACCATTCCTTCTTTTGAGATGCATCACCCTATTCGAATGACGGTGTTGAATGGTTGCTTTGTGAAAGAATTTGGTGTTCCGATCCCCTTCCTTCAACCAACGGTTCCTGGATTTCTGCTTCCACAGGAGTTCCTCCTGTCTCTCCCTATCATTGAATTCCTAGAGAAGCAACTGTTCTTCCTGTTTAACTTCCTCCAAAAAACCACTGGAAATACCTCTCATCTGAACTTCTTTCATTTTTATATCAATACGCATTTTTTCTTGGAAAATGTTCCCAAAGGATTCCTGGTTCTAGCGTTTTATATTATTTTTCAAAGCTTACAGCTTTTGCTGGAATTTGTACATCAACATACCCTCAAAGTCCGGACTGTCCAGCCACCACTGTTTGAGCTTGTCCAGGAAATCTTTATTGAGCAACCAGAACTGCTCGAATCTGAAGGGTCTGCGAAGATTTTCCCCATTGCGCGACCATTCTAGACTGACTGGCCAATGATCAGAGCCCATTGACGGAAGAATCGCCACTGAAATATCCCCCCCAACCAACATGATCGATTCAGTGACCAAGAACCGGTCTAACCGACAAGCTATTCTCCTGTCCCCTGTTCTCCTATTATTCCAAGTGAAAGTACCATTCGAGGGCCTGATATCCACTGGCCTCAGGGCCTCAATAGTATTATTGAATTGTTCATTGATGGGACTCAGCTGACGCAACCCACCTTTTTTCTCGTCCAAATGACGTATCGGGTTGAAGTCACCTCCCAAGATCCAGGGTGAATGACCCACCTGATCTTTAAGGGACTGCAAAGAAATCAAGAAAACTTGCTTCAAATTAAAAGTTGAGGGACCATACACATTAGAGAGGAAGCCACTTGTATTTGTGCCCAAGACCTGAAACTCATCTGTGAGATAGAACAAAGAGGCAAAGAACCCAGATAGCGCCACCTTTCCAGGGTTCCAAAGAATCCCGATGCCTCCTGCTGATCCTCTTGCTCTTGATGCCATAACTTCACAGTTGCACCAGACCTTCCTGCCTATTTCCTATAGTTCCTCTATCAAACACTTGGTTTCTTGGAGAAATACTATTATGGGTTTATCCATCTCTATTTCCCTTTTTAGAAGCCGGATTTTGAGAGGACTCTTGCAGCCTCTTATATTCCAGGTTGTGATCTGCATTATTAAACAATTTTAGGAGTCGTTGCTAAAGCTGCGACTATGGTGGGATACTGACTTGAGTTCACCAGTTGCAATCCAAGAAGATGAATCCTCTGCACATTGCTGTGTCTTCCTCTTTTATCCTTCTTTCCTTTCTTTCTACCTCCTTCCGATTCTTTCATAGGATCCATCATGAATCCCAATCCTTTGTGTTGCTTGGTTTTGAGTATCACCTTTTCTAACAAGGAGATTTGATTTTGCGTGAGTGGGTTTGGAGTCTTGACCGAGACTACTGTCTCTAGAGATTCCAGATCTAGTCCTTCAAAAATCATTTCCTCTCCTTCTTCCTCTTTTTGCTCTCCTTCCTCCATTTCTTCCTCCAGAACTATTTCTAGCAATATATCTACATTGGTTCCCAGGTTTTCTGATTTCTGATTTCCTTGTGGGTCTACATTTTCCTTTTCATTCTGTAGTACCACAAATCTGTTATGGGTTAGTGCTTTTTTGTTCACCTCTGGTCCGCCTGTCTTCTTGGCTGATCTTTTCTTGGTTATTACTTTGGTGAATCCATCTTCTTGTTTCTTCATTTGGTTACTCGCCTTACTTGGGATCTTATTAATAGGGAAATCCCGAAATAGGTGACCATGTTCATGACACCTTCTGCATCTGAAAGGTATTTGCTCATAATCAATAGGTTGGAACCATTCCTCATCATCCCATGAGATGTCGATGCCTTTGGGAAGATCTTGGGAAATGTCCATATACAGACATATCTTAGCACATGATGTATATCTCATCTGTTTGGTTTGTTCTGATACTTTTACGAATACCCCCAACATATTTCCGATTTCTGTGAGGATTTCCTCTTTCCAGTATTCCATTGGGAGGGAATACAGACGTATCCATATTGGTGCAATAGTTAGATTCTCCTTGTCCTGATTAAAGCGTTCCTTCCATGGTCGTAGGTATAAACCTGCTGAATGAAAGAAATATGGGTCGTTATAAAAAATTCTTGTTCGGTCGGCTTCATTAAAGAATACTACCGTGAAGAATCCCTTAGCTCCCAGCTGGAGATCGAAATGGCCCTGGGGCTTCCATGTTATGTTTATCCACCATAATAATGCTTTCTCAGATGGCCAAATTCCCACAAATTTTCCCACCAGGGTGTGCTCTTTCATATACTGGATATCCTCCCTGATCCGTTCAGACTTTATCTGCAATTTTGGGATCTTTCTTGCTTTTGGCATACATTGCCCTGGTTTTCGTGGCTCATGGGCTTGTTTGTTTTCTTCTCTTACTCCACTGTGGCTCTCATTGTCCTGACCTTCCAGGTTCTTGGGTTCTTCTAAAATTCCTTTACCTCTACTATCCAATACTTCAGGATCCGGGGGTCGAGGCACCCCCTTCCCTTGCACTTCCATGGTAATCCAACTGCCCCTCCAGGGGTGCCAGATCCAGGTTTTGATTGTTGAGACCTCTGGTTCAGTTAGACTGCTCTCTCATCATCGTCACACCTTCCACCTCAAATTCCTCCCGCTAGTATTCTCTCTAATGCATCTAACTTTTGGAGGGGTTTATTAGATGTCTTTTCTTCCTTGGGTAATTGGATTTCGTTGAAAGTAGGTAATGGTCATCATATAAAAGTGGGGAGGATACCATCATAGGGGGAGAAGAATTCTACAAATTATCTCAACAACTGGTATTTTCTCTTAGAATTAAAGGTATTTCTGTGTTGGTTCAAATTGAGGGTATGGATCAAATAGTGGATAGAAATGGCTACAGGTTGAAGATTTGGACCTAAGGGTTAATTTTGTAGAAGAATGGCAAGTTTATATTAGTGAGCTTAATCATTATGGAATCATGTTGTCCGATAATGAAGATGAAATTTGTTGGTAATCGAATGAGGTGACTTGGAAGGCGAGTACAAAACTAGCTTATGAAGTCATTCCATTTTCTTATTTGGATGGTGGTGTGAAATGGTGGTACATCTATGTATGGAAATGGATCTGTCTGCTCAAGTTGAAACTTTTTCATTGGTTGGCCCTTAAAAATAAAATCTTAATTTGGGATAATTTTATTAAAAGAGGTAGTCAAGTCCCTAACATTTGTGTTTTTTGTTTTAAGGAAGCTAAATCAGTGGATCATTTACTCACACATTGTGGCTTTTTTAAACTTGTTTGGAAGGAAGTCAATAAAAGCTTAAACATTACTGCCAGTTGGGCATCTCACGCTTTTGAGACTAGTCTTAAGAATTGGATTTATTTTGTTTCAAATTATAAATATCCACCTTGCTTTGTCAGTTGGGGAACATGGATCCACATAAATTTGGTTTTATTTGAAAACTCACAAATAAATGTTACCAAAGTCAGCTCAACAATAATTGGAGCTATCGAATGAGTATAAAATGAACTTGTATAAAAGGCTTCTAGGATTGTTGAATCCCCTCGTTTCATTGAAAATTTCTTGTTGGGTTTTTTGTTGGGGCTTCATAGGGGGGATAAGTGTGGAGCTGGTATGATGTTAAGGTTATGAGGAGCTTTATTTTATAAGTTTTGTATGGGGTGTGGGATTGGTTCAAATACAAGGGAATAATTGTTGACACTTTGGGGTTTGTTGTTTTTTGCTCTTGCAAAAGAATTCACTTCTTTTCAAGTTATACAGTATTCTAAATTCATAATTGACTGGGAAAAATAAAAAACAAATTTACAGGTGTCCATATTGGTGCGTTGGATGAAAAGGGTTCGATAATTTCAGGAAATGATCCAGAGTATACATTTATCTCATGTCTACAGGGAATTCAATGAAGAAGCAAATAATTTGTGAAAGATTGTAGTTGGGCTTGGATAAGGTCTACTTTTTTTCTAAGGAATTCAATAATAATGTTGTGGTTTCTCATGGGTATTTTAGGCTTATGGAAATTAGTTGTTACTTTCTCTTTTTTGTTTCATCCATTTATGAGGAAGAATGTATAATTTCTTTGGTCAGTTATGGAAGTTGAATTTTTGTTGGAAGATTGTATTTTCCTCTGGATAGTTTTGCTTTCTTTGCATATATACATATGGGTTAGTTTGTTGGTCTTGCTAAGTGTAGCGTAGGGGCTTTGAATTTTTTGTTTTTGAAGTTTAGGTGGCGATGAACTAGTTTCTTCCTTTGGAAGTTATGGTGGTGGAATTGCAGACACTTCAGTTTGAAAAAGTCTGTATATGAAAACTTAAGTATACTTTGATTCAATCTTATGAATATCAAGTAGAAGATCTTTTTTCCAAGTGAAAAAAATGCCCTTTTATTTTCTAATTAAGATTTTTCTTTTAAAGGACACGTTGGAAAGTGGGTTTTTAATATTTTTAGTGATTTTAATATGATGGTATAATCATTAATAGCTATTTATTATTTATTTAAATAAGGACTAAAATATTTTTGATATATATATTTATATTTTTTTATTAAAAATATTTTTTTTAAGTTATAAAAAATGCAAATATATATAACCAAGATAAGAATGACTCTCATGTGCTTCATAGTGAAAGAGGGCTCTAGAGAATTCCTAAAACGACATGGGTAGATTTATGTATTAATAACACATTTACTGTTTGTAGATGATGTGGTTCTCTTTGGCAGTGGTACAGTCGAAGAATGGAGTTAGTTTTATGAAATAATCAAGGTTTTCTGCTCAACTTCGGGTATGGATATCAATATGAATAAATCATCCTTTGTTTATCATAATGTGGATATAAATATTTTGGACCGTATCTCTATTTTTATGCCTTATCAAATGTCTCAAATCGAGATTGGTTTCAAGTACCTTGGCTATTATATAAAACCAAATTGATAAAAAATAAGTGATTGGTTATGGATGATGAAAAGATACGAAAAAAAGGATTGGACATTGGAACAACAAATACCTTTCCCTGGGAGGTAGACTCACACTTCTTAAGGTGGTTCTTATTAGAATGCCAGTAGCATCTAATTGTTGAATAATTTTTCTGGCACCTGTGAGACTTATGATACTTCTTGGGTTTCTCATGACAGTAATATTCCTTCTTGAACTTCTATTTCTTCATATTTGCTGCTAAATCTTGATTATCATCTTTACCCATCTTTTCTTCTCTTGCTTCCAATCTAGCTTCTTCTTGGGTGCAATATACTCATAACCTGTTGAACTTGGTTAGCTTTGTTCTAGAACAGATTCCCTGAATGAATATTTCCCATGACCTTGGGAGGCTATTTAATGTGTTCATTACCACTTCATATTCTTCAACTATATCTCCAATAGCTTCAAGTTGTTCTTTGATTTGAGATACCCTTGTGAAGTAAGACTAGATTGTCTCTGAGTTTTGCATCTTTATATTGTTGAGTTGACTTCTCAAGGTCATCTTCCATGCTTGGAAGTGATCATCCCCTTCAAGATTCTCATCAGGCTTCTTGTTTATTGAAATATTAATAATTTTAATATGAGAACCTCAAATTGAAATAAGATTATAGAATTTACCAATTGAGATGCTCTTCTAGGTCCTTTTGAAATCTGTTGACTTAGGGTTTGTCAGAGAAACCCTAATTTCCAATTTGTAGATCTTGGAATTATAATCCAAGGAAAATATGAGCCTCCCCAAGGTGATTTGAGAAAGTGTCCTTTTCTTTTAGATCTATGGATAGAACTGCCAAAAATCAGATGCCCTAACTTTTTCTCGAGCAACAGTGGTATGATCAAAATATTGAAAATTCTCCAATCTAAGATCTGCCTCAACAGGAAGATGTAAACTCCTAGGGAAAATTGATTTGAACTCCCTTTAAATATGATTCTTGGAGGGAAGTGCCTGGAACAGTAAACCCTAGTTTCCAACTTCTTACAATTTTAGCTGTACAATGGCTTCTTTCAATATGGCTATGATATCATGTTATAATTTGTACTTGAATAGTATTTATGTTAGATATTTAAACAAATTCTACTATATCACAATATACATAAACAATAGGATCATTGAAAGATAGACAAGCACAACATACACAGAATTTGTCCTCGAAAACCCTCTAGGGGAAGAAAACCCAGTAGAAATTCTTCAATATAGATTAAATGTCAACAAGTACAATGCCAATACATTGAAGAGCTAAATCTATCTCATACAAATATACCCAAGAATAGAAGATACAAAGACAAGATAATATAGCCCCAAACATAAGCTTCCTCCAACTGCAACTACTCTCCCATGCGCACTTATTCAATTGCTTGGGCGAACTTGTGATGATACAAATGAGGAATTCAACCCCCTTATTTATACATTTGTTTAGTTGAATTTTTCACTATAGGGCCGACTTCACTGGGGTATTTTTTCCCATTGTTTGGGGCAGTTTTACCCACTGAATTATGTGGAGCTAACTTGTCTAATTTCACTTATTCTTTTATGACTTTTACATGATTAATTACAATATGAATATCTTCCGAGTGAACACAATAATATAATAAGAATGTATTCCGAAGTTACCTAATCTTCAACAAGTGTTGCAACCACACATAAGAAACACACTCACACTTTACCCATACACCCACATAAGTTATGTTCTTACACACAATCAACTCACCCACATAAGAGATAAAGTTATGCATACTCACTACACTTACACATAACTGACCCACTCATACACAAGTGGAATACTCTCACAAAATTAATGCATTCACACACATAAGTGATGGCCTCACATATAAGCAACATAGTCACACACATAAATATACATCTAACCCATGCATTAACCCATGCATTGACCTAATAAACACACTCATAGCATGATATCATAGCCATATAAGTGAAAATGATAGAAGGTGAAGAGATAATTAGATCAAGCTAGAATCTCAAATGTTAGGTGCATTGAGTTGGAAAATAGACTCAAATTTTCAAGATCATAAATCTTTCACACAAACTTAGATATAGGAGAACAATATATTGTTAAAAATCTTATAATAAGAACATCAACATGAGATGAAAAGGAGATGCTAAGAAGACACAATTGGAAATGAACAAAATCAAAAGTAATTGGACACATATTAAACACAAAATTCAATGAAAATTGAAAGGCAAAGTGTATGCAAAAGAAACATTGAATTGGGTCACAGAAATGTAAAAATGAACACAATAAAACACAAGTAAAAATGCAAAAGAATAAAAATAAAATATAAACATAGACATGGGGAGATGTAAATGGAGACACAAAAATAGGATTTTAGAAGTCGTGTATTTCTTTGTCAAGTTGCATAAATTGGAATATAAGTTAGGATGTCACAATGTTATATTGCAGTAGTGCTACTGGTAGACATTGACATCAGGGTAATAATATAACTTTAATACTCATATACAAATGAAACCACAAACAACCTACAACCACCAATGCAAAATATACATAGGCATTTAGCATACAAACTAAAGGAGATCTAAGCATGTGTATTTATAATAAGGATGTAGGATATATATGTAGAGGAGAACGAGTTAGAGATCAACAATAAGACATAGACCTATTAAAAACATTGAATAATGGATTTTCAAGAAATATTCTATGAATCAAGGAAGACAAATGACGTCTTATTATTTGTTCTTCGTAACAAACGAGGGGAATCATTTCGATTTTTTTGTTATAAAAGTTGAAAATGGGATTCATTAGACAATTGAGCACCTGCGAGAAGAAATTTCACTAAAAAGGCAAAAAACTTGGGAATTCAGTTAATGAGGTTGTTATATATTGTGATTGTAAATATAAAAAATGGTTTTATGACATCTAAAACACATGACCAAGAAACCATCATAGTTTTTTGGTTATACCTGTAATCATTAACTAAGCTCATAAGGGTTCATAAGGGTACACACGATTCAAGATGATCAATTATAGTAATTGTTGACCATTAATATTTTGTCACATTTTTGTATTTAGCATAAAGCTAATGATTGTAAAATTATAATATTGTGAATTTAATTTAAATAATAATATTTTGAAATAATATCACATATAGTAGTTAGAGTTTTCTATAATATATTCACGATGATGATGGTTTCTAACATTCACTTAGAACAATCTTAAGAGAAAAGACAAAATAAAGGTTAGTTGGTTTGTTTTAAAATATTATTCATATACTCAAAAGCTTAAAGAGGAGGGCCCTGGCTAGCCTTATATGAATTAAACTTTTGAAATGAATAATAGTATTTATTATATTTAAATCATTATAATTATTGTATATAGAAGGATTTTTCTTAAAGTTTTAATGTAAATTATTTATCATTTTATAAATTTAATGATATTGCATGTTTAAAAATAGTTAAAAAAAATTAAAAGCAAAATTTAATTAATTAAAATTAATTTTTATTAAATTATTATAAAATTAATTTACTATATTTATTAATTTATATCAGTTAAATAAATAAAAATAATAATGGAAAATAATAATAATAAAATATTTTTTTTTATATTTGTCTTTATTTTTTGTTTTATTAGGAGGTCATTTAAAAATCTGTAAAAAAAATAAAATCACATATATTATTTATGGAAATTGCATAACTTGGATGTTATGGTGGTATTTGAGAGTGTTGAATTTATTTATAAATTCATAAACATTTGAACACTTCTCAATTTGGATTTTACCAAAAAAACATTGACCTTCAATCAAAACCCACTAGAAAATCCAAAAAAAAAAAATAACATGCTCTTTTATTACATAATTTATGAAAATTGATAATATATTATATTTATCATTTAATTATACGAAAATTCATAAATTCATAAAAACATTGAATTTTGCAATTCAATTTTATTATACTTCAACGGTTTCATAAATCCAGGATTGAAAATGCTCTACGTTATGGCTCACAGGATTTTTTTAGTATAAATCGTAATAAGATGCACCCACGGTCGACCCTGTCCTGTGGCAAAAAAAATTGGAAAACAGCTTGGGATACTAAAACCAGCGGATTTATACAGGTCAAACACAGTTAATATATTAAAACTGAAATGTTTTCCACCGGTGAGCCGCCAATATTGAGTACAGACTCACCCAAACAAACTTTGACAAATAAACTATTCTGGTTTTCGAAAAACTGCTTCATGCACAACTTTTTATGTTCGTTCAATGAATGTTTTATTTCTTTGGAACATAATCGTTAACCAAAACCTTTCTGATTTCAAGTAAAATTAACGGAATCTAATCATTTTCATTTAAAGAAGTTGATGATATTCTAAACCCAAAATACATCACGCTAAGTATCCATCAATTACTCAATAGAAATTTAAAATTCAAATGCATGTTCGACTTGATGCATTCAGTAAATGGTGCATTACAATTATAGATATGTTATTTGAAAAGTTTTATGCAAATATTGCTGGCCCAGGTCTCGCAATTTGCTGCGTCTTACCAGCAGGATTACATGAATTTGTCTGGACTTGTTATATTATATTGATAAATTATTACAACATAATCTAGTGTGTTTTCCAATTTGCATATATAAAATTTATGTGGAATATTGTGGCCAAAGTCATCGTTTATATGCAAATTACTTTACACATAATGGTTGGAAATGTTTTTTATTTATTTGGAATGTTTTTTATTTCTAAGTAAAATTATTAATTTTTATAATTAAAGTTTAGTTTAAGTGGTTGAGAACTGTGAGTTGTAAGCGGAAGGTTTGGGTTTGTATTCTTCGTTACACTAGTTAAAATAGTTAGTTAAACTAAATATTTTTTATTTTCTGAATTAATTATAGTTGATCATCTCTTTATGGTATCTAAATTTTCTGCTATTCACTATTTCTCCTTAAATTCAGATGTAATAATATTTTTATTGACATTTTTATTGTGCAAAGTGACCTCTTCTTTGATTCCCAAGGATTTAGCTAAGACTTGACATTTATAACACCAAACTTCACAACCATATAAGATAAGAGTGATGAGAATCTCAAAGATGAGTTTTCAAGTCCATGATGAGCTTTACATTGTCCATTCCATGATAAGCTTTTCATCCTCAATTCATCATTTTCTCAATGTTATAGTTCTAGTTAAACTTGTGATGAATGGATTACAAGATATTTGTATGAAGTCACATCCTCCAAGTTGTTGTCATACACAAAATTAGTGTAAATTATTTTTTGGATTTGATTATAATCATATGTTTTATTATTGTTAGCAAAAAAATCCTTGAAAATTTTTAGTTGCTTGTCAAGGTCAGAGAGACTCATAAGGACTCATTGCCATAAAAACAATATCATCATCATAACAGAAAAAGATAATAACTATAACAATAGAATTGTGTTAACACAACCTTTCCAAACAAATCTCTTAACTTATATAGATGTGTTTTCACTTGCAACTTTAATTTCAAATTTATATTTATATATACCACATTTTTAAAAAATTTATAATTATATATACATATAATTACTCACTTAATTTGTGTATATATAAATTATATTTAATATTATCCTAAGCGTGCAAGGAATTAAAGTTTGTTTGATGTGTAGGTGAAGAGATTATATGGTGCAAAGTTAAAAATAAAAAAAATTAGTTTTATGTTTAAATGTTATTAGATATTATTAGATATTATCTTTTAGTGACCTATGATGATTTTCTATTTTGATAATAATTGAAAATAAAATAATTTTAATTTATGCAAATTTATTTGGATATTTTGTTTACTTATAACATTTTAGAAGTTATATAAAACTTTATTCATAATTTTTTCTTTTATATGTTTAATTTTTTGTTTATTTAAATATTTAATTATGTTTGTTTATTTCTGAATTTTGTATTTTTGAATATAATTATCAATGTTTTATTTAAAATTTTATAATTATTTTTTAAATTAAAATTGGAGAAATATTAATTTATTTAAACATAAATGAAAAGGCAATAATTTTTTTATAATTTAATGAATTTAATATTATAATTTAAAATGTTAGGAATAATATTTCACCAATAATATTTAAATAATTATAATTATTTAAATATAATAAATACTATTACTTATCTCAAAACTTTAATTCATACAAGGTTAGTTAGATGCCTTTTTCTTCAAGCTTTTTGAATATAGGAATAATATTTTAAAACAAATCAAGTAACCTTTATCTTGTCTTTTCTCTTAAGATCCAATAAACCAAATTTTGGTCTCAATGAACATTAAAAACCATCAATGGAAAACTCTAACTACTATATATGATATTATTCCAAAATATTAACATTTAAATTAAATTCACAATATTATAATTTTACCATCATTAGCTAAATACAAAAATGTAACAAAATAATGTTAGCCAACCACTACTTCAAATTTGATTATCTTGAATCATTTATACCCTTATGAGCCTAGTTAGTGATTACAGTTATCAACCAAAATAGGAAGCCCTCGTTACATAGTTGCAACTTTCAATATGAGAAACCTTTAATAACCTTCAATCCCAATGTTTTATAGGTTTTCGAGTTATTCATGTTTATTAATTATTGTGTTTTGTGTTTTTCTTATTCATGGCATCACCATTCCAAGTAGGAAGGTCCATCTATTTTTTAGATTACTCCCTTTTCATATAAAAAAACTATGCTATAAATGTTTTTAATTATATGTATAATTATAGTGATAATTTTTCCACTTATAAATAATATAGATATTATATAAAACTAGATATATCTATTTTTAATATCTATATACAATCAACAATAAAATAATTAAATATAAATTTTATTGTAGAAATATCAATAAAAAAACTTACATCACAACAACCATAGTCAAGATTCATAGCAACCATACCTAAGACTCATAAATTTATGCACCATCTCTATTTCAATCAATTATACAATACCTTCTTTACATTTTATGAAAATCATTCCTTTCCTTCTTCCTTAATAATATGGAGTCACTATTTATATTTTACAGGAGACCTAAATATGAAATACTCATCATTCCATAATCACTTCCACTTTCCTATAATTTAGCAACCAACATTTATGATGGTTCTTGGTCATATGTTTTAGATTTCATAAAACCATTTTTTATATTTATAGTCACAATATAATTAACTGAATTCTCAAGCTTTCTTCCTTTTAGTGGAATTTCTTATCGCAAGTTCTCAATTGTAATCAATCCCATTTTCAACTTTTATAAAAAAATCCAAGTGGTTCCCCCTCGTTTCTGATTAACAACAAATAAAAAGGCATCATTCGTCTTCCTTAATTCATAGAATATTTCTTCAAATCCATTATGCAATTTTTTTAATAGATCTATGGTTTATGGTTGATTTCAAACTCATTCTCCTCTACATATATACCCTACATCCTTACTACAAATATACATTGTTAGATCTCCTTTAGTTTGTATGCTAAGTGCCTATCAGTATTTTACAAGGGTGGTTGTATGTTGTTTGTGGTCTCATTTTTATATGAATATTAAACCTACATTATTACCCTAAGGTCAATCTCTCCAAGTAACACTACTACAATATAACATTGTGACATACTAACTTGTGTCTCAATTTATGCGACTTGTAAAGAGACACATAACTTCTAGAATCCTATTTTGTGTCTCCATTTACATATCCCCATGTCTATGTTTATATTTTTTTTTCATTTTCACTTCTGTCTTATTGTTTGTATTTTTACATATTCTAGCATCCAGTTATATGTTCCTTTCGCATTCACTTTGACTTTCAATTTTCATCCAATTTTGTGTCCAATTTCTTTTCATTTTGTTCATTCTTTTGCATTCCAATGGTGTCTTCTTAACATCTTCTTTTTATCTCAGGTTAATCTTCTTACTATAATATTTCCAACAATATATTGGTCTCCTATATCTAAGTTTGTGTGGAAGATTTATGATCTTGAGAATTTGTGTCTATTTTCCAACTCAATGAACCTAATATTTAAGACTCTAGCCTCTAGTTATCTCTTCACCTTCTAGTATTTGTACTTATAGCATTTTCTAATAGATATAGACATCAACCTCTTATCAAGGACTTTGAAAATAAATCACAAGAATGCCATACAGATTTTATTATATATTAACACTTATTTGGGTGTGTTTTTATCCCTATGAGTGTGGTTATTATGTCAAGGGTAGGTGTATAAATGTGTTATTTATGTGTGTGAGTATGTTGCTTATATGTGAGGCCATCACCTATGTGTGTGAGTGTTTCTATTATGTACAAGGTCATCACATACCATCACTTATGTGTGTGAATTTGTTAATTATGTGCAAGTGTTCCACTTGTGTGTGTGTGGGTCACTTATCTATAAGTGTAGTGCGTATGTGTAACTTTATTTCTTATGTGGGTGGGTTTATTGGGATTAAGAACATAACTTATGTGGGTGTATGGTTTAAGTGCGAGTGTGTTTCTTATTTGTGGTTGCAACACTCACATACACATAGTAGACACACTCACACACATAAAATATGTATTCACAGAGACATAAGAAATGCACTTACATACATATTACATATGCATTCAGACATAAGTGACCCACTCACACACTCATGAACCTAAGCATCACTTATATCTTATTGTATCATTCACACATATATAAGTGATACACTCATGCACATAAGTGATGCAATCACACACATAAGAGATGACACACTAGCACATAAGTGATGCACTATCACATACATAAGTGACTTTGTCAAACATACACAAGAGACACAGTTACATATGATGCATGTGTGTGAGTATGTATATTAAGTTTAAATGTGTCACTTATGTGTGTGAGTGAGTGTGTCATGTATGTAGGTGTGTCAGTTATGTGTGGGAGTGAAACACTTATACGTGGGCGTGTTGCTTATTTTTGTATGTCACTTTATGTGTGTGGGTGCACCACTTATGTGTATGAGTTTGTTTCTTATGTGTGAGTGCATCAATTGTGTGCGAGTGTGTCACTTATGTGGATGTGTGTGTAGTTGCTAAGTTAGTTGTTTCACATATGCCCATTAGTACATATCTTATGTGTGATTGCATCACTTATATTGTGTGAATTTGTTTCTTCTGTGTTTGTATTACTTATAGCAAGTAGTATTGTATTTATGTGAGTGAATAAAGTTGGTTGTTTCACTTATGCGCATTAGTACATATCTTATATGTGTGATTGCATCTCTTATATTGTGTGAATTGCTTTTCTGATGTGTGTGTATTACTTGTAGCAAGTACTATTTTATTTATGTGATCATTTTATTTATGTGATTGAATATGTATTTATGTGTGTCATTGCTTATGTGAATGAATGAATTGATTATCTATGTCATTTATGTACATATTTCATCCTAATAACCCACTCACTGTATTCTAATCACAAAATTCTCTAATTCTAAATATTTGCTAAACCCATTGAAATATGAAAAATGATTCAATACTTTCTCCATGTCGGGTTCATCTAATTCCATTACCAAACATCCTTTAAAATATAGTTGAGATCTTTCCAAGGAGGTGTCATGCACTCAAAACAAGGTTTCCATGCATTAGTTATGGTCCTAACAAGTTAATGAATGAATGCTAATTACATCATGAAAAAAATTATAATTATCCTACCACTCAACAGTGATAGTAGTAGGTTAATTGTAATATACTTAGGGAGGATAATATGGGGTACATAGGGAGGTACCCAAGCGGATAATGTATATCATGTGGCCATAATCATGGAATATAACAATTTGGTAGTTGTTGGGTAGTAAATAGGTCCACTAGAAAGATAAAATAAATATTTTAATAATAAGGGATACTTGGGATAGGCCCCTAGAAATATTCATGCGAAATTATAAATGCACATGACTATCTTTGTATGAGATATGTTGGATGAATTATTTTGTAAAAAGCATGGCTTGTAGAGTGATTCCTTCCTTAAAAAATAATTGATGGTGTTAGCCTACCTTAACGGTCTTCTCTGCGTTCTTATCTTCTTGATAGTGTAAATGTATCTATTATTTATAAATTTTTAGAGTTCTATATTATTATTGTGATTCAATTTCTAAGTTAAGAATCGTTAAAATAATTGTTAATACACTAAGCTAATAATTAGCAAGTCAAATGTTTAAATCCATAACAAGTTCAATATTCTACTACATTACAAAATAGGATGCACAACCTTGTAAATAGGATACAAAATCGAAAAGTCAAATAAGTGACTTTTTTGGCATCCATTTTTTTCACACTTATTTTACAAAATAGGATGCACAACCTTGTAAATAGGATACAAAATCAAAAAGTCAAATAAGTGACTTTTTTGGCATCGATTTTTTGCACACTTATTTATGCCAATTATCAATTTTTTTTATCATTTTCTACATCCATTTTGTCACTAATTTAGTATCCATTTTTTAATATTAACATATTACTTTTGTTTGTTTTCACGTACCATTTTATCTAATATTCTTTACAAAGTTAATCATAATATTTTACTCAATTCTACCATGTATACTATGTATACTATTTAATTAAGCGAAACCAAAAAAAATGTTTTCTTAATTTTCTATACTTTATCATGCCACTGGAAATATTTTTGTCCCACACTAGTACCATAGTGGTAAAACCTTCAAATAGACTCCATATGTAAGTGTATTTCATAATACAAGTTTGTTTTATAACTTAAACTTATTTTACTATTAAGAAAAAAAAGACTTCCCTCTTTCTCATAAATTTTTGTATAGACAAGAAAATGAAATCGTAATTTAAGATACATGGGCTAACTGAGATATGGTAAAACCTTGAAATGGTCTCCGTAAGTAAGTGTATGTCATAATGAAAGTTTGTTTTATATAGCTTAAACTTATTTTACTATTAAGCAAAAAAGATCTTCCCTCTTTTCCATTAATTCTATTTCTTGTATGAAGAAGAAAATGAAAGCATGATTTAAGATATGGGCTTATGATTCATACTCATGGTTGGTGGGTTAAAACCTTAAAATGGTCTCCAAATGTAAGTGTATTTCATAATACAAATTTGTTTTATAACTTAAAAAAGAAGAAAAAAGCATGTATTTCTTCTTTCTCATAATTGCTTTTTTTTTATGAAAATAAAATGAAAGCATGATTTGAAAACTTAAATTTATTTTACTATTAAGAAGAAAAAATCATGAATTTCTTCTTTCTCATCATTTTTTTTTTGTATGAAAATAAAATGAAAGCATGATTTGAGATATCGGATAGTTTAAGGTATATGATTCATGCTCATGGTTGGTTGAAAATAAGATAGCTAGCATTCGACTAGTTGTAATATGTAATTTTGTATATTAGGACTATTTATTATTATTTTGACTTTTTTTATTCGTAATTGATCAAATTTCAAATTATTTGTTATTTTTTTTATATAGCTTATTACCAAATTCATTATTTGGGAATTTTGTTTGTTAATTGAGGTTTTAAAGGTATCCATAAAAGTTTGCATAAAAAAATTAATGACCTTAGAATCCCAAATGGAGGGGTTCTAAGAAGCATGCTGTTATCTACGATCTAGAAATGAAAAGCGATAGCTTCATTCTTAGAAATCTTGAGACTCCTTAGGAACCTTCTAGGAGGTCATCTTTTAATGATTGACCAAGTCATTTAACCATAAGATTAAATAAGAAAGGGGATAGAGGATCTCCTTGTCATATAACCCTTGAGGGCATGAAGGTGGAGGTGGGGTGACCATTGAGAAAGATAGAGAAGAAAGAAGATGAGGTAAGGGAAAGGATCATTTGGGTCCACTTATCAGAGAAGGGCTGGTGCAAGGTAATGGTACCCACTTATGACACGTTAGTTGCAATGGAATTCCTAAAAAATAGAAATCCAATCATTAAATTGAATTTTTGGAGGTACCTACACAACATTTTAGATTGTGGTGTAAAAAGATGAAACCTAGACAATCAAATCACCTTCCAGAATATATAACTTTCATTTGTGGAAAAATGTATAAATCTCCAAAAATGGAGTTCTTCTAATATTGGTATGCTATTTTTTTCCAAAACATAATGCATATGTTCGCGTTAGGCCCTGGGTTTGGTATGTAAATAGTCCAAATTTTTTAAAAAACTATGTAGAGTTGTGGATAACAGGTGGTTCTTGCACATAGCTATTTTTCCAAAAAATTCAGAGTTAATTATATATATTTTTTAAATTAAGGAAGTCAACGAAGCCCTAAAATGATAAGGTCAAGCGTTAGGCCCTGCTATGAGGTCTTAACCTACTCAATCAACTATCTTTTTTTCTTAGTGTGTAGGTTTTTGTTTCTACTTGTGCAGGTTCTTTCTCGTTTTCAAAAAAGTTGAGCCAATCAAAAGTTATAGAAAAAATAAAAGACCTATGTTTTTAAAAATTTGACAATTGTGCAAATAAAAATAGAAAAAAATATTACATTGATAAAAAATATATATATTTAGAATCTACATAGAGAGCTCTATAAGTATGTGCAGTTCATTCGAAATGAACACCTAGAGCATATCTAGAATCGATGTTGAAAAATAGGGAGATGAAGAAATGGTTGTTTTTTGGTTTATGCAGTCTGAACCAAGAGGTTTGTCAATCCGAACCTGAAAGCAAAGCGACCAACTCATCCACTACGTAGATCAAGAGAGGCTGTCCTGCCTTTTTTTTGAATTTGTAGGAACGTGCACATGTTAATAGTGTGCACGCTCTATCAAAATGTGCATACATTAATAATGCGCATGCAATATCAAAACGTGCACGTGTTAATAACACGCACGCGCTTTTATTACATGTAAATATGCCTTTGCTAGTTTTACCATAACTTTTTATCCAGAGCCCATATTTTGATTCTCCTTATATCATTGGAAAGGTATTTCAGAGCTCTACAACTTTTATGTTTTAGGTTTTCTATGATTCATCACCATTTTTATGTTATTTTTAAAATAATATTAAGAATCTTTTCATCAATAGAATAAAATGAATCCACATTTTTCTTACATAAGAACATGTCTTCATTATTTTTCCATAAAATTTTATTGGGAACTCATATTTTGATTCTCCTTATACAGGTGGAAAGGTATCTCTCTCTCCCTCTCTCTCTACATTAACCTATCTCTTTAGCTACCTCAGTCCTTCCCTCTTTCCATCCCTATATCATTACCTCTATCTCCCTCCTTCCCTCCCTCTCTTTATCTCCCCATAATTTTCTCACTATATCCCCCCCCCCACCTGTAACATCCCGAAAATCACAAAAATTTAAATTTTTTTATAGCATTAATTGCTATATTTGTCGTGCGGAAGTATAATAAATGTTGGTTTGTTTAACTAGATGTCACAATGTACTTAGACACGTTACGTCGATTATGTTTGTATAATGTATTACATAATATGTGTGATGTTTTTATAGCTAAAGTATACTATTGTTGGATGTTGTTACCTAAATTCATGCATCCTAGATCACTCATGCTTTCTTATGTAGGTGTCGATACTTTATAGACTTGATGCTGAATTCTTTTTATGTGCTAACTGTTTCCTTTACTTGTAGATGATGAAGGGGTCCTATGGGAACCCCGAGGCTTAATTAGCTATCTAGATAAAGCATTGAACTTCTGTTGCAGATCGCAGGTAAGAGAAAATACTATTTCGAAAAGCATAGAGAGGTCCTATCTAACTTCAGTTAGCCTTCAATGTTTATAAAAAGGAATTATTGTAACTTGAAGTAATTCCGGGTGAGATCTATCCTAGTTTCATCTCCAGTTATCCTCAAGTTGTCTATGTAACTTTTAATTGAATCTCATAATTTGTAATTATTATTAATACATTTGTCTTGTATTAAAATATCGTGGAAGGTATTATAACTTTGTTTTTATGACTAGGTATGTAATTCCTACTCCCAGGAAGGATACCATGTATTTGCTTTCATATTAACGGAGGCATAACCTATGCATAGATACTTAGCAATGTAATATTAAATCTGTCTTTTATGCACTATATGCATAACCTATGTAATAATGTTATTATGGTGATTCGACAATAGTCTACAGTTATCAACTATACGCTATATGCACTTCTTCTATAATTTATACCATGGATATTATAATACTAGAGCATTGTAATAATAACTATTGTAACTATACAATAGTGTTGATATGGCCTTCATAGTTTTTATACCATGCATAAGGGTTTGATTAAAAGGTGATCTACATAATATTATACGAAAGGGTTGGCAATATGCAACATTGGTTTGATTTAATATAGTGTAACAATGTTATAACATGTTTGTGAGTCTCACCATATTGGATGGTTGAAACCTTAACATAGGACATGGTGCGATGGCAACACATCGTAACACTTGGATAACATACATATGGTAGTTTGGCCTTAGATATTTCCATACTATAGTATGGTTGTAAACCATGCAAGACCAAAAACTTGACTTTGTTATGATGAGATGGCAGGTGTGATGTACTTAGTAGATATGGTAATAAAAGTGCATTTAAAGTGTTGTGGGTGGAGAGTCTAGTGGCATCCCTCGTGGAAAGTCTTCACGTGGTTTCCTTGGTAGTGATGCTAACCCTAACTGCTACACACTTACCTCGATGAGAGCATAATATTGGCATTCATTTGGCAGGGAGTGGGGTTTGGAGAGGCTAATAGGCTGCGGTTTCTTAGGGGAAGAAAACCCAGTAGAAATTCTTCAATATAGATTAAATGTCAACAAGTACAATGTCAATACATTGAAGAGTTAAATCTATCTCATACAAATATACCCAAGAATAGAAGATACAAAGACAAGATAATATAGCCCCAAACATAAGCTTCCTCCAACTGCAACTACTCTCCCATGCGCACTTATTCAATTGCTTGGGCGAACTTGTGATGATACAAATGAGGAATTCAACCCCCTTATTTATACATTTGTCTGGTTGAATTTTTCACTATAGGGCCGACTTCACTGGGGCAGTTTTTCCCATTGTTTAGGGCAGACTAAACATTGTTTGGGGCAGTTTTACCCACTGAATTCTATGGAGCTAGCTTGTCTAATTTCACTTATTCTTTTATGGTTTTTACATGATTAATTACAATATGAATATCTTCCGAGTGAACGCAATAATATAATAAGAATGTATTCCGAAGTTACCTAATCTTCAACAAGTGTTGCAACCAAAAATAAGAAACACACTCACACTTTACCCATACACCCACATAAGTTATGTTCTTACACGCAATCAACTCACCCACATAAGAGATAAAGTTACGCATACTCACTACACTTACACATAACTGACCCACTCATACACAAGTGGAATACTCTCACAAAATTAATGCATTCACACACATAAGTGACGGCCTCACATATAAGCAACATAGTCACACCCATAAATAACACATAAATATACATCTAACCCATGCATTAACCTAATAAACACATTCAAAGGATGATATCATAGCCATATAAGTGAAAATGCTAGAAGGTTAAGAGATAATTAGATCAAGCTAGAATCTCAAATGTTAAGTGCATTGAGTTGGAAAATAGACACAACTTTTCAAGATCATAAATCTTTCACACAAACTTAGATATAAGAGAACAATATATTATTAAAAATCTTGTAATAAGAAGATCAACATAAGATGAAAAGGAGATGCTAAGAAAACACAATTGGAAATGCAAAAGAATAAACAAAATGAAAAGTAATTGGAAACATATTAGACACAAAATTCAATGAAAATTGAAAGGCAAAGTGGATGCAAAAGAAACATTGAATTAGGTCACAGAAGATGTAAAAATGAACACAATAAAACACAAGTGAAAATGCAAAAGAATAAAAATAAAATATAAACATAGACATGGGGAAATGTAAATGAAGACACAAAAATAGGATTTTAGAAGTCGTGTATTTCTTTGTCAAGTTGCATAAGTTGGATCAGAAGTTAGGATGTTACAATATTATATTGCAGTAGTGCTACTGGTAGAGATTGACATCAGGGTAATAATATAGCTTAAATACTCATATACAAATGAAACCACAGGCAACATACAACCACCAATGGAAAGTATACATAGGCATTTAGCATACAAACTAAAGGAGATCTAAGCATGTGTATTTATAATAAGGATGTAGGATATATATGTAGAGGAGAACGAGTTAGAGATCAACAATAAGACATAGACCTATTAAAAACATTGTATAATGGATTTTCAAGAAATATTCTATGAATCAAGGAAGACAAATGACGTCTTATTATTTGTTCTTCGTAACAAACGAGGGGAATCATTTCGATTTTTTTTTTTATAAAAGTTGAAAATGGGATTCATTAGACAATTGAGCACCTACGAGAAGAAATTTCACTAAAAAGGCAAAAAACTTGGGAATTCAGTTAATGAAACTTGGGAATTCAGTTAATGAGGTTGTTATATCTTGTGATTGTAAATATAAAAAATGGTTTTATGACATCTAAAACACATGACCAAGAAACCATCATAGTTTTTTGGTTATACCTGTAATCATTAACTAAGCTCATAAGGGTACACATGATTCAAGATGATCAAAACGGTTTATAAGGGTACACATGAGTCAAGATGATCAAATTTTATAGTAATTGTTGACCATTAATATTTTATCACATTTTTGTATTTAGCATAAAGCTAATGATTGTAAAATTATAATATTGTGAATTTAATTTAAATAATAATATTGTGAAATAATATCACATATAACAGTTAGAGTTTTCTATAATATATTTACGATGATGATGGTTTCTAACATTTACTTAGAACAATCTTAAGAGAAAAGACAAAATAAAGGTTAGTTGGTTTGTTTTAAAATATTATTCATATGCTCAAAAGCTTAAAGAGGAGGGCCCTGGCTAGCCTTATATGAATTAAACTTTTGAAATGAATAATAGTATTTATTATATTTAAATCATTATAATTATCGTATATAGAAGGATTTTTTTTAAAGTAAAAATAAAGTTTTAATGTAAATTATTTATCATTTTATAAATTTAATGATATTGTATGTTTAAAAATAGTTAAAAAAAATTAAAAGCAAAATTTAATTAATTAAAATATTTTTTATTAAATTATTATAAAATTAATTTACTATATTTATTAATTTATATCAGTTAAATAAATAAAAATAATAATAATAAATTATATTTTTTTATATTTGTCTTTGTTTTTTGTTTTATTAGGAGCTCATTTAAAAATCTGTAAAAAAAATAAAATCACATATATTATTTATGGAAATTGCATAACCTGGATGTTATGGTGGTATTTGAAGGTGTTGAATTTATTTATGAATTCATAAACACTTGAACACTTCTCAATTTGGATTTTACCAAAAAAACATTGACCTTCAATCAAAACCCACTAAAAAATCCAAAAAAAAGATAAATAACATGCTCCTTTATTACATAATTGCTGAAAATTGATAATATATTATATTTATAATTTAATTATACGAAAAATCATAAATTCATAAAAACATTGAATTTTGCAATTCAATTGTATTATACTTCAACGGTTTCATAAATCCAGGATTGAAAACGCTCTACGCTATTAAAAATTACCGAGAGATGTTATGGCTCACAGGATTTTTTAGCATAAATCGTAATAAGATGCACCCACGGTCGACCCTGTCCTGTGGCAAAAAAAAACGGAAAACAGCTTGGGATACTAAAACCAGCGGATTTATACAGGTCAAACACAGTTAATATATTAAAACTGAAATGTTTTCCACCGGTGAGCCGCCAATATTGAGTACAGACTCACCCAAACAAACTTTGACAAATAAACTATTCTGGTTTTCGAAAAACAGCTTCATGCACAACTTTTTATGATCGTTCAATGAATGTTTTATTTCTTTGGAACATAATCGTTAACCAAAACCTTTTTGATTTCAAGTAAAATTAACGGAATCTAATCATTTTCAGAGATTATTTTAAAGAAGATGATGATATTCTAAACCCAAAATACATCACGCTAAGTATCCATCAATTACTCAATAGAAATTTAAAATTCAAATGCATGTTCGACTTTATGCATTCAGGAAATGGTGCATTACAATTATAGATATGTTATTTGAAAAGTTTTATGCGCATATTGCTGGGCCCAGGTCTCGCAATTTGCTGCGTCTTACCAGCAGGATTACTTGAATTTGTCTGGCCTTGTTATATTATATTGATAAATTATTACAACATAATCTTGTGTGTTTTCCAATTTGCATATATAAAATTCATGTGGAATATTGTGGCTAAAGTCATCGTTTATATGCAAATTACTTTACACATAATGGTTGGAAATGTTTTTTATTTGTAAGTAAAATTATTAATTTTTATAATTAAGGTTTAGTTTGAGTGGTTGAAAACTGTGAGTTGTATGTGAGTTGTAAGGGGAAGGTTTGGGTTGGCATTCTTCGTTACACTAGATAAAATGATTAGTTAAATTAAATATTTTTTATTTTCTGAACTAATTATAGTTGATCATCTCTTTATGGTATCTAAATTTTCTGCTATTCACTATTTCTCCTTAAATTCAAGTCCATGATGAGCTTTACATTGTCCATTCCATGATAAGCTTTTCATCCTCAATTCATCATTTTCTCAATGTTATAGTTCTAGTTAAACTTGTGATGAATGGATTACAAGATATTTGTATGAAGTCACATTCACCAAGTTGTTGTCATACACAAAATTAGTGTAAATTATTTTTTGGATTTGATTATAATCACATGTTTTATCATTGTTAGCAAAAAAATCCATGAAAATTTTTAGCTGCTTGTCAAGGTCCAAGAGACTCATAAGGACTCATTGCCATAAAGACAACATCATCATAACAAAGAAAGATAATAACTATAACAATAGAATTGTGTTAACACAACCTTGTTCTTCCAAACAAATCTCTTAACTTATATAAATGTATTTTCACTTACAACTTTAATTTCAAATTTATATTTATATATACCACACTTTTAAAAAATTTATAGTTATATATACATATAATTACTCACTTAATTTGTGTATATATAAATTATATTTAATATTATCCTAAGCGTGGAAGGAATTAAAGTTTGTTTGATGTGTAGGTGAAGAGATTATATGGTGCAAAGTTAAAATAAAAAAATAAAAAAAATTAGTTTTATGTGTAAATGTTATTAGATATTATTATAATATTATTTTTTAGTGACTTATGATGATTTTCTATTTTGATAATAGTTGAAAATAAAATAATTTTAATTTATGCAAATTTATTTGGATATTTTGTTTACTTATAACATTTTAGAAGTTATATAAAACTTTAATCATAATTTTTTCTTTTATATGTTTAATTTTTTATTTATTTAAATATTTAATTATGTTTTTTTATTTCTGAATTTTGTATTTTTGAAAATAATTATCAATTTTTTATTTAAAATTTTATAATTATTTTTTTAAAATTAAAATTGGAGAAATATTAATTTATTTAAACATAAATGAAAAGGCAATAATTTTTTTATAATTTAATGAATTTAATATTATAATTTAAAATATTAGGAATAATATTTCACCAATAATATTTAAGTAATTATAATTATTTAAATATAATAAATACTATCACTTATCTGAAAACTTTAATTTATACAAGGTTAGTTAGGCGTCCTTTTCTTTAAGCTTTTTTGAATATAGGAATAATATTTTAAAGCAAATCAAGTAACCTTTATCTTGTCTTTTCTCTTAAGATCCAATAAACCAAATTTTGGTCTCAATGAACATTAAAGACCATCAATGGAAAACTCTAACTACTATATATGATATTATTCCAAAATATTAACATTTAAATTAAATTCACAATAATATAATTTTACCATCATTAACTAAATACAAAAATGTAACAAAATAATGTTAGCCAACCACTGCTTCAAATTTGATTATCTTGAATCATTTATACCCTTATGAGCCTAGTTAGTGATTACAATTATCAACCAAAATAGGAAACCCTCGTTACATAGTTGCAACTTTCAATATGAGAAACCTTTAATAACCTTCAATCCCAATGTTTTATAGGTTTTCCAGTTATTCATGTATATTAATTATTGTGTTTTGTGTTTTTCTTATTCATGGCATCACCATTCCAAGTAGGAAAGGTCCACCTATTTTTTAGATTACTCCTTTTTCATATAAAAAAGCTGTGTTATAAATGTTTTGAATTATATGTATAATTATAGTGATAATTTTTCCACTTATAAATAATATAGATACTATATAAAACTAGATATATCTATTTTTAATATCTATATACAATCAACATTAAAATAATTAAATCTAAATTTTATTGTAGAAATATCAAAAAAAAGACTTACATCACAACAACCATAGTCAAGATTCATACCAACCATACCCAAGACTCATAAATTTATGCACCATCTCTATTTCAATCAATTATACAATACCTTCTTTACATTTTATGAAAGTCATTCCTTTCCTTCTTCCTTAATAATATGGAGTCACTATTTATATTTTACAAAAGACCTAAATATGAAATACTCATCATTCCATAATCACTTCCACTTTCCTATAATTTAGCAACCAACATTAATGATGGTTCTTGGTCATATGTTTTAGATTTCATAAAACCATTTTTTATATTTATAGTCACAATATAATTAACTGAATTCTCAAGCTTTCTTCCTTTTAGTGGAATTTCTTATCGCAAGTTCTCAATTGTAATGAATCCCATTTTCAACTTTTATAAAAAAATCCAAGTGGTTCCCCCTCGTTTCTGATTAACAACAAATAAAAAGGCATCATTTGTCTTCCTTAATTCATAGAATATTTCTTGAAATCCATTATGCAATTTTTGGCATCATTCGTCTTCCTTAATTCATAGAATATTTCTTGAAATCCATTATGCAATTTTTTTAATAGATCTATGGCTTATGGTTGATTTCAAACTCGTTCTCCCCTACATATATACCCTACATCCTTACTACAAATATACATTGTTAGATCTCCTTTAGTTTGTATGCTAAATGCCTATCTGTATTTTACAAGGGTGGTTGTATGCTATTTGTGGTCTCATTTCTATATGAATATTAAACCTGCATTTTCGGCTCAGAAAACAAGGTTTCTTCTGAAAGGTAAGTCGTGACTTCCATTCTTGCTACTCACGATAGTTCATATTGTTTGCAGTTTTCTATATTTTGTTTTGAGCTTAATTTGCTATCTTTTAACCACACTTTGTGATATATGGTAGGTGCTCCTCGGCTTTGGATTTCTATGTTCAAAACTGAGTGGGAATGTGCTTAAAAATCCGGTAAGCCTCAGTGGTTTCTTGGAGGTTTCAACTTGGAAAACTATTGGTCCTTATCTGGTTTTATCTGAACGCTTCAGTCTTATGGTCTACCTATGAGTATTGTCGTCGTGGTAAAGTTTGTAAACTATATGGAAAGCGTGGGGAGGATTGAATCCTCGATCTACCTCGGCGTTGACTCTACAGCATTTTACTGTGTATCGATTTGTTGAAAGTGTAATAACTATTTGAAAGGGGTTCAACCCTTGGAAATTTTTTATGAAATGAAAAGAAGTTATGGTAACTGTTATGTGTTTTGTTGTTTTATGAGCTGTGCCTGAGAGCACTGCTCTTGGAAGTCTACGTTAATTATAAAATATGTTTGTTAAAACAATGTTAGGGGCGAAATCCCATTCCTGAATGTTTGTATAATGATGTGTTTGTTTAAAGGACGAGAGCCAAAAATGACTAATGCCTAGTTTTGTAGTTTCAAACCCTGAACTTGTTTTGCAAAATGATAAATTCAAAGAACTATGTAATCGATATTTGTAAGTGCCGAGAACTAGTCTCGTATGTATCTTTTCGTTTCATTGAATGATGGGTTACTAAATAAGGTTTGTTTTGCAAACATTCAACTGTTTTATTATCAATGGCTTTGAGCCCTTTGTCGAATGTAGTTTATGTGTGTGATCATGATACCAGTCAATGTTAAAAGAGGCCAAATGCCTTGGTTTGAAACCCTATTTAAATGATTTATGTGCTTCTAAGGTTTTAAGGGTTACGGTCATAAGGGTTGTGAAACCCTAACCAACACTGGTACTATTTTGTTTTACTTAACTGTATAAATGCCGAGGGTTCGAAAACCATGAAATATTTTGTACACTATAAGGTGTAAAAGGTCTTCATGAAGTCGAGCTTTGTTTGGAAATTCTATTTGTTTTTCTAAGAGAGAAAGCGTTTAAATTAATGTTATGATGTAACTGGCTAGAGTTGAAACTTTGGGACATTCATCCGAAAATAGAGTTGTTTTTTATTTGTAAATAAATTAATGTATCACGGTAAAATAAAGGAAAGGATACTATTAGTGTAATAGTATTGTATAGTAGATATGTTTGGTTTTCGATTTACCTTGTTTTATATTGATCTATACAATGTATCTCGATACTATTAAAATTCAAAGGGGAAGAAAGCTAAGAGTCTTAAAAGGATTATTATATTGAAAATAATATTATAAGTTATACATTATTTGCTTTCTGAAATATAAAAGGTTATCTTATAATTGTACTTAGGGTTTTATGTAGAAAACATGGGACTGTTTGAGTTTTTCTATTTCTATTGCTATAAATGTAAAGATATTCTAATGTATGCATAATATAAATGTTGCTATGTTTTTCTATGACTGAGAACATAGATATTTTAATTGCAAAATGTAAACAAATAAAGAAAACATAACAGGGTTTGTATATTAAATCATTCTATCTACTGCATATCATTTATCTATTTTTAAAACCCTTCCCTGTACTAGAGTACGACACAAGGACAATGCGTGGAAAAATACAGGGAAGTAATTTATTCTATCATTTCATATAACTTATTCAACTTACAGAATCATAATCAGTTCAAAAAATCAAACATTTACTTCTGCATGATGATAACTATCAACATTCAGCTAATAAATCCTAAATCAATAGTTATAGAAAATAAATTATAGCTACTTAGGAAATGAAATAACAGTAGAACCTGCAAGTGTAGATAGGGTGGAAAAACACCCAAAGAGTCCTGTTCCTCCCAACCTTCTCTAGAGGAAGCAGCCAATATCACTTGATCCTTTGGACTCCAGATCCTGTTCACTGAACCACTAGGTAGAATACTCTGTGTAGAAGCAAGGCACTCAGGTTGTACTTCCAGCAATCAATAGAGACTTGTAATATACCTCAAAATAAACCTCTGCACTCAGCAGAAGTGAAACAGACTTACACTACAACTCAAAACATAGCTTCCCCTTATCGAATCTCTTGTGTGCATGCAGCAGAACCACAAGGTAAATTTTCTCGTCAGAAAAAGTGTAAGCATCTGCTCAAATTCGATGGCTTATAAAGATGCCTAGGTATTTTAGTGGTAAGTTTCCAAATAAATGAGCCTCAAGCTCCAGTCCCATCTTTCAGGGAACTTTGACCACAATTCAAGGGAGTTGTCCCATAACAATAGCTAGTTACTGAGTTCCTAAAGCTGCCACTTGTCCATTTCCTTCTACCCCAGATTCCCTTCCACCTAGTGGGCCAGTAAACACTCTTTCAACAGTCTCTTTGGGTGAGTGTCTCCTATTTTATTTTATTAAATAATAATATTGTTCAATTACAGTCATCCTTGGCCACTTGGCCAAATATAAAACTTTACAATAAAAGTTAAGATAATGTTTCTCTCAAATATAAAATGTTTCAAGTAAGGGGTATATTACACCACCATTCCTTCATATCCATAACCTTCCCTCCCTCCCTACCTCCCTACCTCCCTACTTCTATACCACTCTCTCTCTCTCTCTCCTTCCAACTCTTTTCTACCCTCCCAACCAGTGGAATACTCTCACAAAATTAATGCAGTCACACACATAAGTGATGGCCTCACATATAAGCAACATAGTCATACCCATAAATAACACATAAGTATACATCTAACCCATGCATTAACCTAATAAACACACTCATAGCATGATATCATAGCCATATAAGTGAAAATGCTAGAAGGTGAAGAGATAATTAGATCAAGCTAGAATCTCAAATGTTAGGTGTATTGAGTTGGAAAATAGACACAACTTTTCAAGATCATAAATCTTTCACACAAACTTAGATATAAGAGAACAATATATTGTTAAAAATCTTGTAATAAGAAGATCAACATGAGATGAAAAGGAGATGCTAAGAAGACACAATTAGAAATGCAAAAGAATAAACAAAATGAAAAGTAATTGGAAACATATTAGACACAAAATTCAATGAAAATTGAAAGGCAACGTGGATGCAAAAGAAATATTGAATTGAGTCACAGAAGATGTAAAAATGAACACAATAAAACACAAGTGAAAATGCAAAAGAATAAAAATAAAATATAAACATAGACATGGGGAAATGTAAATGGAGACACAAAAATAGGATTTTAGAACTCGTGTATTTCTTTTTAAAGTTGCATAAATTGGAACACAAGTTAGGATGTCACAATGTTATATTGCAGTAGTGCTACTGGTAGAGATTGACATCAGGGTAATAATATAGCTTTAATACTCATATACAAATGAAACCACAAACAACATACAACCACCAATGGAAAATATACATAGGCATTTACCATACAAACTAAAGGAGATCTAAGCATGTGTATTTATAATAAGGATGTAGGATATATATGTAGAGGAGAACGAGTTAGAGATCAACAATAAGACATAGACCTATTAAAAACATTGAATAATGGATTTTCAAGAAATATTCTATGAATCAAGGAAGACAAATGACGTCTTATTCTTTGTTCTTCGTAACAAACGAGGGGAATCATTTCGATTTTTTTGTTATAAAAGTTGAAAATGGGATTCATTAGACAATTGAGCACCTGCGAGAAGAAATTTCACTAAAAAGGCAAAAAACTTGGGAATTCAGTTAATGAGGTTGTTATATATTGTGATTGTAAATATAAAAATGGTTTTATGACATCTAAAACACATGACCAAGAAACCGTCATAGTTTTTTGGTTATACCTGTAATCATTAACTAAGCTCATAAGGGTACACATGATTCAAGATGATCAAATTTTATAGTAATTGTTGACCATTAATATTTTGTCACATTTTTGTATTTAGCATAAAGCTAATGATTGTAAAATTATAATATTGTGAATTTAATTTAAATAATAATATTTTGAAATAATATCACATATAGTAGTTAGAGTTTTCTATAATATATTTACGATAATGATGGTTTCTAACATTCATTTAGAACAATTTTAAGAGAAACGACAAAATAAAGGTTAGTTGGTTTGTTTTAAAATATTATTCATATGCTCAAAAGCTTAAAAAGGAGGGCCCTGGCTAGCCTTATATGAATTAAACTTTTGAAATGAATAATAATATTTATTATATTTAAATCATTATAATTATTGTATATAGAAGGATTTTTTTTTAAGTAAAAATAAAGTTTTAATGTAAATTAGTTATCATTTTATAAATTTAATGATATTGTATGTTTAAAAATAGTTAAAAAAAATTAAAAGCAAAATTTAATTAATTAAAATTATTTTTTATTAAATTATTATAAAATTAATTTACTATATTTATTAATTTATATCAGTTAAATAAATAAAAATAATAATGGAAAATCTGTATAATGGAAAATAATAATAATAAATTATATTTTTTTATATTTGTCTTTGTTTTTTGTTTTATTAGGAGTTCATTTAAAAATCTGTAAAAAAAATAAAATTACATATATTATTTATGGAAATTGCATAACCTGGATGTTATGGTGGTATTTGAAAGTGTTGAATTTATTTATGAATTCATAAACACTTGAACACTTCTCAATTTGGATTTTACCAAAAAAACATTTACCTTCAATCAAAACCCACTAGAAAATCCAAAAAAAAATAAATAACATGCTCCTTTATTACATAATTTATGAAAATTGATAATATATTATATTTATAATTTAATTATACGAAAAATCATAAATTCATAAAAACATTGAATTTTGCAATTCAATTTTATTATACTTCAACGGTTTCATAAATCCAGGATTGAAAACGCTCTACGCTATTAAAAATTACCGAGAGATGTTATGGCTCACAGGATTTTTTAGCATAAATCGTAATAAGATGCACCCACGGTCGACCCTGTCCTGTGGGAAAAAAAATGGAAAACAGCTTGGGATACTAAAACCAGCGGATTTATACAGGTCAAACACAGTTAATATATTAAAACTGAAATGTTTTCCACCGGTGAGCCGCCAATATTGAGTACAGACTCACCCAAACAAACTTTGACAAATAAACTATTCTGGTTTTCGAAAAACAGCTTCATGCACAACTTTTTATGTTCGTTCAATAAATGTTTTATTTCTTTGGAACATACTCGTTAACCAAATTAACGGAATCTAATCATTTTCAGAGATTATTTTAAAGAAGATGATGATATTCTAAACCGAAAATACATCACGCTAAGTGTCTATCAATTACTCAATAGAAATTTAAAATTCAAATGCATGTTCGACTTTATGCATTCAGGAAATGGTGCATTACAATTATAGATATGTTATTTGAAAAGTTTTATGCGCATATTACTGGGCCCAGGTCTCGCAATTTGCTGCGTCTTACCAGCAGGATTACATGAATTTGTCTGGCCTTGTTATATTATATTGATAAATTATTACAACATAATCTAGTGTGTTTTCCAATTTGCATATATAAAATTTATGTGGAATATTGTGGCTAAAGTCATCGTTTATATGCAAATTACTTTACACATAATGGTTGGAAATGTTTTTTATTTGTAAGTAAAATTATTAATTTTTATAATTAAGGTTTAGTTTGAGTGGTTGAAAACTGTGAGTTGTAAGGGGAAGGTTTGGGTTGGCATTCTTCGTTACACTAGATAAAATAGTTAGTTAAATTAAATATTTTTTATTTTCTGAATTAATTATAGTTGATCATCTCTTTATGGTATCTAAATTTTCTGCTATTCACTATTTCTCCTTAAATTCAAGTCCATGATGAGCTTTACATTGTCCATTCCATGACAAGCTTTTCATCCTCAATTCATCATTTTCTCAATGTTATAGTTCTAGTTAAACTTGTGATGAATGGATTACAAGATATTTGTATGAAGTCACATTCACCAAGTTGTTGTCATACACAAAATTAGTGTAAATTATTTTTTGGATTTGATTATAATCACATGTTTTATCATTGTTAGCAAAAAAATCCTTGAAAATTTTTAGTTGCTTGTCAAGGTCAGAGAGACTCATAAGGACTCATTACCATAAAAACAATATCATCATCATAACAAAGAAAGATAATAACTATAACAATAGAATTGTGTTAACATAACCTTGTTCTTCCAAACAAATCTCTTAACTTATATAGATGTGTTTTCACTTGCAACTTTAATTTCAAATTTATATTTATATATACCACACTTTTAAAAAATGTATAATTATATATACATATAATTACTCACTTAATTTGTGTATATATAAATTATATTTAATATTATCCTAAGCGTGGAAGGAATTAAAGTTTGTTTGATGTGTAGGTGAAGAGATTATATGGTGCAAAGTTAAAAATAAAAAATAAAAAAATTAGTTTTATGTTTAAATGTTATTAGATATTATGTAATATTATCTTTTAGTGACTTATGATGATTTTCTACTTTGATAATAATTGAAAATAAAATAATTTTAATTTATGTAAATTTATTTGGATATTTTGTTTACTTATAACATTTTAGAAGTTATATAAAACTTTATTCATAATTTTTTCTCTTATATGTTTAATTTTTTATTTATTTAAATATTTAATTATGTTTGTTTATTTCTGAATTTTGTATTTTTGAATATAATTATCAATGTTTAATTTAAAATTTTATAATTATTTTTTTTAAATTAAAATTGGAGAAATATTAATTTATTTAAACATAAATGAAAAGGCAATAATTGTTTTATTATTTAATGAATTTAATATTATAATTTAAAATGTTAGGAATAATATTTCACCAATAATATTTAAATAATTATAATTATTTAAATATAATAAATACTATCACTTATCTCAAAACTTTAATTCATACAAGGTTAGTTAGGTGCCCTTTTCTTCAAGCTTTTTGAATATAGGAATAATATTTTAAAACAAATCAAGTAACCTTTATCTTATCTTTTCTCTTAAGATCCAATAAACCAAATTTTGGTTTCAATGAACATTAAAAACCATCAATGGAAAACTCTAACTACTATATATGATATTATTCCAAAATATTAACATTTAAATTAAAATCACAATATTATAATTTTACCATCATTAGCTAAATACAAAAATGTAACAAAATAATGTTAGCCAACCACTACTTCAAATTTGATTATCTTGAATCATTTATACCCTTATGAGCCTAGTTAGTGATTACAGTTATCAACCAAAATAGGAAGCCCTCATTACATAGTTGCAACTTTCAATATGAGAAACCTTTAATAACCTTCAATCCCAATGTTTTATAGGTTTTCGAGTTATTCATGTATATTAATTATTGTGTTTTGTGTTTTTCTTATTCATGGCATCACCATTCCAAGTAGGAAAGGTCCATCTATTTTTTAGATTACTCCCTTTTCATATAAAAAGACTATGTTATAAATGTTTTTAATTATATGTATAATTATAGTGATAATTTTTCCACTTATAAATAATATAGATACTATATAAAACTAGATATATCTATTTTTAATATCTATATACAATCAACAATTAAATAATTAAATCTAAATTTTATTGTAGAAATATCAATAAAAAAACTTACATCACAACAACTATAATCAAGATTCATAGCAACCATACCCAAGACTCATAAATTTATGCACCATCTCTATTTCAATCAATTATACAATACCTTCTTTACATTTTATGAAAATCATTCCTTTCCTTCTTCCTTAATAATATGGAGTCACTATTTATATTTTACAAGAGACCTAAATATGAAATACTCATCATTCCATAATCACTTCCACTTTCCTATAATTTAGTAACCAATATTTATGATCGTTCTTGGTCATATGTTTTAGATTTCATAAAACCATTTTTTATATTTACAGTCACAATATAATTAACTGAATTCTCAAGCTTTCTTCCTTTTAGTGGAATTTCTTATCGCAAGTTCTCAATTGTAATGAATCCCATTTTCAACTTTTATAAAAAAATCCAAGTGGTTCCCCCTCGTTTCTGATTAACAACAAATAAAAAGGCATCATTCGTCTTCCTTAATTCATAGAATATTTCTTGAAATCCATTATGCAATTTTTTTAATAGATCTATGGCTTATGGTTGATTTCAAACTCATTCTCCTCTACATATATACCCTACATCCTTACTACAAATATACATTGTTAGATCTCCTTTAGTTTGTATGCTAAATGCCTATCAGTATTTTACAAGGGTGGTTGTATGCTGTTTGTGGTCTCATTTCTATATGAATATTAAACCTACATTATTACCCTAAGGTCAATCTCTCCAAGTAACACTACTACAATATAACATTGTGACATACTAACTTGTGTTTCAATTTATGCGACTTGTAAAGAGACACATGACTTCTAGAATCCTATTTTGTAAAGAAACACTTATACGTGGGCGTGTTGCTTATTTTTGTATGTCACTTTATGTGTGTGGGTGCACCACTTATGTGTATGAGTTTGTTTCTTATGTGTGAGTGCATCAATTGTGTGCAAGTGTGTCACTTATGTGGATGTGTGTGTAGTTGCTAAGTTAGTTGTTTCACTTATGCCCATTAGTACATATCTTATGTGTGATTGCATCACTTATATTGTGTGAATGTATTTCTTCTGTGTTTGTATTACTTATAGCAAGTAGTATTGTATTTATGTGAGTGAATAAAGTTGGTTGTTTCACTTATGCGCATTAGTACATATCTTATATGTGTGATTGCATCTCTTATATTGTGTGAATTGCTTTTCTGATGTGTGTGTATTACTTGTAGCAAGTACTATTTTATTTATGTGATTGAATATGTATTTATGTGTGTCATTGCTTATGTGAATGAATGAATTGATTATCTATGTCATTTATGTACATATTTCATCCTAATAACCCACTCACTATATTCTAATTACAAAATTCTCTAATTCTAAATATTTGCTAAACCCATTGAAATATGAAAAATGATTCAATACTTTCTCCATGTCGGGTTCATCTAATTCCATTACCAAACATCCTTTAAAGTATAGTTAAGATCTTTCCAAGGAGGTGTCATGCACTCAAAACAAGGTTTCCATGGATTAGTTATGGTCCTAACAAGTTAGTGAATGAATGCTAATTACATCATGAAAAAAATTATAATTATCCTACCACTCAACAGTTATAGTAGTAGGGTAATTGTAATATACTTAGGGAGGATAATATGGGGTACATAGGGAGGTACCCAAGCGGATAATGTATATAAAGTGGCCATAATCATGGAATATAACAATTTGGTAGTTGTTGGGTAGTTAATAGGTCCACTAGAAAGAAAAAATAAATATTTTAATAATAAGGGATACTTGGGATAGGCCCCTAGAAATATTCATGCAAAATTATAAATGCACATGACTATCTTCGTATGAGATATGTTCGATGAATTATTTTCTAAAAAGCATGGCTTGTAAAGTGATTCCTTCCTTAAAAAATAATTGATGGTGTTAACCTACCTTAACGGTCTTCTCTACGTTCTTATCTTATTAATAGTGTAAATGTATCTATTATTTATAAATTTTTAGAGTTCTATATTATTATTGTGATTCAATTTCTAAGTTAAGAATCATTAAAATAATTGTTAATACACTAGGCTAATAATTAGCAAGTCAAATGTTTAAATCCATAACAAGTTCAATATTCTACTACATTACAAAATAGGATGCACAACCTTGTAAATAGGATACAAAATAAAAAAAGTCAAATAAGTTACTTTTTTGCATCCATTTTTTTCACACTTATTTTACAAAATAGGATGCACAACCTTGTAAATAGGATACAAAATCAACAAGTCAAATAAGTGACTTTTTTGGCATCCATTTTTTTCACACTTATTTATGCCAATTATCAATTTTTTTATCATTTTCTACATCCATTTTGTCACTAATTTAGTATCCATTTTTTAATATTAACATATTACTTTTGTTTGTTTTCATGTACCATTTTATCTAATATTCTTTACAAAGTTAATCATAATATTTTACTCAATTCTACCATGTATACTATTTAATTAAGCGAAACCAAAAAAATGTTTTCTTAATTTTCTATACTTTATCATGCCACTGGAAATATTTTTGTTCCACACTAGTACCATAGTGGTAAAACCTACAAATAGACTCCATATGTAAGTGTATTTCATAATACAAGTTTGTTTTATAACTTAAACTTATTTTACTATTAAGAACAAAAAGACTTCCCTCTTTCTCATAAATTTTTGTATAGACAAGAAAATGAAATCGTAATTTAAGATACATGGGCTAACTGAGATATGGTAAAACCTTGAAATGGTCTCCGTAAGTAAGTGTATGTCATAATGAAAGTTTGTTTTATATAACTTAAACTTATTTTACTATTAAGCAAAAAAGATCTTCCCTCTTTTTCATTAATTCTATTTCTTGTATGAAGAAGAAAATGAAAGCATGATTTAAGATATGGGCTTATGATTCATACTCATGGTGGGTGGGTTAAAACCTTAAAATGGTCTCCAAATGTAAGTGTATTTCATAATACAAATTTGTTTTATAACTTAAAAAAAATTTACTCTTAAGAAGAAAAAAGCAGTATTTCTTCTTTCTCATAATTGTTTTTTTTTAATGAAAATAAAATGAAAGCATGATTTGAAAACTTAAATTTATTTTACTATTAAGAAGAAAAAATCATGAATTTCTTCTTTCTCATCATTTTTTTGTATGAAGATAAAATGAAAGCATGATTTGAGATATGGGATAGTTTAAGGTATATGATTCATGCTCATGGTTGGTTGAAAATAAGATAGCTCGCATTCGACTAGTTGTAACATGTAATTTTGTATATTAGGACTATTTATTATTATTTTGATTTTTTTATTTGTAATTTATCAAATTTCAAATTATTTGTTATTTTTTATATAGCTTATTATCAAATTCATCATTTGGGAATTTTGTTTGTTAATTGAGGTTTCAAAGGTATCTACAAAAGTTTGCATAAAAAAATTAATGACCTTGGAATCCCAAATAGAGGGGTTCTAAGAAGCATGGTGTTATCTACGATCTAGAAATGAAAAGCGATAGCTTCATTCTTAGAAATCTTGAGACTCCTTAGGAACCTTCTAGGATGTCATCTTTTAATGATTGACCAAGTCATTTAACCATAAGATTAAATAAGAAAGGGGATAGAGGATCTCCTTGTCATATAACCCTTGAGGGCATGAAGGTGGAGGTGGGGTAACCATTGAGAAAGATAGAGAAGAAAGAAGATGAGGTAAGGGAAAGGATCATTTGGGTCCACTTATCAGAGAAGGGCTGGTGAAAGGTAATGATACCCACTTATGACACGTTAGTTGCAATGGAATTCCTAAAAAACATAAATCCGATCATTAAATTGAATCTTTGGAGGTACCTACACAACATTTTAGATTGTGGTGTAAAAAGATGAAACCTAGACAATCAAATCACCTTCCGGAATATATAACTTTCATTTGTGGAAAAAAGTATAAATCTCCAAAAATGGAGTTCTTCTAATATTGGTATGCTATTTTTTTCCAAAACATTATGCATATATTCACCTTAGGCCCTGGGTTTGGTATGTAAATAGTCCAAATTTTTGAAAAAACTATGTAGAGTTGTAGATAACAGGTGGTTCTTGCACATCGCTATTTTTCCAAAAAAAATAGAGTTAATTATATATATTTTTTAAATTAAGGAAGTCAACGAAGCCCTAAAATGATAAGGTCAAGCGTTATGCCCTTCTATGAGGTCTTAACCTACTCAATCAACTATCTTTTTTTCTTAGTGTGTAGGTTTTTGTTTCTACTTGTGCAGGTTCTTTCTCGTTTTCAAAAAAGTTGATCCAATCAAAAGTTATAGAAAAAATAAAAGACCTATGTTTTTAAAAATTTGACAATTGTGCAAATAAAAATATATAAAAAATAGAAAAAAATATTTTATTTATAAAAATATATATATATTTAGAATCTACACAGAGAGCTCTATAAGTCTGTGCAGTTTCATTCGAAATGAACACCTAGAGCATTGTAGAATCGATGTTGAAAAATAGGGAGATGAAGAAATGGTTGTTTTTTGGTTTATGCAGTTTGAACCAAGAGGTTTGTCAATCCGAACCTGAAAGCAAAGCGACCAACTCATCCACTACGTAGATGAAGAGAGGCTGTCCTACCTTTTTTTTGAATTTGTAGGAACGTGCACATGTTAATAGTGCGCACGCTCTATCAAAATGTGCATACATTAATAATGCGCATGCAATATCAAAACATGCACGTGTTAATAACACGCGCACGTTCATAACACGCACGCGCTTTTATTACATGTAAATATGCCTTTACTAGTTTTACCATAACTTTTGATCCAGAGCTCATATTTTGATTCTCCTTATATCGTTGGAAAGGTATTTCAGAGCTCTACAACTTTTATGTTTTAGGTTTTCCATGATTCATCACCATTTTTATGTTATTTTTAAAATAATATTATGAATCTTTTCACCAATAGAATAAAATGAATCCACATTTTTCTTACATAAGAACATGTCTTCATTGTTTTTCCATAAAATTTTATTGGGAACTCATATTTTGATTCTCCTTATACAGGTGGAAAGGTATCTCTCTCTCCCTCTCTCTCTACATTAACCTATCTCTTTACCTACCTCAGTCCTTCCCTCTTTCCATCCCTCTATCATTACCTCTATCTCCCTCCTTCCCTCCCTCTCTTTATCTCCCCATAATTTTCTCACTATATCCCCCCCCCACCTGTAACATCCCGAAAATCACAAAAATTTAAATTTTTTTATAGCATTAATTGCTATATTTTTCGTGCGGAAGTATAATAAATGTTGGTTTGTTTAACTAGACGTCGCAATGTACTTAGACACGTTACGTCGATTATGTTTGTATAATGTATTACAGAATATGCATGATGTTTTTATAGCTAAAGTATACTATTGTTGGATGTTGTTACCTAAATTCATGCATCCTAGGTCAGTCATGCTTTCTTATGTAGTTGTCGATACTTTATAGACTTGATGCTGAATTCTTTTTATGTGCTAACTGTTTCCTTTTCTTGTTGATGATGAAGTCCTATGGGAACCCTGAGGCTTAATTAGATATCTAGCTAAAGCATTGAAATTCTGTTGCAGATCGCAGGTAAGAGAAAATACTATTTCGAAAAGCATAGAGAGGTCCTATTTAACTTCAGTTAGCCTTCAATGTTTATAAAAAGGAATTATTGTAACTTGAAGTAATTCTGGGTGAGATCTATCCTAGTTTGATCTCCAGTTATACTCAAGTTGTTTATGTAACTTTTAATTGAATCTCAGAATTTGTAATTATTATTAATACATTTGTCTTGTATTAAAATATCGTGGAAGGTATTATAACTTTGTTTTTATGACTAGGTATTTAATTCCTACTCCCAGGAAGTATACCATGTATTTGCTTTCATATTAATGGAGGCATAACCTATGCATAGATAGTTAGCAATGTAATATTAAATTTGTCTTTTATGCACTATATGCATAACCTATGTAATAATGTTATTATGGTGATTCGACAATAGTCTACAGTTATCAACTATACGCTATATGCACTTCTTCTATAATTTATACCATGGATATTATAATACTAGAGCATTGTAATAATAACTATTGTAACTATACAATAGTGTTGATATGGTCTTCATAGTTTTTATACCATGCATAAGGGTTTGATTAAAAGGTGATCTACATAATATTATACGAAAGGGTTGGCAATATGCAACATTGGTTTGATTTAATATAGTGTAACCATGTTATAACATGTTTGTGAGTCTCACCATATTGGATGGTTGAAACCTTAACATAGGACATGGTGCGATGGAAACACATACGTAACACTTGGATAACATACATATGGTAGTTTGGCCTTTGATATTTCCATACTATAGTATGGTTGTAAACCATACAAGACCAAAAACTTGACTTTGTTATGATGCGATGGCAGGTGTGATGTACTTAGTAGATATGGTAATAAAAGTGCATTTAAAGTGTTGTGGGTGGAGAGTCTAGTGGCATCCTTCGTGGAAAGTCTTCACGGGGTTTCCTTGGTAGTGATGCTAACCCTAACTGCTACACACTTACCTCGACGAGAGCATAATATTGGCATTCATTTGGCAGGGAGTGGGGTTTGGAGAGGTTGACAGGCTGCGGTTTCTTAGGGTTTACAAAGATGTTTTGGAGGAACCTCTCCAGGGTTCGATACCTCGACCTGCAACTTGTAAGTTTTGCACAATAAGCTCCAAGATTCGAGTCCTTCATTTTGCTGAGTTTGCTAGTGGTGTGTTTTGTTCCAGTTCTCGTCAGCTCTAGGCTTGTTCGGCTCACAAAACAAGGTTTCTTCTGAAAGGTAAGTCCTTACTTCCATTATTGCTACTCACGATAGTTCATATTGTTTGCAGTTGTCTGTATTTTGTTTTGAGCTTCATTTGCTATCTTTTAACCACGCTTTGTGATATATGGCAGGTGCTCCTCGACTTTGGATTTCTATGTTCGAAACTGAGTGGGAATGTGCTTGAAAATCCGGTAATCCTCAGTGGTTTCTTGTAGGTTTCAACTTGGAAAACTATTGGTCCTTATCTGGTTTTATCCGAACGCTTTAGTCTTATGGTCTGGCTATGAGTATTGTCATCATGGTAAAGTTTGTAAGCTATATGGCAAGCGTGGGGAGGATTGAATCCTCGACCTACCTCAGCATTGACTCTATAGAGTTTTACTGTGTATCGATTTGTTGAAAGTGTAATAACTGTTTGAAAGGGGTTCAAACCTTGGAAATTTTTTATGAAATGAAAAGAAGTTATGGTAACTGTTATGTGTTTTGTTGTTTTATGAGCTGCACCTGAGAGTACTGCTCCTATAAGTCTACGTTAATTATAAAATATGTTTGTTAAAACAATGTTAGGGGCGAAATCCCCTTCGTGAATGTTTGTATAATGATGTGTTTGTTTAAAGGACGATAGCCAAAAAATGACTAATGCCTAGTTTTGTAGTTTCAAACCCTAAACTTGTTTTGCAAAATGATAAATTCAAAGAACTATGTAATCGATATTTGTAAGTGCCGAGACCTAGTCTCATATGTATCTTTTCGTTTCGTCGAATGATGGGTTACTAAATAAGGTTTGTTTTGCAAATGTTCAACTATTTTATTATCAATGGCTTTGAGCCCTTTGTCAAATGTAGTTTCTGTGTGTGACCGTGATACTAGTCGATGTTAAAAGAGGCCAAATGCCTTGGTTTGAAACCCTGTCTAAATGATTTATGTGCTTCTAAGGTTTCAAGGGTTACGGTCATAAGGGTTGTGAAACCCTAACCAACACTGGTACTATTTTGTTTTACTTAACTGTATAAATGCTGAGGGTTCCAAAACCATGAAATATTTTGTACACTATAAGCTGTAAAAGGTCTTCGTGAAGTCGAGCTTTGTTTGGAAACTCTATTTATTTTTCTAAGAGATAAAGCGTTTAAATGAATGTTATGATGTAACTGGCTAGAGTTGAAACTTTGGGACATTCGTCCGAAAACAGAGTTGTTTTTTATTTGTAAATAAATTAATGTATCACGGTAAAAGAAATGAAAGGATACTATTAGTGTAATAGTTTGTATAGTAGATATGTTTGGTTTTTGATATACCTTGTTTTATATTGATCTATACAATGTATCTCGATACTGTTAAAATTCAAAGGGGAAGAAAGATAAGAGTCTTAAAAGGATTATTATATTGACAATAATATTATAAGTTATACATTATTTGCTTTCTAAAATATAAAAGGTTATCTTATAACTGTGCTTAGGGTTTTATGTAGAAAACATGGGACTGTTTGAGTTTTTCTATTTCTATTGCTATAAATGTAAAGATATTCTAATGTATGCATAATATAAATGTTGCTATGTTTTTCTATGATTGAGAACATAGATATTTTAATTGCAAAATGTAAACAAATAAAGAAAACATAACAGGGTTTGTTTATTAAATCATTCTATCTATTGCATATCATTTATCTATTTTTAAAAACCCTTCCCTGTACTAGAGTACGGCACAAGGACAATGTGGGAAAAAATACAGGGAAGTAATTTATTCTATCATTTCATATAACTTATTCAACAACTTACAGAATCATAATCAGTTCAGAAAATCAAACATTTACTTATGCATGATGATAACTATCAACATTCAGCTAATAAATCCTAAATCAACAGTTATAGAAAATAAATTATAACTACTTAGGAAATGAAATAATAGTAGAACCTGCAAATGTAGATAGGGTGGACAAACACCCAAAGAGGCCCGTTCCTCCCAACCTTCTCTAGAAGAAGCATCCAATATCACTTGATCTGTTGGACTCTCGAGCCTATTCACTGAACCACTAGGTAGAAGACTCTGTGTAGAAGCAAGGCACTCAGGTTGTACTTCCAGCAATCAATGGAGACTTGTGATACAGCTCAAAATAAACCTCTGCACTCAGCAGAAGTGAAACAGACTTACACTACAACTCAAAACATAGCTTCCCCTCATCGAATCTCTTGTGTGCATACAGCAGAACCACAAGGTAAATTTTCTCGTCAGAAAAAGTGTGAGCATCTGCTCAAATTCGATGGCTTATAAAGATGCCTAGGTCTTTTAGTGGTCAGTTTCCAAATAAATGAGCCTCAAGCTCCAGTCCCATCTTTCGGGGAACTTTGACCACAATTCAAGGGAGTTGTCCCATAACAACAGCTAGTTACTGAGTTCCCAAAGCTGCCACTTGTCCATTTCCTTCTACCCCAGATTCCATTCCACCTAGTGGGTCAGTAAACACTCTTTCAACAGTCTCTTTGGGTGAGTGTCTCCTATTTTATTTTATTAAATAATAATATTGTGCAATTATAGTCATCATTGGCCACTTGGCCAAATATAAAACTTTACAATAGAAGTTAAGATAATGTTTCTCTCAAATATAAAATGTTTCAAGTAATGGGTATATTACACCACCATTCCTTCATATCCATAACCTTCCCTCCCTCCCTCCCTCCCTACCTCCCTACTTCTATACCACTTTCTCTCTCTCTCTCTCTCTCTCTCATTCCAACTCTTTTCTACCCTCCCACTCTCTCCCTCTCTTTCCATCCCTCTCTCTCCCTCCCTCCCCTTCTCTCTAATTCAGCCACCTTTCATCCACCCCCTCTATCTCTCTATCTATATATCTAAATCCATAACCCCCAATCTCTCTCTCTCTCCCTCTCTATCTATATATATATAGATATAGATATATAGCCCCCCCTCTTTCTCTCTCTCTCAACCCCTAACTACCAATATCAGTCCCTCTCTCTCTCGCTCCCTCCCTCTCCCCCCCTCCCCCCATTCTCTCTCTCTCTCTCTCTCTCTCTCTCAACCCATAACCACCAATCTCTCTCTTTCTATCTCCATCTCTCTCATTGTAAACCCCTAAACTCCAATCTCTCTCTCTCTCTCTCTCTCTCTCTCTCTCAACCCCAAACACCCAATCTCTCTCTCTCTCCCTCCCTCTCTCTCTCTCTCTCTCAACCCAAAACACCCAATCTCTCTCTCTCTCTCTCAACCCCGAACTATAAATATCTCTTTATCCCTCCCTAATCTCTCTCCCTCCCTCCCCCCAAATATCTCTCTCTCCAAAACCCTAACCACCAATCTCTCTATCTCTAAACCCCTAACCCCCAATCTCTCTCTATATCTCTAAACTTCTAACATCCAATCTCTCTCTCTCTCTCTAAACTCATAAACTCCAATCTCTCTCTCTATAAACACATAACCTCCAATCTCTCTCTCTCTCTCTCTCTCTCTCTCTATCTATATATATATATACACACACACACACACAAAGAGAGAGAGAGAGAGAGAGAGAGAGAGATTAGGGGTTAGGGGTTTAGAGAGAGACCCCTAACCTCCAATCTCTCTCCCTCTCTCTATAAAATATTAACCCCCAATCTCTCTCTCTCTCTCTCTAATCCCCTGACCCCCAATATCTCTTTGTCTCTCTCTTTAAGCCCCTAAACCCCATTCTCTCTCTTTATCTCTCTATCTAAACCCCTAACCACCAATCTCTCTCTCTCTCTCTCTCTCTCTCTCTCTCTCTTCATATTTCTTCCACCTCTTCTCGCACTCCCTCATTCTTCCTCCCTCCCTTTATCTCGAACTCACCCGCCTTTAATATTCCCCCCTTCTCTCTCTCTCTCTCTCTCTCGCTCTCTCACACACACACACCCTACCTCCTCCTTCTCTCTCTCTCTCTCTCTCTCTCTCTCTCTCTCTCTCTCTCACACACACACACAAACACACATTATCATGCTCCTTCCCTTCATCACTCTCTCTATCCCTCCCCCCTGACTCCCTCCCTCTCACTCTATGTCCCTCACTCTCGCCCCTCGACTCTCTCCCTACATCAATTTTCCCCTTTCCTCCCTCAAACCCCCATGATCTCTATTTAGATCTCTCCCCATCCCTTTAAATCCCTCCTTACCTTAATTTCTATTCCACCCTATATACCCCCTTCTCCCTCCCTCTCTCTCTCTCATTAAATTGATATCTCTCTTAACCCCACCTTATCCCCCCCCCCTCTCTCTATATTCATCCCTCTCACTCCCTCCCTATCTTAATATGTCTCCTACACTCCCTTCCTCCTTCCATCCCTCAATTGTCTCCCCCCCCTTTCTCTTGCTTTCTATCTCCCTCATCCTCCCTTTCTCCCTACCTCCCTTCTTGCATCAAATGCTTCCTAACCCCCACCCTTGTCCTTCTTTACCCCCCCTCTTTCTCTCTCTCCCCCCACATCATTTTCTCTCTCTCACTTCCTAACTTCCCCCCTCTTTCCCCCCACCCCCTCTCTCTCTCTCTCCAAGCCTTAGTACCTCCCTCTCCTTCCCTCCCTCACTTTGTTGAGCACCCTCTTCTCTTTTCTACCTCACTCATCCCCTCTCTCTCTATATTTTTCTCTCTTCGTTTCGCTATATTCCACCATCATCCACTCTCTCTCACCATCCCTCCCTCCACCTCTCTCTTTGTCCCTTTATACCCCACTCTCGAACAATATCTCTTTCCCTCTTCCTCTCCATTCCTCCCTCTACATCCTACCATCCATCATGTTCTCTCTCTTTCTCTCTCTCTCTCTCTCTCTCAGTATTTCTCCCTCCCTTGACTATGCCTGAGAGAGGAAAATGAAAAATAAGTCATAGATTTATATTTTTTAAAATAAGAAACAAACAATGTTGAATCTTGGAAAACGTATAACTACAAAGTTGTATGCCTCGAAAATACCTTTCAAATGGTATAAGGAGCATCAAAATATGAGTTCAGGATCAAAAGTTATGGCCAAAATATTTTTTTTGTTCATTTATGTGATAAAAGCGTGTGCGTGTTTTTAAAAGCATGTGTGCGCTATTAGAAGCGCGCTTGCATTCTTAGAAGTGCGGACGCGTTATTAACGCGAGCACATGCGCGCTTTTGTGCTAACATGGATGCGTTAGTGGAGGTTCGGCAATTGCCGAACCAAAATCACATGAACTGTATTGGGAGTGCGTGCGTGCTTTTGATTTTTACTGCTCACGCCTTGCCATTGCAACGATTTTGGGTATCATCTTCGTGCGAGCGCCCAAAAACATAAGGACTAAAATAACTTTCTCCATATACTACCAATCCGGTTTATAAAAGGTTGTTGATATATCCAACTTGAAAAGCATTCCAGGTTTTAAATAATTATATTATATTATATTAATGTGGACATTCATATATATTTTATGAGTGTCTCTTTAATAAAATTTTATATTAAAAACTATAAAGAATATTTTATAAAAAAATCATGAATAAATTATTATATTATTAATAAAAAATATTAATTCACTAATTTTAATACAAATGAGACCCTTTTTCTCGAAAATAAGTATAGATAAACAAAAAAAAAATATAAATATAAATATCAACATATATTTTAACACTAATCTAATACACATTCTTTGTCTAAAATATTTTTTTTGCTGATGATGATGATCATAGTTATTAACATATATTGAAATCAACTTTAGTCTATTGGACCTTTAAATATGCATGGAATTACTTGTTTTTTTTAGAATTTTATTCCAGAAGCATTCCTAAATCACCATAATTATGATGAGTTAAAATATTAGGAAGGTCAGTATTGTAGGAAATATTTTGAAATTACACTATAATGTCAGTGTATGCATGTCATTCTATGTGAAAATGATTTTCACATTCAACCCTCTTAGTGTCACAAAGATGAGAGATTCTTTTATCCCACAACATTTTAGGAATTCTTGAGTGCCCTATTTCACTATGGAACTTTCGAGAGTTTGTTCTTATTTTAGTAATGTTGATTTTCTTCTTTTGTCGATTCAAAACATAGCAATATTTTTTATAATATAAATTAGGGTTGATCACCTCCTTATAATATCTTCATTTTATCTTATATTTTATTTCTTTATCACACAATACATTTATTAAATTTAGATGTAATAATACTTTTAATATTATCACTCTTTTACCCCGGATGCGGGTGCCATCGTGGCTGCCAACATGACAGATGGTGGAGCCACCTGCCCTCCCTGCATCATGATCCCTCCTCCCAGTGCCAACTCCTAGGCCGGACTTCTCCCAAGACGCCTGCTTTAATGGTGGACACGACCTTCATCCATTTTCCCTCTCCGCACACTCCCACTCTCATCACCCACATGGCCCGGTGGGTGGCATTTATTTCATCCCTGCCTTCAACGTGCCCTCCTCCTCTCCGGCTTCCCCTTTCCATTAATCCCTCTCATGCCACGTTTCCTCCCCCCAGACTCCCCCTCATAGATATGAAGTTCCCCATCCAGGCTCCTGCAGTCATTACTCGCCTTCGCCATTCTATGTCTACCTCCACAGCTGAAAGCTCAGCTTCCATTAGTTCTTCCCGCGAGGTTTTTGATACCACCATGTAGTGCATGCGAGGCACCTCCAAACGACTCTGGCCATGGCTCTAGAAAAATGGTGTCTGCTGCTAAGAAAGAACATGCCACCAACATCGGTTATCAAGATAACGTTTCCATGCCCATTCGACGTTTGGTAGATGACTGGGAGTCATGAAGCATTTTTGAAACTCTTGCCTTTGGAACCCAAGGAATTCAAGTGAATTACTGCTGGCTTCTGAAGAATATGATAGATGCCTTGGTGGAAGAAATCCTCACCAGCTTGAATATGGTGAAGGTGGCCATCATGGACACCAGGGCCAACATGGCTCACCTGGACGGGGTTCTCGTTGCTCTGGAGGGAAGCCTTACGGGTCACCATTACTTTCTGTTTCCGCATCCTGTTCTTCCGACAGGATTTGGTCCAGCGGGTGCAATTGCTGGTTCAGGGGAAGAGATAGCAGATCAAACCAAATGTGTTGCCACTGTTGCAGCTGCGCAGGCTACTGGAATCTCTTTACATGACTCCATGGGCCTTACTGCCTCTGATGGCACAATTCCTGCTCCCAATCAAAATGCTGGTTCTGTCTCTCCAACGACCACTATGGTTCAGGGTGCCACTCCTCCTGGGTGTTCCTTTCCGGTCCCTTCCACCATTGATGTAATGCAATACAAGCGCACCCAAAATTTCAAGGACATGATGGTGTTCCCAGGCAAAGAAGAGCCTCTGCCAATCAAGATCTCGGTGCAGCAATGGACAAATGACTTCTTCGACCCCTGTCCCATTTATGAAGAAATGCATGGCTCCAAGGATGCAGAAGCTAGCACTTGAAGCAACTAGCTACAAGCACTATTCGCCTGGCTTTTACACTTTTTTTTTTGGTTTAGCTTATCTCTGTCTAGTCCAGAGTTATACTCTGTTTCTGTCTTTCCTGATCGGCAGTCTTAAAGCTCATATGACTAGGCCTGTTTACAGTATCTTTTTTTGTAATATCAGTTTCATGAGTAGCTTTAGAAAGCTATATTCAGACTCTGCTGATGATTGTAACCTTTTTTGTACCATAATATAATTTTACTATGCAGCTTACAAAAAAAAATATTATCACTCTTTTACAAATTTACCTCCTCTTGGACTCCCTAATGATTCAACCAAGAGTTGGCATCTTTATGTCAACCTAGCTTAACCTGCAATTAATTTTGACTAGAATGTGAAACAATCTTATGAATCCTATTGCATTCCATGATGTTTATCTTGTTCTTGTACATTAAGTACCTAGTCATATACATGCTCTCAATAGTGGGGAGACTCTCTTTTATGAGAAGGATAAGATATAATACATGTATTTCCTTTAATTTTGAGATTATATGTTATAAAGTGCTTTTGGATTTTCTCTATCCTTCTCCATGATTCTCTAGAGAAGCTGCAGCCCCAAATGTCACATCCATATAAGATAATTAGAGTGAAAAGTGTCTCAAAAGGAGTTTCTTCATATCCCAAAGCCATAGGTTTACTGATTTACAATTGTTTACAAGTACATAATAATTTTGCACCCTCCATTAATCATTTTCTCAATGTTATAGTTCCAATTAAGCTTGTGATGAAGACCAATTCTAAGATATTTTTATAAAGCCACATCCTCCAAGTTATTATTGCCATACATGAAATTAGCATAAGTAATCTTTTGGGATTTAATTATCATAACCTTTATTTTGTCAATGTTAGCACTCATACCCATACTATAGAAAAAATCCTTGAGAATTTTTAGTTGCTTGTTGAGATCATAGAAACTCCTTGTCATAAGAACATCATCATCATATAGGAGAATGATGATGAATATACCAACTAAAATCATTATCAATGCATATACAAAACTGACAATTAATTTCTTCTAACCAACCCTCAGAGTTCCTAAACTTGGCAATAACCTTCTTGTGCAGTCTTATAATCACAACAATCATCAACTCAAAACGGTCTTTTAGCTCTTCTAATATATTCAAAACGTTAGTTCTCGAGAGCATGTCAAATGTTTTTTTAAAGTCAACAAAGCAGCACAAAAGATTGGTTTTATTATTGTGACAATCTTAAACAATGGTATAATCTTCTTTTCCAAAAAACTTCCTTGTAACTTAGCTAAAATAAAGTTAACTATATTAGTCCTATAATTAATGAGATTATTTTATCTCTACCTTTAAAAGTATTAACAGTAAGATTTTCTATTTAGAATTTAAAAAAACATGCTCCACTACTAACATATAACACAATATTAGTTATAAAATAATATAACAATGTTTGGGTCACTCAATTTTCTTGAAAACATTAGTATATTAAAAACATTGAGTAGATTTTTTTCTAAAATTATACAAATTTCTATTAGTTATAAAAGAACATAACAATGTGTTGGTTTGAGGTCATTTACTTAATTTTCTTAAAAACATAGCATATAAAAAACATTCATAATTTTTTTAAAGTGTAGAAATCTTTGCGAATCTTATTCATTCTTAAATTTCTAACAAGAAATAATTAGAATTTTTTTTCTAAAATGATTCAAATTTCTATTAGTTATAAAAAGAATATAACAATGTTGTTTGGTAATCACTCAATTTTCTTAAAAATATCAGCATATCAAAAACATCCATAATTTGCTTTAAGGGTAGAAATCTTGGCTATTTTTATTAATTCCTAAATTTCCAACTATACAAATTTTTTCAAAAAAATCAAATTTCTAAAAGTTTTATATAACTTCTGGACAATTTTAACAATTTTGAGAGTAAAAATTCCCATAAAATTGAGCGAATCAACTTATTTATTAATAACTTAAAACGTTTTTTATTAACTTATTTATTAATAACTTAAAATGTCTTTTAAAATGTTAGTGTTCTACAAGTGTTTATTTTTATGTATTTTTGTTCTTAAAATTTCGTTGAAATCCGATTGATTTTGGTTAAAGATTATGTTCAAAGAGATATAAAGCATTTCATTTAACGAAAAAGACGTGTGTATGATAAGTATGCGTCGAAGCTGTTTTTTGTGAAAGCCAGAATACTTTATTTGTCCTTTGTCTTTACTCAATATTGTCGGCTCATTTTCTTAAGAACTTTGTAAATAGATCACACCAATGCCATCAATATTTTCTTATACATTATCATCTATAAGAACTTTGTGTGTCATTTGTCTATGTATTTCTTTGTTTCCAGGATATTGAGCTAGCTTGAGTGGGTTTTAACCAGATGTAATATGATGCCATGGGATCTCTCTTAGCTTGACAGGCACCTACACCTCGACGAATCTCATGATTTGTGATCTTGAATGGTATCCCCTTTTTCTTTGACTTTAGATGTTTCACATTTTTCCCATGCCATGGAAGCTAGTGTAGTAAACTATGTCTTAGCCAACCATGATATGTTTCCTTATCTGCCACCTCTTTCTTACTCAAATGCTTATTGTCCACCATGCCATCCTCTCTTTTCCTTTTTGTGCCGAATTGAGTAGTTAATAGTAAATACATATGTTGCTTGTGTGTCACTTAGGCGTGTGATTATGTTGCTTACATGGGAGGTCATCACTTATGTGTCCAAGTGTATCATTTATGTGTTTAAGTGGATCACTTATGTGTGAGTGCAATGAAAGAGGACCCTTAGCCCCATTCATATTAGACATAGTAGAACTCTTTAATGTCTATAAAACAAACAACTCAAGAATTCCATCACATATTTATTTGAAGAAGAACAAATACACAACACAAAACAAAGAAAGAGATATCTCCATAGTATTTTCTTTATGTTACTAATCAAGGCTAAGCTCACAGGGCTGTTACAACAAATTTAAGAAACTGCTACAATCTTTGGCTTGTGCTCGATTAACACCATGACAACCACTCTTCACAAAATTACAATTCACAAACCAACAAATTTTCAGCAACTACAACTTGAATGCTTCAAATTTGGACTTATGTAATAATAATGATCATTGCCTCTATCCACCACCACAACCACTAAACTTAAATTTACTCAACAGAATAGGTTCAGTTATTTTAACCATGGGAAGGTGATTTTACACACAACAATTAGAATCGAAACAACTCCAACTATTTCGACTACAAGTGATATGGTTTCCTAATGAATTGGTTAGTTTCCTTTTGTATGAAATTATTCTATCTTGTGGACATGGTCGTCACCCACCATCCACACATTATTTCTCCCAACCTTTGGAATTTCATCATTCAAGCCACATCTGTCCATGTGATGTCATACTTATATTTTCTATTTTTCATGGACAATCATATATTTGACTTTTGCAAAATTTTGTGATTAAAAATTTGTCTCGAATTTACTACGAGGCACTATAGTAGCCACCATGATGCTGAAAAATACTCATGCACATATCCTTGGATGCTTCCAAAAAACACTCATATTCAAACTATGAGGCGATCACCACCAATGCCTTTCCCCTATGATTTCACTTAGGAGATCAATTTCTTAGTTTCCAACAGTTAGGGGAAATGCAGAAATTTAATGTTGAATCTATAGATTTATGGCATGCTTCAAAACTCTATGAGAAAATTGATTCTTCAACTTGTAGCAACTAATGTATCATTTACTTTGATGGATTCCTTATCCTCTTCTTTACTATTGTAAAATAATGTTTGTCCTTGGCTCTTGCTTAAGGCGAGCATATCATACAATTAGAGGCACATTGATGGGAAGGACAATTCCAAATTGGGACCAGAATATTGTTATATTTTCTACAACCAAGCATTTCTTTAGAAACCACTTTTGTGGTAGCCTCTTTCATAGCTAGGATTGTGAAATGTTATATTTTCTTTCATGGTATTGTTGTAGTAGATTCTATAGAAACATATAAAATCTTTAAAATATGATCTAAATAATACCTAAGTACCTAAAACAAATTAGATGTGCATGGTAGTTGTTTACACAAAGTGTTGTTCCTAGAGGAATTCCAAGGTTGCTTCTAGAACTGTGCCTAGGCATCAATAGATTTTTTTTGTGTTTGAATTGCTTTGCTCTATGAGTAGAAAGAAAATAATCAAGATTTTATGTAACCTGCTTGCATTGCAGAATGAATAGACAGATAGGCATAATCATATGAACAATGGTGGGCATTACATTTGATACAACAGAAAAGGAACATATGTATGAATGAATGTATGATATGAGAAAAGGTATTGGTATGAGTAATTCTTTATCCCATAGAACATAAACCATGCTGAGAAAATAGAATTCAACAGTTACAACAAAAGATAATTGTAGAGTGAACAAGAATCATGACAAAGAAAACAATGTTAATTTCAAGTAACATATTATGAAGATTCCACACATATAAACAAGAAAATAACATACACCATAACATTTGAACAAAATATCAGATGAAAAGATCCCTCAAGAGGTATTATACTATGTGCATCAATTACATAGGAATGGAAGAGATGGAACTACAAAAGAAAGTATAACAAACTGTATGTATCACGAGCTTTGAATCCCCATGGCCTTCATTATAAAATATCATTTTTTCCTTTTGTCTATCTCCATGCAAAAGAAGAGAGTGGGAATATTTGATATTATAGCTACCTTTGGACTGATATCCCCATCTAAGAATGTCCGTCCCCTTGATAAAATAAATTTATCATAGGTTTAGTTCTGTGGAGAGATCTTCCCAACCAACAAGGTTTCTGTGAAAATCCCATTGTTCCAAAGGGAGCCAATGTTTATGGGGTTGGGGGTTATTACTATTCTGCCAATATTGGTGAAATTTATTTAAATTTTGAGCTAGAATTTCTTCATATATACCCTGCTAACTAGTTTTAAGATTCAATTGTGATTTTTACTGTCAAGCATCCTCCCCAAAAAAGGTTGATTTAACATCCTGAATTTTCTGCAAGTTGTTTTTATGAAATAGAGAACAATCCAATCCTGTCAGTCCACATTCCAAGCCATAGATACAACCCATTGTTTCTCCAATATGATGAGATTTTGAGGGTCTATACTTCGTGCATATTTATGCATCCATAGCCTTCCCCAGGGGAAGAAGGGATTCTTTATCCACTCCCACTATAATTTATCTCCTAGGGATTTGTTTTCTAACTCTGGATCTCTGAGGCTTGGGCCTCCTTCTAGCTTGGGGTGACATATTTTGTGCCAAGCCACCATGGCTCATTTCCTGTGATATTTGGTCCCCCCTAGAGAAATGTTCATTGCAATTTTTTAATAGGATTCAGGATGAATTTGGGAGCAACCGAGATGGATAATAGATAGATAGGATAGCTTGAACCACCAATTTCATCAAAGTGAGTCATCCAACCAAGCTAAGTGAGTGGAAGACCCGTTTTCAAGTTTTCTCTCTAATTTAGAGAGAATATTTTCCTAAGAAAAGTTCCTTCTAGCCTTATCTATCAGAGGAGCTCCTAGATAGATGGATGGAATAGAGCTATGCCAAGATGCAGTAAATACGAACTTACATCCCCAGTGGTACATTGAAAAGGAAGATCTAGGAATTTTCTTTGTTAATCGAGGTTCCAAACACATACATAAAAGTTTGCATAACAAAATTAATGGCCTTGGCCTCGCAAATGGAGGGGGTTCTAAGAAGCATGGTATCATCTACGAGTTGGAGGGGACAAGTGTAAATCTTGAGGTCATTTAGGGAACCTTCTATGGTGGAAGCTTTTAATGATTGACCAATCCATTCAGCCATAAGAATAAACAAGAAAGGGGATATAGGATCTCCTTGTCGTATACCCCATGAGGGCGTGAAGGTGGAGGTGAGGGAACCATCGAGCATGATAGAGAAGAAAGCATATGGGGTAAGAGAAATTATCCTTTGAGTCAAATTCTCATCGAAACTAATTTTAATATATAGGAGACCCTTTTTCTTGAAAATAAGTATAAATAACCAAAAAAAAAACTAAAAATAAAATTATCAATGTATAATTGTAACACTAATCTAATACAACTTCCTTCTTCGTCCAAAATATTTTTTTGTTGATGATGATCATGGTTATTAACATATATTGAGATCAAATTTGGTGTATTGGAACTTTAAAAATGTATGGAATTCCTTAGTTTTCTTTATAATTTTATTCGAGAAGCATTCCTAAATCACCAAAATTGTGATGAGTTAAAAGGTTAGGAAGGTCGGTATTGTAGGAAATATTTTGAAATTGCACTCTAATGTGGGTGTATGTATGTCATTCTATGTGGAAGTGATTTTCATCTTTAACCCTCTTAGTGTGACAAAGATGGAAAATTCTTTTATCCCACAACAATTTAGGAATTCTTGAGTGCCCTATTTCGCTATGGAGCTCGTGAGAGTTTGTTCTTATTTTAGTAATCCTGATTTTCTTGTTTATTATATTTAAAATACATAAATATTTTTGATAATATAATTAGGGTTGATCACCTCCTTATAATATCTTCATTTTCTCCTATCTTTTAATTGTTTATCACACCATACATTTTCCTTAAATTTAGATGTAATAATACTTTTAATTTTATTACTCTTTGACAAAGTAATCTCCTCCTCGTCTCCCTAATGATTTAAACAAGACGTGTCATCTTTATGTCAACCTAGATTAAGCAACAATTGATTTTGACTAGAATGTGAAACAATCTGATGAAGCCTATTGTCTTTCATGATGTTTATCTTGTTCTTGTACATTAGGTACCTAGTCATATCCATGCTCTCGATAGGGGGGAGAATCGATTTTATGAGGAAGATAAGATAGAATACATGTATTGCCTTTAATTTTGTGATTATATGTTATAAAATGCTTTTGGATTTTCTCTATCCTTCTCCATGAATATCTAGAGATGTTGCAGCCCCAAACATCACACCCATATATTATAATTGGAGTGACAAGAGTCTCAAAATGAGTTTCTACATATCCCAAAGGCATAGGCCTAATAATTTACAATTGTTTTCAAGTACATAATAATTTTTCCACCCTCCACTAATCCTTTTCTCAATGTTATAGTTCTAGTTAATCTTGTGATGAAGACCAATTCTAAGATATTTGTATAAAGTCACTTCCTCAAACTTCTTATTGTCATACATGAAATTAGCATAACTGATATTTTGGGATTTAATTATCAATACCTTTGTTTTGTTAGCATTATCACTCATACCCATGCTACAGAAAAATTCCTTGAGAATTTTTATCTTTAATTGTTGAGATCATAGGGACTCCTTTCTATATGAACAATATCATCATCACATAGAATAAGGATGATGACTATACCAACTAAAATCATGTCAACACAACTTGCATCTTACAAACAATCCTCTAGCTGGGCAATGTATATGTAACACCCCAACTGATACTTTATGTCTTTTTATAGAGTTTTTGATGTGGTTGTTTGTTTGCTTGAGGTCTTGTTACCCAATACTTAAATAAAATATGAATGCATGTACAAAACTATGATTGCATGACAATGCATGCAAAAATGCATGGGTTATATAAACCCTAAAAACCCAAGTAATCAAAGACACAAGAAGATCAAACTAGAAATGATGCATGTACGTACCAATGGCTTGTGCTCGAGTTGTAGAACAGTATAATGTAGACATGTGAGTCATGCACTAAGAATCAGAAAAGATATGAGATGCCCTCTTTCAAACAATTCGCCCATGCAAAGATGGCGCCTTCTCTAGTCTTTTGCATGAATAAATAATGCTCCAGATATGGGAGATAGCTCCAAGAAGGTGTGCACTAGGGTTATAATGGCCCTCTGATCAGTATGGAGGATGCACGCAAGTCAAGCACTATTTCTAGGGCCTAATGCAAGTTGATCCCTCAATGATTGTCTCCCATGCAAGGAAAGGCACCATTCTAATATTTGAATCAATGATAACTCTCTCGAGAAGCCAAAGTAGAAGCCCGTATTCAATAACTGGGCTAATAATGACTCTCTAGGAAGGATGGAAGATACATGCAGGACAAATAATAGTTGTTGGTTAATCAATGAAGATCCTCTAACTTGTCCAATTCTCCCATGTAAGAAGGAAAGCTCTCTTGATCCAGTATGTAGCTTTGAATTCTGAAGAATGCTGAATATTGATGTATAAGACGTACTTGATAAATAGTAATGTTGAACCTATATGATCCAATCCTGAAAGTGACTAGGAAAGATATATTCCACTACTGAAATACACTTGTTGGTTGAGTAGTGTGCCCTCAACCCTAATCTTGGCTCTCATAGCTCTCCAAATCGAATTCACAAATCAATAATCAAATTAGCAGACCTAGCCATTCTCTTTTTCCTCAAGTTTTATAAATTTGACATTGCATGCCCTAAATTTTGCTTTCCTAAGTCTCTTTTCTCATCTATTTTTCAGTTGAATTGCATGCATTGCTTCCTGTATGCATGCGGGCTTAATTAAGGTGCTTATGTGCATGCATCATGAAATATAGCCCCCATGTAATGCATGTAAGCTTCTCCTAGTTCTAATGGAACTCTTTGATCTACTGATAACATAATAACATTGATTAAGATCTTTTTTTTTTTCCGAATGGTATCAATCCTCAGTCAATTCCTTGAATGTCAACACCTGCTTGAGCCTATGGGATTTAGATAGGTTAGCAGGATGGTCCCTGGTACTTAAGCAGAAGAGGATATTACAATCCTCCCCACTCGAAATGGCTTGTCCTCAAGCAACTGTAATGTTGGGTGCTGCAATACCTATTCCCCTTCCCATGTGGCCTCTTCTATTGGTAATCCTTTCCATGGAACGAAGTATTCTCGTATGATCCCGTTCCTTAATTTTCTTTGCCGAACTTGCATAATTCGTTATGGAGCCAAGATCAATTTCCCCTCATAACCAAGGGGGGGTAGCTCTGATGAAGTAACAATCTATTGGCATACTGCTTTCTTGAGGTTAGACACATGGAAAACATTATGAATTTTGCTTTCTTTTGGTAACTCGAGCTCATATGTTACGTCTCCAACTTTCTAGACTATCTTATAAGGACCATAAAAGAGAGGCTTCAGTTTCTCTACTCCTTTCTTCTTAAGGGACGACTATATGTAATGCTGTAGTCGTAAATATACCAAATCCCCTACCTCAAATATGCGGTCAATCATGTGTCTGTCATATACCCTTTGCTGATTCTGGGCGGTCTGTAGGTTTTCTTTGAGTATCTTGAGAATATATTGACTTTCCTGAATCCACTCCTTGGCTTTGGGAGCCCTGGTGTCACCAAATATTAAGTCTGCAAAAGATAAGGAATCATAACCATAAAATTCTTTAAAAGGAGTCATATTGATGGACATATGGTATGTAGTATTGTAGCAGTATTATCCTAGGTGTAGCCATTTAATCCATATCCTCTATTGTCCCACTACATAGCTCCTCAAGTATCCCTCAATCCACTTGTTGACTATCTCTGTTTTTTTGTTGCTATGAGGATGATAAATCATGCTCATAGCCAATTGTATCCCAACCAACCTGAAAAGCTCTTGCCAAAATGATCCTGTGAACTTACTGTCCCTGTCACTGACAATAGTCTTAGGCAACCCATGCAACCTGAATACCTATTTGAAAAACAAATCTGCTACATGTGCTGCTGAATAGTCAGAAGGAATGGGAAAGAAATGAACAAACTTAGTCATCCTGTCAACCACTAAGTATAAATAGTCTCTACCCTATACCTTGGGAAACCCTGTAATAAAGTCCATTACAATACTTTCCCATTTTTGCTCAAGAATGGGTAATGACTAAAGTAGACCTAATGGATGAGTATTCTCTATCTTATTCTGCTGGCACACACTGTAGTCCCTCACATGTTGCATCATATCATTTTTTAGGCCCTTCCATGAGAATCTCTCTCTAATTTGTCTGTAAGTCTTAAGGAACCCTTGGTGTCCTACTAATGGTGAATCATGAGAAGCTTGTAGGATCTTTTTCTTTATTGTGGACTCATGAAGTAAGTAGATCATGTTCTTATAGTAGATAATTCCATCTATCACCCTGTACCTATCATCTTGTAACTGTCCGTCCAATATTTCGCAAGAAAACTTATCTTTGGAGTATTTGACCAAAAGATGAGATCTCCAATCCGAGGAAATGCTCATAAGAGATAAATCCATTGGTCATCTAGCAAGGGCATCTACTACCACATTGTTTTTCCCTTTTATATATTCAATCTAGAAATCATAAGCTTGGATATTACTCACCCATATTTGTTGTCTCTCGTTCAACTCTTTCTGTTCCAAGAAGTACTTTAAGTTGTTATGATATGTCTTAATATTAAATATACTACCCACTAAGTATTGTCTGAATTTGGTTAGGGCATGAAGAATTGCTAACATTTCTTTGTCATAGATTCAATAGTGGCACTCATAGTATTTTAACTTTATGCTCTTGAATGCAATAGGGTGATTATTCTGCATCAAGAATACTCCAATACCCTCTCCTGAAGCATCACATTCTAATACGAATGGCTGTGTAAAATATGGTAGGGCTAGTACGGGGCATGAACTCACTACCTTCTTCATTTTCTCAAATGTATGTTGTGCTTCCTATGACCAATTAAATGCCCCTTTCTTTGTAATATCTATAAGTGGAGATGTCATCTGTGAGAATCCACTGACATACCTCCTATAGTAAGTGAAAAGGCCCAAAAATCCTTTCAACTCTATCACATTTTTAGGTGTAGGCCAATCCAAATGGCTTTAATCTTTTCTAAGTGTACATGTACCCCATTTACTCCTATCACGTGCCCCAAATATAACATCTCTTGCATACCAAACTCACATTTGGACATCTTTGCATATAGTGATAGTTCTTCTAGAATTTCAAGTACTTCATCAAGGTGCTTTAAATTATCTTCCCAAGTATTACTGTAAATTAATATATCATCAAAGAATACTAGAATAAACTTACGTAATTGAGCCTTGAAGGTGTGATTCATTAGGTGGTGTATTAGTGATCCCAAATGGAATCACTAAAAACTCATAGTGTCCATAGTGGCAACAGAAGGTGGTCTTTGGAACATCCTGTTCCCTAACCCGAATCTGATGGTATCCTAATCAGAGGTCAATTTTAGAGAAGTATTCCCCTCTATAACTCATCCATCAATTCATATATTATTGGAATTGGATACATGTTCTCAATGGTTTTCTTGTTAAGGACCCTTTAATCAATGCACATGCATAAATTCCCATCCTTCCTTTTTACTAATACCATTGAGGATGCAAAAGGACTAGAGTTGGGTCTTATGTAGCCCAATTTGAGTAACTCTTTGATTGTATTTTCAATTTCATCCGTATACCTCTTATGTGTCAGTAAGGGGTAGTAATGACTGCTTGGGTCCCCTCATCTAACTAATAATGTGCTCAAATCCACGATCATGAGGACTACCTGATGGAAGATCTATGAATACCTTCTCGTGATTCTATAGTAGTGCATGTATATTTGTTGGATCCTGTGTGGCACTGTTTGGAGGATTTCTGAATGTGACCAAGCACTTGGCTTCCCACTCTATGTCTCCATGTCTAATTATAGCCTCCATCCTCTATGATGATATTGCTTTAGGAGGGTAGGTATGCATACTTCTCAAAACAACCCTCTCTCCATCTAGTCCCTAAAACTCCATCTCCATGGTTTGGTAGTTCGTATAAAATTTACCAATTGAATAAACTTAGCCATTGAACTCCCAAAACTACATTTGTATCCGGCACATCAACCACATAAAAAGAATATGTCATAGTATAACTTCATAGAGTTACATTCAATTTTGGAATCCAATGAGTGCAATCCATACTGTGGTTTCCTTCTATTGCCATTGTAAATCCATCAAATTTATTGGTTTGGATACCTCTCCTCTTTTCCCATGCAGCATAAAAAAAGTCCTGGGATGCCCCACCATAAATCAGAACTTCAACCCTGTTACCCTGTATGACACCTCTTATCCAGAGGGTGTGGAACCTAGGAAAACCTGATAATGTAGCAATGACACCTCCCTTTATATCCTCTGAAAAATCCTCATCCTTTGATGTGTGAAGTGCCTCTCCTTGTACCTGATCCTAATCATCCTCATCCTCTCCACTATCGGAGTATACCTCTATGTAGTGAGCTTTTCCCTTCCTAGAACACTTGTGAGTTGGTACCCATGGCTCCTGACAACTAAAGCAGAGTTTCTTCCTTCTAAGTTCCTAGTAGGTATCATTATCCATCCAATCTCTTTGGACCACTCTTTTTGAAATGGTCTCTATTAATAATCAAATTAACACCCTTAACAAGTGAAGACGAAAGCACATTTTACCATTCTCCCGCAACATGAAGACTAGAAATTTGGTGCAATTGAGAGCTTCAATCTCTCATCTGACCACTGCTTCCACAAAGGTAGAAGTTTGTGAAGACAAAGACTTCCCTAAAGAGGCCAAGTCTAGGACCACTCAAAGGGCCAAAACCCAGCTTATACAACTCTTGGAGTGGAAATAATACATCAAAGGTGTATCAATTGTTCTAAAAATCTTGGATATTAATGTCAAAAGCCTAAAAATAATGGAAAAGTGGGTTTTTGAGTGAAAATATTCAAAAATCAAGAAAATGTATTATCCCACATTGAAGGTTGAATCATGAATTCCCATTTCCCAATGCTATAAAAGAAAGGAATTTGGGGCATGGTAAGATACAGAAAGTGAGAGTAAAGGCATGTTGGAAGGATTTCAAGGTTGGAAAGCTCATCTTCAATAAATTTCATGAAGGATCAAAGTCAAGGATGGAGAAGGTTGGCTCAAAGCAAAGGAGGAAGGATTCACCTCAAGCAACAAGGTTGTAAGTATTTATTTTCTTCAATTCAATATGATGCAATTCATCCCCCCCCTCAAATTTGTGTTTGAATGGAAGTTTTAGATCTAGTTTTAAATTCGAGTTTCGTAGATAGATTTCAAGTTTTGCAAAGTTTTTCAAGTTCTTAGAGATAGAAGCTAGATGTAAGAACCTAGCAAGCTGCTGCAAATGGAGGCCTAAAGGCCATTGATGCTCAAGCAAGGGGATCTTCTTCAAGTGGTTAGCTTCAAGAAGTATCCTACTCTCTCCCTCCCTTCTATTTTCTTGAAAATTACTTAGAAGTATCAAAGGAATGAATGAGTATTGCATGTATTTCTGTAATTGAATCTCACCAAGTTCATAGTAAGATAGTTAATTAGTGTATACACATCCCTACCACTATTTCTATCAACAGATTGGTCATTGTACTGGGGATAATTTGAAAATTTATTCAAAATTTTGGTGTTTCAACCTTAAAGATATAATTAAATATTGCCCTAAAAATATTATAGGCCCTATGTACCAAGTTTAAAGACCCTTAGAAGCTCAAAAACGACCTTAATCAATACTAAAAAAGCCAAAAATCTTTAAAATTAGGCTCGGCTCTCCATGTTTCTTGATCTTGAAAAGCTAGCACACCCTGTCTATGCATACAGAGCGTAATTCTTAGGGTGACACACCCTGTCTTTGCATATAGAGCGTAATTCTTAGGGTGACACACCCTGTCTGTGAGGAAATGGTTTCACTGAATCACTCTTCCCATGTACAAAGTGTGTTAGCCTCAGAAAGCCACATTGCTCTGCTTTCTGCACTTGCATTGTTCGAGGGTTTTGAATTTTTGAAGCTAGTTTCCTCACTTTTGTTTGGTTTTTTGTGATTCTTTTTGCTTGAATTGGATTAGGATTTCCTTAACTTAGATTTTGGACCTTTCATGGACCTGAATTAGCAAAGATTTGGAATATTTTTAAATCTTTTTGGTCAAATTTGCAAAAATTGCCAAAACTAGTTGTGAGATTTTATTATTTTAGGGCCACATTTAGGAATAAGTGTTGTTCTTGCGGACCTTCACATGAAATTACAAAATTTTTAGGATCAATTTACCACTAATTTGGAAAAATTTGGGAGGATTTGGTTTGAAATCTTTAAATTTGAAATTTCCCTCCAAAACCCTTAAGGATGGTCTAATTTGGCATTTGTTTCTTATAATTTGTGGTATATATGATTGCTTGAGGTCATATTTTCTTTTATATCCCTGATTTGATGAAATTAGTATTGATCCGTAAATAATTTCGATTCAATTAATAGTTTGCAAATGATAAAATTGAAAAAGCATAAACAATTGTTTAAAGAAACTTTAGGCCCTTTAATTTTTTAATCCCACACACTTGCTTATCTAAAACAAGAAACCAAATCATAGTCATGAAACATGAAAAGATAATTTGAAAACATTTCACAAAGATATTTGCATTAAAAAACAAAAAATTGAACATTACACATTGAGATAATTTGAAAAACAATTCCCTCCAAAACCGAAAAACAACTTTAATTTGTCAAATTTTGTTTTGGATCTACAATATTTTATTTTTCTCATGCAAAATTAGAGAAAGTTGTAGATTTAGTCAATTTTCTTGAGATAAGTTCTATCTGAGCCACCGTATCCTCTTCACTTGGGATTTTGAGCGATCTTGTGAACGAGAAAGTGGATCTCATTTTTAATAGTTTAGGATTTGATTTTTCAAGCAATTTCTTTTCGAGTCACTGTATCCTCTTCACTTGGGATTTCAGGCAATCTTGTGAATGAGGAAGTGGATCTCACTTGTAATGGATTAGATTTTAATTTTCACATATAGTTCTCGAGTTATCATATCCTCTTCACTTGGGATTTCAAGCGATCTTGTGAACAAGAAAGTAGATCTCATGTGTAAGAAAATTAGATTCATTTCAAGCGAGATATTTGTTTGGTTTACATTGATTTTTGAAATCAGTAATTAAACATATTTCAGAAGAATTGTTTGTAAATATAAAAAACTTACCAAAACATTTTGCATCACCAAAAATTCACTAGATTTGGAAACACAGTCAAACATTTGAAAAGAGTTGTATGCATGTTGTAAAAAAAAATTCTTTTCTATTTTGCAACTTGCATGTTTGAAAGACCGACATGAACCTCTAACTTTTCATTAGTTTAGAAAATTCATTGAATTGAAAGGTAGAGTAGTGATCATATTGCATTGTTTGGGTCATATTTTCGAATCAACAAACAACCAGTTTCAATTCCACTTCTGAAACTAAGCAAAGTACTCTTAAAATTTGCACTTAATATAAAACTAACCAAGATTTGATTTTCATATCACCAACAAGGTTAGGCTAGTACCCTGGATTAGGTTTAGACAGTTAATACTCCTGGGCTACAAATTTTTTGAAACTAGCATTGATTATCGAGAGTTTAAATCCATTAGTAGAAAAAACGCTTGTCGGGAAAGCGCATCTAACACATGTGTCAAGCATAATGTCAATATGGATAATTAAGGGTGGCACCCCCCCTCTTGATCTTTTAGTGGGATATGAGCTCATCACAGAATTCTATGTAAGTGACAATTCCTCGGGGTGACATCACTTTACTAGAATACCTGGTTATGAGAGTTGTCCTATACTTAGAATTGTTCTTCTCGACTGTTGATTGTGAAGTGGTAACCTTAGTTTCTATTCCTAGTATATCACATAGGCTATTGTGAGTGGGGGACACTTACAGTACCTGAGGCATACTTTGAAGCTTTTAATCCTTTGGAGGGTGATTGGCAAGAGCCAATATTTGCACCCTAGGCAATTAAAGTTTATTGTAATTGTTTCTCATACCTTCTCTATTAGTAATTGTTTGAGGATTGATATCCCTCAACAGCTACTAGTTTCGTAAGGCCTTCTAATACAGATTTTCACTAAGCTTAAGTTCTTTGCAAAAGTAGACTGCTTTCTTGGATTCATAAGGCTTTTTTACTGTGTGGACACTTTTTCCTTTTTGAGTCTAGAGTGCCTTAGGATTGTTTGATTATATTTTGTGATTAAGAATACAATTTTAAACAAATCCTTTTATCAAATTCTTCAAAGTGGCTACTCTCCCAATATGCCAGTCACGGCGGCAGTGAGGTGATTCATTGGAAATTAAAGGCCCCGCTACATCGCAGAGATGGATACAAAAAGAACAACCTTGTGACTTGGAAACTAAACAAATTTAGCTTCAATTAACAACAATAGAGATGAACAACATCAAACAAATACTAAAAATTCACCTAACAAAGAAAACATAGGCATTGTTGATAATCTTGCTCCATTTGAAATTGAAACACTAGAACAACGCAGCTACTCACATAAACCCACCTTTGACAAATATTTCAGACCTAGTGATACTTCACATCAGCGAGTCATTGGATTACATCAATCCTCTTTTCAGTTATTGGAATAATATGAAAAATTCAACAATTGACCATATGGCTTCATCAAGAGCACAAGGTGACTACATCAAACAAATACTAAAAAAATTCACCTAACAAAGAACACATAGACATTGTTGATAATCTTGCTCTGTTTGAAATTGAAACACTAGAGAACAACACAACTACTCACGTAAACCCACCTTTGACAAATATTTCAGACCCAGTGGTACTTCACATTAGTGAGTCATTGGATTACATCAATCCTCTTTTCAGTTATTATACTAATATGAAAAATTCAATGATTGACCCTATGGCTTCATCAGGAGCACAAGGTGACTACATCATCACAACCTCAAACAATTGTTGGAGATAGCAATACTTCCAATCTGGCCTCTACATCAATCCTGACAGTTAGTATACCTGTCATTAGCACAATTTCAACCAGCACTTCAGTGCCAATTGGTACAGTTTTGGATTCCAATCCTGAAAGTACATCCACTTCGTCTGCAGGGATCCCTATTGAGGGGTGTGCCTTACCAAACATGGGTTTTTCATATGGTTCAAATAATCAAGGTCAAAACACACAAGGAGTAAACCAAAATCATCTTGGTATACCTAACACTTGTCCAAATTCTACTTCTGGGGGAAACCATTCACCATGGAATGGTAATATTCCTAGCAGAAGCAATGAACCATGGAACATTCATGCCAATTGGGGTTATGCTCCACAGATTAGTGGAAATGCCCTGGGGGGTTATCCTCCTACTTATCCTAGCACAATGCCTAGGCGAAATCCACCTATCAACCCCATTCCACAATGGAGTGGGAAGGTTTTAGAGAGTATCCAATCTTCTTGGGGCCCACCTCTGCAAGGAGTAAATCAACCTTGGAATTCTTATCTAAAGCAAGGAAACAATAAATGGCATGGTTAGGTTATGACAAGTAACCAATATTTTTTGGGCCTACCTCCGCAAGGGGGCAATCCATCCATCCATCATGTTCCACCATGGAATGGACAACATTCAGGATGTAACCAATCTTTTTGGATGCAACCTTTGCAAGGAGGAAATCAACCTTGGAATGATTTTCAAGCCCAAGGACAACCACCATGGTGAGGTTGGGATCTAGGAAGTAACCAATCTTCTTGGGGCCCACCTCCACAAGGGGGCAATCCACCCATTGGTCATGTTCTAGGAAGTACCCAATGTTCTTGGGGTCAGTCTCTGCAAGGGGGAAACCCACCTTGGAATTCTTATCACACCCAAGGACCACATCAATGGAGTGATTATGTTATAGAAAGTAACCAATATTTTTGGGGCCTAGCCGTGCAAGGGGGAAATCCAACCATTAACCCGATTCTGCAATGGAGTGGTCAGGTTCTAGGAAGTAACCAATATTTTTGGAACCAACTTGCAATACCTGCATTTGATCTAGCTAGGCCACCACATGGACCTCATGCCAATGGTATGTTGGATTATGTCAACCAACTTGAGCATATTACCCAACATTTGGGACAAGTTTCTATTCAGACTTAACAACCCACAGCTGGCTAGGAAATGCAGCAACCTGCTAATCCTACCAACACTTCTAACATCCTCATAGTATCATCCATAGACCTTAGAGGAAAAAATAAGAAGTATAAGGGTAAGCAAAGTGCTAATCCTTACCAAAATTTTGAAATCCTTATAGTCCAATCCAAAGACCTTAGGGGAAAGAAGAAGAAATACAAGAGTAAGAAAAAATGCTAACTCTAGGAAAATATATGCACCGAACATGATTCAATATAGTGGGAAACAACAACCCAATATTTTTACACCAGGACCCCCGCCAAGGGGCAACCAACCAACCCCCACAGAAGGGGGAAATGATCCCAATGCTAATGTCTTCATGTGTGATGATGAGGTGAACATTCAAACAAGACTTTATTCTTATGATGTCCCTCCTAGTACATCAGATCAATTGGTATCACGGCCAAGTGGTTCTCTCTCCATTGAGAGACCAGCCATAAAATTAGTACCACACTCCCCCAAAGGTGTTCTACGTAGAACAATGCATAATCCTAACACGCGAGCTGCTCAAAATAGTAATGTTCTTGAGAACCTAGCTCAAGCACCATGTTCCATGTCGACCTTGGAGGTATTGCAGTGTTGTCCCATGCAAATAAATGAACTATTATCTACAATTGGCGTTGTTGATTCATCCGATGCAACTTCGATCACATTTGACATAGACCATTCAAAATTTAGGATCCCTTCTAAAGTTGTTTTTTAGATTAAAGTAAAGACTCATGGTAAGAACATTTTTCGAACCATAGTAGATGAAGGGGCCTCAACTTGTGTAATGTCATTTAAATGTTGGCAAGCATTAGGATCACCCCATTCTATTGTATAAGTTTCATACCAAGCTATTCAAATGGCTTCAGCGGATTCAGATGAAAGTATTCCTTTCATGGAGGAATATGATTTGGTTACTTGGCCCATTTGGGATGTGAGATATCCCAGCTAAATGATTTCTTGGATTACATTTTATCAGTAGATTAAGCTATCCTTGAAGTTATGAACATATGGTTGCACCCACAAACTAAGGACATATTTTGTGGGGCCACTGGGAGCATAATTGGTTTAAATATACCCAAGTATAAGATCAAGCTTTGTATGTTCCTCGATCTGATCGGGTATATTTGTAAGCTTGCATATAGGTTTAGGCTATCCCTTTGTGAAGATGCATTTGAACCTTTTACAACCCAAACTTTCCCTAGGGTTTAGCTTGTTGGAAATTGGTGGGTTAGCCCTTCATATCTGTAGTTTCCACCATTCCGAGAGAGGATCATACCAACATGGGACACTCTAGTCAGAACCCTATTGCTATTTTGGAGTCCATGCTGAGTTATTCTCATAGTGCTGGGAGTCCTATTAGTCCCATCATGACTTGGAGTTTGAGACCTCATATTTCAGTTTCATACATTTCTAACCATATCTTGATGGGCTCCCAATTTTGTGTCATTTTACATAAGCATGTGTTAAAATATCCACTTGAACATCTGTGCCTACTACTTCGTTGCTTATTGATTATGTTGCATATTTGCCTTTGCAGTCACTTTTTATTACATGATGCCTATAAATCATTGCTTCTGTATAATTGACGCATACCCATGGAGGGAACATCTGTAAGAGTGTGCACAACTAACTCAACCCTTGTTCGCAATATGGATCTTTCCCTTGGCTTGACCCATGCCCTTAAAAAATAGGTGTACGCCCATGCAACACTCATTCTCTCCCATGTACTATAACATTATGTATTCTTGTTTGAGCTAATAAATGGAAAAGGTTAAAAATTCCAAAACACAAAAATCCAAAAAGGGGGAGAAATGAATCATATCATATTGTATTCTGGAAAAAATGCCAATAGTCAGTCCTTATCACCCTTGAAGATGACACATAATTCGGTATCCACTATCAGTACACCATCAACATTTGCCTTAGGAAATTGTACCATTGTTTTGAACAGATCTCCACCGATGGGTTATCCTTCCCATCACCAATGGAGCTTTCGTTAACACATCTGGCATTGGCATATTTCATTAAGGTCGGTTACTCAAGTCCTATGTTTCCAAGTGTCCATTTTTTGTTGTGTTATGTGTTCAAGGGAAGTTCAAACTGTGTTAGCCATTCCTCAAATATTCCTGACCAATCATGCTTGCCTTGCTTGTATCATTATACAGTGTTGGATCTCATAGTTCTACCAAATTATATCATACTATTGATCTTTGTTTCGTATCGATTGATGTGGGATGCATTAATTCCCTCCTTCCGATGGATCTATTCCTATCGACACCATATCTTCATCTAGGAAATGGATCTAGAAGCCTATGAGTAACTTGGATCTTGAAGTCATTAGTGACAGGTTTCCTCGCAAATAACAGTGGGTATACATCAATGACCCCTAATTATTTGATTCTACCAGTGTTCAACTTCAGAACATCTATTCGCACTTGCTAGGTTGTACTCAATACCTTAGAGTCCATCATCATTATCAGTGGGTCTCCTCACTTCTATTAACGGTATACATCAATGACCGATAATCAGATGGTGTTTTATTATGCTCGACATTAGTTCATTTATTTGCATGATATAAACTCATACTATTGTCGATTTGTATTGAAAATGGGAAAAACAGTTGTATCACTTATTGATGCACTGCCCGAGTTACACAAGATTAAGCTACCATCTCAGAAGTTCGATGAAGACCTTGTTCTCGCACTCATCAAAGTGCATGTTTACACTTATGAAAAAATTACTCTTGACATGGATCCATTGTCTATTGTTCGTGGCCATGCTTGTTTACTGCTCAACATGGGTATGCTCGCCTCAGGAAGATATTATATATTTGAGAAATTTCTATATTTGATTTGCAGGTGTTCTCTTGAATCCCGTGCCCATGAGCTAATCCTTTTTCATCCTTGCTTTGATCAATAAAGAGTATCAGGATAAAGAGTATCAATATGAAGAGCATCAGTATAAAAAATAATGTATTTTGGCCCTTAGCTCCGCTTTGGACCTCACACATTAGGGGGAATCTGTTAACAATCAAATTAACATCCTTAACAAGTGAAGACATTAGCACATTTTACCATTTGCCCACAACATGAAGACTAAAAATTTGGAACAATTGAGAGCTTCAATCTCTCATCTGACCACCGCTTCCACAAAGGAAGAAGTTTGTGAAGACAATGGTTTCCCTAAAGAGGCCAAGTCTAGGACCACTCAAAGGGCCAAAACCTAGCTTCTACAATGCTTGGAGTGGAAAGAATACATCAAAGGTGTATTAATTGTCCTAAAAATCTTGAAAATTAATGTCAAAAGCCTGAAAATAATGGAAAAGTGGGTTTTGAGTGAAAATTCAAAAATCAAGAAAAGGTATTATCCCACATTGAAAGTTGAATCATGAATTCCCATTTCCCAATGCTATAACATAAAGGCATTTGGGGCATGGTAAGATACATAAAGTGAGAGTAAAGGCACACTGGAAGGATTTCAAGGTTGAAAATCTCATCTTCAACAAAGCTCTTGAAGGATCAAAGTCAGGGATGGAGAAGGTTGGATCAAATAAAAGGAGGAAGGATTCACCTCAAGCAACAAGGTTGTAAGTATTTATTTTCTTCAATTCAATATGATGCAATTCATTCCCCTCCCCAAATTTTTGTTTGAATGTAAGTTTTAGATCTAGTTTTAAATTCAAGTTTGGTAGATAGATTTCAAGTTTTGCAAAGTTTTTCAAGTTCTTAGAGATAGAAGCTAGAGGTAAGAACCTTGCAAGCTGCTGCAAATGGAGGACTAAAGGCCATGGATGCTAAAGCATCAGGATCTTCTTCAAGTGGCTAGCTTCGAGAGGTATTCTACTCTCTTCCTCCCTTCTATTTTCTTGAAAATTACTTAGAAATCACAAAGGAATAAAGGAGTATTGCATGTATTTATATCATTGAATCTCACCAAGTTCATAGTAAGATAGTTAATTAGTGTAGAAACATCCCTACCACTATTTATATCAATAGTCTCCTCTCTTGATCTTTTATAGGAAAATATGTTTTAGGAGGAAACTTATTCTTTAGAATGGAATCCTATAAATCTCTAGTACGACTGATGCTATCATGCAATGTGGTGGGTCTATAAGCCTTAACCCATCCATGTAAGGGTTCAGTGAGATCCTCAATAAACAACATAACTAACCTGCTCTCTTAAATATATGTCACCATAACTGCAACCCTTTGAAATTCTGATATGAAAGTTTCAAGACTACCTATCTGCTTGAGCTGTCCTAGCTCTCTGAAGTGCACCTCGAGGTCTTTCCTGTCAAAGCGCTCAATGAGCCTTTGTGTGAAATCAATATAAGAAGTGATAATATTGTGACCGAGTGTTACTAGCCCATGGTACCACCACTCATGGGATTCCCCATCTAAATGCAAGGTAGCCAGCTTAATGGCATCTATCCCCATCATGGGGTTAAGTTGGAATTAAGTATCCAAATTTTGTACCCAAATCCATGTTGGGCCACTCCAGGTCCCATCAAAAGTAGGAATAGTCATCTTCCCTACTATGCACTGTAACTCATAGTTCTGGTTGAAGGCTCTGTTATAGACTTTTGGCATGTTCTTACTCTTAAAATGAAAAAATTCCATAAAGGACATGATTGACTGGAAATCATCTGCTAATGCTCTGTACTCTCGTAAATACACCCCCATTAGTTCCTCTGGATCTACCTGTACTATCGGCACTATTGTCAAGCTATCCAAGAACTGTGGCATGGTATATCTCGAGGACTTGTTGTAAAGATGAGGGTGACTCTGCATATTAGTATGTAAATAGTTTCCATTGCTACTTGTTGATACTCGGTAACTATTGGGAATCTGGGGAATGTTTTGGGTGGACCTTGATTTATCTACCAATTTGTTGATGGCAGTCAACATATCCTAATGTACTGTAGTTAATTCCTTCAATGTGGCAATGAGACTGGTGAAAGCCAATGTATCATCATCTTCCATGGTCTCTTTAAATTACCTTTGTCACTCCTAAACTGAGTCTCCGTTTCTGTCATGTAGGTGTCACTATCCTCAAGTACTATATCCTCTAACTCCTCTTCCTCACTTCTTCCCCTGTTCCTGAACCTCTTCCTTCTGTAAGTAATATTGCGCAAGTATTCTAGATTCATTTACTGGTTATAACTGCATGCTCCCAGAGCTGGTGAGGAACATGCTCTGATACCATTGTAATATCCCAATTGATATTTTCTGTCTTTTTTGTAGAGTTTTTGATGTGGTTGTTTGTTTTCTTGAGGTCTTGTTACCCAATAAATAAAGAAAATGCAAATGCATGTACAAAACTATGATTGCATGAAAATCCATGCAAAAATGCATGGGTTGTATAAACCCAAAAAACCCAAGTAATCAAAGATGCAAGAAGATCAAACTAGAAATGATGCATGTACGTACCAATGGTTTGTGCTTGAGCTATAGAACAATATAATGTAGACATGCAAGTCATGCACTAAGAATTTACAAAGATATGAGATGTCCTCTTCCAGACAATTCGCCCATGCAAAGATGGGGCCTTCTCCAGTCTTCAACATGAATAAATAATGCTCCAAATATGGGAGATAGCTCCAAGAAGGTGTGCACTAGGGTTATAATGGCCCTCTTATTAGTATGGAGGTTGCATCCAAGTCATGCACTATGTATAGGTCCTAATGCAAATTTCTTCCTCAATGAAAGTCGCCCATGTAAGGAAAGGCACCCTTCTGATATTTGAATTGATGATAACTCTCTCTAGAAGCTGAAGTAGAAGCATGTATTCAGTAACTAAGCTAGTAATGACTCTCAAAGAAGTATGGAAGAGACATGTAGACCAAATAACATATGCTGGTCAATTTATGAATATCTTCTAACTTGTCCAATTCTCCCATGCAAGAAGGTGAGCTCTCTTGATCCAATATGTAGCTTTGAATCCTGAAGAATGCTGAAGATGTATGTATAATACATACTTGATGAATAGTAATGTTGAACTTGTATGATCCAACCCCAAAAGTGACTAGGGTAGATAGATTCCACTACCGAAATACACTTGTTGGTTCAGTAGTGTGCCCTCAACCCTAATCTTGGCTCTCAGAGCTCTCTAAATCGAATTCACAAATCAATAATCAAATTAGCAGACCTAGCCATTCGCTTTTTCCTTCTTTTATAACTTTGACATTGCATGCCCTAACTTTTGCATGCCTAAGTCCCTTTTCTCATCTATTTTTCAGTTGAGTTGCATGCATTGTTTCATGTATGCATGCAAGCTTAATTTAGGTGCTTTAGTGCACGCATCAGGAAATATAGACCACATGTAATGCATGTAAGTTGCTCCTAGTTCTTGTGGCCCTCTTTCATCTACTAATGAGATAATAACACTTATTAAGATCTTCTTTAGTTCTGAATGGTATCAATCCTTAATCAATTCCTTGAATGTCAATACCCGCTCGAACATATGGGAATTAGATAGGTTAGCGGGATGGTCCCTGGTGCTTAAGCAGAAGATGATATTACATTATATACCAAAATGGGTAGGGGATAGGGGACAACCTTACTTGACTCCTATATTACAATTAATTTCTTTTGACCATCCCTTAGAGTTCCTAAGCTTGTCAATAACCTTCTTGTAGAGCCTTATAATCACAACAATTCTCAACTCAAAATTGTCATTTAGCTGTTCTAATTTATTCCAAAGGTTAGTTCTCGAGAGTGTGTCATATGTTTTTTTAAAGTCAACAAAGCAACACAAAAGATTAGTTTTATTACTGTGACACTCCTAAAAAATGGTCTAATCTTATTTTCCAAAAAAATCCTTATAACATAGCTAAAATAATGTTAACTATACTAGTCCTATAATAAAATATATTAGTTTTAACTCCACTTTTAAAAGTATTAATACTAAGATTTCTATTTTGAATTTAGAAAAATATACTCCACTACTAACATATAACACTATATTAGTTATAAAAGAATATAACAATGTTGGTTGGCGTCATTCATTTAATTTTGTTAAATACATTAGTATATTAATAACATTTATAATTTTCTTAAAGTGTAAAAATTTTGGCCAAGTAAATTTCCAATCATGAATAGTTGGAAATTTTTTTAGAAAGATTTAAATTTCTAAAAAATTTATATAGTTTTTAAATAATTTGTACGATTTAAAAAAAAAAAATATCTATAAAATTTGGTAAATCAACTAATTTGAAATATTTTTTTTATATCATAATAAATACCCCATATTCTATGATTTTGACAACAAATAATTTACATAATGTTTATATATCCAAATTGGAAATACACCAGCTTAAGTTTTAATAAATTATTATTATAATATAATAAGACAAGACAAAATCATAAAATGTTAGTGTTGTAGGCAGCAAATTGCGAAATCCGAGGGAGGCAGTATGAATAAGCGCATTAATTTCCCGAGTGCATTCAAATTATCATACCATTGCATCAATTTCCTTGGAATTTGAATAATTTCCTTGATTGCTTTTAAAGTTATTGCATTCAGCATAATTGACGGATGTTCTCTAATTTTGCATGTTTACAATATTATCTTCTTGATATATGTACTGCGAAACTCTACATCAGTATACAATGGACATATTAGACGGAACTTCAAGCTTATCCTTTGCAAAATAATAAACTATGCCTTAGCCAACCATGATATGCTTCCTTATGACGTGCCATCTCTTTGCTACTGATATGCCTATTGTCCACCACGTCTTCCTCTCCTTTCCCCTTTGTGTTAACTTTAGAGTGGTTAAGAGTAAATACATGTGTTGTTTATGTGTATGTGTGTCAGTTATGTGTGTATGTTACTTAAATAGGTCATTGTGGATGATTGTGAAACCATTGCAACGAAGGTCCAGGAAATATGGGAGGAGATATGCGCAGAGAAAGAGGAAAAACAAGAACAGCTGCAGCTAAGCCTCCTTCAAGTGGTCGAATAAGTAAAAACGATGGTCGCGGACGTTTGAGAAGCGCAACTGGAGTTGGTCCGAGGATCAGACCCAGAGGGAAAACCAGGTGGCTCAAGCAAGTGGAAGAGGCAACCCCATGCTGTGAGTGCACACCCCTGGGTGGCGCATATTGAACCTGCACACCTTATTTTTCCAAATGATAAGGTCGATGAGGCAACAAAGAACTTAAAACATTTAGACCTCAACATCGGGTCATTACGAATTGAAGACTTGAACAATTTGCATATGCAGATTGTAGAGGAGATTCGTGAAAGAGGCATCACCTCATATGACCAGAATGTCTAGCTAAGGGAAAGCCTCGATGAGTTGAAGCAGGAATCAATGCGAAACACCAAGGAGCTATCTGAAGCTCAAGAAACAAACCATAAATTCAAAGAAACAGTATCAATGGTATGCGCAAATATTGACAAGTGAAAAGAAGAAGCAGATATGGCAGACACAATAATCAAGATTGGGGCCAAAGTGGAGTCCCTTACTACAAAAATGATGGAAAAGGAGATTTCCTATAAAGGGAAAATTGCGGACTTGGAGGCTCGGCATCCTAGTACCCCACCGGATAAGCGCGCAGCTCCAACAGAAGAGGTAAAGCCCACTTTAGACAGCATTTCGGCTGAGGTGGCGAAGTGTCAGACTTTTCTAGAAGAAGTAAATACGGTGTTGGGTGGATTGAGTGAAGATCCAGACCTTATGTAGCTCAAAGGGGATTTACAGCAAAGGAAACAGGCAATCAAGTCCGCAAATGCAGAAATGAAGACTTTGCCAGCAAGACCAAAGATGCAAAAATTCAATGAAGTAAAAGAGATGCAAAAAGAGTTAGCAGTGCTAAGGGAAAGAGAGGTTGTCGTTTCAACAAAGTTGCAGCCTATAGAGGACGAAGGGATGGCAGTGATGCAACAAATTGATGAGAAGTTCGTTGAAATTCAATCAACAGAGGGCACATTGGAAGCTTAGGTGGAGGTCTCGTAGTCTATGCTGGAGACCATAAAAGACTTCGAGAATAAGGCAAAGGAAACGGTTGCAAAATTAACCATTACTTTGCACAGCTTCACTGCAAAGCTAAACACCACCAAAGACATGCAGACGAAGTCAGTCGGCGAAGGAAGTTGCTCGTTGACGAGCCACAAGTAAGTGTTAGGGGCCTGTTGGACATGGCCCAAGTTGGCATAGTTTTGAAGAAGGACAGTTTTGGGAACTGCGCAGTTGGGGCTGTGAAGTCAGATGGCACAGTTTTTTGGAGTGCACAGTTTGGATTGCGTAGTCAGTTTTGTGTAGTTATGCTGGTGCGCAGTGCCGGCACAACAACTATTATGGGTAAAGAGTATAAGGGAAGGTCGAGCCATGAAAGCAACCATTTTGAGTAAAGCGCCTCCAAGATTCCCAGTAGTGGGTAAGGAGTGGCATAATGGAAGATGAAAGTGACATGTCAAGAGCTTGGTGGCAAACAATTAAGGAGCTAAGCCACGAGGTCGACGGCGACAGGCAGGCTAAAGGGGTGGAAAGCGATAGAACACGAGGCAGATGTAACCATTTTATGATGACTGGGACTATTAGAAAAACATGTGAGCCATGAGTGGGCCAGTAAGGCATCCTGAAGTGACTGGAGTAAGTTGTCGACGACAACAGGTAGGGTGGCATGTAACCGCACCAGTTTTGGGGAAACTTAGGGCTTTTGAGCCTATGCATTGTAAAGACGTGACCTAAGGGAATGATCTATAAAAGGGAGCATTTTGTAACGTAAAGGATTCATCTTCTGTTTATGAATTGTTAATCTTTGTTGTTGAACATTGATCTCTGTTGAGAGAAGATTGTAAAGGCTCTGCAACTGTGTGCGCATAGACCTACTGGGAGAGAAGAGAGTCTGCAGCTGAGTGCGTAGACTGGAATTGTTGAACCCTTCCCAAAAGATAATACAACAACAATTCCTATGGACATAGCCCCCATCCTAGGGGTGAACCACATTAAATTCTGTGTTATGTGATTTCTTATGGTTTTACATTTGTGTCTTTACTTATGATAAATGGTTAAGTGTTGTTTATGAAAACCTATGTTTTTCTTTTATATGTATTCGCCATAAGGATAATGATGAGAATAATATGTTAAGTAATCACATGTATGAATGAATTCCAAATGCACCAGTACTTCGCAGTTAGATGAATGCATGAAGTAGTCGGATAGACACTTAGCGCAACACCGGAACTGCATAGTGATATTGTTGTTGTTAGAGTGTATAAGGTTGCAAGAGTCCATCTATTATGCTTGTTGAATGCGTCGTTTTGCATTAAGTAAGATCTATCAAGTTACATAAGTATTAAAGAGGAAGCACAGACCACTGTTGCATTGTCCTATCATCGAGAAACACCCCTCATCGTGCAGTCCTTGGATGTGCGATAGTCTAAGTGTTAATCGCGAAGAGGTGAAATTCACATAGTCTGAAGTCCCCAATGTGAGTTTTGTAGCGCACTGCTCGCTAGAGCTGTTCAAGCGCTCATCACCTGGTTGTGGAAACCTGATTCCACAACCCCCCCATTACTTCTCCTCGGGTGAGACCTCGATCTGTTCATAGATTGTTGCCGAAAGGGCCAGTGAAAAGGGGTTTTGTTGGTTCCTCGAACCGCGAAGAACTTGGGTCTCTATAGAAAACCTCAAGAACAGTTAGAAAGCCAACCAACCTACAAGTGGCTGCGTGATGCGCACACTTGGCTTCAGCATGTAGCACACGTCCCCACCTCAGCAAGTTTGCATGAGTAATCATGGTGTAGTTAATATGGATGAGGTCGGTGTGCTTGAAGATGAGGCTGCAGTTATTGCGCCAGTGTGGGAGCATTGAAATTTGGATGGAAATGTCCCTTCTCATTAACTCTGCAGGCTGGTTCATGGAGCTCCCTTGTGTGATTCCTCTGCAATCCTACTCCAAGCAAATTTTTATGATGAACGGGCTCTTCACCACCCTCATTTGCAATTGCATCCAGGATAGCGAAGCTGGTCGTTGAGATCGACATTTTACATTAGAGGAATTTTGAGGTCTAAAATGGGCCTCCTAAGGAAAATAATAAAATAATAGTTAAATTGATAAAATAATTGTTATTAAAATAATAAAATAATATTTATTAATTTTGGAGAAAGAAAATAAAAAAGCAACTTTTTTTGTTCGTATTTTCAACATAACTCTCTTTGTTTTTACTCAAATTTCGAGCGAGAGCACTCATTGGATGTAGAATTAAATTCCACATCCAACGAGTACCCACACTACATACTTTTGACGGACCCCTCTGCCCCAAAAACAAGAAATACCTGAAAAAATGTGATGATGATGTCATCATCAAATATATTCAGGCATTTCTTGCTTTTGGGGCAGCGGGGTCTGTCACCCCGCTTCCCCAAAAACAAGGAATACCTGGAAAAACGTGATGATGATGTCATCATCATATTTTTTTTAGGTATTTCATGTTTTTGGGGCAGCAGTCTGTCAAAAGTATGCAGTGTGGGTACTCGTTGGATGCATAATTTAGTTCCGCATCCAACGAGTGCTCGCGCTCGAAATTTGAGTAAGAACACAGGGAGTTATTTGAAAATACGAACAAAAAAAGTAGTTTTTTTATGACAAATTTCTCAAGTCAACCATTATGGTGGACTCATTTTATTGAAATTCTATTGGTTCTTGAATTCCAACTCATCAAGAAATTATGGTTGGCTCGGTTTCTTATATGAGGGCTCATTTTCTTATAAGGCCCATTTTAGACCCCAAATTTTCTCTAATGTAGTCTGGGAGGTTGATATTTACAGAATTCCTAGACCACGTGGAACCTGCAGAAGAGGTGCGGGACATGGCATGGAGTTGATTAACTGGGAAAAGAAAAAGCTGCAATCAGTGGGTATGCAGATAATGTCTCTGGTCCAGTCTGTTTCCTGATAGACGATTGGGAATCTAGCAGGGTTGTGGAAATGCTTTCCTTTGGCAACCACATAATCGAGATTAATTACTACTAGCTAGTCAAAAACATGTTGGGCACTCTGGTTGAGGAGATGATTTCAACTGGAACACTGCTAAAGCCTATATTCTTGACATTAGGTCCAACCTGGTGCACCTGGATGAAAATTTAGTGAGCTTGGACTCTAGCTTTGCTGGAGGAAAATATTCCATGGAGCGTTGCACCGTCTTACGTGTAGGTTTAGGGCAAGCTAGGCCTGTTAAAAAAAAAGATGTCTCTGCTGTTGAAGGGGTCACATAGTCTGGATTGGTCTCGACCGCCTCTGGAGCTGAGTCGATGTCCAAAGATATGGAGGTCTCTGCAGGGAATCTGTTGGTCACCCCGGGAATTCCGAAGGACCCTCCCCTCTTGGCCACCTTTCCCATGCTGACTACCATCGAACCTATGCACTTCAAGCACATGTAGAAGATTGATGGTGGAGCCTCCCCCTATCACAAAGCGGAACCTTTGTCGCCCAAGCTCCCTCCCCAGGGCTAGGATGATGATTTCTTCGGCAGTTTCCCAATTCTAGTAGAGAATCTGAGTCCTCAGAACGCAGATGCAAGCACATAGGTTGGCTTTGGTGGTCCCTAGCTCTTACTGAAATTTTCAGTATTTTTGTTTATATAGGCTTTATAGTCTGCTTATTTGGTCTGGTTTGTTTCACTGTCTCTCAATTAAGGAATTTCATTTGACCTGGCCTCCTCGTACAAGTCTTTTTTGTAATGATACTATACTTCCAATCATTTTTTAGAGTCTATGATGGTGGTTTTACCACCTCAGACCGCCTAGACTAGTCAGCAATCATGTAACTTTTGGTCCTCTTTTTTAAATATACAGTTGCAGATTTACAAAAAAAAATATGGATATCAATATATATTTTATCAATGTCTCTTTAATAAAATTTTATATTAAAAAATATTTTAGTAAAAAATATTAATTCACTAATTTTAATACAAATGAGACCCTTTTTCTCGAAAATAAGTATAAATAAACAAAAAAAAAAATTTAAAAAAAATATCAACATATATTTTAACACTAATCTATTACACCTTTCTTCTTTGTCCAAAATATTCTTTTGATGATGATGATCACAGTTATTAACATATATTGAAATCAACTTTAGTTTATTCAACCTTTAAAAATGTATGGACTTACTTGGTTTTTTTAGAATTTTATTCGAGAAGAATTCCTAAATCACCATAATTATGATGAGTTAAAACGTTAGAAATGGTGGTATTGTAGGAAATATTTTGTAATTGCACTATAATGTGGGTGTATGCATGTCATTCTATGTGAAAGTGATTTTCATATTCAACCCTCTTAGTGTCACAAAGATGGCAGATTCTTTTATCCCACAGTATTTTAGGAATTCTTAAGTGCCCTATTTCACTATGAAGCTCATGAGAGTTTGTTCTGATTTTAGTAATGTTGATTTTCTTCTTTTGTCTGTTTAAAACATAGCAATATTTTTTATAATACAAATTAGGGTTGATCACCTCCTTATAATATATTCATTTTTTCTTATCTTTTATTTATTTATCACACAATACATTTTTATTAAATTTAAAGATGTAATAATACTTTTAATATTATCACTCTTTTACAAATTTACCTCCTCTTGGACTCCCTAATGATTTAACCAAGACTTTGCATCTTTATGTCAACGTAGCTTAATGTGCAATTGATTTTGAATAGAATGTGAAACAACCTTATGAAGCATATTGCATTCCATGATGTTTATCTTGTTCTTGTACATTAAGTACCTAGTCATATCCATGCTCTCAATAGCGGGGAGACTCGCTTTTATGAAAAGGATAAGATATAATACATATATTTCCTTTAATTTTGAGATTATATGTTATAGAGTGATTTTGGATTTTCTCTATCCTTATCCATGATTTTCTAGAAATGTTGCAGCCCCAAATGTCACATCCATATAATATAATTAGAGTGAAAAGTGTCTCAAAAGGAGTTTCTTCATATCCCAAATCCATAGGTCTACTGATTTACAAATGTTTTCAAGTACATAATAAGTTTCCACCCTCCATTAATCATTTTCTCAATGTTATAGTTTCAATTAAGCTTGTGATGAAGACCAATTCTAATATATTTGTATAAAGTCACTTCCTCCAAGTTATTATTGCCATACATGAAATTAACATAAGTAATATTTTGAGATTTAATTATCTTAACCTTTGTTTTGTCAATGTTAGCACTCATACCCATACTATAGAAAAAAATCCTTGAGAATTTTTAGTTTCTTGTTGAGATCATAGAGACTCCTTGTCATAACAACATCATCATCACATAGAAGAAGGATGATGAATATACCAACTAAAATCATTGTTAATGTATATACAAAAATGACAATTAATTTCTTCTAACCAACCCTCAGAGTTCCTAAACTTGGCAATAACCTTCTGTGCAGTCTTATAATCACAACAATCATCAACTCAAAATAGTCTTTTAGCTCTTCTAATATATTCAAAACGTTAGTTCTCGACAACGTGTCAAATATTTTTTTAAATTCAACAAAGTAGCACAAAAAATTGATTTTATTATTGTGACACTCCTAAACAATGCTATAATCTTCTTTTCTAAAAGAATTCCTTGTAACTTAGCTAAAATAAAATTAATTATAATAATCCTATAATTAATAAAATTATTTTATCTCTACTTTTAAAAGTATTAACACTAAGATTTTCTATTTAGAATTAAAAAAACCTACTCCACTATTAACATATAACACTATATTAGCTATAAAATAATATAACAATGTTTGGGTCACTCATTTTCTTAAAAACATTAGTATATTAAAAACCTAAAGTATATTTTTTCCTAAAAATATTTAAATTTTCAAATATTCAAATTTTTATTAGTTATAAAAGAACATAACAATTTGTTAGTTTAAGGTCATTCACTTAATTTTCTTAAAAATAATCATAATTTTCTTAAAATCTATCATACCAAGCATCATTTCCCGAGTGCATTGGAGTCTGAATCATTTCCTCGATTGCTTTTAAGTTTACTGCACTCAGCGTAATTGATGGATGCTCTCTAATTTTGCGTGTTTACAATGTTATCTTCTTCATATATGTACTACGAAACTCTACGTGAGTATACAATGGACATATTAGATGGAACTTCAAGCTTATCCTTTGCCAAATAATAAATTTAGAATCCGTCAAATTGATTAAATTACAAGTGTTTATTTTTTTGTATTTTTGTTCTTAAAATTTCGTTGAAATCCGATTGATTTTGGTTAAAGATTATGTTCAAAGAGATAAGAAGCATTTCATTTAACGAAAAAGACGTGTGGATGATAAGTATGCGTCGAAGCTGTTTTTTGTGAAAGCCGGAAAACTTTATTTGTCCTTAGTCTGTACTCAATATTGGCGACTCATTTTCTTAATAGATAGAGACATCAACTTCTCGTTAAGAACTTTGTAAATAAATCACACCAATGCCATCAATATTTTCTTATACATTATCATTTATAAGAACTTTGTGTGTCATTTATCTATGTATTTCTTTGTTTCGAGGATATTGAGCTAGCTTTAGTGGGTTTTAACCAGACTTAATATGATGCCATGGGATCTCTCTTAGCTTGACAGGCACCTACACCTCGACAAATCTCTGATTTATGATCTTGAATGGTATCCTCTTTTTCTTTGACTTTAGATCTTTCACATTTTTCCCATGCCATGGGAGCTAGTGTAGTAAACTATGCCTTAGCCAACCATGATATGTTTCCTTATCTCCCACCTCTTTCTTACTCAAATGCTTAATGTCCACCATGCCATCCTCTTTTTTCCTTTTTGTGCGGAATTGAGTAGTTAATAGTAAATACATGTGTTGTTTATGTGTGTGTGTTAGTTAGGCGTGCGAGTATGTTGCTAATATGGGAGGTTATCACTTATGTGTGCAAGTGTATCACTTATGAGTTTGAGTGGATCACTTATATGTCTGAGTGCAATGAAAGAGGACCCTCAACCCCATTTATATTAGACATAGTAGAATTCTCCAATGTCTATTAAACAAACAACTCAAGAATTCCATCAAATATTTATTTGAAGAATCTAACAAATACAATACACAAAACAAATAAAGATATATCTCCATAGTATTTTCTTTATGTTACTAATCAAGGCTAAGCTGTTACAACAAATTCAAGAAACTGCTACAATCTTTGGCTTGTGCTCGATTAACACCACCACAACCACTCTTCACAAAATTACAATTCACAAACCAACAAATTTTCACCAACTACAACTTGAATGCTTCAAATTTGGACTTATGTAATAATAATGATCTTTGCCTCTATCCACCACCACAACCACAAACGTAAATTTACTCAACGGAATAGGTTCTTTTATTTTAACCATGGGAAGGTGATTTTACACACAACAATTAGAATTGAAACAACTCCAACTATTTCAACTACTAGTGATATGGTTTCCCAATGAATTGGTTAGTTTTCTTTTGTATGAAATTATTCTATCTTGTGGACATGGTCGTCACCCACCGTCAACGCATTATTTATCCCAACCTTTGGAATTTCATTATTCAAGCCACATCCATCCATGTGATGTCGTACTTATATTTTCTATTTTTCATGGATGATCATATATTTGACTTTTGCAAAATTTTGTGATTACAAATTGTCCTAAATTTACTGCAAAGCACTATAGTGGCCACCATGATGTTGAAAAATACTCATGCACATATCCTTGGATGCTTCCAAAAAACACTCCTATTCAAACTATGAGGTGATCACTACCAATGAATTATCCCTATGATTTCACTTAGGAGATCAATTTCTAAGTTTCCAATAGTTAGGGGATAGGGAGAAATTTAATGTTGAATCTATAGATTTATGGCATGCTTCAAAACTCTACAAGAAAATTGATTCTTCAACTTGTAGCAATTATTGTATCATTTACTTTGATGGATTCTTTATCCTCCTATTTACTATTGTAAAATAATGTTTGTCCTTGGTTCTTGCTTAAGGAAAGCATATCATACAATTGGAGGCACTTTGATGGGAAGGACAATTCCAAACTGGGACCGGAATATTGTTATCTTTTCTACAACAAGGAATTTCTCTAGAAACCGCTTTTGTGGTAGCCTCTTTCATATCTAGGACTGTGAAATGTTCTATTTTCTTTCATGGTATTGTTCTAGTAGCTTCTATAGAAACATAAAATATTTAAAATATGATCTAAATAATACCTAAGTACCTAAAACAAATTAGATGTGCATGGTAGTTGTTTACACAAAGTGTTGTTCCTAGAGGAATTCCAAGGTTGTTCTAGAACTGTGCCTGGGCATCAATAGATTTTGTTTGTGTTTGAATGGTTTTCTCTATGAGTAGAAAGAAAATAATAAATATTTTATGTAACTTGCTTGCATTGCAGAATGAATAGATAGATAGGCATAATCATATGAACAATGGTGGGCATTACATTTGATACAAGATAAAAGGAACATATGTATGAATCAATGTATGATATGAGAAAAGGTACTGGTATGAGTAATTCTTTATCCCATATAACATAAAACATGTTGAGCAAATAGAGTTCAACAGTTACAAGAAAATATATTGTAGAGTGAACAAGAATCATGACAGAGACAACAATGTTAATTTCAAGTAACAGATTATGAAGATTCCACAACATATAAACAAGAAAATAACATACACCATAACATTTGAACAAAATATCAGATGAAAAGATGCCTCAAGATGTATTATACTATGTGCATCAATTACATAGGAATGGAAGAGATGGAACTACAAAAGAAACTATAACAGGCTGTATGTATCAAGAGCTTTGAATCCCCATGCCTTCATTACAAAATATCCTTTTTTCCTCTTGGCTGTCTCCATGCAAAAGAAGGGAGTGGGAATATTTGATATTATAGCTACCTTCGGACTAATATCCCCATCTAAGAATGTCCTCCCCCTCGATAAACCAAATTCATCATAGGTTTAGTTCTGGGGAGAGCTCTTCCCAACCGATGGGGTTTCCGTGAAAATCCCATTGTTCCAAAGGGAGCCAATGTTTGTGGGGTTGGGGGTTATTACTACTATGCCAATATTGGTGAACTTTATTTAAATTTTAAACTAGAATTTCTTCATAGATACCCTGCAAACTAATTTTATGATTCAATTGTGGGTTTTACTACCAAGCATCCTCCCAAAGAAAGGTTGATTTAACATCTTGAATTTCCCGCAAGTTGTTTTTCCGAACTAGAGAACAATTATGTCAATCCACATTCCAAACCATAGATACAAACCATTGTTTTTCCAATATGATGATATTTTGAGGGTTTATCATTGGTGCATATTTATGCATCCATAGCCTTCCCCAGGAGAAGAAGGGATTCTTTATCCACTCCCACTGCAATTTATCTCCTAGGGCTTCATTTTCTAACTATGAATCTATGATGCCTAGGCCTCCTTCTAGCATGGGGTGACATATTTTGTGCCAAGCCACCATGGCTCATTTTTTGTGATCTTTGGTTCCCTTAGAGAAATGTTCATTGCAATTTTTTAATAGGATTTAGAATTAATTTGGGAGAAATCAAGATGGATAATAGATAGATAGGATAGCTTGAACCACTGATTTCATCAAAGAGAGTCATCCAACCAAGTTAAGCGAGTAGAATACCCGGTTGTCAAGTTTTCTCTCTAATTTAGAGAGGAGATTTTCCTAAGAAAATTTCCTTCTATCCTTATCTATCAGGGGAGCTCCTAGATAGATGGATGGAATAGAGCTACACCAAGATGCGGTAAATATGAACTTGGATCCCTAGTGGTACCTTGAAAAGGAAGATCTAGGAATTTTCTTTGTTAATCGAGGTTCCAAAGGCATCCATAAAAGTTTTCATAACAAAATTAATGGCCTTGGCCTCTCAAATGGAGGGGGTTCTAAGAATCATGGTATCATCTACAAACTGGAGGTGCGAAGCGACAACCTTATCCTTATAAATATTGATGCAATTTAGGGAACCTTCTAGGGTGGCATGTTTTAATGATTGACCAAGCCATTCATCCATAAGAAGAAATAAGAAGGGGGATATAGGATCTCCTTTTCGTATACCCCTTGATGGCATGAAGGTGGAGGTGGGGGAACCATTGAGCATGATAGAGAAGAAAGCATATGGGGTAAGTGAAATGATGCTTTGATTCAAATTCTCATAGAAACTAATTTTAATATATAGGAGACCCCTTTTCTTGGAAATAAGTATAATAACCAAAAAAACAAAAATAAAAATAAAATTATCAACGTATAATTTTAACACTAATCTAATACAACTTTCTTCTTTGTCCAAAATATTATTGACGATGATGATCATGGTTATTCACATATATTGAGATAAACTTTGGTCTATTGGACCTTTAAAAATGTATGGAATTACTTATTTTTCTTTAGAATTTTATTCGAGAAGCATTCCTAAATCACCAAAATTGTGATGAGTTAAAAGGTTAGGAAGGTCGGTATTGTAGGAAATATTTTAAATTTGCACTCTAATGTGCGTGTATGTATTCCATTCTATGTGGAAGTGATTTTCATCTTTAACCCTCTTAGTGTGACAAAGATAGAAAATTATTTCATCCCACAACAATGCAGGAATTCTTGAGTGCCCTATTTCACTATGGAGCTCGTGAGAGTTTGTTCTTATTTTAGCAATGTTGATTTTATTCTTTAGTACATTTAAAATATAGAATTGTTTTTGATAATATAAATTAGGGTTGATCACCTCCTTATAATATCTTCATTTTATTTTATCTATTAATTATTTATCACACCATACATTTTCCTTAAATTTAGATGCAATAATACTTTTAATATTATCACTCTTTTACAAAGTTACCTCCTCTTGACTCCCTAATGATTTAACCAATACTTGTCATATTTATGTCAACCTAGCTTAAGAAACAATTGATTTTGACTAGAATGTGAAATAATCTGATGAAGCCTATTGCATTTCGTGATGTTTATCTTGTTCTTGTACATTAGGTACCTAGTCATATCCATGCTCTCAATAGGGGGGAGACTTGCTTTTATGAGGAGCATAAGATAAAATGCATGTATTGCCTTTAATTTTGAGGTTTTATGTTATAAAATGCTTTTGGATTTACTCTATCCTTCTCCACGACTCTCTAGAGACATTGAAGCCCCAAACGTCACACCCATTTATGAAAATTGTAGTGGCAAGAGTCTCAAAAGGAGTTTCTTCATATCCCAAATCCATAGGCCTACTAATTTACAATCGCTTTCAAATACATAATAATTTTTCCACCCTCCATTAATCCTTTTCTCAATGTTATAGTTCCAGTTAAGCTTCTGAAGAAGACCAATTCTAAGATATTTGTATAAAGTCACTTCCTCAAACTTCTTATTGTCATACATGAAATTAGCATAAGTGATATTTTGGGATTTAATTGTCATAACCTTTGTTTTGTTAGCATTAGCACTCATACCCATACTACGGAAAAAAAATCCTTGAGAATTTTTAACTTTGCTTGTTGAGATCATAGGGACTCCTTTCTATAAGAACAATATCATCATCACATAGAACAAGGATGATGACTATACCAATTAAAATCATGTCAGCAAAACTTGCATCTTACAAACAATCCTATAGCTTGACAATGTTAATATAACATCCCAACTAATATTTTCTATCTTTTTGTAGAGTTTTTGATGTGGTTGTTTATTTGCTTGAGGTTTTGTTGCCCAATACTTAAAGAAAATATGAATGCATGTACAAAACTATGATTGCATGACAATGAATGCAAAAATGCATGGGTTCTATAAACTCTAAAAATCCAAGTAATCAAAGATGCAAGAAGATCAAATTAGAAATGATGTGCATGTACGTACCAATGGCTTGTGCTCGAGCTGTAGAAAAGTATAATTTAGACATGCAATTCATGCACTAAGAATCAGACAAGATATGATATGTCCTCTTTCAAACAATTCGCCCATGCAAAGATGGCGCCTTCTCTAGTCTTAGCATGAATAAATAATGCTCCAGATATGGGAGATAGCTCCAAGAAGGTGTGCACTAGGGTTATAATGGCCCTCTAATCAATATGGAGGATGAACGCAAGTCATGCACTATTTATAGGGCCTAATGCAAATTGCTCCCTCAATGAATGTCGACCATGCAAGGAATTGCACCCTTATGGCATTTGAATTGATGATAACTCTCTCTAGAAGCAGAAGTAGAAGCTTGCATTCAGTAAATAGGCTAATAATGACTCTCTAGGAAGGATGGAAGATACATGCATGACAAATAACAGTTTTTGGTCAATATATGAATATCCTCTAACTTGTCCAATTCACACATGCAAGAAGGAAAGTTCTCTTGATCCAATATGTAGCTTTGAATCCTGAATAATGTTGAAGATTGATGTATAAGATGTACTTGATGAATAGTAATGTTGAACCTATATGATCCAACCCTGAAAGTGACTAGGGAAGATAGATTCCTCTTGTCACATACCCCAATTTTGTAAAAATCATGTAATTGTTTTATTATATTCGTGATACATTATGTTAAATTTAATGCTAAGTAGGGATTGATGACTCAGCAGAGTCAACAGAAATGGAGTGTAATTCAGAATATTTTATTATTAATAAATAAATTGTGGAGACAACAGCATGGGAGTGCTATTAAAAAGAGGTTACTGGTCAAACTGGTGGATGGAACTAGGTGGAAAGGAAAAAAGACAAGTGGCAACATCCTCAAACACTTCCTAAGTTGCAGGTGGCAACTTCCCTATATTTGGGGTCATGATTCCCCAAGAAAGTGGAATCAGAGCAGGTGGCTCATTAATGACAGTTAACCCAACAAAGACCTAGGCAATCTTTTAAAAAGAACTCAATGAACAGAGTTGGGGGCTCGAATACTTTCCAGAGGGAATTCATTCAGGTGAATGATATTTAGGAAATCCATTGAGGAAGAGGGATATACAGTAAGGAAGTTGTTTGAGAGGATTGTTGCAGTAACTTGGTTCCATTATAGCTTTTTGGGCTGAGAGAATTTACTTTGCTGCACCTAGTTCCAGCCAGGGAGACCAGAGAAAGCTCGGGGGTCCTGAGAAGTTGCTGTCTAAGCACTCTCCAGGAGTTGGTAGGGAGGAACTACCTCCCATTGCTGTTGTTGTCCACAGCTTAAACAGGTTCTGCCATTTATTTCCTTATGTTTATTAAGCATGAATGGATGTATGATGAGTTTATTTTCTATATGTCTGAGGAGTAATTAGTTAGTAAAGTTAGTATCTCAGAGTAGCAGTAGATAGATTTGGTAGAGTTATTGTGTTTTTCAGCATACGTTAGTAAGAGGTAACATAGTTAATGTATTACTAATATTCTGTTTGTAATACATACAATATAATAATAACACAGTAAGTAATAATTTTATCATCGAAATTATAAACCCAGTTATTTATACTTGACGAAGAAATGAATAAGAATTATGTATTAAATATTTATACTCTGTGTTTTACAAAATTAAATAAACAATCATAGGAGACAGTAATAAAATATAATCAGATAAATTACAGTATCGATATCATTATCAATAACATTGCAGAATAATTGTAGCCATAGTTAGAATATCTATATCAGGGTACAAACCCTAGTCAAAATTTAACCAGTCATAACCTATTAATTAAATCAATACATAAACCCTAGTTAAAATTTATCCAGTCATTACCTATCAAATAAATCAATGTACAAAACCCTAACAGAAATTTACTAAAAAGAATTTATCATTAGTTAAATAACCTAGTCATTGTTTTAAAAACAAAAGAAATAGCAGAACAGTATTTAGCCCATTGTCGAGCTCAAAACATCATAGTATTATCTTTCACTTGACTCTCAATTACTAACAGAGTCATAATCGTAATGATAGAATAAGAAACCAAACAGAATCACAACTGTAAATTTGGATCGAACCCTATCCTTCCAGTTCTATAAGTAAAATAAATGCTAAGATTTAAGACAACGATTTCACCTACGGCCGCAGCTCCAGTGCACAGCATAAGTGTTTATAAACTTAAATTTTCTTGTTCTAGTATGAAGCATAGAATTAAAAATGCATGCAATAGACAAGCTGAATATACAAGAAAGCTTTTAATAAACCATATTACCAAAACCCTGGGTAAAAACCCTGAGCAAAAATTTAAGAGTATAGTAATAAACAAAATAACGAGGCTGTAACCTCATCTATAGACAGGCTCACAGCCTTTGTTTTCTTTTTTATATATATAAAATAATTCTTCTGTAGAAAACCCTTAAATACCATAGAAAGACGAATAATGACAACTTAACCGAAACCACAACATCATTACACAGCGCAGGGTTTAACCTGTTAAGAATCCACTTGAACATGCAGTTAAAAGACTGAATAGAGCCGAAGAAATCTCAGAGACACAGTACTCAAAGGCAAACCCTTGACTGCCCAAACAAACCAGCAAGGAGGAAAATGCCATGGTGAAAACCAGGCTTACCCGGTAAAGCCAATCGACGAAGCTTGTGCCATCCACGCCTTTGAGAGGGGCCAGGACCTACAACGACAGAATGGTATCAGTTTAAAACTTTATTTTGTTAAACCATTTCTTTTAACTGGAAAACGAAGGAGTAACCTGTAGCTTACCAGCGAATTGAAAGTAGTTGCAAACACAGTAAATGGCGTGATAGCCACGAGTAGAATAAGTGTAAACCCCACCCTTGTCACCGAAAGAACGAGCTGGCAGAAGCAATTGGTGTCTTCCACAATGGAAGCTTTAACAGAACCAAGCCGAGAGATACAGTCACGCCGTGACAGGGTCAGTAATGATAGCAAAGGAAAACCCTAGGTTTTCAACAACCGTATGGCCGCCAACAACCACATATAATGACCCCCTCACAATGCAGTGGACAAGCACGAAGGAGTGAAGCAGCATGGAAGCTGTTACCAGAAGTGTATCAGCAAAGCCTGGACCAGGAGGGTTCACAGAGCGACCGAGCCCAAAGGCGAGGGAGAAATGACAAAGTAGGGTTTAGTCAACGAGATTATATCACAAATGTGTGGCTCTGGAGTGACCACGTATCACTTTAATATATTTCATGCAGTGGGTCGACGTTCCAAAGTCCTACAACGAGATTCCCCCTCAATTATTTTCCAAACAAAAATCATAGCATGGATATTCCATTATGGTCGTGACACCATAGTTTAAACCTGCCATATATTTCATGTTAAAACAATGCTTTCGAACTTTGCATAGTGAACATTAATACTTTTCCCTACAATCAATAAAACCATGCATTTGTCAATAGTGTTCAAGATTGAGTCTTGAAGTCTATTTAGACATAGAGAACTCGATAATGATTATAAAAATTATAAGGAGGTAGTTTTCAAGTGAGTTATATGTTGATTGTAAAACCTATCACTATTTTGCCATTCATCCTATTTTCATGTGACAAGACATAGATCATTTCTTTCAAATCTATAAGATAATGGAGTGATGTTAGGAATAGTTACTTACAATTATACTACTAAAGTGCAATTGGCTATAGCTTGCACAGAGGATGAAGGACTTGTCATATTTTTTCTTTTATATAACTCTTAGTTGTAGAACTCTAGCTATATAACCCACAATTTTAGATTTAAGTTACTCTAGTCGATCATTGTACTTGTTGTCACCACTACTATCGTAATCTCTTAATACTCTCATATTCCTCATGTTAACAAGTAGACTTTTTGTTACCCTTAATACTCAATGAGTTTAATCATGATAGCTTAATAGAGTTTACTCATTTGTCAATCATGGAATTAGGAGAAGTTTTCCAATTCATGTAAACCCTTAAAAATGTTAAGAGGAGACATGTATCTAATAGTACACCCTGTAATTGCTAGAAATAAGCAAATTATATATTGACAACTTCAGATCCTTTACAATGGAAGTTGCAAATCAAAATATATTCAACTTTAAAACTTGACATGATGCAATAACAATGGATGAGTAAAATTGGTCTGAATCTGGTAACCCAGTCATATTCTAAAGTTCTAGTTAAGAAATTATTGCATTTCAGTAATCTCATCAATGGACCAACACTCCATAGGATTATTTAATTCTTTTATTTTAATTTTCCAAAGAAAATAGCTATCATATTATCTAATAATTTCCAACTCTCTATCAGTAATATTATAAGGAGATCATCGGAAGAGTTCTACCTTTAAACACTTGATAACCTGGCTAAGCATGATTATACTTTTACTGAATGTTTTGGTACAACAAATTGTTTTATAACACTTTAAAGATTTGTTTGCAGCGACCCGAACATTACCTGTATATCTGTAAGAGAAAGAAAATTTGTTGCATTAGCTCGGAAGCTAAGTAAGCCCAGTCTGTTATCGCAATTCCCCCTTGTGGTTGCAAAACAGAAAAACAATCAGTAACTGACAGGAAACTCATCTTTAAATTTATAACAATTCAGTTACAATTCGAATAACATAAACTAATCAAACGGCTAATGACTGGAATTAATAAGATTATATGCTATTTTTAAAATTTTTAAATTTTTCGGAATTTTTGGGTGTTGACACCTCTACCGAAATACACTTGTTGGTTGAGTAGTGTGCCCTCAACCCTAATCTTGGCTCTTAGAGATCTCCAAATCGAATTCATATATTAATAATCAAATTAGTAGACCTAGCCATTCTCTCTTTCCTTCTTTCATAACTTTTACATTGCATGGCCTAAATTTTTCCTGCCTAAGTCGCTTTTCTCATCTATTTTTCAGCTGAGCTGCATGCATTGCTTCCTGTATGCATGCAGGCTTAATTAAGGTTCTTATGTGCATGCATCATGAAATATGGCCCGCATGTAATTCATGTAAGTTGCTCCTTGTTCTTATGGCCCTCTTTGATCTACTGATGACATAATAACATTGATTAAGATCTTATTTTGCTTCGAATGGTATCAGTACTCAGTTAACTCCCTGAATGTCAGTACTCGCTTGAACCTATGGGAATTAGATAGGTTAGCAGGATGGTCCCTGGTGCTTAAGCATAAGAGGATATTATAGTCCTTCCCGCTCAAAATTGCTTGTCCTCAAGCAACTGTAATGTTGGGTGCTGCAATACATGTTCACCTTCCCATGTGGCCTCTTCTATTGGTAATTCTTTTCATTGAACCAAGTATTCTCGTATGATCCCATTCCTTATTTTTCTTTCCCGAAATTACAGAATTTGGTCTGGAACCAAGATCAGTTTACCCTCATCATCAAGCCAGGGGGGTAGCTCTAATGAACTAGCAATTTGTTGTCCTACCACTTTTTTGAGGTTAGACTGTCAAAACCCAAAATTTCAGAAAATCAAAAAAAAAAATTCCTAGCATTAAATGTTATTAAATGCAGTCATTTAACTATATGTTAAACTTATGCGATTGTACGGAGGTCTAAATGGTCTTTGTTGTACTTAAATATTAATATGAGTTTCTCAATTGTTGCTGATTGTTTTTCTGTTTTCAACCACAAGGGGGAGTTGTCATTGCTGACTGTGCTTACTTAGCTCCCGAGCTAATGCATCCAATGTCTTTCATTTACAGGTATACAGGTAAAATACGGTTGCTACAAATAATTTTTAAAATCATTTTAATTCCTTTCGCTGTACCAAAATGCCCAGTAAAATTTAAACATGCGAGGCAGGTTGTCACTGAAAAAGGTAGAAGTTTTATTCCTGTAATATTCATATAATCTTACTGTTAGAGAGTTAACCATTTTTGCATGGTAATATGATAGGTATTGTTCTTTTTCAGACTGTCTTACTTACCCTCATGGAGTATTATTCTTGCTATTATTATTGTGTCGCAATAATATCTTTTATCTCGCATCATGAAATGTCACGGGCAATTGGAATTTATACTATTTTGCTTATCTGTTGTTACTGTGTGATGTATGAATACACTTACAAGGATCTAGAAGTTTTGCAATGTATAAATAACTTATTACTTGTATAAGATTCTGCCAGTTCATAAATTCTTTCTTCCATTGGTTCTGGAGTAACACCAGTCTGAGTTTTGTTCCATTCACGTATTGTATGAATTACGGAGTCAAGGTTTAATCTATACCAAAAATTAGGGATTCAAGGATTATTACCCTATGTCTTGGTTATTAAAGGATGACCTAGGATAATTGTATCGATCCCTCCTATAAGGACTCCATGCAAAAATTATATGGCTAATGCTTATCTATTATTTTTATTTACAACTTAAGGGATACACCCTTGGTGTCTCGGATACTATTCTCATATGTATAAATCAATTGATGTTATGTCTCGGATACTATTATCATATGTATAAATCCATTGATTTTATGGTAGGTATATAATTTAATTGTACACCGTGCAAGTTTGATAACGTTGGTTTCAAATATATCTAATTACACAATAGTCTTATGCATGGTATCACGACCTTGTAAAGTCACCCCTGCTATGATTCGGTTTGTCAATTTGTAACTTTTAAATGATTGTGAGAATGATTTGGGATCTCTCCATGGACTATAGGTGTTCGACCCACAGCATGCAAAAATTTAAAGGGCGACGTGTTTGTTTCTACGCCAAGTGTTGGGAATATTTAAGCGTGGCTCAACCCTAACTGGGCACATTTCCCTCGCCCTCGGGCTCGGCCTCCCTGTGGAACCCTCCTGTCCAAACCCCATCGATACGATTATGAGTATGGTTTTACTGTATCGGAGATCCTTCAGGCTTGTGATCTATGTTATAAGAGTGTCAAAATACTGTGTTAATGGCACTGTAGTCAGTTGATATCCCAGGGTTTTTATCCTTTTTAAACTGTCGAGTTCACCTTGCCTCTGCGTTTCAACAACCCTCGGCTTAGTCCAGTTGGAGCTTCCATTTCGATAGCTACCCTAGTCCCTTCCAGCTTGTGGTTTGTATTAATGATAAAGGGTTTCTCACACTCATCAAACCTACGGTCTCCATACTGAATACTGTGCATCAACCATTACCAAGCTTGGTAAGTTACAGGTAGTCTTCATTGTGTTTATATTTATACAATGGATTTCTTATATCTCCACATTTTATTAACTAGTAGCACATGTGAATACAGGACCTGTCTGCTCGTGATGGTGTACAGGACGTGTTCTTCAATCAGTGGGCTTCTCCGGGTAAGCCTGGTCGATAGCCATGGCAATCCTTCTTGTTGGTTGTAGGTTTTGGGTCTGTGTTGCATAAGAGGATATAGGGTTTTTCAGCATGGTTTGTTATGCGTTGTATTGATGAGCTAAGGGCGTAGATCCCGGGTCATGTTGGATATTACAGCTATGGTTCAGGCTGTAATTTGTTTGTTTTTATTATTATGTTGATAACTCCTGTGGAGGAATTACTGTGTAAATTTTAGAGCGAGCCTATAGGTGGCAGTATGGCCTTATAGTTTTAATGCCGGCTCAAAACAAAAGCATTCAGGTTTAATAATGCGTATTGGGTATTAACAATACCTATAAAAACGAGTTCTAATGAAAACTGGTGTGTTTTTTCTCCTGTATGTCTTTAATTGGGATGATACATAAGTTTATGATTTTCTAAGCTCTCGTAGATGTTTATATAAGGTACTTATACTGCTGCCGTAAGTAAAACTTAGGGTTTTGCAATCCTGGCGTTTATCTTTAGAAAGGAAAAGCACGTAGAAGGATAATAGGGTTCTACCCGACCTCTGCTGTCGTGGATGGTTTTTGTGGTTAAAAAAAATAAAAGAAAATAAAAGAACTCACTTCTGAGTTCGGAATAAGGGTTGTGCTGTTTTCGTGTGTTGTTTCTACTAGATGATGCTATCGTTGTGATTCCCTTCTATTGAAAGTCATGAAGCTAACAAGAGATAATGTAATAATACAGACACTCGGCAATGAACAAAAATTACTATTCTGAGTGTTTAGTGTCGTAAATAAACTCTGTCAATGAGTGAGTCAAAAGAAAGTTAATAATACTATCTTTATTGAGCTCGGTGTCGAGCCTAAGAGGTTCCTGCCAAACTTATTGTTTTAAAAACTTCTCTGTAGGGTTTTATAAGAGGATTGTAATGTATCGCTTGGAAATAATAAGTAGAGTTTTGTGATAAAAGGAGACTGGACACTTAGCTGTAAATCCGTGCTATCTGTGTTGTTTGGTTTATAATTTCTCTGCTAAATATATTTTTACTGTTAAACATTGGAATGATCAATTTCAAGTCACTCCTCATTCATAATGTCATCTAGTGTCACGTTTCAAAGATTCTGTTCTTATAGTGAGCTTGGAGTAGAATATTATGGTGATGTTTTTAACTCGACAACAGAGTTCTGTAGGGTTTTACATAATCGTTTTATTTGATAATAAATAAATAAGGAAATGTTAACTATGTTTTCGTGAAGTAAAAGGGGTAACTCTTGACTGGGATTTGCATTCTGAGATGGAGATTTTATTTACGTTTACAACATCTCATATATGAATTGTTATAATATCTATTGTTTAGATTTTCTGTTTGTATCCTATGACTGTATAATAATGTTATTCTATACAGGGTACCAGTTCCTGACATGCTACCCCTATTTGTTTATAAAACACAAACAAAATATAATTAACTAGTTCTACAATTATGACTTATACGTCATTACCATAAATATGTACAATTTTCTCAGGGAAATTATAAATACGTCAATATAATTAAAACAGAGATTAAAATCATACTGACAATGCCAAAAACACAGTATCTGTTAGCAAATCTTACTTCTGACATTCTAGGATATTTGACCTGCTCATTAACTAATCTCAATTCAGACATTTTAATAATAAATGCAGCATACATTCATTCATCCTTAAAGAACATAGAGGGGTAGTTAACAGAACCTGTCTTGATTCATGGACAACAACAGCAATGGGAGGCTGTTCCTCCCTACCAATTCCTGGAGAGTGCCCAAACAGCACTTCTCAGGACCCCCGAGCTCGCTCTGGTCTCCCTAGCTGGAACTAGGTGCAGCAAAACAATTCACACAGCCAAACAGCTAAACTGGAACCAAGTTACTGCAGCTTCCTATCTCAAAACACTTCCTTACTGTTTTTCCCTCTTCCTCAATGGGACTCCTGAATAACATTCACTTGAATGTATTCTCCCTCCAGAACTATCTGAACCCCCAGCTCAGTTCATTGAGTGCTATTTAAAAGATTGCCTAGGTCTTAGTTGGGTTAACTGTCATTAATGAGCCACCTGCTCAGATTCCACTTTCTTGGGGAATCATGACCCCAAAATATAGGGAAGTTGCCACCTGCAACTTAGGAAGTGTTTGAGGATGCTGCCACTTGTATTTTTTCCTTTCCACCTAGTTCCATCCACCAGTTAGACCAGTAACCTCTTTTAACAGCTCTCCCATGCTGTTGTCTCCATAATTTATTTATTAATAATAAAATATTCAGAATTACATTCCACTTCTGGTGACTCTACTGAGTCATCAATTCCTACTTAGCATTAAATTTAACATAATGTCTCAGGAATATAATAAAATAATTACATTATTTTTGCAAAATTGGGGTATGTGACATACACACCCCCTTAAAATATAACATCGTCCTCGATGTTACTTATTCTTCATCTTCAACTACCTACTGGAATAGATTTGGGTATTCTTCCCGCATCTTACTTTCCAGTTCCCAGGTAGCTTCTTCAGGACTAAGGTGCTTCCATTGCACCTTCAACTGTCCAATTGTGCGGTTCCGCAGAGTAATTTCCCTCCTCCCGAGGATACAATCCGGTTCCACCAGAACTTCCCCTTCTGGTTCTACCTGTACAATGTTCCAATCAATAACATGAGCAGTATCATGAACATACTTTTTCAGAACAGAAATATGAAAAACATTGTGTACCTTTAAATTAGGTGGTAATGCTAGCTGATAAGCAACTTGACCAATTCTAGATAAAATTTCAAATGGACCACAGTAACGTGGCGCTAATTTTGCACAACTCCCCAGCCTTAGGGAGCTCTTCTTTGGTCTTACCTTGATGAACACATGTTCACCTACTTGGAACTCTTTAGGAGTTGTTTTCAAATCTGCTTGACTCTTTTGCCGATCCTGGGCAATCTTCAAATTTATCTACACTTGTTTCACAATCTGTTCCATCTCTTTTAATAAATCAGGTCCTAACACTAACCTGTCTACTGGATTACTCCAAGAGATAGGAGTGTTACATTTACGTCCATACAGAATTTCAAAAGGACTAAACTTAGCTGACGATTGATAACTGTTATTGTATGCAAATTCTGCTAAATGTAAATAATCCTCCCACTTACCTGGTTGATCTTTAACATACATCCTTAGCAGATCTTCTAATACCTGATTAACCCTTTCAGTTTTTCCATCCGTCTGAGGATGGAAGGAGGTGCTGAAATTTAATGTGGTGTTTAATCCTTTAAACAAGGATTTCCAGAAATTCCCTGTGAATTTAGGATCCCTGTCTGATATAATAACTTTTGGAACACCGTGTAACCGAAAAATCTGTTTTAGAAAGATATCTGCTATGTTTGCGGCCTTGTAAGTGGTTTTAACAGGAATAAAGTGTGCTGATTTACTTAATTTATCTACCACTACCATAATTGAATCATTCTGATGCTGATTTTTGGGTAATCCCGTAATGAAATCTAGGCTGATTATTTCCCACTTCCAGCTAGGAATAGGTAAAGGTTGCAGCAACCCAGCTGGATGTTGGTGTTCTGTTTTCACTTGTTGGCAGTCCAAACATCTAGCTATATACTCAGCTGTTTCAGATTTCATATTAGGGCCAAAAATATTCTTTTCTCAACATGGTGATGGTCTTCTGGTAGCCTGGATGCCCTGAGTAAGGGGTTTTATGAATTTCATCCAGAATTAACAGTTTAACTTTAGGTGCATTCGGAACATACAGCCTGTCTTTAAACAATAAAAATCCGTCTTTATTTAAACTATATCCTTTTATCACACTTTCTGTAGGTTGTTCTTTGGCTGCAGCTTGTAAATGCTGATAATTTTCATCTGATTTTATCCCTTCAGCCAACTGTTCATTTAAATCAGAGGTATAAGTGCTGCTAGCTGATACAAAATTCAGCTTTTCCTTTCTGCTCAAGGCATCAGCCACCTTATTTTCCTTTCCTTTTATGTGCTGAATTTCAAAATCGTATTCACTTAAGAAGGCCAACCACCTGGCTTGTCTTGCATTTAAATTAGGCTGATCTAAAAGGTATTTCAGACCCTTATTATCAGTCAGTAGAGTAATTTTTTTTCCTATTAAGTGGTGTCGCCACATCTTTAAAGCATGGATAACAATAGCTAGTTCCAAATCATAAGTGGCATAATTCTTTTCATGAATTTTCAGCTTCCTAGATTCGTAGGCAATGACATGTCCATCCTGAGTCAACACTCCGCCTAGACCGTCATTACAAGCATCGGTGCAAACCACGAAATCTTTATTAGGGTCCGCTATTCTGAGAATAGGCGCAGTTGTCAATAAAGTCTTAAGTTTCTTAAAGCTTTCTTCACACTTCACGTTCCAATCAAATTTCTTGCCTTTCTTTTGCAAGGAAGTGATTGGGTTGGCTATTTTTGAAAAGCCTTCAATAAATCTCCGGTAATAACCGGTAATTCCCATGAAGGATCTAACATCTGTTACATCTTTTGGTACCGGCCACTCTTCAATTGCCCGAATCTTTTCAGGATCAACTGAAATCCCTTCCTTGGTGACTACATGTCCTAAGTACTGGATTTCATCTTTAAAGAAGTCACACTTACTGAACTTCGCAAAGAGCTGCTGCTCTCTTAGTTCTTGTAAGACTATACGTAAGTGTTCTTTATGCTCCTCTTCATTCTTAGAATAAACTAAAATGTCATCGATGAATACGACAACAAATTTATCTAAGTACTTATGCATTATGTTATTCATTAAGCACATAAAGACAGCTGGGGCATTAGTAAGCCTAAATGGCATTACGACAAATTCGTAATGTCCATACCTTGTTCTAAAAGCTATTTTGAAAATGTCTTCTTCTTTTATCCTTACCTGATGATAACCCGATCTCAGGTCTATCTTAGAGAACACCGTAGCTCCACGTAGCTGATCAAATAGATCATCTATGCGAGGTAACGGATATCTGTTTTTAATCGTCATCTTGTTCATTTGACGGTAATCTATGCAAAGTCACATAGTTCCATCCTTCTTTTTAACAAAAATTACTGGTGCTCCCCAAGGGGATACACTGGGTCGAATGTAATTCTTGTCTATTAACTCCTTTAACTGAGTTTTCAATTCGTTAAGCTCCAAAATATTCATACGATACGGGGCTTTTGAACTGGGTACAGCACCTGGTACTAGCTCAATTGTAAAGTCCAGCTCCCTTTTGGGAGGTAGTTTTGGGATTTCCTCCGGAAAAACATCAATAAATTCATTGACTATAGGGATGTTCTCTACTGTTATCTTGCTGCTTTCAGACTTATCTGTCTCATCTGTAATAGTTACAGCATAGGCCTTGCACCCTTTTCTGACTGCCCTTTTAAGTTGTAAAGCAGAAATCTGCCTAACTACTGTTTTCCTAGGAATACCCCTGACAGTTACAGGCTGTCCATTACTGTTTACACATCTAAAAGTTTTGTCAAAACAGTTTAAAACTACCCTATGCTGTTCCAACCAGTCCATTCCGATAAGTATGTCATAAGAGCCGAGTGGCAAGACATTTAATTTAACTGTAGTCTTAAAATCATTCATATCTAAGATACATTCCTTAACATAACAGTTTACTTTCCTTTTTGCCCCAGTAGCTAGTTGTACAGACCAAGAATGATCAAATCTTTCAACAGTCAAATTACATTTTTCTACTAGCTGGGGTGAAATATAACTAAGACTAGCACCCGGATCTATTAAAATAGTTACATGGGTTTTGTTAATCATACCTCCTACTTCCACCATGGAAGTTTGGTAGTCAGCTTGGCGGATTTCCAACGCTACATTGATTCGGGGCATAGTCCCTACAAAGTCCCCAACATTCATTTCATCTTGAACAGTATGAATATTGCTAATTTGTTTCTTTCTATTTGGGCAAACTGAAGCATAATGTGGGCCATTACACTCCCAGCACTTAACAGGTTCCTTTCGCTCAAATTTCTTAGTGTAGTTTCCATTATTGTTAGGAGCCTCCTTGCTGCTTTTGAAATTGTTGGAATGACTAGTAGCTCCATTTTTGTTTCCCTGAAAACTTTTACCATTAAAATGGTTTCCGTTCTTGTTATTTTTGAAGTTTTTCTGGGGTACAAACTCCTTTTTCCTGTACTCAGGCTGATTGCTGTTCTTTTTAGCTTTCTAGCTAGCTATCCCTTCTTTCTTTTTATTCTGTTCATAACAGAAATTAGCCTTTCGCATAGCCTCTTCCAGCGTTTTGGGGTTATCATATTCAATTCTGTCCTTGATATGATAGGGCAGGCAGCTAAGAAACCGTTGTATTTTTGGTTTTTCTTCGACAAAATACGACACATACCTTAACAGACTTAAGAACTTACTGTTTAAGTCCTTCATTGTCATAGATCCTAGCTTTAGTTCATAAAATTCCTTGGCCCTCTCCTCATAGTACTGTTCAGACAGAAATTTCTTCTTGAATTATCTTTTAAAGGTACTCCAGTTAACTTCTTTTTCTTTAATCCCCTTGACCCTTTTCAGGTCTTGCCACCATATGTCTGCCTTTCCAGAAAGGTTGTAGATGGCCATTCGTGCCTTCAGCTGATTTGAATAGTTGTAAATCTGGAAATATTTTCTCATCCCGGATAACCAGGATTCTGCCTCTTCTCCTGTCTCAGATTCTCCATTGAAAGTTGGGGGTTTTATTTTCTTAAACTCCCCAGAAATCTCTTCATAAGGCCTGTACTTTTTCCTTCTATTGTGTAGCTCAGCTTCACTGCTGTCACTAGTAGTGCGATAACTGTGTTGTTCCCTTCTTTCTTCAGATGATGAACTGCTGTCAGATTTAGCTGGTTTCATCCTTTTAGACCCTTTTTGATGACTAGCTTCTTTTGAGTCAGCTCGTTTGCTCCTTCCTTCTGTCTGAAATTTTTCTATCAATAGCTGATTTAGCTGTTCTTAAGTTTTTAGAATCCTTTCATTATCCTTCTTGACTGTTTCTATCTCTGTCTTTAAACCTTTTATGGTCTGCATCAGTTCAGTGGAGTGAGCAATTACCTCCTCTGTCTCAGGTTCTCTCAACATCTGTCTTGTCGCAGTGTTTGGAGATTCATCCTCAGCATATTCTCCCAGTTTTTCCATACCTTGTTAGATTCAGAAAAGAATTTTTCTGCTCTGTTTGTCTTTACGAAACAGAAAGTATAAGTTAGTACATAACATATATATATGAAATTTTATTGTCATTTGCACTGTTCTGCGGAAACTAGTGGAGCCATATGAAGGCCTAGTGTCTGAACCATGCTCTGATACCACATGTCAGAACCCAAAATTTCAGAAAATAAAAAAAAAAAAATTCATAGCATTAAATGTTATTAAATGCAGTCATTTAACTATATGTTAAACTTATCCGATTGTACGGAGGTCTAAATGGTCTTTGTTGTACTTAAATATTAATATGAGTTTCTCAATTGTTGCTGATTGTTTTTCTGTTTTCAACCACAAGGGGGAGTTGTCATTGCCGACTGTGCTTACTTAGCTCCCGAGCTAATGCATCCAATGTCTTTCATTTACAGGTATACAGGTAAAATACGGTTGCTACAAATAATTTTTAAAAGCATTTTAATTCCTTTCGCTGTACCAAAATGCCCAGTAAAATTTAAACATGCAAGGCAGGTTGTCACTGAAAAAGGTAGAAGTTTTATTCCTGTAATATTCATATAATCTTACTGTTAGAGAGTTAACCATTTTTGCATGGTAATATGATAGGTATTGTTCTTTTTCAGACTGTCTTACTTACCCTCATGGAGTATTATTCTTGCTATTATTATTGTGTCGCAATAATATCTTTTATCTCGCATCATGAAATGTCACGGGAAATTGGAATTTATACTATTTTGCTTATCTGTTGTTACTGTGTGATGTATGAATACACTTACAAGGATCTAGAAGTTTTGCAATGTATAAATAACTTATTACTTGTATAAGATTCTGTCAGTTCATAACTTCTTTCTTCCACTGGTTCTGGAGTAACACCAGTCTGAGTTTTGTTCCATTCACGTATTGTATGAATTACGGAGTCAAGGTTTAATCTTTACCAAAAATTAGGGATTCAAGGATTATTACCCTATGTCTTGGTTATTAAAGGATGACCTAGGATAATTGTATCGATCCCTCCTATAAGGACTCCATGCAAAAATTCTATGGCTCATGCTTATCTATTATTTTTATTTACAACTTAAGGGATACACCCTTGGTGTCTCGGATACTATTGTCATATGTATAAATCAATTGATGTTATGTCTCGGATACTATTATCATATGTATAAATCCATTGATTTTATGGCAGGTATATAATTTAATTGTACACCGTGCAAGTTTGATAACGTTGGTTTCAAATATATCTAATTACACAATAGTCTTATGCATGGTATCACGACCTTGTAAAGTCACCCCTGCTATGATTCGGTTTGTCAATTTGTAACTTTTAAATGATTGTGAGAATGATTTGGGATCTCTCCATGGACTATAGGTGTTCGACCCACAACATGCAAAAATTTAAAGGGCGACGTGTTTGTTTCTATGCCAAGTGTTGGGAATATTTAAGCGTGGCTCAACCCTAACTGGGCACATTTCCCTTGCCCTTGGGCTCGGCCTCCCTGTGGAACCCTCCTATCCAAACCCCATCGATACGATTATGAGTATGGTTTTACTGTATCGGAGATCCTTCAGGCTTGTGATCTATGTTATAAGAGTGTCAAAATACTGTGTTAATGGCACTGTAGTCAGTTGATATCCCAGGGTTTTTATCCTTTTTAAACTGTCAAGTTCACCTTGCCTCTGCGTTTCAACAACCCTCGGCTTAGTCCGGTTGGAGCTTCCATTTCGATAGCTACCCTAGTCCCTTCCAGCTTGTGGTTTGTATTAATGATAAAGGGTTTCTCACACTCATCAAACCTACGGTCTCCATACTGAATACTGTGCATCAACCATTACCAAGCTTGGTAAGTTACAGGTAGTCTTCATTGTGTTTATATTTATACAATGGATTTCTTATATCTCCACATTTTATTAACTAGTAGCACATGTGAATACAGGACCTGTCTGCTCGTGATGGTGTACAGGATGCGTTCTTCAATCAGTGGGCTTCTCCGGGTTAGCCTGGTCGATAGCCATGGCAATCCTTCTTGTTGGTTGTAGGTTTTGGGTCTGTGTTGCATAAGAGGATATAGGGTTTTTCAGCATGGTTTGTTATGCGTTGTATTGATGAGCTAAGGGCGTAGATCCCGGGTCATGTTGAATATTACAGTTATGGTTCAGGCTGTAATTTTTTTGTTTTTATTATTATGTTGATAACTCCTGTGGAGGAATTACTGTGTAAATTTTAGAGCGAGCCTGTAGGTGGAAGTATGGCCTTATAGTTTTAATGCCGGCTCAAAACAAAAGCATTCAGGTTTAATAATGCGTATTGGGTATTAACAATACCTGTAAAAACGAGTTCTAATGAAAACTGGTGTGTGTTTTCTCCTGTATGTCTTTAATTGGGATGATACATAAGTTTATGATTTTCTAAGCTCTTGTAGATGTTTATATAAGGTACTTATACTGCTGCCGTAAGTAAAACTTAGGGTTTTGCAATCCTGGCGTTTATCTTTAGAAAGGAAAAGCACATAGAAGGATAATAGGGTTCTACCCGACCTCTGCTATCGTGGATGGTTTTTGTGGTTAAAAAAAATAAAAGAAAATAAAAGAACTCGCTTCTGAGTTCGGAATAAGGGTTATGCTGTTTTCGTGTTTTGTTTCTACTAGATGATGCTATCGTTGTGATTCCCTTTTGTTGAAAGTCATGAAGCTAACAAGAGATAATGTAATAATACAGACACTCGGCAATGAACAAAAATTACTATTCTGAGTGTTTAGTGTCAATAAACTCTGTCAATGAGTGAGTCAAAAGAAAGTTAATAATACTATCTTTATTGAGCTCGTTGCCGAGCCTAAGAGGTTCTTGCTAAACTTATTGTTTTAAAAACTTCTCTGTAGGGTTTGATAAGAGGATTATAATGTATCGCTTGGAAATAATAAGTAGAGTTTTGTGATAAAAGGGGACTCGACACTTAGCTGTAAATCCGTGCTATCTGTGTTGTTTGGTTTATAATTTCTCTGCTAAATATATTTTTACTGTTAAACATTGGAATGATCAGTTTCAAGTCACTCCTCATTCATAATGTCATCTAGTGTCACGTTTCAAAGATTCTGTTCTTATAGTGAGCTTGGAGTAGAATATTATGGTGATGTTTTTAACTCGACAACAGAGTTCTGTAGGGTTTTACATAATCGTTTTATTTGATAATAAATAAATAAGGAAATGTTAACTATGTTTTCGTGAAGTAAAAGGGGTAACTCTTGACTGGGATTTGCATTCTGAGATGGAGATTTTATTTACGTTTACAACATCTCAGATATGAATTGTTATAATATCTATTGTTTAGATTTTCTGTTTGTATCATATGACATTATAATAATGTTATTCTATACAGGGTACCAGTTCCTGACATGCTACCCCTATTTGTTTATAAAACACAAACAAAATATAATTAACTAGTTCTACAATTATGACTTATACGTCATTACCATAAATATGTACAATTTTCTCAGGGAAATTATAAATACGTCAATATAATTAAAACAGAGATTAAAATCATACTGACAATGCAGAAAACACAGTATCTGTTAGCAAATCTTACTTCTGACATTCTAGGATATTTGACCTGCTCATTAACTAATCTCAATTCAGACATTTTAATAATAAATGCAGCATACATTCATTCATCCTTAAAGAACATAGAGGGGTAATTAATAGAACCTGTCTTGATTCGTGGACAACAACAGCAATGGGAGGCTGTTCCTCCCTACCAATTCCTGGAGAGTGCCCAAACAACACTTCTCAGGACCCCCGAGCTCGCTTTGGTCTCCCTGGCTGGAACTAGGTGCAGCAAAACAATTCACACAGCCAAACAGCTAAACTGGAACCAAGTTACTGCAGCTTCCTATCTCAAAACACTTCCTTACTGTTTTTCCCTCTTCTTCAATGGGACTCCTGAATAACATTCACCTGAATGTATTCTCCCTCCAGAACTATCTGAACCCCCAGCTCAGTTCATTGAGTGCTATTTAAAAGATTGCCTAGGTCTTAGTTGGGTTAACTGTCATTAATGAGCCACCTGGTCAGATTCCACTTTCTTGGGGAATCATGACCCCAAAATATAGGGAAGTTGCCACCTGCAACTTAGGAAGTGTTTGAGGATGCTGCCACTTGTCTTTTTGCCTTTCCACCTAGTTCCATCCACCAGTTAGACCAGTAACCTCTTTTAACAGCTCTCCCATGCTGTTGTCTCCATAATTTATTTATTAATAATAAAATATTCAGAATTACATTCCACTTCTGGTGACTCTGCTGAGTCATCAATTCCTACTTAGCATTAAATTTAACATAATGTCTCAGGAATATAATAAAATAATTACATTATTTTTGCAAAATTGGGGTATGTGACATAGACACATGGAAAACATTATGAATTTTTCTTTCTTTTGGTAACTCGAGCTCATATGCTACCTATCCAACTTTCTAGACTATCTTATAAGGACCATAAAAGCGAGGATTTAGTTTCTTTACTCCTTTATTCTTAAGGGACGACTATATGTAATGTTGTAGCCATAAATATAAAATCCCCTCCCTCAAAGTTGCACTCAATCCTATGTCTTTCTTCATATACCCTTTACTGATTCTGGGCAGTTTGTAGGTTTTCTTTGAGTATCTTGAGAATATCTTGAGAATATCTTGACTTTCTTGAATCCATTCCTTGGCTTTAGGAGCCCTGTTGTCACCAAATATTATGTATTAAAAAGATAAGGAATCATAACCATACAATTCTTTAAAAGGAGTCATACCGATGGACATATGATATGTAGTATTGTAGTAGTATTATCCTAGGTGTAGTCATTTAATCCATGTCCTTTGTTGTCCTGCTACATAGCTCCTCAAGTATCCATCAATCTACTTGTTGACTATATTTGTTTGTCTATCGCTATGAGGATGATAACTCGTTCTCATAGCCAATTCTATCCCAACCAACCTAAAAAGCTCTTGCCAAAATTTGTCTGTGAACTTACTGTCCCTGTCACTAACAATAGTCTTAGGAAACCTGTGCAACCTGAATGCCTCTTTGAAAAACAACTCTGCTACTTGTGGTGCTGAATAGTCAGAAGGAATGGAAAATAAATGAATGAAATTAGTCAGGCTATCAACCACCACGTACAAATAGTCTCTACCCTGTACCTTGGGAAACCTTGTAATAAAGTCCATTAAAATACTTTCCCATTTTTTCTCGGGAATGGGTAAGGGATGAAGTAGACCTGCTGGATGAGTATGCTCTATCTTATTCTGTTGGAACACAATGCAACCCATCACATGTTGCATTACATCATTTTTGAGGCCCTTCCATGAGAACCTCTCTCTAATCTGTCTATAAGTCTTAAGGAACCCTTGGTGTCCTGCTACTGGTGAATCATGAGAAGCTTGTAGGATATTTTTCTTAAGTGTGGACTCAGGAACGAAGTAGATGATGTTCTTATAGTAGATAATGCCATATATCACCTTGTACCTATCATCTTGTACCTGTCTATCCAAAATTACACAAGAGAAATTATCTTTGGAGCATTCGACCAAAAGATGAGATCTCCAATCTATGGAAATGTTCATAAGTGATAAAAGCATTGGTCATCTAGAAAGAGCATCTATTACCACATTGTTTTTCCCTTTTATGTATTCAATCTAGAAATGATAAGCTTGGATCTTACTCACCCATTTTTGTTGTCTCTTGCTCAACACTTTTTGTTCCAATGAGTACTTTAAGTTGTTATGATATGTCTTAATCTTAAATCTACTACCCACTAAGTATTGTCTGAAATTGGTTACGGCATGAAGAATTGCTAATATTTATTTTTCATAGATTGAGTAGTGGTGATCATATCATTTTAACTTTATGCTCTTGAATACAATAGGGTGATTATTCTAAATCAAGACTACTCCAATACCCTCTCCTAAAGCATCAAATTATAATACGAATGGTTGTCTAAAATCTGGTAGGGCTAGTACAGGGCATGAACTCATTACCTTCTTCAGTTTAGCAAATGTCTGTTGTGCTTCCTATGACCAACTGAATTCCCCTTTCTTTGTAATATATGTAAGTGGAGTGGTGATCTATGAGAATCCATTGACATACCTCCTATAATAAGTGAAAGGCCCAAAAATCCTTTCAACTGTGTCACATTTTTAGGTGTAGGCCAATCCAATACGGATTTAATCTTTTCTAAGTGTAAATGTACCCAATTTACTCCTATCACGCGCCCCAAATATAACATCTCTTTCATACCAAACTCACATTTGGACATCTTTGCATATAGTGATTGTTCTTATAGAATTCCAAGTACTTCATTAGGGCACTTTAAATTATCTTCCCAAGTCTTACTGTAAATTAATATATCATCAAATAATACCAAAAGAAACTTACGTAACTGAACCTTGAAGGTGTGATTCATACATGACTAAAACTTATTTGGTGCATTAGTGAGCCCAAATGGCATCACCAAAAAATAATAGTGTGCATAGTGGCAACGGAAGATGATCTTTGGAACATCCCGTTCCCTAACCCGAATCTGATGGTATCCTAATTAGAGTTCAATTTTAGAGAAGTATTTTCCCCCCTGTAACTCATCCGTCAATTCATCCATTATTGGGATTAGATACTTATTCTTAATGGTTTTCTTATTAAGGGTCCTTTAATCAATGCACATGTGTAAATTCCCATCCTTCTTTTTTACTAATACCACTGAGGATGCAAATGGACTATATCTGGGTCTTATGTAGCCCAATTTGAGTAACTCTTTGAATGTATTTTCAATTTCCATCTTTATACCTCTTGGCGTGTCAGTAAGGGGTATTAATGGCTGCTTGGATCCCCTCATCTAACTCAATAATGTGCTCAAATCCGAGATCATGAGGCCTACATGATGGAAGATATCTGAATACCTCCGCGTGTTTCTATAGTAGTGCATGTATATTTTCCGGGTCTTGTGTGGCACTGTCTGGTGGATTTCTAAATGTGACCAAGCACTTGGATTCCCACTCTATGTCTCCCTGTCTGAGTACACCCTCCATCCTCTATGATGATACTTCTTTAGGAGGGTAGGTATGCGTACCTCTCAAAACAACCCTCTCTCCATCTGGTCCCTAAAACTCCATCTCCATGGTTTGTTAGTTCGTAGAATATTTACCAATTGAATAAATCCATTGAACTCCCAACACCACATTTGTATCCGACACATCAACCACATAAAAAGAATCTTTCATAGTATATCTTCCTAGAGTTACATTCAGTTTTGAAATCCAATGAGTCCACTCCATACCATGGTTTCCTGTTATTACCATTGTAAATCCATCAAATTTCTTGGTTTGGATGCCTCTCCTCTTTTCCCATGCAACATCAATAAAGCTTTGGGATGCCTCACCATAAATCAAAACTCCAACCCTTTTACCTTGTATGACACCTCTTATCTGGAGGGTGTGTAACCTAGGAACACCAGATAATGTAGCAATGACACCTCCATTTATATCCTCTGAAAATAACTCCTCCTCTACTATGTGAAGTTCCTCTCCATGTACCCGATCATAATCATCCTCATCCTCTCCACTCTTGGAGTATTCCTCTATGTAGTGATATTTTCCCTTCCTGGAACATTTGTGACTTGGTACCCATGGATCCTTACAACTAAAGAAGATTTTATTCCTTCTAATTTCCTAGTAGGTATCATTACCCATCCAATCTCTTTTGGAACACTATTTTTGAAATGGTCTCCTCTCCTTATCTTTTATAGGAAAATTTGTTTTAGGAGGAAAATTATTATTTGGAATGGAATATTGTAAATATCTAGTACAATTGATGCTATCATACAATGTGGTGGGTCTATAAGCCTTAACCCATCCACATAAGGCTTCACTGAGATCCTCAATAAACAACATAACTAACCTACTCTCTAAAATATCTATCACCATAACTGCAACCGTTTTAAATTATGATATGAAAGTTTCAAGACTACCTATCTGCTTGAGCTATGCTAGCTTTCTAAAGTGTACCTAGGGGTCTTTCTTATCAAAGCACTCAATGAGCCTTTGTGTAAAATCAATATAAGAAGTGATAATATTGTGACCCCGTGTCACTAGCTCATGGTACCACCACTCATGGGCTTCCCCATCTAAATGCATGGTATCCATATTAATGGCATATGTCCCCATCATGGAGTTAAGTTGGAAGTAAGTGTCCAACTTTTGTACCCAAATATGCGCTGGGCCACTCCAGGTCCCATCAAAAGTAGGAATAGTCATCTTCCCTACTGTGCATTGTAACTGTTACACAGAAATCTTCCACCCTGTGAGCATCAACATTCTTTGGCCTGTAGGATCCATTTCAGTGACTCAGATCCACTCATATCCTTCAGAGATATTAGTATGCCCTATTTTTATTCCTACCCACATGTTGCATCACTATAGCATGTGTACCCGCGAGTTGCATCATTATAGCCCACGGGTATCAAGTAAAATGGTAAAAACCACTATTAATTACTTTTTACTCCCAAAAAGCGGTCAATGGGTGACCTTTGGCTCTCCATCTGCCCAAGTAACGTCTCGATGTGTCCTTTCACCTACCTTTGAGAGGACTATATATTGAGCACATATGGCTTATGGATGGGAGGAAGAAGAGAATAGTAAAGGAACTCTAGTGGATTTTTGCCCTATCTTGAGTCTACACTCATTGATCCTTGTAGTTGTGAACCTCTTATGTTCACCTTCCAAACTCCTTCTAGTTTGAGTTTTCCATTCATGGAGGATTGAAGTGGTGGAGGTACAAGCGGATTGATCTAGATCTTGGTTCAGATTGGTTGTCGGCAAGAGACTAATTTGCAGATTACAAGTGCACGGATTGAAAGCTCCAACGGGGATCTACATCGAATGTTTGGATCGAGGTTGGTTACATTTCTCCATTATCTTAACATTGTCATTTATAATAGCATTGCTTTGAGAATTGAGTAGATTTCTGGTAGTCATCTGTCTGTTGTGGTATTCCCAAGCCATAGTGAGTTTTCTCCAATATAGAAATGGTGACTCCGTTGGGGAAAACATCCATGTTTGGGAAATGTTTTGAGCATTAGTCTATAATTAGAGTTGTTGTTTATCGAAGCTCTATGTCACTGATTGCCCGTTAAGATACACTATAGAAAACTTGCTTTTTCTGAGCCCTTGGACTCTTTATTTGCCCATTTTCCTTTCATCACCCGCGAGCTAGCTTAGCTCAGCTCGCGTACACCCGCCTCTATTTACTCTACTGCTCGCGGGTGCCCACAGGTATTTCGTTGACAGTAGCGTGTAACTACGGCTTTTATTGGTTTATGGCTATTGGTTGTTGTTGGGTGAGTTTGGTTGATTCCTAAGTCTTTGTTGGCCTCTCTCTTGACTATTTCATGCCTTGGTTGTGACCAGATCTCTTCGTTTCTCTTGGTTTTTTACCATCTTTGGTTTTAGCCTCTTGGTTTCTTCCTTTTGAGCTCATTCCTTTGGCTGAGTCTTGCTGTTTAGGATCTGCTGGGTTGTCTTAGTGATCTTCTTGGCACTTTAGTGACTAAATAGTAGGATTTTGCTTGCATTTTTTCATTCCATTTATATTGAAAAAATACAAAAATATACATTTAGTTTTTGCGTTTTCCTTCTTGTTTATAAGTGAAAATACAAAATATTTTACTTTCATGTACTGCATCTTGCATTGAGTGCTTGTTGCCTTCATTTTAGGTTTTGCTTGTGCATCGAAAAGATAAAAGATTGCATTTTTATTTCAGAATTGTTGGTTGATTTTTCATATTAGTGACATTGTTTTATTGGATAGATGAGTCTGGGATTGGACAATTTCGCATACTATTGAGTCTACACATCACTAGTTTCATGATCATATCCCTTGAGTAATCACAACCACTAAAATTAACGCTTAATCTTAAAATTGATTAGACTGATTTTATTTATAGGTTACACCAACTAGCATAGGTTTAGAGTCTTGGAATAGATCATTGTGAGTTAACAATCCAAGACTACTAGACAAAACATTAGGTGTCTGACCATGGAGTGGAGGAATCCATGGTATAGATCGATGTTCTCAAGAAGCTCTACTCAATCCAGAGTTAAGCACGAGGTCACGGGAGGTTGGTTGAGGAGATATCCCTCTGATACCGGGTGAACGTGGGAGATATATCCAGGATTTGTTCGTATCTAGGGGTACTGGAGGTTCGTCCTCTTGTGCTTCGGGCTTAGCTACCCTACCCATACGACGGGTCCCACCTACGATTGTCCCCCCGAGCATTGGTTATATTGCGGTGAACATAGTTGCCTTACCTAGGTACTGCACATGGTACTTACAGTGGTTATGCTATTTGTGTCTTGAGTCAGATAGGGATTGGACAACACAGTTGTGTTCGTGCAGTGGACTTGACCTCGACACAGTGAAGCCTGGGTGTCTCTATAACTGATTCTGTTACCTACGGCTATAGTTTGGGAGTCTCGAGCCTCTCATAGGCAAGACATACCGGCTCTAGTGTCGGGAGCTCATTTAGCCACTCTGTCTATCTACTCTTGGCTGTAGTTTCTCTAGGTGTGTGCTTTTGATTTACTATTTTTGATCGATAGTTGGCCTTTAGGGGACATTGTGTCTCTCTCCGGAGATAATGTGGCACGGAGCCCTACTCTCCGCTGGTCCCGTCATTTGACTAGTTTAAAGCCACTCGAGGTTACACGCCGTATTGCTAGGGGACGTCGTAGGGCTCCCTCTGAGTCTTCGGATTCATATGAGACTTATGTTGAAGATTACATGGCTGCACATCCTGATATTCGGCAAGACCCTTCTACTCCTTTGGGTAGATTTGACCTTACTTCCAATCCCCATACTCCTCGCGAGGATTAGGGGGGTGATCCACCTGAGACTCAATCTAGTTCTATTTGGCCTAATTCACTTGACTGGGATCCATTTGATCCTTCGAATCCGGATAATTATCTTTACGGAATGCCCGACTTACCCAAGGATGTAGAACAGGACGAGCCTTTCGTTCCTTCGTTTCCACACAATTATAGGTATGGGATGTCTGAGACACATGATGATACTGGCCCTATGATCAACCCCACCACACTCTCTTTTGGTATGCCTAGTCATAATACTGTCTAACCTTCCACTATGGTTGGTAGTCACGCTGGCACTATCCAAAGTGTTAGCCATACTATACCCACTGGGGACACTACCCTTGCTGGGGGCACTACTTTTTCCACCCACTGACATAGTATGGGGACTGGTCATGTTCCTCCTAACAATGATAATGTTGGAAGACGACCACCTCCTAAGATTACTCAACCTAACCAAAATGTTGTTCGAAATACAACTCACCATCCACCTCCTAATACACGTGTCGCTACTCATCAACCTAGGACTACTTTATCACATGATACCGTTCCTCCCAACCATGGGGGTGGACATATAAAGCATACTTTTGCATCCACTGCTGCCACTAGAGATGCTAATGTAGGGGGTGGGAATATTTCCTATCCACATGGACATCACACCACCAACCTTTCTACTAATCACACTAATGTTTGGGCTGGGAATACTTCTCATGCTTTTGATCACCACACGACTGCTCAAGCTAATCCTAATGCTGGGGGTGGGAACATACCATACCATTATAGTCATTACAACACGGTTCCCACTATGAATAGTACATATATGCTCCATACTCATGGTGGAAACCCTTACCACAACACAGTCGGTGTTGGCCACCAGTATAACGCACCACCCCAATATGGTGCCCAAAACACACATATACCTACTTAATCTCAAATGGGTCAGCCAGGAGGAGGTTATCAATCCTATGGCCATGGGAAAGCTTATGGGCCATTAGGTCCTCAATATCAGCAGTTTAATCCTCATGGTCAAGCTTTTGGTCCATCTTATAACATAGTTCCATTTAACCAACCTTTTATGGGGGCTTATAATCAAGCTTTCCAGCCTTAGCTCCCATTCCTTGCACGCTTGAATCTCCCGGATCTTTCGAAGCTCACGAATGATCCGGTGTGTCACGACCCTACTTGGCCCCTGGTCCCTACCAAGCTTCCTTTGGACATTCCAAAGTTTGAAGGAAAAGGTGGTGAGGACCCGGGAGATCATGTCACGACATTTCACCTTTAGTGCTCCTCCAACTCTTTGAATCATGATTCCATTAGATTACGAATATTTCAACGCACCCTCACGGGGGAAGCCGCGAAGTGGTATGTGGAGTTGCCTGGAAACACCTATAGGGGATTCAATGAGATTGCTTTGGTTTTCTTAGACCATTTTCAGTTTCCGGTTCGTTATGATAATGGTACTGAATTTTTGTCCACCTTCCATCAGAATAAGGCCACACATATTTCTGACCATGTTCAAGAGTGGTGTCGGTGGAAGAGATTAGTGAAAGCCAACATTCCTCTAGAGTTCCTGTTGGAATGGTTCCTTAAGTCTTTACTCCCATACATTGCTAAGGATGTTTCGATGTCCAGCATTGTGACTAAGGAACAAGCTATCTTGAAAGTCCAGCAGTTAGATCTACTTTATTCTCAGTCTAGCATTTTATATGACATTATTCCTGATGCACTGAGAACAAGAAATGACCCCACGTCAGTTCCTGGACCACATGCCGATGGCATTGTGGGGTCTGCATGCACTCGCTCTGTAGACTTGGTAGCTAATCAAATGCAAAAAATTTCACTAAACCAGTATGCTCCCAGACAGGTTCACAACTTGTCCACTTCCACTCCAGCGTCTAATGTACACAATGTGCAATCAACGAAACCTTCGGGTAACCAGCAACCTGGTGGTAAGAAAAAGGGGAGAAATAATCGTAGGGGTCGAAACAATGGAAGTAACAACAATAGAAATCGTAATACTCCTCGTAAAGAGAATGCCAACCCTCCTCGGGAAGGTAGTAATGTTGGCAAGGATCACAAACCTAGGCATAAGGTGAAATTCCCTTGCAAGCTTTGTGGGGAGGATCATCTTACTCACTTATGTCCTCGAATTAAAGAAGCATCGAAGCATTTGGCACAAAGCCCAGCTGTGTTGAAGGATCCCCTTCCTCATCATCAAAACATGGCTTCACATGCTCCCACCACTGGTTATGTTACTAATGAAAAGGAAACGTCTTCTTCCAATAGTAGTGGTTATGTATGTGTGAATATGGTTCAGTCAGAGGTTTGTGTTTCTACTCGTCAATGTGATTATGGTGCACCACAACCGAATTTGGGGAATGAGCCTCCCCCTCCTCCTGACAATTCCTTGCATATCGAAAAGCCTTCCATTATGCTGCGGATACCGAAAGGTGTTCTCAAGCGCTCCACGCATAATCCTAATGCTCGAGCCACCCAGAACTACTCCATCATAGAAGATTTGGGCCAAAATCCCTGTGCCATGTCGGCTCTTGAGGTTTTGCAAGCCTGTCCTTCTCAGAAGCATGCCCTTTTGAGTGCGTTAGGAGTTCAGGATGGGGGAAATCCTAGTGTTATGAAGTTCGATACTACTGATGTCCAGCCTCGTTTACCTTACCACATGGCTTTTCAAATCTAGGTGGTTTTCCTTAAAAGCTTCGTCAAATGTACTATGGTTGATGAAGGTGCCTCCGCGTCAGTAATGTCATTAACTTGTTGGAAAGATCTTAGCTCTCCTCCTCTACTCGCACCTAGAAATACACTCACTGCATTTGACGGTAGATCTTTTACACCACATGGAATTATCCCTTCCCTTGTTATCTCCTTGGGAGGTAAGTCTGTGTCTATTGAAGTCGAAGTGGTTGATGCACCCATCGACTACAACCTTTTACTGGGTCAGAACTGGATATACGCTATGAAGGCTGCCGCGTCTACTGTATTTAGAGTTATCTGCTTTCCCCATGAAGGAAAGATTGTGATGATCGATCAGTTGGATTGTGTTGGCACTCCTTCCATAGCATCCATGGCATCTGTAGTCCCACAAGTTTCTAATTCTCAGCCAGAAACTGGGAACATAGGTGTTGGAATGTACCCTTCATTGATGGGAACTTTTAACCATTCTGCACCTATGAATTTTATTGGAACCATTACCGATAATGTTCCTCCTCCTTCGAATAATATGTTATTCCAGACCTCCTATTTAGATGATCCGTGGACTTTACCGTCCAAGAGTTCCACGTCTGGAGACATTACACACGTCGGGATGTCTATGCCTTTATCTGTAGCGGAGCTCACTTACAATCATATCCAACAAACCACTGCAGATCTGGATCTCTCTTCTTCCCAAACAATTGAAGAAGATCCCGTTATGCTACCGGTTTGGGCAGCCAACTCGTCTTATTCACACGAATGCCTTGATGGTACTCTACCTTCAGATGAAGATTTTATCGAGTCCGTGCATGGTAATGACGAGCCTTGGGAGGATTTATATCATAGAGGCTCATTCCCTTCCCACCCTCGGTCTTATTAAATGAGAAGAGCCTATAATACAACCTGCCATCCATTTGAATTTGGATCCATTCACAGTCTCGTCCAGCCCTGATTTGACATTTGAGTCTAATAAGTCTTTGAGCTCTCCTATAGATCTGCAAATCGGTGATCCTGATGAGTTCGATTCTACTTCTAGAATTTCCAACTCCCGTGATGATGAATTTTCCATTGTAGATTCCTCCACGTCCTTCAGCTTTGCTCTTCATTCTGAAGTTGATCATTTTGGTCCCTCGAGTGTTGGTACTATGGCACCTTCAGTGGTTAGTTCTCCCTGCATTATGTCTGAGGGTGATAATAATGAAGTTGAAAATGTTTCTACCGCAGTCACTTGTATCATATTTTTCTTTACATACGCTTTAGAGATGATCTTGGTACTTAAGTTTCTTGGAGACAGGATTCTTAGTTGGACTCATACTTGTTTACTGATCCTTTTCGACATTTGCTTCGGTCATGGCAGGCATATTTGAAAACTTGCATATAGGTTTAGGCCTCCCCATTGTTATGATGCATTTGAATCTATTACTATCCGAATTCGCAGACACCCCCTGAGTGTCCTTATCTTGCTCATGTTCCTTGCATTATGCATAGCTTTGTCCCATGCACTTGGAACTAGTCTCGCATGTCCCTGACACTCGTATGCTCTCATTACGAGCATTCTTCCATATCTCCTTTGAGCTCGTTAAAAACAGTAAGGAGGTCATGAGTTTACTTTTTTGGGCTCATTAAACCTTTACGGAAAATATTTTTATAAAGTCTTTTTTTAAGCCCTTGTTAGACTTTTTCAAATCAAACAAGATTGCCGAGTATGCTTGTCATTTCGGACTCATTAAAGCGACATTCACTTAGGTATAAGTTTACCCCTTTTCTGGACCTTTGTGGATTAATTACGAAAAAGGTATACTCCAGTCATATGTGACTAGAAGAGTTCTTCTCTCATTGTTTTACACTTTTTTGGGTGAGGATACTAACTTTATGAAAAAGGACTCCCCTTTTATATCATGTTGTGATTGCATTGCATCATCCTGCTTGGTGCTTGAACCTTGTGCTAGCTCCCGCTTACTCAATTGTTAGCCTGGTGCCTGAGCACTTTTCCCCTGTCGAGCCCTGCATAGCTTATATATTTTCCCTTCACAATTTGATGACCTTTTGACCTTGAGGGAACATACCCCTGAGTGTCCACATCCTGCATGCACTTCCTTGCATTGAGCATAGGTATGTTCCACTGCTTGGGACTAGTCTTCTAGCCATTTGACACTTGTTCCCTCACCTGTTGTACTATAAGCAATTTTATTCTTTTTCAAGCTTTTCCCAAATATGAAAAAGACCAAAAAATCAAATATTCCAAAAATCCGGACGAGATTATGGTCACTATTTCTTGTTGGCAGTTGTTGTGTCGCCTTTGAACAAAGCATTCATTCCACTCCGTACATTATGAGTCAGGACTATAGTTGGGCCTTAGGAAATGTACTTGTTTCTCAATTTTCTCCATTGATTGGTTAAGCTTCCAGTCATTATGGAGCCCTTTGTAATGCCTCCTGCATTGCATAGTTTATGTCGAGTCTATGCTGCCTGAGTTTATCCATCTGCTCATGCTCTTGTTCAAAGGAAGTCCTGAACTAGTGTCGGCCACTCCTCAGTTCTCTTGACTATTGCAAGTCGGCCATCCTTATTGAGTCAGTCCGTTTCACCTGAGTTCTTCCAAATCTTTCAGCATTGCTGGTACCTCGTGTTGGTTGATGGGGGATGCCTTAATGCCTTCCTTCTAGTGAGTATCGTTCCGTCGACTTCAACTCATTTATTTTGGGACTTTAGGCTTAGAGTTCATTTGAGTACCTTAAGGCTTCCAGTCATTAGTGGCAGGTTCTCTCGCCATCGACATTTTTGGGAATACATCAATGTCCCTTGATCGATGGATTCATCCTAGTGTTCGACTTCAACCCATTTATTCACACTCTAATGATTGTGCTCTGTGCCTTGATGCCCATTTTCATCATTGCTGGGTCATCTCACGTCTGTTAACGGTATACATCATTGACCGGTAATTAGACGATGTCTCATCAGGTTCGACCCAAACTCCTTTATTCACTTGATGGGACTTGCACCGTCGAAGACTTGTGTAGAAGACCCCAGGCGATAGTGGCATTCAGTATGCTACATATGACTTTGACATTACATCTAAGATATCACCTCTCATATTTCAGCAGTTTGTACCTCCAGTTTGCACCAGTTGTCTTCTTTTCAGCAGAAGACCATATCTTACTATAGAGGGATCATGGCTACGATCACTTATGACATGTATTCACTATATACTACCTATTCATGGCCATTGTATCAGATTGTTTTACTACCGACATGTATTCAGAGATACTATTGTATTATGACGAGTGAGGTGTTCTTTCCACTTGTGTCTCCATCACTCCACTTCTGAGTTTTATAATGTATTTCGGCCATCATAGCACTTTCAATCTTTGACCTCACACATTAGGGGGCATCTATTACACAGAAATCTTCCACCCTGTGAGCATCAACATTCTTTGGCCTATAGGATCCATTTCAGTGACTCAGATCCACTTATATCCTTCAGAGATATCAGTATGCCCTATTTTTATTCCTACCCGCATGTTGCATCACTATAGCATGCGTACCTGCAAGTTGCATCATTATAGCTCGCGGGTATCAAGTAAAATGGTAAAAACCACTATTAATTACTTTTTACTCCCAAAAAGCGGTCATTGGGTGACCTTTGGCTCTCCATCTGCCCAAGTAATGTCTCGATGTGTCCTTTCACCTACCTTTGAGAGGACTATATATTGAGCACATATGGCTTATGGATGGGAAGAAGAAGAGAATAGTAAAGGAACTCTAGTGGATTTTTGCCCTATCTTGAGTCTGCACTCATTAATCCTTGTAGTTGTGAACCTCTTATGTTCACCTTCCAAACTCCTTCTAGTTTGAGTTTTCCATTCATGGAGGATTGAAGTGGTGGAGGCACAAGTGGATTGATATAGATCTTGGTTTAGATTGGTTGCTGGCAAGAGACTAATTTGCAGATTACAAGTGCATGGATTGAAAGCTCCAATGGGGATCTACATCAAACGTTTGGATCAAGGTTGGTTACATTTCTCCATTATCTTAACTTTGTCATTTATAATAGCATTGCTTTGAGAATTGAGTAGATTTCTGGTAGTCATCTATCTGTTGTGGTATTCCCAAGCCATAGTGAGTTTTCTCCAATACAGTAACTCATAGTTCTGGTTGAAGGCTCTATTATAGACTTTAGGCTTGTTCTTACTCTTGAATGACAAAATTTCATAGAGCACATGGCTGACTAGAAATCACATCCTAATGCTCTGTACTCTCGTGAATATGCCCCCATTAGTTCTTCCGGCTCTACTTGTACTATTGGCATTACTATCGGGCTATCTAAGAACTGTGGCATGGTAGATCTGGAGGACCTGTTGTAGAGATGAGGGTGACTTTTCATATTAGTATGTAAATGGTTTCCACTGCTACTTGTGGATACTCGGTCACTATTGGGAATCTGGGGAATGTTTTGGGTGGACCTTGATTTATCTGCAATTTTTTTGATGGTAGTCAACATCTGCTTATGTCTTCTAGTTAATTCCTTCAAAGTGGCAATGAGACTAGTGAAAGTAGATGTATCATCCTTTGCCATGGTCTCTTTAAATTACCTTTCTCACTTCTAAAATGAGTCTCTATTTCTGTCAAGTAGGTGTCACTATCCTCAAGTACTATATCCTCTAACTCCTCCTCTTCTTCACTTCTTCCCATGTTCCTGAACCTATGCCTTCTATAAGTAATTGTACAAGTCTTCTAGATTCATTTACTAGTTTATAACTACATGCTCCCACAATTGGTGAGGAACATGCTCTGATACCACCGTAATATCCCAATTGAGATTTTTCTGTCTTTTCATAGAGTTTTTGATTTGGTTGTTTGTTTGCTTGAGTTCTTGTTACCCAATAAATAAAGAAAATATGAATGCATGTACAAAAATATGATTGCATGAAAATCCGTGCAAAAATGCATAGGTTGTATAAACCTTAAAAACTCAAGTAATCAAAGATGCAAGAAGATCAAGCTAGAAATGATGCATGTACGTACCAATGGTTTGTGCTCGAGATGTAGAATAGTATAATGTAGACATGCAAGTCATGCACTAAGAATAAACCAAGATATGAGATGTCCTCTTTTAGACAATTCGCCCATGTAAAGATGGGGCCTTCTCCAGCCTTCAGCATGAATAAATAATGCTCCAGATATGGGAGATAGCTCCAATAAGGTGTGTATGAGGGTTATAATTCCCCTCTGATCAGTATGGAGATTGCATGCAAGTCATGCACTATGTCTAGGGCCTAATGTAAATTGCTCCCTCAATGAAAGTCACCCAGGAAAGGAAAGGCGCCCTTCTGATATTTGAATTGATGATAACTCTCTCTAGAAGCATGCATTCAGTAACTAGGCTAATAATGACTCTCCAGGAAGTATGGAAGATACATGTAGACCAAATAATAGATGTTGGTCAATATATGAAGATCTTCTAACTTGTCTAATTCGCCCATGCAAGAAGGTGATTCTGTTGATCCAATATGTAGCTTTGAATCCTAAAGAATGTTGAAGATTGATGTATAATACATACTCGATGAATAGTAATGTTGAACCTGTATGGTCCAACCCTGAAAGTGACTAGGACAAATAGATTCTGCTGTCGAAATACACTTGTTGGTTGAGTAGTGTACCCTCAACCCTAATCTTGGCTCTCAGTCGAATTAAGAAATCAATAATAAAATTAGCAAACCTAACCATTCATTTTTTCCTTGTTTTATAACTTTGACATTGCATGCCCTGAATTTTGCATGCCTAAGTAGTTTTTCTCATCTATTTTTCAGTTGAGTTGCATGCATTGCTTCCTATATGCATGCATGCTTAATTTAGGTGCTTCTATGCATGCATCATGAAATATGGCCCGCATGTAATGCATGTAAGTTGATCCTAGTTCCTGTGGCCCTCTTTTATCCACTGATGACCTAATAACACTTATTAAGATCTTTTTTTGTTTCGAATGGTATCAATCCTCAGTAAATTCCCTGAATGTCAGTACCCGCTCGAACCTATGGGAATTAGATAGGTTAGCAGGATGGTCCCTGGTGCTTAAGCAAAAGAGGATATTACAGTATATACCAAAATGGGTAGGGGATAAGGGACAACCTTACTTGACTCCTATATTACAATTAATTTCTTCTAACCATCCATTAGAGTTCCTAAGCTTGTCAATAACCTTTTCATAGAGCCTTATAATCACAACAATTATCAACTCAAAACTATCATTTAGCTCTTCTAATCTATTCCAAAGGTTAGTTCTCGAGAGTGTGTCAAATGTTTTTTTAAAGTCGACAAAGCAACACAAAAGATTAGTTTTGTCATTGTGACACTCCTAAACAATGGTCTAATCTTCTTTTCCAAAAAAATCCTTATAACTTAGCTAAAATAAAATTAACTATACTAATCTTATAATAAAATAATAAAATAATAAAATATATATTTTTAACTCCACTTTTAAAAGTATTAATACTAAGATTTTATATTTAGAATTTAGAAAAATATACTACCCTACTAACATATAACACTATATTAGTTATAAAAGAATATAACAATGTTGGTTGGCGTCACTCACTTAATTTTCTTAAATACATTAGTATATTAATAACATTTATAATTTTTTAAAAATATAGAAATCTTAGTCAAGTAAATTTCCAATCATAAATAGTTGGATAATGTTTTTAGATAATTTAGACGATTTAAAAAAAAAAATTATCTCTAAAATTTGGTAAATCAACTTATTTATTGATTTGAAATATTTTTTATATCATAATAAATACCCCATATTCTACGATTTTGACAACAAATAATTTACATAATGTTTATATATCCAAATTGGAAATACACCAGACTAAGTTTTAATAAATTATTATTATAATATAATAAGACAAGACAAAATCATAAAATGTTAGTGTTCTAGGCAGCAAATTGCAAAATCCGAGGGAGGCAGTATGAATAAGCGCATAAATCTTCTTTTCAGATAACAAATCTATCATACCAATGCATCAATTTCCCGAGTGCATTGGAATTTGAATAATTTCCTTGATTGCTTTTAAAGTTACTGCACTCAGCGTAATTGACGGATGCTCTTTAATTTTGCGTGTTTACAATATTTACTTCTTGATATATGTACTGCGAAACTCTACGTCAGTATACAATGGACATATTAGACGGAACTTCAAGCTTATCCTTTGCCAAATAATAAACTATGCCTTAGCCAACCATGATATGCTTCCATATGACGTGCCATCTCTTTGTTACTCATATGCCTATTGTCCACCACGTCTTCCTCTCCTTTCCCCTTTGTGTTGACTTTAGAGTGCTTAAGAGTAAATACATACGTCTTCCTCTCCTTTCCCCTTTGTGTTGACTTTAGAGTGCTTAAGAGAAAATACATGTGTTGTTTATGTGTATGTGTATCAGTTATGTGTGTACGTTGCTTAGATAGGAGGTCATTGTTTATGTGTGTGAGTGTGGCTCTTATCTACAAGGTCATCACTTATATGTGTGAGTGTATCAATTATATGCAAGTGTATTATTTATGTGTTTGAGTGGATCACTTATGTGTGAGTGCAAGGAAAGAGGACCCTCAACCCCATTTATATTAGAGACATTAGAATTTTCCAATGTCTATAAAACAAACAACTCAAGAATTCCATCAAATATTTATTTGAAGAAGAACATATACATTGTAACACAAAACAAAGAAAGAGATATCTTCATAACATTTTCTTTATGCTATTAATCAAGGCCAATCTCATGCGGTTGTTACAACAAATTTAAAAAAATACTACAATCTTTGGCTTCTACTCGATTAACACCACCACAACCACTCTTCACAAAATTGAATTTCACAAAACAACAAATTTCCACCAACTACAACTTGAATGCTTCAAATTTGGACTTCTGTAACAATAATGATTAGTGCCTCTATCCACCACCACAACCACTCAATGTGAATTTACTCATAGGAAAAGGTTATTTTATTTTTACCATGGAAGGTAATTTTACATACAACAATTAGAAGTGAAACAACTCGAACTGTTTCAACTGCTAGTGATATTGTTTCTTAATGAATCGGTTAGTTTCCTTGTGTATGAAATTATTCTATCTTGTGGACATGGTTGTCACCCACCATCCGCACATTATTTCCCCCAACCTTTGGAATTTCATCATTCAAACCACAATCGTCCATGTGATGTGGTACTCATATTTTGTCTTTTTCATGGACAATCACATATTTGACTTTTGCAAGTTTTGTGATTACAAAATTGTCCTAAATTTACTATAAAGCACTATAGTAGCCACATATCCTTCTATGCTTCCAAGAAAAACTCTTATTCAAACTATGAGATGATCAGCACCAATGCCTTATCCCCGTGATTTCACTTACAATAATTTCTAAGTTTCCAACTATTAGGGGACATGGAGAAATTTATTGCTGAATCTATAGATTGATGGAATGCTTCAAAACTCTAAGAGAAAATTGATTCTTCGACTTGTAGCAACTATTGTATCATTTACTTTGATGGATTCCTTATTCTCTTCTTTACTATTGTAAAATAATGTTTGTCTTTGCTTCTAGCTTAAGGCAAGCATATCATACAGTTTGAGGCACGTTGTTGGGAAAAGCAATTCCAAATTGGGACCAGAATATTATTATCTTTTCTATAGTCAGGAATTTATTAGCAACCACTTTTGTAGTATCCTCTTTCATAGCTAGGACTGTGAAATGTTCTCTTTTCTTTCATGGTATTGTCGTGGTAACTTCTGTAGAAACATAAAATCTTAAAAATATGATCTATAAATAATACCTAAGTACCTAAAACAAATTAGATGTGCATGGTAGTTGATTAAACCAAGAATGCTCTTGCACATCTTGCTCAAAAGGTAGGCTAACACAAAATGCAACCTTGAAGTCCTCCTCCACATATCATTGTTGCTAACATCCAAAACATTTCTTTCAATGTCCTCATCCAACATTGTCCTATGTCTACCCCACCATTAACATTTCTTCCATTTCTTTGTGAATTTTTTCCATAAGGTTGCACTACCTCCTTTTATTTTACCCCATATGTGCTTACTACCTTTTCCAATGTTACTTAACTGTGCTCACTACCACTCTAACCTCCCTCTTAATAACCATCCGCATTGTTGGAGCATACACCACTAATACTTGCTACTTAGGCATCCCCTCAGTCTATTTTTATTAGGAATTCCCTCAATCCATTCTTCTTAGATTGCAACCATTCCTCTAATGTAATCACTCATTGTTGCAACATATTTGTAACCTTTTAATGTAGATTTTTCAACACCTCAACCTCTACCAAATGATCTTCAAGATAAAAATATGCTTGCTACTTAGGCATCCCCTCAATCCATTCTTCTTAGATTGCAACTATTCTTCTAATGTAATCACTCATTGTTGCAACATCTCTGTAATATTTTCATGTATATTTTTAAACACCTCAACCTCCACAACCTCTACCTAATTCCCTTCAAGATTGAAGTTGCATCTCCTCTTACAACATCTACCTAACCCATCCATTAAAGGTGTTATTCACTACTCATTTAGATAACTCTACATAGCATTGCAACTTTGCTAGAGTCATCTACTACTTTCTCCTCTTTCTTTGTTTCTTTACTGCACCACTATTCTACATCTCCACCTCATCATCTTATCCACTTGGACAACATTATTGTTGCATATTTATCTTGTGTACTTCTACATTTGTTCAAGAAACATTGTTAGTGGTGCTTCTCAATATTGCCATTGTAATAGTTAGTGTGGAAAAAATTAATGGTTAAACAAGGACTATTGGTGCATTTGGTATGCATCAAGACATCGATAATGATGAATTCATACATTTCTTAGAGTATCGTAGGCCCCAGTTTTTTTTTTAACTCATCGTTCATATAGTGACATGGAGCACATCAGTAAAACATAACATGATTAAAATAAAATGTTGCATTTTTGCGGTGTGTTGTGTAATAGGAAACATTGATGATGCTTCTTGATATTATAAATGAACCATGAATATATTTTGTCATAAAATAAATCAAACCTATCAAGAGGACAAAAATTCAAGGAACTAAAAAGAAAAATATTATTCTGAAGGGGTCCCCTCAAGTATTTTATATGTGTAGCAAGAAAACATTTTGGGTGGTAGGTGTTTGTATATGAACAATACATGACACAGTGGAAGGACTAGATAGATTTATGGAATGAGTTGATAGACAATACAAGTTTTGTAGAAGGAACAACCTACCTTTTCTAGATAAACTTACCTTTACCCTACCTGGGTTCCCACTATAACTTGTCATTTTGAAATAGCCTCATGAATCCCAAATCTCAAGATTGAGTAACTCACTAGTTAGAACCACAGGGGATGATATATGTAATAAATTATGCCACTTTTCTTCATCCACAGATGCCAGCATAGGATGAAAAAGTTTTTACGGATAATAAATGGCTGGTATTTTGCTCAATTTGTTTATTTATGTTCTCTTGGTGTTTCCCACTACTAATGAGTGTCCATGGCCTTGAAGAAGTCACCCTAGTATCACATATCTTGCTCTACTACTAGGGAACCTCCATAGCCCCGATGGAGATACGTACATATCCCACACAATTTAAATTCCTTTATGAATCCTTTACCTTTTGGTTTCACTTTGATTGAAACATAGATGTGGGATGATACCTAATATTCAAGAACACGTTATTCTATGTCTAAGTCATAGTAGGTATTTCCCTTATATGTGTAACTCCGAGCACTATGTGATATTCTAATTAGAAAATCAATCATCATTATTGTGAGTGGATGGGAACTTAGGGGTAGACAACAAGCTACTCAAAACTTGAGTTTGAACTATTCATGGATGGTCATCTATCCATGTAGTGTTCCACCATTGAGATGACGGTTCAAGTATCCACCCAAGTTTTCAATCAAATAATTGTGAACCAATTATTTTTCCATTGGGATCGTGATATATTTCAATATTTCTAGGAAACAATGCTTTTGGGGATTCCAAGAAGGATATGATATTTATGATGCAAGGTCCATTTAATCTTGAGGAGAAAACAAAATTAAAGAATCCTTAAATGGACTTAAATAACCAATTTAAAAACAAAAGTATGAGAAAACTGAAATGCACATAGTGATCAAAATTACGGAAATCCTATTTGAATGAAAAGTAAGGGATTCAGGAAACAAATAATCAAACAGTATGCCATTGATTAATTGGTAGTCGGAATATTTTAGTTTCAATGATTTTGTTTTCTTAATTCATCTAGTTGGTGATGGTGCCATGCTACGAGCATTGTTTAAGTTCATTATACCATTACTCTATATTTACAATGAAAAAAAAAGCTTCTCGTGCATAAAGAGATATTTCATTTTCCTAGCCTTCTTCAAAGTGATTAACTAGGGCTAGTGCTTTGTAGCTAACTTGCACAGTCCTTGACCTCAACCAATAGTGGAAGGTTTGAATTCTAGGACATATTCTTAGATAGTTGTCATCTAGTTTCTTCTTCATTTGTCCAGTTCCTTTTTTACAAGTAGAGACCTCACAACCTATTGAGGTATGATCACCTTAGTGTGATTCTTTAAAATGTGAGGCCTAGTATATTTGTTTTCCTTATTAATAGTGAAATATTGCTTTCCAATTACTGGGGATTTTATTTCAACCCCTTTGTATACTAGTGCTCATGAATGCAATATTATATCCATCTCCTTGCTCATCTTTCAAGGGTAATATCACTGCTATAAGGGAATGACAAGATGAAAATTTGTATAACAAGAAATATTTTTTGAAGTCTTGACAATGCAATGTTGGAGAAGATGATATTGCAGGCTTAACCTTTTCAAATTCATATATCACCACTAGAGTCTATTTAAACTCGACATCCCTTCTTAATCATTTTCTATAGGGGTTTGATAATTTCAACAAATTCGACTACAAATCAATAGACAAAATTTATTTTTCCGAAGAAGGACTATATGAATTTCTTAGTATTGGGAATGAGAATATGCATGATAGTTTTGGTTCATTAAGGGTACATTAATATTCTATCCCTTGATATTGCATGCCCCATTAAATTCCATTATGAGACAGCAAAGATGCTCTTCTCTAGATTGATCAAAATTCCATATTTTTTACATTTTTGAAAATCTATCTCAAATGTTGCAAGTGGCCTGACCATCTTTGGAATAGACATTAACACGATCAAGATAGACCAAAACATTTTGGCCAATCATTCCAATGAAATTTATGTCCTTTAGTAGGGAAATGTTCCCCACTTCGTGAAAGCATTGGTTTTCAAATGGTTAAGCTCAACTACAAGGACTTGATTATAACTAGAAAACATATCTAGCAGAGATAATGTTTCAACATCAGAGCCAAGTTATAGAATATTATCCATGGAAAGAACATAGTATTTACCTTTTTAGGTGCTTTCTTCTAATTTCATAAATCCACACATTATCTTATTTCTCCTAATTTATTTCTAACCAGCACCATATTTAAGACCCAAGTGGAATGACAAACTTTGAAAATGATCTTTGCACCTATTAGTTTCTTCAATTCTTTTTGTATGAGTAATTCAAGGGTTGAATGCATTTTACATACTTTTTTCTTAAAATATTTGGCATCGTATTTAAGTGGAATGACGTGCAATATGATTATGGTGTCATATGCCTTGATTTCATCATAACTCTATGAAATAATATTTCTATATTTATTGAACAGATGAATATAAGTTTTTTTTATATGCTTGAGCATAAAGTTTCTAGATTAATGGTCTTGGGGTTTCCTTCAGTTCCTATGTTGATTGGTTCATGGATTTTGGAAGATCTATTCATCTTAACATTCACTAGTCTTTTGAACCTAGATTGTAGCTGCAATGAATTTTCTAGAGTTAGAACTCCCTTAGGTACTATTTTACCTTTAACACTGCTCGTACCATCCTTATGAATCTACGGTACTTTCTGATGTTCCTCACCATCTATAATTGTTTCCTTATTAGTAAGGAATTCAACAATATATTCATCATCATTGAAAACTCTCCAATTTGTTACATTATCTAGTACTAAAAACTTGAAAATAAGTTCAATAGAGAAACCGTCACTCAAAGGGAAAAATATGGAAGTAGCAATAGCTAAGGTGTCAGCAAATTTGTTTTTATAATGAGGAATGGATGTGATGTTTTCTGATGTATTATTACATGCATAAAGATTATTAATCAAATTCCAAGGTTCTAATTGGTGATTCATTAAGTAAGGGGAAAGAGAACATATCATGTTTCTTACTTGTATGACAATAATTTTTGAGTCACCAAAAAATTTCAAGCATCTTACCTTTAAGTCAATAACCTTTTTCAAACCTTGGATCGAGGCATCATATTCAGTTGTATTATTGGTGAAGTTAAATTCCAATCGACAAGATGTTAATGCTCCGCTTTTACACATATCAATGAGAATACATCCTACCATGGCCATGTCCTTTGATTAAGAGCCATAAAAATATAGTGTTTAAATGTTAGTATCTAAAGCCACACCAAAAGAACTAGTACTAACTAAATATACTATATTACAATTGTTTTCATTAGTCCATTTGCAATCAAGGAGATGATATTATGTTTTTTATTCCAGAGGTGATTCTTCACAACGTAATAACCAAAATCAGTTTCTAGATAATAATTTCCTAAAACCGATTGCATGAAATTAACTCATTCCGACCCTCTAGTTGTTTTGAATAAATTATCGTAATAGCTAGGGTTCAAACTATCACATATCAAATGTGAAGAATACCATCCTCTTCCCTCAGAAGCTAAACATTCAGTATTTTCAATCAAGAAAGAAGAAAGTAACATAGCATATTTCAAAGGTTGTCCAACGATATCCTTGGCTTGCTAATCTATATCTTCCTTATCTCCTACTAGATCCAAGTTCTAAGATACACAAACACATCATAAAATTTCAATATAAATTGAACTTATAATCAATTTATCATGCAAATCGATCCCCCAATTTAAATACTAATCAAAGAAGACAATTTTTGGGAGAGGGAAAGAAGAGAGAACTTCATTTATCAATATAAATAGAAATTATGAACCCGATATTGCTACCATCACCTCTTGTCACTACCATTTAGGTTCCTCGAGTCTTAGGTCACTTAGAGAATCATCAAATCTCGAAATCCACATGCATAGAGAAAATGGAGAAACAAGATGGTTTTACATCCCTAATCCCACGCAGAAGAAAAAGAGTAGAGATACATATCCATGTTGATCTAAATATCATGAACCCAAGGAACAACCACTTGTGATTTATCTAGTGTGAGGGTACACAAATTAATAGCTTCCCATCCAATTGATTTGGCCTCTTGTTATAGGAATTTAGAAGAGATTGGAGATGGGATTGATGGCATGTGAAATAGGCAGTTACACAGGTGGATACAAGTCATAGATAGGCTTGATGGTATGGGAACTAAGCAATTACAAGCCATGCAAAAGTTCCATGCTCAATTATGAGCATTTTCCTACTCATTATGAACTTTATTCTCAATCATGAAATGACTCAATTTTCATAATTATGAAATTGTCACAAAATAATTATATTCTTGTGGAATAATTATCATATTTTTACTCAATGATGTAATTTAAGCCTCGTAACATTATCATAACATAATTCCAAGGAATATGGTGGAAAATACAAGTATAACAGATGGGTGAAAACAAAAATACGGGGAACATTTTTTTGATAAAGCGGTGCGCTTGGGATGTAAAGTTCAATTTTTTGACCAAGAAATTAGTCAACAAAATTTCTCGGTGGAGAGATTTTAATTTTCTCAGATGAAAAAACAACATTTCCTCAATAGAGAGTTTGTTGAGTTTACTTTAGGTTAAAAATATTCTTGATCGATACTTTAAATTTTCTCGATCGAGAGATTGACCAATTTTTATTATCAAAAATCTTGGGAAAAAATTTCAGCCGAGAGTTTAGATTTTTTGTCTAATCTCTTGTGCAAGAGTTTCTTTGTTATATAAAGTGAAGAAATTTCATCTTGACTCCCTATGAATATTCATTCATTTATATCCAGGGAAAAGAGACCTGCGATGAAAACGATCGAACATACCTCTTTTGAACTAACAATTATCAACATCTCTAGGCACTATGTTTCCTTTATCAGTTACTCGTGCACAAGTAATTGCCTATTTGCACTCTAGTGCTATCAAACTTTAATTTTTATGTGGTTTTCATCATGCAGGACTATAGGAAATTTGAAAGTTACTTGAATTAGGGAACTTTGACTATGTTTTACATTTTTGTTTGGTTGAGCATAACCAACAACCCATTTCAATTGTGCACTATCTCAATGGAACCATATTTCATCCATTGAGATGAAATTGGTATGCCCTAGGAATGATATTTCCTTCTTACCAAAATTACCATAACCCTTCTTCCAATGAATTCCCAAGAATGAGGGGATTGTTCCTTTCAAATTGTTCTTATATATTTCTGCAATTTGAAGAGGAGTAATGAATTTTCCCTATCCAATTGTTCAGGTCCAAGTGAATGACTTGTAATTTGGTGAGAACAAATAGTTATGAGGGAATGTTTCCTCCCACATGGTTATCATCTAAACTTGGTTCTTGGAGATTTGTGCAGCTTGAAGAGGAGGAAGGAATTTGAATAGGGGGAAGAAATTTGAAGATTGGGAAGGAATTTCCCCTATAAGACTATATTCCAAAAATGTAAAATGCAGAGAAGACATTGCATACCTAGCTCAAAAGGAACACAATCGTGCACTTGTTATCATTCAAACTTATTTTCGCTAGAGGATATGATTCCAAAGCATGTGAAAACTGGGCTTGTGAAATTGTTAAAATGCAACCTATTGACTTACTGAGTTGCAAGTATACTAAGCATACTATACATGTAAAATGGTACAATTCTAAGTATAGTCTTGTTAAATTTCTTGTTTGAAAATTCATTATTGTTTATTAAATCTTTATGAAAGACCCTTGTATTATTATTCTATACTTATAGACAATAATAAGTTTTCTGTATTTAATATTTATAAAAAATAGACCTAGTTTACCTTAGCACATTAGAACTTCTTGTCAATAATAAATGATGCCAAGTTTTGGGTTTCATCAAGCATGCAAAGGGGATTTGAATCTACTATACAACTTCATCTATTGCCTTTTTTTGCATGCAATTGTTGGATAGGAAAAGGGTAAAATCATGCTTTTGTGCTCTAACACAATTAGATAAACTACTAACTATACCAATTAAATCAACTTCTCTACTTGGACCATTTTAGTTTTGGATCAATTTAGGATAATCTCGCTTGAAATGTTTGGCAAAGATAAAAAGTGTATATATAAGGCAAGCTAAGTTCAAACAATATCAATACTTCTAACTATGAACGATATACGTAGCAACATGCACAATTCATCGAACTAGGATTTGAGCCTGGTATTTTATACTAACAGTGGATAAGGTCAAACTTTTGTTTATACTTATGATAACCATATCACAACACTGCCAAAATATCTTATTGGAAGGAGGTTGCTTCAACACCAAATTTTGTCTATTAGTGCTAACCAATATTATATGCAAGTGCTAGTTTTATAATAGTATCACAACCACCTCCTCAGGGTTTAATTCTGTGTCAGACATTTGGTTGTCAACTCTACAGTAACCCTCAAAATGATAGTCTTTTCTATATGATCAATGGTTTTTTTGTTTGAATGATTATCCTATGCATGTGGTGATTTAGGGGGTTATACTTCATGGTTGAATGGTGTACAAGGCTTGTGTGGTTAGTTTGGAGTTGATGTTTACATTGAATTTGGTCTCTCATTGCCTCATGGTGGAACTCAACCTCACAATCTTGAGTTCAAGGTCAACTCAAGTTTGTTGGATGTTATATATTTGGATTTCAATTGTAAATTGTTGTTAATAGATATTCACTAGATTTCATATGTGATTAGAAGGGTTGATTCATTGCTACTTATTCTCATTTCCATTGTTAGGATGATTAGGTTTAGAATGATTGCATAGGCCACAATTCAAATAGTTTGCAAACCAATAGTTATTGGTGCATACATAGTGTGGACATGTTCTTACACTCAACATTGTTAATTGATAGTTGAATGATTTTTGGGTATTGTGGATGTTTTTTGTAGCAATATTACTGTTAACACCCAAAAATTGTTCTCCAAGCTCACCCCCCTAGTCACCTAACCCATTTATCCCTTTTCCCTACATTTTCGGCATTCAAAAACCCAAAAATCCCTAAGTTGGTAACCAAATGGGCAAAAAATCAATTATTTCCCTAGAAGATAATTAAATTCCTTCAAAAAAGTCAAAATCCCCAAAAATTAAATAAAATAAAAAAGAAAAGGGGAAATTAGTAAAAATAAAGGAAAAATGAGGGGAAACTCAAAATTGTTAAGATATTGTAACTTCTAAGAATATTATATTTGTACTTTATTATTCTGGAGATGTTTCATTCCTCCATGAAGACCTTATTGTATATCCGACAATGTTTTATTCCTTCATGGAGAATGTGGTAACTTGGGTTATTAGACTTCCCTAGTGGGGATCGTCCCTGTATGAGTCATGTGGGTTAAAGGGTTATTAGACCACCCTAGTGGGGTCGTCCCTGTCATATTATGTTAAGTGGTTAAGTTGGGACCGACCTAGTTAGTGTAAAAGTCAAGTCGGAGTTGTGTATAAATAGAGGAGGTGTGTTCCTCATTTAACACACATTCACTCACTTGTGATTGGCACATAGGAGAGAGAGAGGTATGCCTAGGAGGAGAAGGAGCTCTTGTTGAGGACTACATATTTGTATTGGTTGATTATCTATATTGAGGAAAGCTTTGCTGGGTTTTCTACCCCATGAGGGTTTCCCAGGGTAAATATTTGTCTATCTTGTGATTGTGTTTCTTTCAGTGATCTTTCTTGTGAAATTAGGCGAAACTTAACATGGTATCAAAGCTAGCTTGAATAGGACATATTTCACAAGGTGAAAATACCTCTCTCTCCTCCTCCGGTGAAAATCAGGGTTTCTTCAAAAGTTGGAATTTTTGGATTATGATTGCATGGTTGCATAGCCCTCCTCAAAATCGAAGGTTTGAGCCCTAGATCGAACTTTTTGAGTGGGTAGAACTCCGGGAAATTCAAACCCTAGTTTGTGTTTTGTACTAGAAAACCAGAAAACTAGAAAAACCAGTAAACTAGAAAATGTGCACACCTATGCACTAGAAAAGGTGTGAACCAGAAAGCTAGAAATTCTATTATAGATCTGAAAGTTGCTGATCAGATTTGAAGGGTGAAAAGTTGAAGTTTCTAGAAGCAGAGTTCTCGAGTTATCTCAATCCAATCAAGCATATCTCCTGGTAAGTGTTACTCTATCTTTTGAGAAACTTCAATTTCTGTGACCCCCTAGATAAGATGGCTCCAAACACTAAGCTTGAAGACAAGTTAGAGGGTATAGAGAATTTTTGAGCATGGAAATATAGGATTGGTCTCATTCTTGAAGAGAATGATCTTGTCCGATATATCAAAGATGAGGTTGCAGAACCTGAGGAAGATAAAGCCAAAGAGAAGTATAGGAAGGACTTGATTAGGGAAAAGAGAATCATTGTTGATTCTATTAAGGACCACTTGATTTCCCAAGTGGCATCCAAGAAGACTCCAAAAAAGATGTATGATGCCTTGTCTAGAATGTATGAAGGAAAGAACATCAATAGGAAGATAAACCTGAGAGCTCAATTGAAGAGCACTAAGATGAATCAAGGAGAATCCATTCAAGATTACTTCTCAAGGGTTTCTCAGTTCAAGGAACAACTAGATGCCATTGGAGATACCCTTGATGAAGATGAACTAGTCATGAATGCTCTAAATGATCTCACTAGATCTTAGGAGTCATTCATCCAAAGTATGTGTTCCAGAAAAGAAAGTATGAAGCTTGATGTGGTATGGGAGGATTGCATTCAAGAAGAAGCTACGGTTTCCAACAGAGAAGCCTTGCTCAAAGAAGATGACCAATCCTTGGCCACCCACACCAAGAGAAGAAGGAATCAATCCTACTTCAAGAAGGATAGTCACAAGGAGTCTCAACCTCCACAAATATTTCAAAAGAGAAGAGGAACTAATCAAAGAAGATATTAATCCTCATTTCAATGTTTTACTTGTCACAAAATAGGACACATTGCTAAGGATTGTCCTCTAAAGAAGAAAAAGGGTTTTCACCATAAAATACATCAAGCACATCTACCAAAAGATGATAGTGAAGAAGAAGAGGAGGAAAGGCCTCAAAAGGAAAGATCTAAAGTAGAAGAAGAAGGTGTAGAAGAGTATGTTCTATTCTCTGCACTCTCTGGGGTAGTAACACCTGGAGAAGATACATGGCTCATTGATAGTGGTGCTTCAAAGCACATGACAAGACAAAAGAAGACCCTTTCAAAACTTGAAGAGAAGACCTCTCCACAGAAGGTATCCCTAGGAGATGACTATCAATATCCCATCAAGGGAGTTGGTGAAGCAAGTTACAAGCTTGATTCTGGAACCCCATTGAATATGAAGGAGATCTTATATGTACCAGGTTTGAAGAAGAAATTACTCTCTATCTCAGCTTTAGACAAGAAATATTATAGGATTGCATTCATAGATGGGAAAGTACTCATGTGGCCCAAAGGAAAATAAATTGAGGATGCAATTGTTATTGGTGAAAGGAGGTTTATACAAACTCAAGGGCCATCCAAAAACTGCCCTTGTTCATGAAGCCACTAGCCCAAGTGAGCTATGGCATAGGAGGCTTGCTCGCATTAACTACAAAGTACTACCTCATGTGAGCAAGGTAGTTATAGGACTACCAGACTTAAAGTTTGATCATGATGGAACATGCAAAGGATGTGCAAAAGGGAAGAATATCAAGAACCCATTTCCAAAGAGTGAAACAAAGACTAAAAGTACCTTGGAATTGATTCATTCAGATGTATGTGGACGAATGCCCTCCACATCCTTGAGTGGATATGAATACTACCTTGCATTTATTGATGAATATTCAAGAAATACTTGGATATACTTTCTAAAAGGAAAGAATGAAGTCTTTGAAAAGTTCAAGGAGTTCAAAGCCTTGATAGAAAATCATTTAGAAAAGAAGATCAAAATACTCAGGACAGATAATGGCGGAGAATATACTTCAAAGGATTTTGAAGTCTTTTGTAAAGAAGTTGGAATCAAGAGGGAACTAACCACTCTCTACAATCCTCAACAAAATGGTGTTGCAGAGAGAAACAATAGAACCATTATGGAAGCAATAAAGACAATGATACATGATCAAGACCTACCTATGTATCTATGGGCTAAAGCAACTATGACAACAGTCTATGTGTAGAATAGACTATCGCATAGTGATCTTGATTTCAAAACTCCAGAAGAAGTGTTTACAAGAAAGAAGCCTGAGGTAATTCACCTCAGGATATTTGTATGCCTAGTATACATTCACATTCCAAAAGAAAAGAGGACCAAGCTGGATCCTTCTGGGAAGAAGGGAATATTTGTTTGATATTGTGAAGAATCCAAAGCATTCAGAATTTACATCCCAGGATTCCACCATATGGAAATAAGTAAGGATGTGACATTTTATGAAGAAGTAGCTCTCAAGAGATCTAGGAAGTGCCAGTATGAAGAAGTATATGAGGAGGATGCACCTTCCAGAATTACAGAAGTTGCACCCACCCCTGAAGATGTAACACCTAAAGACCACGACATAATAGAACCACAAGAACCCCCTAACCTAAACATATCAAGAAAGAGAAAGCCAACATGGGCAAGAGACATTATACTAGGAGCAGAAAAGTATGGAGCTCCTGAAGGCTCCACCAGAGTGAGCAAGAAACCAAAGTCATTCTTCAACTATATGGCTTTGATGTGCGATCTTGTAGATCAAGAACCCACTAGTTATGAATAGGCATCTCATAAAAAAGAGTGGGTAGAGGCAATGACAGAGGAGTACCAGTCAATAATGAAGAATGATGTTTGGGATATAGTTCCCAAACAAAAGGACAAGAGTGTGGTATCCTCCAAATGGATATACAAGATAAATCATGTTGTGGATGGCAGTATTGATAAATATAAGGAAATATTTGTGGCCAGAGGGTTCTCTTAGAAAGAGGGAATTGACTATGAAGAGACATTTGTACCATTTGCAAGGTACACCTCCATTAGAACTATCATGGCACTTTCATCCAGGATGAAGTGGAAATTACACTAGATGGATGTAAAGACAGCTTTCCTAAATGGTGTGATTGAGGAGGAAGTGTACATAGAACAACCGCAAGGATTTGAGGTAGAAGATGGAAGAACCCACATGTGCAAACTGAAGAAGGCATTGTATGGGTTGAAGCAAGCTTCGAGAACTTGGTATGGAGGAATTGACAGTTTCTTAACAAGCTTGGGATTTACCAAAAGTAAAGCTGATCGTAATCTTTATCTCAAGGTTATGGATGATGAACCTATCATATTGTTTCTATATGTGGATGATCTATTTCTAACAGGAAATGAGAAACATATTATCGAGTGCAAGAAGAAGCTCTCTTTAGAGTTTGAGATGAAAGATCTCATATTGATGCACTAATTCCTAGGTCTGGAAGTATGGAAAGGCCCAAAAGGAATCTTTCTCAACTAGGGAAAGTATGTTGTGGAAATCTTGGAAAGATTTGATATGTTGGAATGAAAATCCATGGCCACTCCCATGGATTCCAAATTGAAGTTGTTAGCTAATGTCTCTTCAGAGTTTTTAATTTTTGAGCATTAATTCAACACACTCTAGGATCTTTACTGAGAGAATAACAAGTACAACATATCAAGTATAACAATGCATATCAATCACACCAAGCAATAACATGAGACAATAGACACATAGAGTTTCATTGGGGAAAACCATAAAGGTGAAAAACCCCACAATTTCCTCAGAGATAGAAAGAGCAATGATACAAGCAAAGTACACAGAGATAGTCCTCCTAGCAGCTGAACCTCCTCCTCCACTAGTGCGCCACTTACCGAGTAGTGTAGAAGTGAATAATGAGATGATCAAATAGAGTGCCTCCTGCACTCTATTTATACATGACCTGACCTTCCTAATAACCTAGCAGGGCCGACTTGTCTAACTCAGTCTAATAACCCATGGTTATACTAATCAGGGCCGACCCTACACTTGGTGGTCTAATAACCCATTACTGCAAGTTACGACACTTGCAACACTTGTCAATACAAATGATGACGCTTCCGTATAGAGGAATAATAACATCTCTATAGGAGTAAAATATACATAGGTGAAATACATTTTTAAGCTACAATTACATCAACACTCCCTCTTAACTAGGAAGGTATTTCTCGACACAAATCTACTAGCTCAAGTCTTCTTCTCTGGATCATTGTCAACGAATCATCATCCTCGAATCATCGTCATCGTCACTGCTATTGATATCTCAATCAATCTCCAGTCTATGCATAATAGGAAGTTATACAGAGCTAGTCCTTTTTCATACTAGATGTAGGCCCACCACCTGTAGGTCTTCATCATCACTGGCCATACTGTGGAATCCTTAGGACTAATTATGTGCGTCAACAAAACCTCGAAAGAGCATCCCGAGACTGATTACGAGCTTACTGCTCAACCTATTGGATCTCCCAGGATATTTTACATGTTGACCTTCACAAAACCTACTCAGAGCATCCCAGGATGTTACGACCACACCTCTCTACCTATCTAGATCTCGATAGAGCATCCCAGGATGTTACAAGCACACCGCTCTACCTGTCCGGATTTTAAAGGATCTTTTCTATGTGAACTTTCACAAAACCTGCTCAGAGCATCCCAGGATGTTACGAGCACATCGCTCTACCTGTCTGGATCTTGATAGAGCATCCTAGGATGTTACGAGCACACTGCTCTATCTATCTGGATTTTAAAGGATATTTTCTATGCGAAACCATATCAAAACCTACTTAGAGCATCCCAGGATGTTACGAGCACACCGCTCTACCTGTCTGGATCTCGATAGAGCATCCTAGGCTGTTACGATCACACCGCTCTACCTATCCATATTTTAAAGGATCTTTTATATGCTACCTGCACAACCTGTCCATGAGCACAAAGTATTATCCCAATACTCACCATACATCATCACATGATCAACCTGATGCGTATCATCTGGGGCAACATCCTGAAGCTCGTCATCTGTGATAATCCTGATTATCATCATAGCATCAACTTGATGCGTATCATCTAGAGCAACATCCTGAAGCTCATCATCTATGATCATACTGATCAAACAATATATCCATCTGATGCATACAAAGTATCTACCTAATACATATCATCATACATGATCTACCTGATCATATAATGCATCCACCTGATACATACATAAGTACATGATCTACCTGATCATACAATGCATCCACCTGATACATACATAAGTACATGATCTACCTGATCATACCATGCATCCACCTAATACATACATAAGTACATGATCTACCTGATCATATCAAGCATCCAACAGGATGCATATACAAATGCATGATCCAACTAATCATATCAAGCATCCAACATGACACATATACAAATACATGATAAAACTGATCAAAGCATCTAACTGATGCAAATACAAATACATGATCAAACTTATCAAAGCATCCAACATGATGCATATACAAAGTAGTAACTGGAGCATCATCCTGATGCCCATCATCCAATGCTTACATCCATAGCCATGGGAAGGATCCTCCTCTCACCATGCTTGTAATGGCTCCTGCAAATATGTCCATCACTTCTTCCTCGAAGTGTCGTCAATCTGAAGAACACCAAGCCTCTTTCTGAAGTACTCAAACTTCACTTTGGCTAGTGGTTTCGTCAACACATTTGCAACCTGCTCATCCGTCGCAACATACAGGAACTTCACTACTCCTCTCTGCACCATATCCCTGATATAGTGATATTTGATCTCAATGTGCTTCAACCTATCATGGAACACCGGGTTCTCAGACAGCTTCACACAACTCTGGTTGTCACAAAAGATACTAGTAGCCTCCAATGGGAGATCAAATAACTCAGACAGTAGCTTCTGGAGCCATACTACCTCACAACTAGCCAAACAAGCTGCAACATACTCTACCTCGGTTGTACTTAGTGCTACTCAGGACTGCTTCTTGCTAAACCAAGAGATCACACTTGATTCCATACTGAAGCAGTACCCAGATGTGCTCTTCTTATTTGCAGCACTGCCTACCTAGGCTAAATCAACATAACCCTGCAGGTTAAACTTTTGATTCGCATCATACTTGAGCCCATAATCAATTGTACCCTATAGGTACCTCAGAATATGCTTTACAACAACCAGGTGAACACCTCTGGGATCCGTCAGGAACGGGCTCAATGTGTTCACCGCAAAGCAAATATCTGGTCTCGTGTTCGTCAGGCACATCAAGGACCCAATAATCTGATGATACATCGTGACATCAACTGTCTCAGATGAAGCATCACAAAGAAGCTTTGGGTTCGTTTCCATAGGTGTGGCCATGGCCTTGCAGTCCATCATCCCGAACCTCTTTAGGATCTATACTGCATACTTCCCTTGTCCAACGAATATTCCATCTGCACTCTACCACACCTCCATGCCTAGAAAATAGAGCAACATCCCCAAGTCCTTCATCTCGAACTCAACAGTAAGCTTCCTCTTGGTATCAACAATAAAGCTATCTTCTCCTGTGACAAACAGGTCATCCACATATAGAAGTAGTATCACTGGATTGCCTTCGTCAACCTTGTAGTAAAGGTTGGAATCTGCTTTACTTTTGGTAAATCCCAAACTAGATATAAATCTATCCATCCTACCATAACAAGTCTTAGAAGATTGCTTCAAGCCATACAAGGATTTCTTCAACCGACACATGTATGACTCCCTGTCATGTGTCTCAAAACCAAGTGGTTGCTCCACATACACTTCCTCTTCAACTACACCATTCAAGAAAGCTGTCTTGACATCCATATGGTGTATCTTCTATTTCATCACTGCAGCTAGAGCAAGTACTGATCTGATGGAAGTGTACCTGGCTATAGGAGAAAAAGTTTCTTCATAGTCTATCCCCTCTTTTTGGGAGAAGCCACGAGCTACAAATCTCGCTTTGTATTTCTCTATGCTACCATCTACAACATGCTTGATCTTGTAGATCCATGTGGAAGTCACAACAGACTTCCCTTTAGGTCTTGGGACCGCATCACAAACATCATTCTTCATGATTGACGGATCATGAAGTTACTTCATCCCGGATCCTAGGAACTTCAGATTCTTCAATAGATAGCTTTGTTGCTGAACAAATGTTGTAGTTCTTCTTTTGCAGGTGACGGTATACGATTTTTCCTACAAGACAAATTCAATTGCATGATTAGAAACTTCTCATATTTTTCAAAGAAAAATCTTATACATAAAAATATATATGTCATACAGTCATGCAATTATCTTAGCCAATGCTTCAATACAACATTCATCCATATCCGTAACTTTCTAGATGCCTTCCATCTCTACTAGAACATTGTTAAGAGTTTGCACTACTCCCAACATGTCAGCAAAAAGGTTTCATTCTAGATAAGTAGCGATGGAATGTTGTACAGTGCCTTACCCATCACATGCATATTAGTAGTATACTGTTCATTCATGCAATTATTCTAATATGCATAATAAACAACCTAAATCTAGGAACATAAGCATAGACGTCATTGAACAACATTATTTAAACAAACAAAATATACAAGAAATGACAATTCAAAAACTTATCTTTGTTTGTTTGTTGGGTGGACTCCCTTTGAATCTTTGCTTCCTTGCAAAAGCTGTTGGAGTCCAACTTTGAAGTAGCTTCTTCTACTCATTTCTGTTGTGGATTTTAAGGAGTGGTCAACTCTCTCTTAATCCCTGAATCACTGCATAACTTCTTGAAGTCTTCTGAAGTGAATTCTCCACGATTATTGGATCTAAAGGTCTTGATCTTCTTTTCAGTGTGGTTCTTTATCAAGGTTTTGAATTCCTTGAATTTGCTGAATACCTCATCTTTTTTCTTCAAGAAATAAGTCCAAGTCTTCCTAGAGAAATCATCAATGAAAGAACCATAGTGCACATACCCACTCAGATAACTGGATGACATCGGACTGCATACATCAGAGTGGAGAATTTCCAAAATTCCTTATGCCTTGATTTTACTGCTTGGAAATGCCTTCTTAATGTTATTTCCTTTTGCACATCCTTTGCAAAATCCTTCATGCTTTAACTTGATTTCAGGAAGACCCTCTACAACTTTTCTTGCAATTGGTAGTGCTCTATAGTGCACATGTGCAGGCCTTCTATGCCAAAGTTCACTTGGCTCCATGGATTCATGTACCATGGCATGTTCAAGTTGTCCCTTCAATTTGTACAATCCTCCCTCTTGCTCTCCAATCACTACTGCATCATCTATAGTTTTACCCTTTGGCCACATTAGGACTTGGCCATCTACAAATGCAACCCTCATGCCTTTTGCATCCAATGCAGATATGGAGAGTAGGTTCTTTTTTAGCCTAGGTACATATAGAACATATTTCATCTTCAAGGACTTCCCAGAGTCTAGGTTGTAGGAAGCTTCACCACTTTCCTTGATAGGATATTGATAGTCATCCCCAAGTTTCACTTTATGGGGTGACTCATGTTCAGATAGATTTACAAAAGATTCTTTAAACCCAGTCATGTGTTTGGAAGCCCCACTATCAATAAGCCAATCATTACATCCATGAGAGATAGTACCCGTGAGAGTAGAGATTAGAACATATTCATCTTCACTTGATGAAGCATCACTTTCTTCCCTAGCCTTCTTCTTGGGAGGTTCATCATCCTCAGAAGAATGAGAATGAAATATCTTCTTGTTGTACCTCTTCTTCTTGTTGAATTTGTTGTTGTCTTTCTTCTTCTTGGGACAATTTGAAGCAAAGTGTCCCACTTCATTGCAATCGAAACATCGAACATGAGATAGATCTTTCTTCTTGTGATGAGAGTGAGAATGATTCTTGTTATGAGATCTCTCCCTCTTAAACTTGCTTCCCTTGGTGTGTGCTATGAGAGCTTGATCTTCATTCCCCATATTTTCCTCTCGGGACACAATCCTTGCTTCTTCTTTTGAGCATTCCTCCCATAGTCTACTGAATGAGATCAACTTCCTCCTTGCACAGATTCCTTGGATGAAGGAGTCCCATGCCCTAGGTAGGCCATTCAATGTGGTCATGACAACTTCACCATTGTCCACTACTTCATCCATAGATTCAAGTTGTTCCTTGATCTGAGAGAACTTAGAAAAATAAGATTGAATGGTCTCTCCATTCTAAAGCTTTGCCCCTTTCAATTGGTTCCGTAGAGTCATCTTCCAATTTATGTTCTTCCCTTCAAATAGCTTGGTCAGGGATTCAAACATCTCCTTGGGTCTCTTCAAAGATGACACATGTGGGATGAGATGGTCTTTGATAGGATCAGCAATGATCCTCTTTTCCTTGACCAAGTTATTCTTGTGAAGGGCTTTAGCCTCCTCTCTCTCTGGGACAGGGACCTCAGATCTTATGTAAGTACCCAATTCATTTTCTTCCAGAATTAACCCAATCATATACTTCCATGTTCATAAGTTATTAACCCCTACAAGCTTATCTTCAATCTTGGTGTGATGAGACATATTAAAGAGTACTTCAAATGGAAATAGAAAATATTTAGGTCTTACCACTTGATTTGTAGAAATATGGATCTGGAGCTAAATTAGGGTTTGTTAGAGAAACCCTAAAAATTCAAAATGTGAATTTAAAATTTCTGAAAGGATAGAAAGATGCACCTTGATGAGCTGATCAAACTGGTATACTCATAAATTGAGAACTGCAAAGTTTCACCCTTCAGAAATACCTTTTAGTGTTCCTGGATTCACTAGGGAGGACCCTGAATTAGGGTTTGAGTTTCTCGAAGCTTCACCCAACCAAAAATCTCGATCCAAAGCTCTAAACTTCGATTTTTCCAAGGAGATTCCATCTATGTCTTCAGATTTCAGAAATTCCTATTTTTGTGGAAACCTTAATTTTTAGGGCCAAACATAAAGTGCCCAGAATTGAATTCTGATTAGACAGAAAGATTATCCTTGATGAGTAGAGTCAATCTACCTTGCTACTTTTCCAAAATCTGTGGAGAGAAACCCAATAAACAAGAAACCCTAGTTCTCGCAACTGCACAGTGTCTTCTTCTTAGGTTAGCTCTGATACCATGTTAATTTTTGAGCATTAATTCAACATACTCTAGGATATTTACTGAGAGAATAACATGTACATCATATCAAGTATAACAATGCATATCAATCACACCAAGCAATCACATGAGACAATAGACACATAGAGTTTCATTGGGGAAAACCATAAAGGTGAAAAACCCCACAACTTCCTCAGAGATAGAAAGAGAAATGATACAACCAAAGTACACAGAGATAGTCCTCCTAGCAGCTGAACCTCCTCCTCCACTAGTGCGCCACTTACCGAGTAGTGTAGAAGTGAATAATGAGATGATCAAATAGAGTGCCTCCCGCACTCTATTTATACATGACCTGACCTGCCTAATAACCTAGCAGGGCTGACTTGTCTAACTATGTCTAATAACCCATGGTTATACTAATCAGGGCCGACCCCACACTTGGTGGTCTAATAACCCATCACTGCAAGTTACGACACTTGTAACACTTGTCAATACAAATGACGAAACTTCTGTATAGAGGAATAATAACATCTCTATAGGAGTACAATATACATGGGTGAAATACATTCTGAAGTTACAATTACATCAACAAGAGTTAGTGGTTATGACTCTGTACAGACATATTATTGGGTCATTGATGTATCTGAGGAATACTAGGCCAGATATATGCTTTGCTGTAAACACCTTGAGTAAATACCTAGTGGAACCTAGGCGTGTACACTTGATAGCTGCAAAGCATGTGATGAGGTACCTAAAAGGTATGATAGATTTTGGTCTATATTATCTTGGAGATCATGACTTCATATTGTATGGCTACATAGATGTTGATTGGGAAGGAAGTGTATCAAACAGGAAGAGCACGTTGGGTGGATGTGATTGTCTAGGATATGCCATGATCTCGTGGTTTAGTAGGAAGCAGTTTAGTGTGGCTCTCAGCACAGCTGAAGTAGAATATATAGCTACTTGCTCTGCTAGTTGTGAAGCGATATGACTTCAGAAACTATTTTCAGGATTGTTTGACTTAGAGATGGACCCCACTGTAATCATGTGTGACAACCAGAGTTGTATCAAGATGACAGAGAATCCATTATTCCACGATAAGTCAAATCACATAGAGATCCGATATTTTTATATACGGGATATGGTGCAGAAAGGAGCTATCAAGCTTGAGTATGTGAGAACTAACGAACAAGTTGCTGATATATTGACCAAACCTCTGTCTCGAGTAAAGTTTGAGTATTTCTGAGACAAGCTTGGTGTCATTCAGAAGGATCCTCCTCGAAATGGGGAGTTATAATGTACCCACCTGCGGACCCAATTCGAGGAAGGGAACATTCTACCAATCTATGGGGCTTTTCATAAAACGAAGCCAAATTCATTAGATTCATACAGTTAAAAACATTTGTGTGTAGATGCAATCAAGCAAGTATGCACAATAAAATATCATACACACACAATTCATGCTCATCCAACATATCAAAATAAACTTCAAATTAAACATTGCAGAAGTAAATACACATAAGATAATTATCTTCATTTCACAATTGTCCCAAACTACTAGTTATGTCGCTGCAACGTTCCACCCAATTGTAGGTCTTTTCCCAGCCTGTATTATTTCAGCACTCAGAGACCACCCCCGAGCTGGGCATGATTTCTACAAGGAAACGGGGACATTCAAGCTCATTCACATCCAATTTATCATTTCAACTAAGCCATGCCAGTCCATAGCTAAGTTTATCAGGCTACACTTGAACCTTGGATGCTTGCACTCAAGCTCAATCCAAAGCATTGGATTTACCAACAGGATGGCCATCGGTTTCCCCAATCGTTTCCAGTCAAAAACGGATTGAGGGATGGGAAAACAATCACAGGGAGGAAAACAAATTCTCCTCCAGCTAGTTAAGCATTCAACAACCCAAAATGGTCTCTATGGAACCCCAAAATCAATTCCTCTTCCTCCCCACTGGTATACAACACAAAAACACCCTTCTCCCAGCTGAGAATGAAGGAAAACACAGAAAAACATGGTTGGAAAACACCCAGGTAGCTCCAAACTCGTGAGGGAGAGAGACTGGTTGATGGATGATGGCTTGGGGAGCAATTCATGGCTCTTTTCTTGCCCAAGAAGAAAAACGTGATTTCCCATGTAGGGTGGCTTGCCCATACCCAAATTTGGACAGCCATACCTCTCATTCCCCAAGGCATTAACTACCTCAACCAACTCTTGGGAGAAATCAATGATTGGGTGCAAACGTCAACATGGGTAGTTGAGGGTTTGATGGGTTCTCTCATTGACACTTGGATTGACTTGATAGTCTCCAAGGGTTTGAATGTTTTCCTTCCCAATTCCTTGTAATATCATGCCCCCATCTCTTGTTGCATTGCATAGCTAGTTGTGGGTATTTTATTAAAGTGCATATTTACATGATATTCACAATTTTACTGTGTCGGGCTAGCATGTAAACGATATGCATCAATAAATCGATGGCGGGGCCTTGGACTTGAGCTCCTCACCATGATTTTATAAAAATATTACATCATTTACATTTGAATGTAATGGGGTCAAAATGGGGACATTACATTCCCCTCCCCTTGGAATAACACCGTCCTCGATGTTCCAACACTTCGGAATATATAACCACTTTACACATGCTTCAAAATTCACAAATGGTGGTAGGTTTGTCCTGCATTTCATCTCTTTACTTTGAACTTTCAGGCCCAAGTCCTTTGGCTTCCACAATTTGCTCCTGTCGACTTTGATCTCCCATCTCTGCAGGTCGGAATTGCTCCACAACAATCCCTTCTTTTATTTACCTTCCAGCTGATCTACAAGTCTGGAATTTCATGGATGGCATCTTCCTTTTCGTCCTAACAACTAATTCAGGAAATTTTCCTCCAAAACAAATAGCTTTTGGTCTGCTGCCATGATCATGGTGCACAACTGGCTCTCACTCTGCTCACTAGCAACACTTGGCTGGTAACAACTGCAACTAATGGCTTTCAATTTCTCACCTGTGAGACTCGTCATGGAAATTCTTGTTAGGGCAAGCATAACACAATATTAAAATTAGTCAATTATTTTTCCAATTGACTTGAAACGTCCATGTTTTACTCATGAGACTTCCACACATTTCATGCTTTCCCAACATACACATGAACTCATTCATGTTCATCCTTTCACAGGAAAATAACTATTTCAACACTCACAATTCATTTCAAGCAATAAACATAATCAACTTCCAGTCACAACATGCATTAAACAATCCTTTGTTTCTGAAATGCATCAATCAAAAGGGAAAGAGAAGAGTAAGAGTTTCCCCCTCTTAGTCTTGTTCCAATCCGGAGCCACACCACAACTCTGGTTTTCCTACTCCTTAGCCTCTTTCACTTGAATGTGATTTCTTGACGTGCCATTTCTTGGTTGTGACACTTAGTGTCTAAGGTCTATCTGAGGATTTTCAACTAGGGATCCCTTCCCCATTGTTGCCTACAGATCCTTTGGCTACTAGGACCCACACAGTTCCACTAGCACCATCTTTCATTACTGCTCATGCTGAGCTCTTTTAGGACGGTCACATGTCCACATGCATCCTTATGATGCCCTCATAGTCCTTGCTTCCAGTAATACCTACACTCAAACATTGAATCAATTCACATGTTTAGTTTATTTTCATAGGGTTTATCTCCAAACGAGAATTTAAGAAATCATAACCGAATCATATACACACGTATTTTCATAATCAAGAAGCTACAAGATAACCAAATACTTATTTGTATTGGATGTCTTCACTTTATCCCACATGATCCTTCTTTTCTTTACAAGCCTTGTATTTCCTGTGGATACAATAATGAATGTTGGGCCAGCACGGAGGCTACTCCTCAACCATTCGAATAGGCAATGCCAGGCTAGTATGCCGACTAGGTTTTATCAATTAATTGGGGAATGTTTGGTCAGCACGTCGGCTGCTCCACAACATCAAGTGGTTAATGCTCCCACTAACTATTCTCTGAATTTATCGAGCATTAGTTGCTCTCTGGATTTACCAAAAAATTTAGCGCCCAACCAGTTACTCTCTGGATTTACCAAGGATTTTAGTGCCCAACCAGTTACTCTCTGGATTTACCAAGAATTTTATAGTTCTTTCAGGGTCTTTGCTTTCCTGCAATGACCAAGGTTTCCAACAAAGAAACATTAGTGTATCAACTTAGTTGTTAAAAGACTTATACCTGAAATCTTCATTATTCCAAACACGAAATAAATGAAAATGAATACTTATATGTATATGCATTTCGTTTCTAGTCCATAGCATCATGCTTCGCTTTGCAAGCCTTAGGATTGCCTATGGACTTGGATGTTTGGCCAGCACACATGCTTCTCCACAACATCAAATAGTTAATGCCCAACAAGTACACCTTCACGTCGACTGGATTTACCAACCATTTGTGGTTCCCAACCAGTCCCATACCTGGTTGGCCCTCTCCATTGTCGAGCCAACACATTCGTCTAGGTCATCGACCAATGGAAGGAAACTGCGCGACCGACCATTATAGGTCAAGGCTCTACCACTCTGCCTTAGGATTGCATCAGCTTTTCACATGTGTCATAACCCTTCATGCACATAACAATTCTTCATCCACATAAGGATGGCACTCCTTCTCCCGGGAAAACCAACGGTTCCCTTTAGGAACTATATATGTGACTTTTTTGAGTGTAGGCTATCATGGCCCCATGATACCTACTCACACTTCACAACATCCAAGTAAATATTTCCAAACCAGTGCGCTGATTGGGTTTATTAGGCATGCAAAAACCCTTCATAACAACCTTCACAACATCCAAGCAAATAATGCCAAATGAGTGCACCGACTGGATTTATTAGGCATGCAACAACCCTTCCATTATGCTCCTTATGTGTGCAGCCCCAAATTGCATCTGTTTTAGCTGACAACACAAGATGGATAAGCAAACTCATCAATATTGCTACTCTAAAATTGAAGCATAATTCATAGCATTCACTATCAAGTATTGAAACACCAGGAATGCGTCCATTCCCTTGGGGTGTAGTCAATATTGAAAACCCTATCATAACCCAGCACCAGAAAGGTGTGCACTCCCTTTTGGATGTGAGTCATGTAGATCCTAATCATACTCAAGGATTCTGGAATAATGATGGAATAATAAAACATGCTCTGCATATTAAATCTAATAACCAGACATGTATATTCTGAGTTAGGGTTACATAATACTTATCCCTTTTTCAGATGTATCTTTCCTTCATTTGCGAAGAATGGGGCTCCCTTCTATGAGTCAACAGTACTTCGGTTTTCCACCCCAAGCTTTCCACGTTCCATAACCCACACATACCTTCTTGGCATAATTTTACTGTCTCACTCACATGGTTTACCAACATGCAGTTCGGCTGAGACATTATCAACATTTAGAATGGCATTTCACCCGAAACCCATTTCCAAAGGATGGGGTCCTTCCCATCTAGTTTGGCTTCTACAGGCCATCACACATGGTCTTCCTGCAATGTGTCATCCTGGCACACTTATCAAATAGCCAAATAGTCAGCAATATTTAACAATAACTTCAAATCTGAATGTTTCATAACCAATCAATAGCATTAATAATTAAATTCAATATGAATTTACAATTCTATCTACTACAGAAATTGATTTGCTTAACAATGAGGCTATCGTCATATTGTTTGGCTCTCGTAAGTGGTATCACTCTATCCATTATGGTTTCACCCTTCCTACCATACATGCACATTCACCTACAACATGTCCTCCTAACACAAATTTATATAATGCAAACAATGATTAGTAATTATAAGCAAATTCTCAAATATGAAATCTACACATCTGTTTTCCTATTAGATTCTCAACCATGAGATTATTCTCATAAACTTAAATCATACAATTTTCATATTTGTTTCATGCATAAGTTACAACCATGAGAACCTTCTCATAACCTTTGGCTTCTGCATATGGTAGATCCTGATCTTTACTATGGACTTATTCTCGTTGCCATACGCAAGACTTTCCTACCCGAAATCTGAATTTCAATCAGCCTAACACGTTATGAGTATCTATGCATATAATATTTTCATTGCTACAACAGTCACTAAAGTGATATCAGAATTATAACGCTCAATAATTCACATACCTTTAGTTGTTAACATTTAAAATGCAATGAAATATATATATATATATATATATATATATATATATATATATATATATATATATGCATCATCATCATAATAAAATTGCAAGACACAGTCACACTATCCATGCAATTTAAATAAACTGTAAATACTCATTACTTCACATCCCATGCAACTCTGTCATTCCAACAGAGTGCTCTGGTAGCCCATCACATGTCTACTTTCTTCATGCAATCTTTCTCCTGCATTCATAGTAGCTCATGAAATGGTGTCAAGATTAACAATAGTCCACCATTTCATCTATTATCTAACTGCATTGAAACATATATATGTCACACCCATGCATTCACACAATGCATCTCAACATGTTTACCCACACATATGCATGCACATTCACAACATTTACATAATCTTTTAATGTGCGTTCACTCAATGCATAACCCCTCAATACAACCTTGCATTAATCCATGAATACTAGGAATTTTGGCATATTATGGCCTAACCATGCCTATCTCATATGGCATACACTACAATAGGACCATAAGTCATCACTTGCTTTGGTTGCTAACCTCACAACCAACTTACATAAATGGTATGGTATAATTTCATATGAATGCATTGAGGTTTCTAAGAAACTATAGGATGTAAGGCTCCTTGCCTTCACTTACCCACACTTGACCATACTTGGTAGGTTTGCATCCACCTTCAGGCACTCAATACCACATGCAAACCAAATCAACATAGTTTAAACATAGTTGAAGGGATCTTTTCAAATCCTCTTTCAACATTCATGCAATTAAGCAAAAATAACCATTACCTGCATGGCTGTCATTAACATCGCTTGATGTTACCTGATCAGTTGGCCTCTTACCAAGGCTACATAGTCCTTTTTCCAACCTCATGATTACAGATTTGTTGCACCATCATTTCCTCATAAGGTTGTTGGTAATATGCAACAACATCAACCACATCCTTAGCCATGCTTCGGTTTTATTTGGTCCTACAACCAATGCGAACACAACTATTTATTAGTAACCACAATAATTATCTTAAGTGGTTGATTGCATATGTAAAACCTCACTATTTTATCAATATGCAATATCATATACATGCACAAACATTTTCACATGCACTGTGCAATGTTTATTTATATGCCATTTAGTGCATATTCATCTCATTTATCCAATCTCTTGCATTTTTAATCATGCTTCTATGATCTGGTTCCTACAACATTAGTTGTCATCAACCATAGGCAATACCATTAGTGGGCTATTGCATGTGTAACTTCACTATTTTATCAATATGCAACCTCATGCTTATGCATAAGCAATTCATATGCATTATGCAATGACTCTCTAATCATGGCCACTAATTCTTATGCATTATTCTCTTGCATTTCCAGCATCCCTATGCCATAATTTCCAGTATATAAAACTTGGAGATATAAATACAATAACAAGAGAGGAGTTAAGGAATTCTCCCTTTCCAATTGCCTCTCATGACATGGAGCTCCTCCTCCACATCATAGCTGATCCTTTTCTTGGCTTTCCTACCAAACATACAAGCAATCATTAGCTATGATCTTCCCATGAATTAGCAATTCAATATATACATATGTGTATAACGTTCATTTTTATTTTTTTTGCTATTTCCAAATATGCAATTCTTATGCTATAAACATAAATAGTTTAAGGTGAGGAATTTCCCTCTTATCAACATTTTCTTGCTGCTCCCATTTCTCTTATGCAATGCGTATTACAGCCAATTACTCTTAATAAGGCCTCCACACTCTTCTTATGCAATTCCTTTTTATCATCCCAAGCATAGAGAATGCATTTCACATTTTCAAACAACTAAAATTTCCTGTTTCGGAGCAACTCATCGAGTTCTTCCGACCCGTTGCGGATCAACTCACCGCATTCTGCCGCAGTTTCGGTCCAACTTGCCGAATTCTGCCGCTGAAAACACTTAGAAAAATATTCCACCGTTTCGGACCAACTTGCCGAGTTTTGCCGCAGTTTTTGGGCCAACTTGCTGAGTTCTGCCGTCGAAAACACTTAGAAAAATATTCCGCCGTTTCGGACCAACTTGCCGAGTTCTTCCACCGTTTCAGGCCAACTTGCTGAGTTCTGCCGCCGAAAACACTTAGAAAAATATTCCGCCATTTCGGACCAACTTGCCGAGTTCTTCCACCATTTCGGGCAAACTTGTCGAGTTCTGCCACAGTTTCAGGCCAACTTGTCGAGTTCTGCCACTGAAAACACTTAGAAGAATTTTCAAATTTTTCTTTCTTTCCCCAGGAACTTCCGCAAAATTTGTTGGCGCAACTCAACCAAATTCGTCGACTGTGTTGGCTCTAGTCGGCGAGTTTCTCCGATCCATTTCGGCTCCACTCAGCGAGTTTCACCGATCTGTTTCAGATCCACTCAACGAGTTTCACCGAAATTTGTCCATCTTTTTCGACAAACTTTGTTAATTTTATGCTGACTACTTCAGCTCAACTCGCTAACTTGAGTCGACCGTTTCAACGAAACTCGAAATCTTGTGCCAAAACCAACTTAGCATAAAAACTCAAAAACACTTAGAAAAATTTCAAAATTTCAAATTTTTCTGAAATTTTCTTAAAGATTACTGCTGAGCAGGAAGCATACTTACGTCTGCAAGCTATGATAGGTAGCCCATGAAGGCCCAATGCTGCAACTAGCAGCTCTGATACCAAATGTAATGTACCCACCTACGGACCCAATTCGAGGAAGGGAACATTCTACCAATCTATGGGGCTTTTCATAAAACGAAGCCAAATTCATTAGATTCATACAGTTAAAAACATTTGTGTGTAGATGCAATCAAGCAAGTATGCACAGTGGAATTAAAATATCATATACACACAATTCATGCTCATCCAATATATCAAAATAAACTTCAAATTAAACATTGTAGAAGTAAATACACATAAGATACTTATCTTCATTTCACAATTGTCCCAAACAACTAGCTATGTTGCTGCAACATTCCACCCAACAATGGGTCTCTACCCAGCCTATATTCTTTCAGCACTCAAAGACCACCCCTGAGCTGGGCATGATTTCTACAAGGAAATGGGGACATTCAAGCTCATTCACAGCCAATTTATCATTTCAACTGAGCCAAGCCATTCCATAACTGAGTTTATCAGGCTACACTTGAACCATGGATGTTGCACTCAAGCTCAAGCCAAAGCAATGGATTTACCAACAGGATGGCCATGGGTTTCCCCAATCATTTCCAGTCAAAAATAGATTGAGGGATGGGAAAACAATCACAGGGAGGAAAACGAATTCTCCTCCAGCTAGTTAAGCATTCAACAGCCCAAAATGGTCTCTATGGAACCCCAAAATCAATTCCTCTTCCTCCTCACTGGTATACAACACAAAAAAGCCCTTCTCCCAGCTGAGAATGAAGGAAAACATAGAAAAACGTGGTTGGCAAACACCCAGGTAGCTCCAAACTCGTGAGGGAGAGAGACTGGTTGATGGATGATGGATTGGGGAGCAATTCATGGCTCTTTTCTTGCCCAAGAATCAAAATGTGATTTGCCATGCAGGGTGGCTTTCCCATACCCAAATTTGGATAGCCATACCTCTCATTCCCCAAGGCATTAACTACCTCAACCAACTTGGGAGAAATCAATGATTGGGTACAAAAGTCAACATGGGTAGTTGAGGGTTTGATGGGTTCTCTCATTGACACTTGGCTTGACTTGATTGTCTCCAAGGGTTTGAATGTTTTCCCTCCCAATTCCTTGTAAGATCATGCCCCCATCTCTTGTTGCATTGCATAGCTAGTTGTGGGTATTTACTAAAATGCATATTTACATGATATTCACAATTTTACTGTGCCGAGCTAGCACGTAAATGATATGCATCAATAAATCGATGGCGGGGCGTTGGCCTTGAGCTCCTCACCATGATTTTATAAAAATATTACATCATTTACATTTGAATGTAATGGGGACATTACAGGAGTGATATGGTCGATGATGATATTTGGATACTGGTATCGATGTGGATACCTGTATCGATCATATGGATACTTGTGTCGATGATGAGGATACTTGTGTCGATGGTGAGGATACCTATATTGATGATGAGGTTAACTGTTTCGATGATGATGTCAATGAAGTGGTACTTATACTTTATCTAAGAGGACTATTGGGATTGCATCGTCCCTGGACTTATGTCCTAAAGTGATAGGGATTGATCATCCCGTAAGTGGATTAGAATTGCATCATCCTTGGATTTATGTCCTAAAGTGATAGGGATTGATCATCCCGTAAGTGGATCAGGATTGCATCGTCCTTGGACTCATGTACTAAAGTGATATGGATTTATCATCTCGTAAGTGGATCAGGATTGCATCATCCTTGGACTCATGTCCTAAAGTGATAAGGATTAATCATCCAGTAAGTTGATTCAAGATTGCATCATCCCTAGACATGGTGATATGTCTTAAAGTGATAAGGATTAATCATCCTGTAAGTTGATTCAGGATTGCATCGTCCCTAGACATGGTGAGATGTCTTAAAGTGATAAGGATTAATCATCCTATAATTTGATTCAGGATTGCACCATCCCTAGACATGGTGAGATGTCTTAAAGTGATAATGATTAATCATCATGTAAGTTGATTCGGGATTACATCGTCTCTAGACATGGTGAGATTTCTTAAAGTGATAAGGATTAATCATCCTGTAAGTTGATTTGGGATTGAATCATCCCTAGACATGGTGAGATGTCTTAAAGTGATAAGGATTAATCATCCTGTAAGTTGATTTGGGATTGCATCGTCCCTAGACATGGTGATATGTCTTAAAATGATAAGGATTGATCATCCTGTAAGTTGATCTGGATTGCATCATCCATAGACATGAGAGATGTCTTAAATTGAGAGGGATTGATCATCTCATAAGTGAATCGGGATTGTATTATCGTTGGACCTATGTCCTAAAGTGAGAGTGATTGATCATCCTATAATAGGATCATGTGCATTGCAGAGTATGCTGCTATGTTGATGTTGTTGATCGAGAGGATCTAGATGTTGATCAAGAGGATCTAGATGATGATGCTATTGATCGCAAGGATCCAGATGACGATGCTGTTGATCAAGATGATGATGTTACTGTAGTTGTTCGAGTGCCGCAGAAGATGAAGATCTAGTATTGAAGATCTTGAAGATGTTCCAGTAACTGGTTAAGTTACTAATGATGTATGAAGAAAGCTTCCAATGATTTATAGATGTATCATGTATCATGTAGTTGATGACTCCTTTCTCATGCAGATGTTGTTATAATATCCTTCTCATTAAGGGGGAGTGTTGAGATATTGTAACTTCTAAGAATATTATATTTGTACTTTATTATTTCGGAGATGTTTCATTCCTCCGTGAATACCTTATTATATATCCGGAGATGTTTTATTCCTCCATGGAGAATGTGGTAACTTGGGTTATTAGACTTCCCTAGTGGGGGTTGGCCCGGTATGAGTCATGTGGGTTAAAGGGTTATTATACAACCCTAGTGGGGTCAGCCCTGTCATATTATGTTAAGTGGTTAAGTTGGGGCCGACCTATTCAATGTAAAAGTCAAGTCGGAGTTGTGTATAAATAGAGGAGGCATGTTCCTCATTTAACACACATTCACTCACTTGTGATTGGCACATAGGAGAGAGAGAGGTGTGCATAGGAGGAGAAGGAGCTCTTGTTGAGGACTTCATCTTTGTATTGGTTGATTATCTATATTGAGGAAAGCTTTGCTGGGTTTTCTACCCTATGAGGGTTTCCTAGGGTAAATCTTTGTCTATCTTGTGATTGTGTTTCTTTCAGTGATCTTGCTTGTGAAATTAGGCTAAACTTAACAAAAATACCACAAACCAATACTAGTGGTTTCCCAATACCGTGGGTCAATACTCCACCACCCAAAATTTCTATACAAAGGTGATGGAGGCCCCCAATTTTACATGATTCATTCTTCCTACCATTACTCTACCGAAAATCCCATTGAAACCCCAACTTCCCTTTGAGCTTGTGTTTCCCCTTCCAGGTTGAGTTTCAGCCATCACCAGAGCATTTGGATAAGAGAAAGTAACCTTGGAGAAATGGAGAAACACTCTTCATACGACTGGGAGGTCCCCATATACTCACCTTTTGAGGTAGCCATCTATTGTAAATCCATTTTTATAACATAATATAAAATCAACATTTGCTTCATGGTGTTATCACTTGGGATTCTTCTGGGTTGCAATAGAAGGGATCCTGAGGTAATTATTTCAAACCAATCTTTGGTGGATGGAAACTAGCCTTTCAAACCACAAAGAGAGATCTCTCTTTCACAATTCTTTCAGCACACAGGATATATTTTCAATGGGCTGGTTATGGATAAAAAGTGGTGGCTAGACCTTTAGATAAGTATTTTTAGGACTTTTTCAGCTGGTTGGGGTCAAGGATAGGAGCATGATTGGGCATGGAGTCAAAATTTAATTGGATTTCTGTTACTTATGACTGATTTGGACTATAATTTTAGGGGCAGAGGCAAGGTAGATGAGGTTTTTTCAAGTCAAAGATATCAATAGATGGTATTAGAAAGGGAAACAAATTCCCACGCAGAGTTAGAGCATATAAGAATGAATTCTAACCTGCAACTTCAAGATGAAAGGATGGAGTATCTAATCATATGCATCTGAAGCATAAAATATGAATTTCAGACAATGTAATCTTGATCTAGACACTGCAGAAGAAGACAATCAATGGAAAATACTAATGAAGAACAAATACACAAGAATAACAGACATGAAAACACTCATCACAAGAATCTCTACTCCATATATATGTATTCATATTAACTGAATACTTGAGTTCAATACATACGCATAGCCTTAATCTCTCAGAATCCCCACATCCAACCCTTGGGTCTTATTCAGAACCTACATTTATAGGCTTACAAAATATCTAAAACTTCTAGAAAACTTCAGCCAGGTGTGGCCGTTTGTTAAACTGGTAAATTGCAACAACTTCTTGATATGTTAGACACGCCGATGGGGAAAATTTAGTGCGTTGTCAGTTCGATTTTAGATCGTAGGAAATCATCATTTTTGTTTCGAATGGGGAATGCCTAGGATTATTTCCATGGATTGACATGTTGTATCTTTCTTCTGCCTTCATATCGACTCCTAGTTGCAGAACAATCGAGTCTTTTCCACCTTGAATTGTGCATTTTTCGCAGTCCCAATTTGCTCTGATAAACCATCTTCAATCTGCAATTTGCAAGGTAGAAGTCGGAAGTCAGAAGTCAAAACATCCCAATGGACTTTGTCAAATTTCACTTCCGTAATCTGCAACGTGGGTTGTGGAAATTGGAAACTCGGATCCACTTCTCTAGGAAAATCGGGCCTCTGCAATCTGCATTCTGCAATGAGGAACTCAGAAATCAAAATGCCATTGCACAACTTCATAGAAATCACCTCCGCAATCTGCATCCCATAATGCGGGTTGCAGAAATCAGAAACTTAAATCTGTGCCCCTGGAAAAATCATGTCTCCCCAATCCGCATTCTGCAATGTGGGTTGCGTGAATTAGAAACTTACTTTCACACCTCTGCGAAAATAACAACTCTGCAATCTGCATCCTGCAATGAAGGTTTCAGAAATTAGAACTGTTGAGCAGACCTTGTCAAATTTGACTTCCACAATCCGCAATGTGGGATTCAGAAATCGGAAACCCAACTATGCCATTGGGAAAACAAATACCATTCCGACTTTTGCAAACCACAATGCGGGTGTGGAAAGTCGAAAAGTCGGAAAAGTGGAAAACCTCTTGATAGGATGTGTTGTGGATCACTTTCCAACTGTAGATCTGGCTTTGTTTTTCAATCCTGACCGTTCAATCCCTTTTGACTACAGAAGACCTCCATTGCCTTGTTTTTCTCATCTTTCTTGCTGTGACTTGATCATTTGGCTTGGAATTTGCTAATACTTATCCATTTTTTGGGTTCCCTTTTTCTTCCTTTGTTGTAAAAGGTCAATGGGCATACTTGGGGTTTTGGTATGGGGTGCCCTTTCCTTCCATTGCGAGAGATTTGCTAGAGGTGATAACAACGGCTCCAACCGGGGATTCTATCCTCCCTGTGAGGTAGCAAGAACAATAGACTAGTTGCCTCTTTTTTCCCTTTTTCTATTTTGTAAAATAGAACTGAAACACAGCTGACCAAAAATCAAAAAATGATAATGTATAGCGAGGGTGGGTTGACAAACTTACTTTTCACTAGAGATAGTGCTTCAAGAACCACCCATTGACGGGTCTCTTTCCCACCAGTTCCCCATCCTTGTCCTATAATAAGAAATCATTGTTTCCATGGAAAGCAATGATTATATTGGGACCCTGCCAGAGCTTGTCAAATTTTTGGGCTTGGTCTTCAATTTGAGCATCCCATTTTAGTACCAAATCTCCCACTTGGAAATCATCAACCTTGGTCTTGCTGTCAAAATTCTTTTTGACCTTCTCTTGAGCTAGCATAGATTCAACATGTACTTTATCTATGATTTCTTGTATCTCAACCACCTGATTTGTTCTCCTTATCTTAGGGTTTGGATCTTCTTCTTGCTCATGTAGTAGCCTCATTGCAGGCCCTCTGAGGGACTTAAGAAATATCACCTATTTCCATATACCAATTTGAAAGGTGAAGCTCCAATGGATCTCTTGGAGGTGATTCTATTATCCCACAGAGCAAAGGTCGACTTGGTATGACAAACCCTTTTGTTTTCTTGCAACATATTCTTAATGATCCTTGTTAACACCTATTGTGGTTTCCACCATGGAAGCTAAAGGAAAGACCCCACCAAATCCCCAATGATCACCCATCGACCTATTTGACCAAATAAAGAATCATAATACCCAAAAATAGATAAGTTTCAAGCAAATCCAAGCTATATGACCGAGCCGCAGTGAGAAAATGACAAAAATAATCCATAAGGGCTTCTTCCACAACCAAAGAAGATTCGATGGAAAGGATTGAATGGAGGGATCATATCGGTGGCTAAGAATTCATTCCGCAAGCGGGTATAAGAGACCTTTCCGCTTTTCTGCAAGCCCGCCGGTCCAGTGTCCCACATTTCGCATTGCAGATTGTGAATTACGAAAAAGCAATTTCCCAAGGATGTAAAAATGGGGTTTCCGACTCCCGAAATCTGCATTGTAGATTGCGGATGTAGAAAGATGATTTTCCAAGGGGGAGAAAAAGAAATTTTCTGTGTTCTGCATCCCACATTACGGATTGAGGATTGCAAAAAAGTCATTTTCTAGGAACGCGCAAAATTGAGATTCCGAGTCCTGCATCCCACATTACAGATTGCAGATTGTGGGAATGCAATTTTTCAGGAGGCCCAAAGGCAAGTTTCCAGATCCCGCACCTTGCATTGGAGATTAAGGATTGCAGAAAGGAAATTTTTTGGATGGCGTAAAATTGTAAGAATATGCAAGGATCTGGAAGCTGTAGCAACTCACAATCAAACTCACAAATATGTTGCAAAGAAGAAGAGAAGGAGACACTCAATGATCACTCATAAACACAGTAGAATAGAACAATATCTCAGTATTATACAATGAATAAGAATGTAAGTGAATGAATACAATAGAACAGTAAGTAGCATAATATAGGATTCGAATAGGCCAAGTAGGGAATTCGAGTTCCTAACTCAAAGTGTGGCTTGGATGATAGTGGAGTCATCATCCAGTCAATGTATCAGTCAGTCAACTGAGTCTAACTGAGTGAAGTAGGCACTAACTGAAAGAAGGAGGCTTAGTGGAGGGCGCATGAGGAGTCTAACTCAGTGAAGTATGCATGAACTGAATGAAGGAGGCTCAGTAGAGGGCACATGAGAAGCTAACTAGAGTTAGAATGGACAGACTAGTCTCACTGGAGTTCCATCAGAGTGAAACAGTCAATGGGGGAGTCAATCTAGCCTTAAATCAAGGAAGAACTGAGTGATAACTGACTGGTAGGTGAGAAAGGTACCTAATTGGGTGTGGTAGGTGAGAAAGGCACACTTGTCATGAAGAAGGGAACCTTTGGTAGGTAGGAGGCCCCCTGGTGGCTGTAGACAAGCTGTGGAGAGCTAGAAACAAGCTGTAGGAGTTGGGAGGTCCACCATGATGATGATTGGATGCATGCAGATGACTAGATGCATGCAGAATGCATGCATGCATGCAAAACTGAAAAAATGATGGGGAGAATATTCCAACATGTAATGTCCCTTGTTAGGAATTTGATTAAAATGACAATTTTCCACTTTTTTCCCTAGTTAGACCTTTGACTAGTTTTGATCTCTAGGTCCCAAATTTGCCCCAAATGATCCCAAATCTTCTGATATGGTATATGAATTATATTACAACATAAATATGTGTTTTAGGGATGCCTTTGGACCTTTAAAATACTTCTGCAAATCCTCTTTCAATTCTGGTCAATGTAGGTAACTTTACTAGTGATTTCCCTTTGACTAGTATTGGTTTCTAGGTCTCAAATTGATTCCAAATCCATTCAAATATTCAAGGAAGGTGTATGAATGATATTAGTACTTGAATATTATGTTTAGGGATTACATATGGACACCAAAAGACCTCTGCAAACTCTCTTAAGATTCTGGACCAAGTATGCAATTTTACTAGTAATTTGGGGTTCAAATCTCCCTGAGGTAAGTATTGAAAATGGCTTCCCAAATGCCTCCAAACCCACTCAAATTTATTAACAGGGGTATGTAATGTGTTAATAATTTTATTAAGGTCTCATATGCACCATTAATGTTTTATTACAACTATTCTCACCCTCTCCCATTCAACTGCAAAAATCCCCAATTCGACCCTTGGGGAAATGGCACTATTTCACCTCCCAATACAAGTAAACTGAGTAAAAATGCTTCAAATGCTCAAGTACAGTACATGAAACTTATAGAATACATCCATGGCAGTATATTTATCACAAATATATCATAAAATCATCCATTCATTCGAAATCATCATCAATGCATTGGCTCACAACAAGGTAGTGGGGAAATGGCATTGTTCTTCCATTAAAAATGAGATTTATACATTTCTACTTGGAATTTTGACCTGAAACATTTTGGAGATGAAGAACAGAGTATTTAATTCATATTACAAAAGAAATGGGGCATTAAAATCTCCCCCAAAGAGTACAATAGCTCACCAAAAACGCCCTCCCTCAAGGATCAAGAATATGCCATCAAAACTGGAAATGGTTGAAGGAGTGAGCTGCAATAGAAGAAACCATGAGATGCCCTGTAGCTTACACCTACAAATAAAGACTCCATTAAATCTCCAAATTAAAGGTCTGAATGGCCTTTCCAATTACCAACTTGGATGGGAATATTTCACCCTCGAAATTGGCTAAGGCAAGAAACTAGTCATCCACTAGCTCTCCCTCTACACAAATGCAATTCCAAATTCTACAAATGATCAAAAGCCATTATCATACTTCATTTATACATTTTATAACCAACATTATCCTTCTAAGGGTCGAAATCCTCTCAATAGATTCAATAGATTTCCATTTAGGAAATATTCCACATTTGCCACTTGTCTCCTAGTTCCAACCTTCCATCTTCTCCCAAATTTGATTTTGAGTCTCTTTGGCTTCTCCAACTCCCAAATTAGCCTTCATTGAGCCTATTTTTGGGGCTGACATGTCATAGTGGTCAGATGTTAGAGGTCAGGTCTGCAATTCGTCATAGTTGTCATAGATGCTCCATCATTGGTGTCATAGGGGCTAGGGAATCTAGCCCAAGTGTGCACAAACTTCCACTTTGACTCTTTATCTTCCATGGAGGTTACCAATCCTTCCCAATTCGACCTAATATGCTCAATGACATGTTTTATAACTTACCAACTCACCCAAGAGTGTTCACATTCCCATTAATTTGAATTTGCAAAAGAGAGATACCATGTATTATGCAAAATCAAGCTAGTGTGGGTCCCACATCCTCCATATGTCTCCAAAACCATTTGTCACCTAGGATTTCTCTTGAATTTCTTTATTCACTCTATTTATGAAATACTTGAGCCCTTCTAATGTCTAAACATCATTTATTATCCCCCTTATTCCAAATCCCAAAGCTTCCACCCCAAACCTAGGAAACTAGTAATTTTCCTCCTTGGCAATTATTTGACCCTTAACATCAATTTTACAAACTCTAATGAATATGGCTAATGTGATTAGGCCATTGTGACCCAATTCCAAATTTGGGACATGACACAACACCCCCTGCAAGCTATACTATGAGAAAATAACTGAAGAGTAAAGCCCTGGTAACTAAGACCAAAGGTCACCTCGTACAATCAATCTAAAATAAACTAAGTGAGGAAAGAGGGAAAGCCCAGTGGGAAGAAAGCCCTCCCTCAAAATAGACTGAAGGTGCTAAAGTAGCATATCATGACTTACCCCTGAAGGAGGCAAGTGACCTTCCTTTCCAAGGAAGTTTCGATCAACCTGAAATGGATCAGCATTGTGAGGAGGATGAGCCCTTACATGCTGAAAATCTGATCTGGTTCTTCTATGATCATGTGGATCACCAACCAAATTACCTGCAGATAGAAGTGTAATGGCAGCCCATCATGGGAGAGGAGGAGCATCAGGTTCTTGTGGATCTGGATCTCTCATCCTCTCATATTCATTATCAATTACTAGATCTTTAGGTTCTTGTGGATCTAGATCTAGCATTCTATCATCATCTCCACTTTTAGATTCTGTATCTGATGAATCATATGAAGATGTATCACTCTCATCAACCAAGGGAGGAGTTGTAGCTGAGCTACCTTTCTCAATAGAAGAAATGTCATGAAGAGGCCACTCCTCAAACTGAACACTTCTCTCCAAGAATGTGGTCATGGAGGAAGGATCAAGTAACTTGTAGGCCTTTGCATCAAGTGCATAGCCCACCATAATGCATTCCCTGCTTTAAGAATTAAGAGCTCTCCTTTTTCCAGCTAGAATCCTTGCCCATGCTCTAGATCCAAATAATTTAAGATGAGATACATTAGGTTTGTATCCCATCTATGCTTCAAAAGGAGTAGAGTCACTGAGTCCCTTGTGAGGAACTCTGTTCTGAAGATAAGTGGCATAGTTGATGGCTTTTGCCCAAAGACTAGGATGTAATCCCTTTGATTTCAGCATGCAAGTGGCCATCTCTTTCAATGTTCTGTTCTTCCTTTCAGCTACACCATTATGTTGTGGTGTGTAGGGAACAGTGTGTTGCATTTCAATGCCCTATTCAGTACAGAAATCTTGAAACTCACCCTTAACGTACTCACCACCATTGTCAGTGGGAATGGATTTTATTTTCCTTTCTGAAAGTTTCTCTATAGAGGACTTGAAAAACTTGAAGAAACCAAATACTTTTGATTTCAATCTAAGGAAATATACTCAAGTGAATCTAGAATAATCATCAACAAACGTGAGCACATACCTTTGCTTGTTTAGAGACAGATCGGGAAATGGACCATCCACATCACTATGAATGAGATCAAGGGGTTGAGAGGCTCTCCTAGCCTTTCCCTTTCCAAATTTCTTCTTGGGATGCTTTCCCATCAAACAACCATGACAGTTACCTTTAGAAAATTTGATTCTGGGTAGCCCATCAACCATATCCTTTGCATGCATGTCATGCAAGTATTTGTACTTGAGATTCCCAAATATTTCATGCCACAACTTGCTTTCTTCATTGGCATGAGTATGGAGAGTTGATTGCTTCGAGAGAGACAGAAAGTGTGAGATCTCATATAGCTTGGAGTTGTGATTTGCAACTCCTTTTGCAATGATCTCACCTGAGACCATGTCTTGTAGCTCAACCTCATTTGGAGAAAAGATCACCATTTTGGGGTTTCGAATATGAGTCATTTGATATACTGAGAGTAAGTTAGCTGTAAGAGAAGGAACATAAAGCACATCAAAAAAATAACCATGGTCAAGATTGATTTTTACAATACCTTGACAGGAGACTTCTGCATCATTTGCCATCATGATAGGTGGACCAACTAAGCTCTTGAAGTCAGAGAAGAGGTTCTTGGAAGAAGACATGTACCTTGATGCCCCTGAATCTATGATGAAAGAAGAATCTATTGATGCACTTGCCATGTAGGCATGACATCTTTCTTTGTCTTCGGATCTAGAAGATTCATAATCTTTCTTCTTTGCACATGCCGGTATAGGAAGGTTGTTCTCTTCAAGTAATTTTTCCATCAAATCTATAGTCTAGCGCATGCAAGCACTCTCAGGATGAGGCTCTCTATGAAAGTATGTGCACTCTGCTTTTCCCCTTTTAGAATGTTTGGCCTTCTTAGAGTACGAAGCTCTAGCTGATTAGTGTGTAGGCCTTGTATCACCAAGAATCTCTAGCTTTCCCATATCATTCGCTCTCTCTACAACTGTAAGGGTTGAATCCAATTTGGGTATGATAATTCCCATTGAAATCAACTTCTCTTCCTCTTCAGTAAGAGATTGTGTGGAATCATCAAATGAGGGAAACTTCCATCTTGGAATGGAAAACCTAGTTGACTGGAAAGTAGAGACAAAAAATGAGAAATTTTCCCCCAACTCTGAGAGAATGGCAAGTATAAGCTGCATATCTTCCTTCACTATCTCATATCTTTTCAACCGTGATATAAGGCTTTTGAACTTGGTGAGAAAGGAATTGATAGAATCGAAGCTACTAGGACTCAAACATATGAGCTCATTCTCCAATTTGTGTGCTACCATATCATATTTTGGCCCAAAGAGAGATTCGAGATTGTCCCACACCTCTTTTGGAGATGTAAGATCAATGACATGAAAGTGTAGCTCATCATAAATTGAGAGAAGGAGGAGACCAATTGTTTCATCAAGCCGATCCAAGTACTTGGACTTTTCAACTGCACTGGTTGGTTCTACCATCGTTCCGTTGAGTATTCTGGAGAAGCTCTTGGATCTCATGAAGAAAGCCATATTGGATTTCCACTCAACATAGTTGGAAGATGTAAGCTTTAGATCCATTTGAATAGATAAAGTCGAATAGTTGAAGAAGATTCCGAACGGGTGAATAAACCTGCAATACAATAAAAGATGTGCTGATGGAGAATGCTACACTTCGACTGAACACTGCCTTAAGGACACTTAGCACATGGACTAAGTCCTTCACACCTGGCTAGACCTCACTGGATTTATCCAATGAAATCAAGTAATAGCACTAGGATTTGCTATGGAAACTCAGAGGCTTCTGGTGCACAAGTGAAAGATAGCTGCTCAAAGAAATGTTGCAACTGCTGCCATTCGAATAGTTGCTTCATGCTCTGATACCATGTATGAATATGCAAGGATATGGTAGTTGTAGCAACTCATAATCAAACTCACAAATATGTTGCAAAGAAGAAGAGAATGAGACACTCAATGATCACTCATAAACATAGTAGAAGAGAACAATATATCAATATTATACAATGAATAAGAATGTAAGTGAAAGAATACAATATAACAGTACGTAGCATAATATAGGATTCGAATAGGCCAAGTAGGGTATTCGAATTCCTAACTCAAGGTGTGGCTTGGATGATAGTGGAGTCATCATCCAGTTAATGTATCAATCATCAGTGGTAACAGTCAGTCAATTGAGTCTAATTGAGTGAAGTAGGCACTAACTAAATGAAGGAGGCTCAGTGGAGGGCGCATGAAGAGTCTAACTGAGTGAAGTAGGCATGAACTAAATGAAGGAGGCTCAGTGGAGGGAACATGAGAAGCTAACTGGAGTCAGAATGGACAGACTAGTCTCACTGGTGGTCCATCGGAGTGAAACAATCAGTGGGGGAGTCAATCTAGCCTTAAATCAAGGAAGAACTGAGTGATAACTGACTGGTAGATGAGAAAGGCACCTAATTGGCTGTGGTAGGTGAGAAAGGTGCACTTGGCGTGAAGAAGGGATCCTTTGGTAGGTAGGAGGCCCCCTGGGGGCTGTAGATAGGCTGTGGAGAGCCATAAACAAGCTCTAGGAGCTGGGAGGTCCACCATGATGATGACTGGATGCATGCAGATGACTAGGTGGATGCAGAATGCATGCATGCATGCAAAACTGAAAATTGATGGGGAGAATATTCCAACAAAAATCGAGTTTCTGAATCCCACAGTCCACATTGTGGATTGAGGATTGTAGAAAGGTAATTTTTCAGCAGGCACAAAATCGAGTTTTCGAATCCCGCAATCTGCATTGCGAATTGTGGATTTTGGTAAGGTCATTTTTCAGAAGGCACAAAATGGAGATTTTGAATTCCGCAGTCCATATTTCAGAAAGATAGTTGCGGATCGAAATAAGTTTTGAAGAGAACATAATGGTCGCAGTGAATGAAGATTCTCACAGAAAAATAGCGTGGTTGAGAGTGGAGAAGGGGCATGTTTTTGTTTTAGAGAGATTACTGCTCTGCGCCTGTATTGAACTCGGCCTCTTAATTCAATGAGAAGACCCGATTCTGGAGCTTGATATTCTTGTGATGTGTGTTCTGATGTCTGTTATTTCCCGTGCATGTGTTTCTGCATGGTATGGAATTCATTCCCCCAGGCTCCAGAATCATATGACTAGGTATTCCACCCCTTTTCCTCTTGAAGTTAGAGGTTAGAATTCATTTGTAAATGCTCTAACCTTCTAATGGAACTTGCTCCCTTTTTCTTCCTTCACCTGTTGATCATTATGAATTGAAAGAACCCATATACCTTGCCTCTTGCCTCTGCAATTCTGGTCCGAACCTTTCATTGGTGACATTAAACCCACCGAAGTTGACTCCATGCCCAACTGTCCTCTTGTTCTTAACTTCAACCAACAGAAAAAACCCCTTTAATTCATCATTTGAAGGTCTAACCACCACTTTTACCAATAACCTATCCCATTTAAGCTATATCCTATTGCTGGAAGCACTAAAGAGAGATCCCTCTCTCTGGTTGGAAAGGCTAGTTTCTGTACACTAAATATTGGTTTGCAACAGTTACCTCATGGTATTTCCTGGCACAAACCAGGAAAATATTGAGTGATAACATTCTGGCGACTCTGCTAGGGAGAATGTATGGTTTTTACAATATCAAATCAAACCTCTGAGGGAAAATAGAGAGTCCGAGGTTCCAAGGTTGTATCATTTTCCCTGGCAACTCCAACTTTCAAATAGGTGATTCCACTGGACATGGAGCTTACTTTAAAATTTGTATCAGATCAGAGCTGATTGTTGAGGGTCAACAATAGTCAGACGTTAAGAGGATCGTGTATTATTCTCGTGGCGAGTCCATCTTCCGAATCGGTTAACTCCTAGGAGGAAGTCTGGCTCCTAGTAGGATACCTACCCGAAGTCATCGAGATCCCGAGCTACCAAAGGTTACTTCGAAACTGTCTTCAACTTCTATAGCAACAGAGGAAGGAATGTATTCAACATGAAATTTATGTGTTGAATATGCAGCTTCTTCTTCATCTTGAATAACTTCATCATGAGAGATGATTGAGGATGAGACGTAATTAAAGAGAACACTTAAGGAGGTATCACTAGGTTTGTTCTCCGAATAATTTTCACCAATCTCTTCATTCTTCTTTTGAAATGCTTTGTCCAGTTGGCCGCATAGATCACTTGGATATTCATCAATATCAATGAGGTAGAGAATACTAGGAGACATAGAAATAAACATTTCTCCAAAGTCTCTGTCACATTCATTTAGCCAATCATTCTCTTCTTCATAAGAATTAAAATCTCTCAAGACACCGATACACATATCAAAAATACCTTGTATCTTCAGATATGCTATCATATTTGGTATCCACTCATCATAATTGAATGGAGAGAGAGAAGAAATTTATTTCAGATTCATGGAAGCTGTTGTAGATACCTGCAAAAACAATGGAAAAATATTTGGAGGATTGTTACTAAATCTATTGAACACTGCTTTAGGACAATATGCACTTTTATCCAGTCCTTCACTCTTGGATAGAACTCAAAGGATTTCTCCAATCAATTCAATGCAATTGGACTAGAATTTGTTGTGGAAATCTAGAGGCTTCTGGTGCTCTACTGAAAGCAGCTGTTCAATCTACTACTGGAACTGCTGCTACTGTTGCAACTGCTGCACTCAAAATCTCTCATGAGCTTTGATACCATGTGAAATTCCACAGGGATAGATCATTGAGCTAGAACAATCCTCACATTTTCACATTGTTATTACTGAGAAGAATTAGACAAAGACATGGATCAATTCACTCATAAAACTGAAACACACATGAAAAACTGTTGTTGATACATTAAACAACTGCAAGCTAGAAATAAAAATGTGTTACAATAGAATGAATTTGATACTCCTAGGAGGATTCGAATTCACCTCAATTATAGGCTTAGTTTGCATTGGAACCATCTCTCGATAAGGTTTAGTGGCCACAGATGATGAATAATCAGTTAACTGAGGTAGAGCTGAGCATAATTAACTATGTGGGCACCAAAATAGGGGACAAGACTCCAAAGGGGTGAAATACTAACTTGTAGTGGTAAAATTAGGTGTTCCTACACTCAGTAGCAGTGAAACTAGGTGTAACAGTCAGTTAACTAGGTAATCAAGGGGACAAGGTGCCCTAGATCATGGAACTAACTGTGCTTAATCCTAAAATCATGCATGAGAGATAATTTGGAATTCAATGATGTAACCAAGGAACTCTGAGTTGATAGGGGGGTGTTGAGGCCTCGAGTGTGTAAGGTGCTGGAATGGGTTCCAAAGCTCTCAACAGAGGAAGAAAACCCAACCAAAGGCTTCAGATAATCTTGCACAAGTATTACCCTATCCTCAAGCTATTTGGGATGGTGATCTCCTACAGATACAAAGGCCTCTGCTGGAACTTATGGTTTTGATCCTGAAAGGATCTGTCTTCCAAAGAAGGAAAACAAAGTGTGTTCAGTTTGAAAACAAATCTACCTAAAAAGGAAATCTAAGCTAAGTTAGACCTACTCTAGAAGGTGTCTTGTTTGATTTGTAGATTAACTTGATGTGAAAATGAATAAGTATGTTCATCCACTTGATAGAAATGTGAATATAAATTACTTATTTGCTTAAATTACAACCAAGCAATTAAAATTAACAAAGTGCAATATTAAGTGTGTAAGCTCATTCAAGGTTAACCCGTAACTGATATGTCAATTGAAAAATTAACATAGCTTATAATTTACTAGGAATCATTTGCAGAAATATATAAATATTTTAATTAAAAAATTTCAATTAAAACATAATGCATACATAGACCCAACATAAGGAGAAATCTAGATCATAGATCTCTGCATGAAATGATAATTGCAAACAGATTAAACAACACAGATAACAGTCTAAAGTAAAAATCGATATTTATCAAATAAACTTGATCAATGAACAAAAGATCATACAAGAGAATAGGATTACTATATTAATGAAAGTCTATAAGAAATTACAAGCTCAACATAAGACAAAGTTTCTCCAGTCTTTTTTTGTTGATCTCTACCCCAAAATGATCATCCTTTTCCTAAGAGAGATCTACCCCTTAAATAATAATTTACAAAATGTTACAAAGGATAAATTCCCTTTAAACAGGGATTACAAAATCAGAATATTCTATTTAGTGAGGAAATCTTCCCACTTGTCCCAAACTTCCATCAATTCATCTATATCTGGATAATGAGGATATTCGATCCCCAGCTGGGCATCACACATAAATCCTTTAGTATCAGTTTTGGCTATTTTATGCCACATGTAGATAAACATATAGATCATGGCCTCCATGGAAACAGGTTGCTTAATCAACCAATCCACGTCTTCAATTTGGATGTGCTCAATCCGTAGTATTTTCTCTTTGACTTGATCACAACGGGTCTGGATCTGCTCAATCCTAAATCTTGACAGATCTGCACTCTCAATAAGCCACATTGCAGGGAATGCCAGTATCTCCATGAGATTTTCTGAGGCATACCATCTCCTTTTGCAAAGGGCTTGAACCTGATTGATAGTATCCTCTACCATCTCAATAACATTCTCCCAAGATCGCAAAATAGTTCTGATCCTACTGAATTTGAGGCTGTCCAACTCAGGGATATCATCTGGATTTTGTTCAATATACTTCTACCAATCAATGATGTCTTCTACAACTTTATAATCCTACTTTGTTTTCTCTACTTACTGGCCCAAGGTGCTAGACATTTTATCAAAGGAAATGTATGTCTCATGAATTTCACCCAAGGTAGTAAATAGCTTAGTCTAGCTTGGAGAGCATTATTCTGCAGTTGCAAATCCTTCAATTTATCTTCAAATGTCTTCCTTAGATCCTGAACATAAACTTCATGCTCTTCCTTGGTTGTTTCCAATTGCTCTTGAAAATTTTTTAGTTCTTCTTTTTTCAAATCAATCTCCCTATTTAGGGTCTTGACTGAATCCAAATTTGCTCCCGCAAATGCACCCAAGGCTTGAGCTGCATCCATTGCTTCTTCATGAATGTCATCAGACTCGATAGCCCATATTATTTGATTAGGGATGGGTGCTTCCAATCCTCCATGATCTCTGCTTCTCTTTTCCCCTCTTTTCATAACTGCCTTGGTTTCCCAACTGTAAAAGTAGTCCCCCAGAGGAACAATTATATCATCTTCAAAGGTAGACACCATATTAGTCGATTATGTGGTCACATCTATTGTTGTAACCAAAGGGGGTGTCTCGGTGACACTACAGGTAGGAATGGAAGTGGCAATCTAAGGTGAGACTTGGGAAGGAGGAGCTTCACTAGTTGATGGCACAGATGTTGGTGAGGGAATGGAAGTAAAATATTGATGTGATGAATCTTGAGTGTTAGCCACTGAAATTTAAGAAATGAAAGAGGGATTTAGGACATCGGAAAATGAGGGTAATGAAGGAGATAGAGGTGATTGCAAGGGGAAAGTTGAAGAATGGACTTCTGCAATAGTTGATGGGGAAATAGGGAGTTAAATTGCCGAAGGTGGAGGTGTGGAAGTGAACAATGCATCAAACAATTGAGACATGGTTGTTGGTGGTGTTACCTCAGAAGTTGTAACAAGAGAAAATTTTGCTTAGGGAAGTGATGTGGTTGCAGTTATTGCATCAAGAACAACAGAAACCTGAGACAGATTCTCATCTGAAGTGGGTTTATCCATAGCAATGGTATCCAGCAAATATGAGACTTCCTGTGAACCTTTAGTAATTTCTTCTAACACTAGTACAAGAGAAATTAATTCACCCTCTTCATCACTATCAATATCAAAAGTGGGAATCTGAGAGGTAGCAGTTATAAGCTTTTGTCTCTTTGTTGGATTATTTACCACCATTACCTGTACATCACTAACTGCGCTAGGTGGATTGACTTCTTTGGTGTGGAGTATTGAGGTCATTTGTGGTAGTTCTTTGTTTGTTTGTTGGGAAGTTTGAATTAATTCGTTATACTATTTAGAAATATTCAGCTGTGGAGGCTCTTCCATAGGTCCTTTGCCTTTATCACCATCAGGATAAGTTAGAATGAGGGGGTTTTTAGATTTTTGAGCCTCTTTCTCCTCTCTTTCCCTTCTTAACTACTCCATCAAATCAAATTCCATTTTCATGTAGCTAAAAAACTTATCTTTAAGCTCTTTCTTGTATAGCAAAATCTGCTTCTGTTCATCCCTACTTTTAGCCTTTGTCAAGACCTCAGAAAAAGTGTTCACTCCCAAGTAGATGGAGTCATCTGGGAGGTCTTCATGTTCATAGCTCATATTCATATGATTGTGCTTGAAATGGGTATCTAGGAATTTTTTAGGATCATGTCCTAGATTCAATAAAACAATCTTGTTTCCCAATACTTGAGCCTAGATAGAAGTAGGGATAGCAAAAGGTCCAAGGTTCAAGGGGAATTTCGACCATCCTCTCCTCTTGGGACCTGTAAGTTTGAGATAAATCCGTTCAATAATAGTCTGATAGGATACTTCTTCTATCAGCAACCTATCTGGAACAATTCTAGGCAGGAGGTGCACAACGCTGCTTCCCCAAATCCTGACATAGGATAAGGATTCCCCTACATAACAATCTCCAATTGTGGCAATGAAAATCTTGGCATCAACTGAGAAAGATAGTGCATCTTCCTTAAATATATTGAGATAAATGGCACCAAGGAGATGATCACAAATGTCATATAAAAGAGGTATATAATTATCCTCCCATAGTGCAGAATGATATATGTGAATAGGAGGAGTAGAAGGGGTCCAATTCCATCCCATATTGGGATATTGAAACTCAACACATAACACATCCATCAGATAGGCTGAACACAACAAAGAGGTTTTTTGTGTAGTAGGGGACTTCTGATACTTTTCAATTGCAGTTTTGGGCTCGAAAGACAAAATAGAATCCCAAGGAAAAGATTCACCTGTAGTTAAGATATGATGAGCCAGAGGACCCCACTCAGCTTTAAAGATTGAGGAATTAGGAAGGTCATACAACCAAGAAAGCATAGCTGCCAATAACGAGTAAGGTTCTTTAAACCATCACACTGGGTATAAGCTATCAGGCTTACGCATAACGCTGGTTGGTTTGTGTATCCAGGATTTGATCATTTCATTGAAATTGAACCTGGTGTTTGTAGACTCCAAGAATGCGGCATTAGGGATCTACACAGGTGGTCTAAGGAAAAATGCCCTGGTAAATACCTTAGGACGGAAAGTGGTTAATTGGGAACCCACGCTATCATTGAACGAGCGGTATTTGGGGTTGGCATGCTATAGTATCCACTTAACTGCATCAGTATAAGGTAGGATGGAAGGTCTGGCAGCTATTGCATGAAGCCAAGAGTTCATAATTTTCTCATAAGCTTCGCAGTCGTTCTCAATGTTGGATAGGTCAACATTGTCGAATATGGAGTAGATTTTAGACCAGTCCACCTGGTAGGTTTCAGTAATTTTGCCACTGGTGTCTGAGAATATGCCAAAATTTGGGTCCTTGTTCAATTGGTCTCTCTAAGTAGTCTTAGAGCGTGTCTTGTGCGACATGTTTGCAGACTGGAGAAATTCTGACGAATGAACAACAATCAATAAAAAAAAATCCAAAATAATCAAAACTGTAAATAAATGAACAAAGGAACAAAGAAAACCAACCTGGTTCAACTGAAAATGGTGGGCAAGAGACCCCTCGTAATAATTCACAGTAAAATTCAAGTAGCAGAGTAATTTTCCAAATTGAAAATGTTAACGAAAAATTAGAAAAATGACCTATTTCATAATTAAGACGGGTAAAATCTGAGCCATCAGATCAAAACCCATGAGCAACCGAGATCAATTCTTGAGATTTGTGGGAAATAAATTGCGGGGCTTGGCTTTGCAGGCATGTACATCGTCCCCGCAATCCGCAATCTGCAATTGCGGGTTGCGGGATAGAAAACATGTTTATTGAATGAAAAGACAATTCCACAATCCGCATTCTGCAAGTTGTGGGTTGCGGGTTGTGGGATTTTATTCAACAACTTCCCCCAATCCGGAATGGCGGGTTGCGGGATGCGGGAACGCAAACAATATTTAATATGAAATAAACTTTCTGCAATTTGCAATTGCGGGTTCCGGGTTGTGGAAACACACCACGCATTTTTATTCAAATTACTTTATGCAATCCGCAATCCGCAATTGCGGGTTGTGGAATGAAAATTTCAACGAAATATTTACACAGTCTTCCTGCAATCCACATTTGCAGGTTGTGGGTTGACAAAAATTCGAAAAAGAAAAACAAGGCCCCCGCAATCTGCAATTGTGAGATTGCAGGCTGAGAAATGACCTTTTGGAAGAATTCAAGGCTTCCCGTAGCTTGAGGAAAACAGTAAAAAAACTAAGAATTTTCGAAAGGAAAATCTAATTTCAATCAAAACAATGCAAAGGCATGAAATCCTAATAAAGATGATAAAACCCCATAATGAAAGAGGAATTTAAAGCATTACCTTTGCATTAAAAAAAAAATTGGGGCTCCCATGTTCCATTAGAACATGGGATCTGTTGTACCTACAATAAATGGTGACTAGCTGTAACGAACCAGTTATCTCTAGAAAAAAAAACCTTAGTCAAAGAAAACATGTCATTCTACTTAATATCCCAACCTGAAATTTTAGATGATGTTCATAAAGAAATACAAACAACAAGCAAGGTTCAACATATGATTGATATACTCCCATCTCTTAATCCTTAAAAATGATGCAAATCTGATAAGGAGATGTAAGAAATAACAAGAGCTCATTACCATTGTGCAATCATGGAAAGCCAGCTTGAGTTGAACCTGGAGGAAAAATTAAAACTGCTCTGGATATCCAAATTATATACCACCTTGATTTATTAATTGCTTTATTTATATACAAATAGTTCTTTCACAATATATACATTTTTTTTATATCCTCTCTTTTCTTCCTTTTTTTTTCTTTCCTTTTTTTAATATTTCTCTTTTCTTTTGAAACAAAATAGAAAACTAAACATATGACCTTGTTGATATAAGACCACTTCCCTGACTTGGTAATCAGATGCTAGCAGTGGCATTCATAGACCTAATCTAGAAATTGATCAAGCTAGCTCGGTAAGGAGACTCCTTGTATTCCAGTTGTGAAACTGTAAGCAACTATCATGACTTGGTGACCACATAATGATAATTTCAGTCCAAAATCAAACCCATGATCATGGCAGGGATGTATTGTGATAAGACCCCCCTATCCTCAATTACAACAAGTGTCTTATAAAAGAAAACAAATATTTATTAGAGTGTAAATTACAAGACACTACCATGGCTTGGTAACCATATATAAGTAGTGTTACTCACCAGTGCTTTGCAGATCATGAATGGACCGACCTGTGATAGGATCTTCTACCTTTCAGAAGAAACTGAAAGTAATCTCCCAATTTTGGTGGCTTGATGTGAATATGTCATTCCATTAAGAACCTAGGAACCTAATGGGATGGCTTATGATAAGGCCCCCCATCTTATAATCTACAATTATTAAGAAAATTATTATCAAAGTGACTGTAATAGGATCCAGAGCAGATAAATCTAACCAAGTTATTATGATATGCTACTTCACCAGTGAGACATAAGATAAGAAACACTAGTCGTTCCCCATACCTCAATTAAACAAATAAAACATGTGTAAAGATGGATCAAGGTGGGAAGGTATCAATCAAGGATCCACAGTTATTGATTTTAACTCCTATACAAAACAAGTTCTGTCATAGGCTGAGGAAAGCTAAACTGACCATGTATTCTAAGAACTTTTAGACTGTGTCAATCTGGAGACAAACTGATTGATCAACCCTTGCCAACTGTATGTGGGTCGAGCCAATGATTTCCAATCCTAATAAACATTTGGAAGATATGATATCTGCAATTTAAAACTTGCCCCACCACTACCAGGAGTATCTAGCCTTGGGGGAACAGATTGGTAAGACCATTTCTTTCAAAGATTATTTTTACTGTAGGTTTGTATTTGAGCTCAAGGATGAAGGTTTGGATTCAATAAAGATAAACAAACCATCCATAGAGAAACCAATTTCTTCTTCTTCTTTGAGTAAAGAAGAAGGAAGAACAAATAAGCCATTTGAATATTCAGGCATTATGAGATTGTTTAGGTTTTCTTCAAGCAGATATTCAAAAGGATGTAAGCATGAATAAGCAACCACCAATTCTTCTACGAATCAACCAATTATGGATAGGATAGTAGCTACTAATGGGTTCCAATAAGTGGCATATACTAATGGTTGCTCAAGTTTGGAAGAAGCATCTACTGATGGATGTTGTGATGAGGTACCTACTGATGGGTGCCTATGTTTTGAGGAGACATCTACTAATGGATGTCCATATCTCTATGTTGGTGTCATAGAGATACCACTTGATGAGGTTGATGCAAGAACAAGTTCCCTTGAGAATGATTTGAAGAGCTTGTAGTAGCATAATTTGTTCCAGAGTAAACTTTTCAGCCATCACTTGAACTACATCATGAAGTTGACCTCACCGAGGAAGAAGAAGAAGAGGTTCATCCTTAAGAACCTCATTTCCTTGCATGGTCGTTGAATATGAGTGAGAGGAATATCAAGGAGGCCTTACACATTCTCCATGACACACATGTTTCAGTGTCACAGTCTTGTTGGAGACTTGCTTCATTGGAAGATTAATCTTTCCTTAAAGCCATGGAGAATTTTCAGAAAGCAGTGTCTACAATCCAAGGTTTTTTTTCACACATGCTTTCTGACAGAGATGAATTGCATGAGCTTGTTCATATGTTGCATGGATCATAATTGAAGGATTATGAGGAGATTTGAAAGCTCAATGATTAATTGATGGCCACCCAATATTCTTTGAGAAGCACTCAAATTTGCCTCTAAGAGTCTAAGATGGAGATAGAGCAAGTTCACCAAAAGCTGCAAAGATCACTCATTTCAGTCAGCCAGTCTCTTATGGTTGGTTGTACGCAGACTTGTATGGGGGAACCTCATGAGGTGGTGTTCCATGAGGTGAATGATGACATGCATGGGCTTGAGGATTTTTTAGATGCATATTAAGAGTTCCAAGCACATACAGTTCCCCAAAGAGAAACTGAGCTTCTTCCTGGAGTGAGTCATTCCTCTGTTGAGGAATCATAAGAGCTCATGTTTGATGGACCATCCTTGGATGGAGTTGATGCATCCATTAGATTTATGGATGAGGTTGCAGTAATGAGGTTTTGGTCCTTGATCCTACATCATTCCCTTCTATTGATTCCATGCTAATTGATAAGGAAGTGTGGGTCAAGAATTTATTTTTGAGGGTTCCTAAAGAGGAGTAGAAGGACCTCACATTCGCTTCAACTGATTTAATGATAGCACCATTCCCTACCTAGCAGTTGCAGAGGAATCTCATGCCTATATTTGATTCCAACTCACATAAAGGTACATATGGTTCCCATTTGACTTCAGTAAGTGGGAAACGCTATGATTGCATGCATCCTATGACCAGTGGTAGAGAGTTGAGCCATTGGAAATCTTCACATGGGGAAGCACCTTGCTTTCCATTTGGACCATTGGGTTGGAGTGTCTATTATTTTTCTATTTGGGAGAAAAGACACATGAATTATATTCATTCTTGAATCTATGGAGGCTTCTCTGACACATCTTACACTTCTTGTGAGCAGCTTGGGAATCCATGTAATTTTGATGGTGCCTACCCTTTCTGTGATTGGACATGGAACTTTCACCCTTTTCATTTGAACAAAAGTGTTTTTATATTGGGTACTTGTGTGTAATGGGAACATGAAGTACATTCTAATTTTCATGTGCTTGGAGAGTTTTGAATTTAAGCAAGATGGATTCCAAGCACTTGTTCTTTTTCTAAGATATTATGAGTTGCCTCTAGGAGATTATTGCATAGTTTTGGAGGCACATGATTTCATTTCGGTTGAGCCAACCACAAAGTTGATGACTAATTGTTTCCAATATTTGGTTCACTATCCTTCACCCCACATAAATATGGAAGACAACGCACATAGGGATGAATTTTGGGTAAAGGGATTTTTCCTATGGATGCCACATGAGGAGTAGGAGGCTCCAACATATTCCATTGATAACTTCAAGGTCAATCCATGTGGCTTGACAAGTGCACCATTTATTTTCCAGTTTGATGAGTAGTAGTTTAAGAGGCCTCTATCTGATGTCTCCATCATGCTTAGTAGTGCATTGAGTTGGATTTTTTGTTCATCCATTGATTGGGTGAATGGATACATATTGGAGAATAGCACCCCCAAGAGTGATTTTATTGTCTACATTAATGCATATTTGAATGACACATCACACATATTTTATGAGAAGTTGCATGGGCATCTATGGTTTTTGGATGATGCCTTGAAGACATGGGATTGTCACCTATGTCAATTTGCTATCGGTGATGTGAGACTATGTGCTAGTTTTCAGATGGAGTATAAGGAGTTTCATACTTGGTTGGAGGGACTCACAGAGGTTTGGTTTTGCATTGGAAGTGAAGATCTCCCAGTCTTGTGGAGTGATATAGGAATCCCCCATGAGGATATATTCTTCCTATTGATCATGATGTTTGGAAGGATGTAGCTAAGATAGTGGGACCCTGGAATTCTTTGGGATGACAATTTTCCACAAGTAACAGTGTCATCGGGGGACATGCAGCACAAACAGTGGGATCCTGACACTGAGTTGTTGTAGAATAAATTAAATCAGAGTGGTGCAACATAAACATGGTGGACCTTTGATATTTAGATTGGAATTGAGGATTCCAATTCTAGACAGAAAACAACATATTTTGAGTAGTGAAGTCACTCGTTGGCTTCATAGATGGTTGGAGTGGGTTTCTTGCTTGAGGACAAGCAAACTTGGGAGGGGAGGACTGTCATGTTCCCATTTTTTCAGCACCAGGAAGAAGCCAATGTCACACCAAACCCCATCGATCCTAGTGAAATTCAATTAATTAATTAATAAGGGCATGGAATTACTTAGGAAATTAAATTATTTACTAGGAATAATTTATCCTATACTTGTTTTAATTAATTAAATTAGAAGTGATGTAATTTTTATTTTTATTTTTTATTATTAATTACATATGTTGATGAGTTGGAAGATGCCAAAGAATACATGAGGGAACATAAGTAAATAAGTATAGCTCAATGAGTTTACAACCAAAGAGGAAAGTGAAAGAAAAGTGGAGGAACTAGAAAATAAGGAAACTAGATAAAGCAAGGAAAAGCTGGTAGAAAGAAGAAAAAGAAGAAAAAGCAGTGCAAAGCAGAAAAGCAATGGAAAATAAAACTAAAGCAGTAAAATCAAGAAAAGCATGCTTAAAGCAGAAAAGCAGTGGAAAATCATAATAAAGCAGTAAAAGCAGGAAAGTAGACTAAAAGCAGTAAAGAATGATAAAACAGGTAAAGCGGAAAGCAAGAATTTCCAAATTTTTTAAGATAAGAGAGATTGGAAAAAGTAGGAAAGCAAAAAAAAGGCTCAAGGAAAGCAACAAAGGACAATTTTTGCCAAGGAGGGAGAAATCATGAAGGCAAGTATGTCCAAGGAAAAATAAAGTTACCAAAGAAGAATCCAACTCACCAAAATATATTCTCTCCTAAAAATTATTAATTATTAATTTATTATTTTTCTTTAGAGAAGTCTAGAAGGAAAGAGCCAGTGACTGCGTTCAATGCATATAAATCATGGATTCATTTTCCAAGAAGCAAACTGAGTTATAAAATAAGGAGGGCACACCACTTTGATATCTTTTGATAGATTGAGAATTGAATTGAGTGCAATTGTGCTTCTGTGACTTGGTAGATGTCCCCTTGATTCTTCTAAAAGGATGTTGACATACAATCTTCATCATTGAGTTTATTGTAGGTATTGGAGTCAGATCCAATGAAATTCAATCTTTTTTCATAGTTTATTGTAGGTATTGGAGTCAGATCCAATGAAATTCAATCTTTTTTCATAGATTAGAGAGCCTTCCATTCAAAATTTTGATGATTTCTAGTCTTTCTATGATGGAGAATCCTTTTTATAATCTATTTATTTCCTAATATCTCTATGAGATTATTTTAGATACTAATGGTTGTTAATGATGTAAATTTGAACTTCTGAATCCCATTCTGCAATTTTAATAAAGAAAAGTATGCCTTTCATATCCATCTGTTGCACCTAGTCTAGATTGCCATGGAAAATAGCTAGTTTTTAGAGTTTAATTAATAAATGCACTTATAAATCCAAATTGAATTATTTATGTTCCTCCTATTACTTAACATGCCAATATACTCATTCCATGTCTGAAACTGAGAATTTGAATCCTTCTCGCATTGTTTAGAAAATCCTAAAGTTAAACTAGTTGTGCAATCCCGGGAGACAATTTTACTTGTTTGTTTGTGAAACCTCCTCGGAACTTCTTCAAAATACATGGAGAAAACCTAGACTGATATTTGATTGTCATTTAATTTTTTTAATCCTTCCTGATTTGAAATCATTCACCACTGGTTCTCAGGTAGTGCCAAGTTGAAGTTCTAGTTTGCATATGCTGGGGTTCCCAAGATCCTTGAGGTAGAATTCAGAATCGCTGATGTTTGAAACATTAACGGTCCCAGTATATTTTGAAAATTTTCTATCAGCTAGCCTGATCCTCATCCCTTCAAGACTTGTTTGAAGTTTCCTTCCTACATTCAGACAAGTCACTAAAGTTCACTATTTTTCCCCTAGTCTTGTAGGAGAGTCAGTTAGTGTATCATTGGATCTGATTGGTAGATTACACCTTTCAAACACTTTTACAACTGTGAAAGAGACAGACTCTCTTGGAAGTCTTTTCTTATTTCAATAGTATGAAAAGAGCTTAAAGAAAACTCCAATGGGTTCCTTTTTCATAATGGTTTTACGAGCCTAAAAAAGAGATAAATGTGTACTTGGTAACATATTCTCATGTATTTATGAGCACACGAACGAAAAAATACTAAGCTCAATAGTGTTCCTCAGCATGAAAATAGATTGTACCATAACTTCATTATTGCGTTTGACCTGTAATCTCAAAAACAAGTGTGAGAAACCATAATAATATATAAACAAACGGATTTTTAATAACAAATCATAAAAAGTAATAAATAATTATAAGGTAAAAACAATAAAATATTCTCTCTCAACCCAATAAATAGAGGTGAAAGGGACTCATTTTGTCATTGCATTCATACTATTTTCACCAAAGAGGGTAAAAAACCATTTGAGGTAGAAACTTGTGTTGGAGATTGTGAAATTCCAAGGGGTAGATCATTGAGATGAACAAACCTCACAATTTCATAGTGTTTATTGCAAGGAATAATTAGCAAGAAACATGATTAAATTCACTCATGAAACTAACAAGATATCAGAAATTGTTTCTAGCACATTCATCAATTGTAACCTGGAAAAAATATGATAATACAATAGAATTAATTCGATGCTCCAAGGAGGATTCGAATTCACCTCAAGTATAGGCTTAGTTTGCATTGAAACCATCTCCCGATAAGGTTCAGTGGCCATCGGTGATGAATAATCAGTTAACTGAGGTAAACCTTAGCATAAAAGAATCATGTGGGCACCAAAATAGGGGAGGAGACTCCAAAGGGGATAAATATTGACTTGTAGTGGTTAAAATAGGTGCTCCTACACTCAGTAGAACTGAAACTAGATGTAATAGTTAGTTAACTTGGTAACCAAGGGGACAAGGTGCCCTAAATCATGGAACTGACTATGCTAAATCCTAAAATCCTATGTGAGGGTGATGTTGGACTTTAGTGATGCCACAAAGGACCTCTGAGTGGATAGGAGGGCTAATGATGACCAAACACAAGCTCCGGGGGGGCGAAAGTAAGGACCAGGTGCTAGCAGACTCAATTGCTAATGCATGGAATGCATGGATGCATTCAAGACCAAAATGAGATGGTGATAATATTGAAACACCTCCCCTTAAGCCTGACTACAATGGAAAATAAATGAAAATGAGGGCCCTGGTTACTGAGACCAAAGGTCACCTCGTACAAAAATCTAAACAAGTGAGGAAAGAAGGAAAACCCAATGGGAAAAAAAACCCTCAAGATAGACTGAAACACACCAAAAATTGTTGCTCAAGACTCAAGTAGGCATGATGCTTGATTCAATGTCTAGAGGTATCTTCCTCTTGGGAAAAGTGGATCAAGCTCCAAAAAAATTTGCTTGTATTATCCTTCAGTGGAAGCAAGCGAATCTGGAGCTTTTATGAACTTGCTCTTCAGACCAAACATGGTTTGAACAAATCCAAAAATATGAAGATCATCTTGGAACCTGTAATTCAAACCAACTGAGGTAGGATCAACTTGAATTAGATCTAATTTCTCTTGAAACTTGAACTTATGATAAGTGGAATTTAAATTAGCTCCAAGAATTGATAGATTGTTTCTTGTGATCTTGTAATGTCCCGAAATGGCAACATTTTTAAAAAAAATTCCTGTCTGCAACATTTGCTATCTAATTGAGAAATAATTCATATGTTAATTCAATTTCGATTAAGTGCATCCATATTTGCATAATATAAACTATATAAGTCTAAGATCTTTTTAAAACATAGTGTTCTTAAAGTTTGAGTTTCAAAGTCTGTGGAAGCGGGGTGAAACAATATCCTATCTGTTTTTTGTAATACAACCATAACACTAATACAAGGTAGAACATAGATCTTTACGGATTTATAACTTATGTGTTTGAAATTGTGAATGTTTAAATGTTACTTCTAGGTGATATGCTCCTTTGTTGCTGTTTGATCCTAAGGTGGGTGTCGTAACAATCCGGATGAGGTAATTACATACCCCGTCAAGGTTCCCATGGGGTGTGGGTAAGCTTTGGCAGTTTGTTGAACTAACTTAGCAATTTGCTAATGTCATCCATTGAATTTGTCTTTCTGCAGGTACAAACTCCATAATTATTCTATCCTAAAGGAATGGCCCAAATCACCATAGCAAGGGTTATGAACCATTCTATGTAATTTGAATGAAGTGCAATGTGGCTTAAAGGGGCACGACTAAACTATAGTCTCTTTATAACAAATCGAGCCTCCACTAAAACATGGTTAGTGGGGCAATAACTACACTTTTAATGTATGTTGGAGGACAGCCTGTCACTGAGGGTTTGGTATTAGCTGGGGTTTTCGTTGGCTTTAGCCTATGTTTGCGATTTTGTATTACTTTCTTGGTTCTGCACTTCTCTTGATTTTGAGACGATGGGGGTACCCTGACCCAAGCGATGCTCGTGGTCAATGCACATGGTGGCTATGATACTCGTCGGAGCGTGGGCACCATAATCTTAACTGGTGAGTTAAATTCCTTATCTCGTGGTTTCTTGCTTATTCGTTGCCAATTCACAGAGTTGCTAGCTGGTGGCTTTTTGTATGGCGATAGGTAACAAAGACCCATGGATGTAGAAGCTATGGTGAGTCGAAGCTCTGCCAACGCGACTAGGGTAATGGTAAGTTCAACCAACCCCCATTATCCTGCCTCTAGTGACTTTGTTGGGATGTGTATGCGTCTTGTCCTGGTTTCGAAGGAAACTTCCGTAAGCATTTGGCTTACCGATCCACTTTGGGAGAAATAATGGTCGCTTAATGTTTGACCAGGGGATTGACATGGTGTCTCAGGGTAATTGAATATGGCAGAGAACTTTGTAATGTAACTGAATGTAGTTTTTTAGGAATTGGGTCTTTTCCTATTAATCGTGTTCCAGTCCTGTACAATGAATTTTTCATTTGGAAGGTAGGATATATAAGATTTGAGTAAATTGTAACGATATCATGGTTGGATTTATTCATACTCTGTAATTTTTGGCACATTGTGTGGCATTGGGGTTTTATCCCTTCATTGTGGCTATCACCTATATATATATATATATATGATATTTTCTTTAAGATTTACACCCATACTGTGAACTATGTGAATTTGCAACGATAACAAATGGTACTGCTATTTTGTATTCCTGTTTGAATCTAATTGTTTAAATCTTGAAATGGTTTGATACTAAGTGCTATGGGAAAACCTTGTGGGTTTCTATTTGGTAGATTACTGTTCAAACGTTCTAAATGAGTATTGGATTAAACGCCTTTGGTTTTGGTAGACGTAGTTGGATATATATATATTTGGTTGATGAAAACTCAGGGTTATATAAATATTTGTTTGACGAAAAACTCAGGGCTACACACAACATTTTGTCATACGTAGGCGTGCCTCCTGTAGGGAGCATTCACCGGTTTAATGTTTGAAGATGCCAAGGGGTTCGACCCTTGAACTAAGTCTCGATAGACGCTTATGTATAATCCTGCCACACTTGTATTCTTTGTTGAAAGTATTGGATGGTCGTTGGTATAAAATCTAGATTTGGGTATGATATTAAATCTATGTGTTGGTAATTTTGTCCCAGTTACTGACTTGTTTAATTTTTGTAATGGAATAACTGTACGTAATAGGGAAACTATTTTAGTTCGTTGAATCAGGGACAAAATATCAAACCCTGATTTGAGTTTGGATGTAAACTATTGACTATAATAAACAATGGCTGAAATTGATGTAAAAACGAATAACTAGTTTTGTAATAGTTTATTCTAACAATTAACAATTTCTGCTAAAACTATCCCAGTGGTTAAATAACTTTGAGGAACTTCAAACAAGACATCATAGGCAGATACGAGATACAATAAAGATTTGTTTTCGATGCAGTAAAAACTATAATATGATTGGCTAGCAAAGGCTAGCTACTAGACCTGTTAGACAAGCCATTAGATCTTGGGTATTTCTCGAATTTAGGTTAGTATAGAGACTGATACTAATTTAGCATTTTATTTATAAAAGAATTAATTACATGGGGAAATCTCATAGCAATTGTGTACTTGCTGGTTCTGGAACTTGCTCTTGCTTATAATGCCCTGCTGATCCCTATAGCCTGCTCCTGTCGATAATGTCTTGCACACTCAACCAACTGGTAAATGCAAAACTACTATACTCTTAGCTGGACTATTCACTGATCTTGGATGGATGACTTTGGGACTACCACGTTCCTCCCAACCATGATTCTACAACCATTACTGGTTCAGTAAGAATCCCCCCAAGTTGGTTCTGACATGCAACTGAGAGATAGAGGCCCTAGATGGCAACTGGTTCAGATCTGGAAAGATTAGTAGCAGAGTTCTTCTTGGCACAATAATACCAAAAGAAAAAAAAAAAAGATGATCCCCCAAACTTTGGGGTCTGTCCTCCTTAAGTAGGAAAATCTTGAAATTAGCACTGTTGGAATTTACTGGTTTCTTTAAAATAATTAATTTATAAAATAATATTTGTTTACTTTAACTGCTAGTTCATTAGGAACTAAGACTTCTCAACCTGTTGATTAAAGTGTTTATTTAATCTTTTAGATATTTTCATAATAATAATAGTATACAGTTTATAATACCACCTAAACATTAATAATTAATATTTAGTAGGTGGCAGCCCACTTATGCATAACTATATATATCTATAAAGTATACACATTTATAAAAGAATATATATATATATATATATATATATATATATATAATATTTAACCAATATATAATTGAAGCTCCTAAATAATGATACCGCTGGTGGTCTTTAAGCATTTGTTTCACAAGATGCCTCTTTTAGTTCTTTTTAAGGAAAGGGTCCACTTCTTTGGATGGTTTTGGTAAGTTGGTAAAGGCACCTCTAGTCTCTCCCTTTGCATGTCAGATTCCCTCGTTTTAACATGGTAGTTCCCGTAGTAGATGATGATAATAAGATTTATTTAATAACTTCGAAATAGTTGTGATGAAACACGCAAGTGCTATTCAGAGTTCTCTTTGACTCAACACTTGAGACGTAGTAACCCCCGAGTGCTCTTCAAAGCCTTTCAACTCAACACTCTCACATGGGCGTTACGCTAGTGCAATTCCAGAGCCTCGGCTCAACACTTAGAGCTAGAATGTGGTTGTGAGACACATCTAGGATACTTAAATGTCCTCGGATCCGGTAATCATTTCTTTCAAGCTTGGATTGCTCCAGGGCTCATGCCCAACACTCAATGTACATCGGGGCTTAGGCCCAGTATATAGGTCTTTTGGGTGTTCCTGAGTCCACGCTCAACACACTAACTAATCCACCATGTAATTCATGCTCTGCACAGTATAATGTAACAAAAGAGAAAATCTCAGTTTATCATAATTTTGTAATCACTTCTCGAAATACAACATAGTTTATTCATTCGGCTTTCCTGCCCCGCATATATTCAACAATGAAACAAATTAGGGTCCATGCCCAATACATCAAATCATAAAGGAAACTAAATCAAAACATATTAATGCTATGTAAACATAATAAATCACATATACTGGGCCGTGACCCGACATGACATCATAAGATAGTTAGTCAAAAAGTTGGGATATTACATCCTCCCCTTCTTAGAACAACACCATCCCTGTGTTTCCTAAGGACTAGAGATGAGTTCATGAAACAAGGCGGGGTACGCCTCTCTCATGGTAGCCTCATTCTCCCAAGTGGCCTCATCTGGTCCAAAGTGCCTCCATTGCACTTTCAGCTGAGTAATGGTCCTCCTCCTAAGTTGGACCTCTCTCTTGTCCAGAATGTGGAGTGGTTCTTGCGTGAACTCCCCTTCGGGCTCCACCTGTAACAAGGACCAATCGATGACATGTTTAGTATAGTATACATATTTCTTTAATAAAGAAGCATGAAAAACATTATGAAATTTTATATGTGCTGGTAGGGCTAAGTCATATGCCACTGGACCCTTCTTTCCCAGTATTTCAAAAGGTCCACAAAATCTTGGGGCTAGTTTATCGCAACGTCCCAAACTTAACGAGCTTCGTTTCACTTTTATTCTTAGGAAGACATGTTCACCGATTTGGTAGTCCTTGTCCTTTATTTTCTTGTCTGCATAACTCTTTTGGTGGTCTTGTTCTTCTTTTAAATTCAGTTGCACTTTGGAGACTAGTTGTTCCAAGTCTTTTAGTAAGTTTCTCCCTAGCATAAGCCTGTCCACCGGGCTATCCTAGGTGACGGGGGTTCGACACTTTCAACCGTAGAGTACCTCGAAGGGACTCATTTTGGCCGAGGTTTGATACTCGTTGTTGTATGCAAATTCCACGACGTGTAATTAGTCTTCCCACTTAGTGGGATTGTTCATGACATACATTCTCAGCATGTCTTCTAAGATTTGGTTTATTCGTTCTATCTGTTTGTCGGTTTGGGGGTGGTATGTGGTACTAAATTGTAGTTGTGTTTCTAATCCAGAGAACAATTCTCTCCAAAAGTTACTAGTGAACTTTGTGTCTCGATCTGAGATAATTGCTTTGGGTATCCCGTGTAACCGGAAAATCTCCTTTAGGAAGATTTCCGCAATGTGAACTGCCTTGTAGGTAGATTTTACTGGTATAAAATGTGTGGCTTTCGATAGCTTGTCTACTACTACGAAGATGGAGTCATTTTGTTTCTTACTCTTGGGTAGACCCGTAATGAAATCCATACTTATTACCTCCCACTTCCATTCCAGAATGGGTAACGGTTGAAGTAGACCAGAGGGATGTTGGTGTTCTGCTTTGACCAACTGACATCTCTGACATTTCACGATGAATAATGCTATGTCGGATTTCAGTTTAGGCCAAAAGTAGTGTTTCTTTACGGCTGAAATCATCTTTTGATATCCGGGGTGTCTTGAATAGGGGCTCCGATGGAATTCCATGAGTATGTTAGGTCTAATGTCCCCCCCCTCGGGAACGTAAAGTCTCTCCTTTGACCATAACAGTCCTGATTCATCTATCTTGTATTCTTTCTATTGTTGAAAAAGCCTATCTTCTTGGATCTTTTTAAGGATCTCGACATAAAACCGGTCATTTTGGCGTGTCGTTCTAATTCTGTCGTGTAATTCAGAGTTAGTTTGACTTTCGGTTACCTCATATAACATATGAGCTTGTTGACTTAAGGCATCGGCGATCTTGTTTTCTTTCCCCTTGATGTGTTTCAGTTCAAAGTGATATTCACTAAGGAAGGCTAACCACCTAGCCTGTCTAGCATTTAGGTCGGGTTGATCGAATAGGTATTTTAGACTCATGTTGTCTGTCTTTAGTAGAAATTTCTTACCCATGAGGTAATGTCTCCACATCTTTAGAGTGTGGATAATGGAGGCCAATTCGAGGTCATGAGTAGGATAGTTCTTCTCATGCTCCTTTAACTTCCTTGACTCATAGCAGATGGAAAAATCATCTTGCATAAGGACTCCACCGAGTCCTTCCTTGCTTGCATCGGTACAAACTACGAAGTCCCCATTGGGGTCGGCAATTCGTAGTATTGGTGCGCTAATCAGAAGTTGTTTTAACTTCTGAAAAATTTCTTCGCACTTGTCTATCCAGATGAACTTACTGGTTTTCTTCTGTAATGCGGTCATGGGGCAAGTGATCTGAGAGAAGTTCTCAATGAACTTTCGATAATAACCGGATAAACCTAGGAATGATCATATGTCAAAAACACACGTAGGTGTGGGCCATTCTTCGATAGCCTTGATCTTTTCGGGGTCAACCGCTATTCCCTTCTCGGAAATGATGTGCCCTAAGTACTGTATCTGAGGTTTATAGAAATCACACTTGCTAAATTTTGCGTACAGCTGATGTTCTTGTAATATCCGTAGGACTATTCGGAGGTGTTCCTCATGTTCTTCCTCATTCTTGGAATAGATCAGGATATCGTCTATGAAGACTAAAAAAAACTTGTCGAGGTACTTGCTCAAAAAATTGTTCATCATGCACATGAAGTTTGCAGGTGCATTTGTCAGACCGAAAGGCATTACTACAAATTCGTAGTGGCCGTATCGGGTGCGAAACGCGGTCTTACTGATGTCCTCATCACGGATCCTCACTTGGTGATATCCGAATCGTAGGTCGATTTTCAAAAATATCTTTGCTCCTCTGACTTGGTCAAACAAGTCATCGATCCTAGGGAGTGGATAATGGTTCTTGATGGTTAACTTGTTGAGTTGGCAGTAATCGACGCACATACGCATCGTGTCGTCCTTCCTTTTAACAAAGAGGATTGGGGCTCCCTAGGGAGACACTCTCGGTCGAATGTAACCCTTGTCTATCAGTTCTTGTAACTGTATTTTGAGCTCTACCAGTTTGCGTGTACTCATACGGTATGGAGTCCTAAAGACGGGTACAGATCCGGGGGTTAGTTCTATGGAAAAGTATAAGTCCCGCTTGGGTGGTAACCCTGGTATCTCTTCGGGAAATACGTCTCTAAATTCTACTAGTATAGGGAAGTCCTCAATCTTTTGATCTCTATCGGATTCTACCGATTGAAGGTGGATTGCAAATAGTTTACAACCCTTTCTCGAACATTTCTTTGCTTGTAATGCCGATATATGTCCTACTGATACTTCCTTAGGTATACCTTGGATGGTTCTTTGGTTTCCTTGACTATCTATGCATAGGATTGACTTATTTAAACAATCTAACAAGGCATGATGTCCTTCCAACCAATCCATGCCTATTATTACGTCATAAGATCCTAGCGGTAAGATGTTCAAATCTAACTTAGTTAAAAAGCTGTTCAAATCTATCTCACAACTCTTGATTAGTTCGGAGATCTTCCGTTTGGTATCTGTGGCTAATTGTACCAGCCATAGTGCTTTGTGACTCTCTCGGTTTAATTTGCAAAACTCTACTATTCTAGGAGAGATGTAGCTTTGGAAAGCACCGGGGTCTATTAAAACTGAAATGATATGGTTAGATATCTTACCCTCAATTTCTACCATGGTGGCTTGATGATCTGCCTGCTGGCCATCAAGGGCGGCATAAATCCTAGGTGTCTTTTCCATGTCTCCCACTGTAGGCTCTGCCTGGATGTTGTGTAAAGTCCCATCTGTTTTGTTGGGGCAGGCTCTATAGTAGTGTGGTCCCTGGAATTTCCAACAAGAAACAATTGGTGGGACTGTCTTTGCCCCTTTGTTGAAGGCTGGCTTGTTGGTTGGTGGTGGGGGTGCATTAGGTCGAGTTTGAGGTCGTTTGAAACCCCTATTGGGTGGGAAAATATTGTTATGTTTCCGAAAAGGTGGGGGTCTAAAAACCGGTCTGCAGTTGTCTGAGAAAGTCCTAAATTTGTCTCTATTTCTGTTGATGTTGTCGTTCCTTGGCTGCCCGTTCTCATAGCACAGCCTGGTCTTATGTAGGGTTATGTCAAGGGTTTTGGGCATGTCGAATTCTATCTTCTCTCTAAATTTTGGTGGCAGCCCACCCAAGAACTATTGGATTTTCACCTTCTCGTCCTTAATATAAGGCACATAGTGCAGCAAGTCTAAGAGAAGCCTTGTTTGACCAGAAAAGATTCCTGACCCATTTCCTGAGTGCTTTGTGGGAAAATTTACAAGCCCAGGAAGAAACTAGTGGCCTGTTTCCTTTTGCTAAAGTCGTTGGCCAAAGTACCCAAGTTTTGAATACTCCTCCTGCTCCCCCAAAAATTACTATTGTAATACCCATGGTTACTCCTGTTGATTCTAAAACTCCCTCTGCTCCTAAGAAAAACCTAAGATCCATGGCCGTCATATATGCCCCTTTATCCCTCCTAGCCATTCTCGATGACCTACCTATGGGCTACACCTAGCACCTCATGAGATTCGATGGGGAGGGAAAATTTTCTGCACAACAACATATAGACCAGTTCAATGATTTCACAGACCTAGAAGAGGTGGATGAAGATGATGTTAAGATGAGTTTGTTTTCCCAAAGCCTTCCATGAGAAGTGAAGAAACGATTTAAGGCCCTTCCAAATGGAGGAATTGCTACCTATGAGAGATTTGAAGAAGATTTCCTAGCCAGATGGCAGGATAAACAAAATCCTCTCCATATTCTCACTCAGTATGAAACAACAAAGAAAAAAAATGTTGAGACTATCCAAGAATTCTCATCTAGGTTCATGAGAGTGTACAACTCTATCCCTGTGGACATAAAACCTCCTATGGGGGCAACCAAGCTTCATTTTTCCAATAGTTTTGACAATGACTTTGCCCTCATCATGAGAGAAAGGAGATATGCTACTCTCCCTGATATGTTGAAAGATGCATTAGAAGTGGAAGCCAACTTGATGGCCTCGGGTAAAATGAAGCACATAAGTGAAGCTGAGAAAAGGAGATGCAATGAAGCAGTGCAACCTTCCACATCCCAATTCATGGATGTGAAATTCGAGTAGATGATGAGAACTATGGAAATACTGGTGGATATGATCTCCCTTGAGAGTAGGCCTCCTGCTAGAGAAAACCCAGAGCCTCAAGCTCGAAATAACAATCTTAGAAGGCCCCCTGCCCCACAAGGATGACCTAGAGAGTCAAGAGACCCTTGAAACCCTGAGAATCAACCAATCAAACCACCTTTTTCTAAGAACTTCATAGATGAAGAAGAGTAATATAGACATGCTGAAGACCAAATCCATCTCTTTGATAAGATACAAACCTAGTTCTATTTGACTAAATATGAACATGACCATCCTTCCTTGCAATGAGATGATGTCCTTGGAGAATCAGAATATGACCAATACCAAAGAGGGCTCCACAACGCAATTTGTGAGTTTGAGAGGAAACATAATTTGAGAAGTAGAAAAATAACAGTAGACCGAGGAAAGGTTGTTGCCGATCTATCTTCTTCTCAGCCACAAAGAAAAGAAACCTCTGGGAAAAGGGACCCAAAAAATTACAATCTCTGATGAGAATTTGGGGAAGGGGGAAGAACCTCCTAAAAAGAGTCCAGAATGGGGAGATGAAGGTAATACAAATACAACAGAGAGGGTCCATGCTTCTTTCAATTTGGAAAATGAAATATCTAAGATTAAGATCATCTCCATCCCCTTAAATGAGTTGGTCAAAAACTCGGAATACAAAGACCAGACTCTGAAAGTAGTAAATGGTGGATAAGGAAAGCAACCTGATACTCTCAATCTGCATGATGAAAAACCCGGTCTTTTATTTGGTCTCGATTTTGAAAATGCCTCAGAAATTGATGTCCATCCTGTCTATATCAGTCTCAACATATATGACCATATCCTGCACAATGCCATGTTTGATTCAAAAGCCTCACATAACCTCATGCCGACTTCAGTGGTGGATAATCTAGGGTTAGAAATCACAAGACCCTATAAATACCTATTTTCCTTTGATTCTAAAAGAGTTCCATGTGTAGGGATGAATAAATACATGGTGGTCTCACTGACTCAAATACCTCAGAAGAATATGATCATGGATGTGGTAGTGGCTAATACTCCACCTAAGTTTGGGATGTTGTTGTCTAGGTCGTGGACAACAAAGTTAAAGGGAACCATGAAAATGGACATGTCTTATGCCACCATCCCTGTCTTTGGGGAAAGCAGAAGGCTATAGAGGGAACACAGGCTGTCGTACGTAGTAATAAACAAGGAAATGTCAGATAACCACCCCATATTTTCCATAGACATAGATGTAGGTTCCTCAATTCTACGCTATGATCCAGGTTCAGAAGAAGAAAGTGTGAAAGTTTCCAATTTACTTGAACCAAATGATAAAGCTAATGGTGGGAATGGGGTGCAATTCCTTGACAGCTCAACCAACACAGAGAACGATGGGCAGCGAGTGGAAGATGGAAGTAATGAGAAATCAGAATTGGGAATAGATGGAAGTAATGAGAAATCAGAATTGGGAATAGAAGACACAGTCACACTCCAAAAAGAATATCACCGGGTCATGAGATTCGATGGAGCTATAAATAAAGGAGTTGGAGCTGGAATATGGATCACCCCTCCAGATGAGGGAAATGCATGCGCCATATTTCATACTTCGAAACTAATGTTTGACTGTTCAAATAATGTGGCAGAATATGAAGCTCTGTTATTGGGCTTGAATGTACTCAAAGGCCTGGAAGCTAAGAGGATCAAGGTCTCTGGAGATGCAGAGCTGATAATCCAACAAATGAACAAAAAATATGAGGCAAAACACCCTAGGTTAAGGGCTTACAAAAATGTGGTGTGGGATCTGTTTGACAATTTCTTCACAGAACATCATGTTTATTTCATTCCTAGGGAGAAAAATGAAATATCATACATTCTATCCAACTCCGCTAGTAGGTTTCAACTCACTACCTATCCTACTAGGACTCACATGATTAATATAATGCATAGACCCTATGTCCCAGGCCATAAAAGGCATTGCAAAATATTTGAAGATGACCAGCAGATAAGGAAATTTATGGAGATGACTGGGGAATTTTCCAATATCCAGATTGATCAAGAGGACTGTGAAGTGGAGGAGTGGGAGCCTGATCTGCCAGAGCTCAAAACTACTTTGGGAGGAAAAGATATTTTTCAGCTAAAAAGCAACTACATACCCAAAGGATTGGTCCCACTGGAAATATTGTTTGATGAAAATGATATGAACAAGGATCACAAGGTTGCTCCAAACCCAAAAGAAATAGAACACTGTACCATTGGGAGCGATGAAGAACCCAAAATTGTCAAACTATCAAAATATTTGGCCCCAGGTATCAAAAAGGACTATATGGATTTAATGAGAAAGTTTTCTGATGTGTTTTCATGGTGCTATGAATGTATGAAAGAATATGACACAACCGTCATCTTGCATACCATATACCAGTCAAGACATAGGAGAATCCATTCAGGCAGAAGCTGAGAAGGATGAACCCCATGCTATTCCCACTGAAAGAAAAAGAGATAAAGAGGTTGTATGAGGCCAAAATCATAGCCTCTTTGCGGTTCTCTAAGTGGGTGGCCAACATAGTCCCGGTGAGGAAAAAGAATGGTGAAATCAGACTATGTATTGACTTAAAAATATCAACAAGGTGTCCCTAAAAGACAACTACCCTCTTCCCAAAATGGACCACATTTTGCAGAAGGTTGTAGGGGCAGCAAGAATGTCCATGCTGGATGAATTTTTAGGGTACAATCAGATTAAGGTGCAGCCAGAAGACCAGAGAAAGACAACCTTTACCACACCATGGGGAACCTTCATGTATGTAAAAATTCCCCTCAGTCTGTTGAATGCAACAACCACCTTCCAAAGAGCTTTGGACATAGCTTTCGCAGGAGAGAAAGACAAATTTGTGGTTGTCTACATGGATGAAATCACTGTATATTCTAAATCTGATGTAGAACATCTACAGCATTTGCACCAAGTGTTCATCAAGTGCAGAAAATTTGGAATCTCCTTGAACCCTAAGAAGTCAAAAGTTTCCATGCAAGAGGGAAAGATGCTAGGCCACATAATATCTAAGGATGGGATCAAAATTGACCTAGACAAAATGGATGCAATACAGAAAATTGAGCTCCCCGGGAGTAAAATGAAAATCCAATATTTTCTAGGAACGATGAATTTCATAAGGAGATTTATTCCCAATTTTGTAGAGATCAGGATGTCTATCACCTGCATGCTTAAGAAAGACACTCGGGTCAAGTGGACTGTCGAGGCTAGGCAAGCATTTGAAGATATAAAAAGAGAAATTGTTGAAGCACCTGTATTGATCAACCCATATTTCAACAAGGAATTTCTTATGTTCTCTTTCACCTCGGAGCACTCCATAGAGGGTGTGATTTTACAAAAAAATCAAGAAGGAGATGAGCATCCCATAGGTTTCTTTAGCAGGGATCTCAGAGATATTGATCTCAAATAAAAATTTATGGAGAAGCATGCCTATTCCATGATCAAAACTCTGAAGGATTTTAGGGTTTATGTTCTAGATTCGCCTGTTGTAGCATATGTTCCTAATGCTGCTATGAAAGATATATTGAAGCAACCAAATCCAGAAGGTATAAGGGAAAATTGGATAGTTGCGCTACTGGAATATGAACTAGAGATCAAACCTACAAATATTATTAAAGGGAAAGGACTGGCTAGGCTCATAGTTGAGTCAAATTTGGATTCAATGAGTGTGAACCTACTGTCACACATGTCGGAGGAAACTTCCCATGATCCACTACCTCAGGTATTAGACAATTTCATGTCCTCTCCTTGGTATTCTGATGTTGTATATGTTTTGCAGAACTTGCAAGAACCCCTTGAGATGGGAAAAATAAAAAATAGATCCACCAAGATGAAGGTTGTGAAGTTCTTCATACTGGGTGGTTGTCTTTATTGGAAATACCCTGGAGGTGTCTTATTGAATTCAATGGTGGAAGATGAGGCCAAAGTGACCTTGGAAGAGTTTCACAGACGTGTCTGTGGAGGACATCATTGCTGAAAGGCCACTGTTAACAAGATTCTCAGGGCAGGATTCTATTGGCCTACTATGTTCAAGGATGCTTATAAGGAAATATCTAGCTGCCATGAATGCCAACCTTTTGAAAGAAAGAGGAAGCTCTTGTCCTTACCTTTGAAAGCAATATTTGTGGAAGCCCCTTTCCAACAATGGGGGATCTACTTCATTGGAGAAATTTTCCCCAAATCCTCTGGACAGCACAGGTGGATATTGACTACCACTGATTATTTCACGAAATGGATCAAAGCAGTACCTACTAAGAAAACCACAGATACAGTCATCATCAAGTTTCTAGAGGAGAATATCATGTCTAGGTTTGGGTGCCCTAATAAAATAATAACTAATAATGAATAGGCTTTCAAATCCAAGAAGATGATCAAATTCTATGACAAGTTCCACATAAAATTGGGCCATTCTACTACTTACTATCCCTAGGGAAATGGATTGGTGGAATCCTTCAACAAAATTCTAGTGAGGATAATCAAGAAATTGCTGCAAGAAAATGAAAGGGCTTGGCACACCAAGATGACCTTTTCCTTGTGGGATGATAGGATCACCTCTAAAAAATACATCAGAACTTCTCCTTTCAAATTAGTATATGGAACTGAGGTGGTATTCCCTGATTCCATGAGAGGGCCTGTAATGATACTATCGCAGAAGCAAGAAGAAGAGCCAAACCTTGAACCGAGAAGAACTAACCAGCTGGAGGAAGTGTAAGAAATTAGAGAAGGGGTACAGGCTGAATCCACAAAAGATCAGAATCGAATCAAGAATATGTTTGATAGGAAGACCAAGGCAGATTATTTCTAAGTGGGATATCTGGTATTAAAATGGGATGCTAGAAGAGAAGACCAGGCCCAAAAGTTTGATAACCTTTGGTAGGGGCCCTATACAATCACCACCTGCCATGGGAATAATGCTTTCTTCCTGCAAGACGAAGATGATGAACCAGTTGGAAAGAGACCCATCAATGGAGGGTTCTTGAAGCATTACTTCAAGTAAAAAAGCAAGTCCGCCGATCCACCCCCATTGTACATTGCCATTTTTTTTATTTTTCATTAGTCATGTTTCAGTTTTTGTGATACGAAGAAGGAAAAGAGAGGACTAGAGTAAGGGCCACTAGTATACATGTTCTTCCTACCTCATGGGGAGAATAGCATCCCCGGTTGGAGCTGCTATTAACACCTATTATGGTTTCCACCAGGGAAGGTAAGGGAAATCCCCCACCAAATCCCCAATGGTCACCCATCAACCTATTGCACCAAATAAAGAGTCATAAAACAAAAAAATAGCTAAGTGTCAAGCAAATCCAAGCTATATGACCGAGCCGCACTGAGAAAATGAGAAAAAATATCCATAAGGGATTCTTCCGGAACCATAGAAGATTTGATGGCCAGGATTGAATGGAAGGATTAGATAGGCGGCTAAGAATGCATTTCGCAGGCGGGTACAGGAGATCATTCCGCTTTTCTGCAATCCCATGAGTTTGGTGTCCTGCATTCCACATTGCGGATTGGGGATTGCAGAAATACAATTTCCCAAGGATGTAAAAACAAGGTTTCCGATTCCCGAAATTCGCATTGTGTATTGCAGCAAGATGATTTTCCAAGGGGTGAAAATGTAAGTTTATTGAGTTTTGCATCCCTCGTTGCGGATTGTGGAAAGGTCATTTTCCAAGAACGAGCAAAAGTGAGTTTCTGAGTTTTGCATCCCGCATTGCGGATTGCGGAAGGGAAATTTTTCAGGAGGCCCAAATGTGAGTTTCTAGATCCCGCACCCCACATTGTGGATTGCAGATTGTGGAAAGGTAATTTTTTGGTGGGGGCAAAATTGAGTTTCCGAATCCCGCATTCCGCATTGCGGATTCCAGATCGCAGAAAGGTCATTTTTCAGTAGGTGCAAAATCGAGTTTCCGAATCCCGCATTCCGCATTGTGGAAAGATCATTTTTCAGAAGGCACAAAATGGAGATTCTGAATTCTGCAGTCCTCATTGCGGAAAGATAGTTGCAGATCGAAAGAATTTTTGCAGAACAAATATCAGTCATAGTTAATGAAGATTCTCATAGAAAAATGGAACGGTTGAGAGCGGCGAAGGGGACTGTTTCACTTATTTGTCCCAATCAACCTAAAATGACTCAATCCAAAGGACGAGCAGTTGGATTCTGTGGCCCAATGGCACACTAATAGGGAAAATGATTCCCTACCTTCACGCATAATAGAATCAGAGGCTATTGATTCGGGTGGCCTAGCTTGAACAACCTCATCATTACCATTCCAAGTCTATTTTGAATGAGTTAGACGATTTTGATGTTTTGTAAGCCTATAAAGGCAAGTTCCGAAGAGGACCAAAAGGTTGGAAGCTTTTGTTTCAGAGAGATTACTTCTCTGCACCTGTATTGAAATCAACCTCTTAATTCAATGAGAAGACCCGATTCTAGAGCTTGAGATTCCTGTGATGTTTGTTCTAATGTATGCTATTTCATGTGCATGTGTTCCTACATTGTATTTCCATTGATTGTTTGCTTCTACAGTACCTATATCAAGACCACATGGTCTAGAATTCATGCCCCCATGCTCCAGAAGCATATGACTAGGTATTCCACCCCTTTTCCTCTTGAAGTTGTAGGTTAGAATTCATTTGTAAATGCTCTAACCTTATAATGGAACTTGTTCCCTTTTTCTTCCTTCACCTACTGATCAATTTGACTTGAAAGAACCCCATCTACCTTCCCTCTTTCCTCTGCAATTGTGGTCCGAACCTATCATTGGTGACAGTAAACCCATTGAAGTTGACTCCATGCCCAACTATCCTCCTGCTCTTAACTTCAACCAACCGAAAACCCTCCTTTAATTCATCATTTGAAGGTATAACCACCACTTTTACAAATAAACCAGCCCATTTAAGCTATATCCTGTTGCTGGAAGCACTAAGGAGAGATCCCTCTCTGTGGTTGGAAAGGTTACTCTCCATCCACTAAAGATTGTTTTGCAACAGTTACCTCATGGTATTTCATTCCACAACCTAGGAAAATCTTCAGTGATAACAATCCTAACAAGGCTTTTATTAGAAGACTCATCCAATCCATTTCCCTGGGGGTAGTAAGCAGTAGAATGGCCAAGTATGATATGAAAATCATTGCAAAATTTGACCATTTTCTTGGAATTGAAAGCTTGGGCATTATCAACGATTATTTTGATACGGAAACCAACCCTTGACATGATATTTTCCTCTAGAAATTTGATAATAACTGTGTTTGTGGCTTGTCTGGTTGGTATGGCTTTAATCCACTTGGCGAAGTAGTTAGTGGCAGTCAATATCCACTTGCATTGTCCAAAGGAGTTGGGAATAATTTCACCAATGAAGTTTAGCCCCCATTGCTAGAAAGGGTGTTCCACAGAGATTGGATTTAGAGGCAAGGGTAACATCTTCCTTCTTCCTTCAAAGATCTGGAATTCATGGAAAGTGGCTGCTTATTTGTATGGATCATTGAACATGGTGGGCCAAGAAAATCCTTCCCTGATAATTTTGTTAACAGTGGCCTTCCAGTAATGATGCCCTCCACAGACACCTTTGCTAATTCTTTTAGGGTCACTTTGGATTCATATTCCATCATACAGTTCAGTAGAATACATCCAGGGTCTTTCCAATAAAGGAAGCCATTCAATATGAAAAAATTTGATGCCTTCATCTTTGTTGACCCAGATTTGCTTTTACCCATCTCAAGGGGTGCTTGCAAGTTCTGCAAAACATATATAATATTAGAGTACTGAGGATATGATAAGAATTTTTATGATACCTATAAAATTCGTTCTTGAATGGTTTCTTCCAGCATGTGTGAGACCAAATTCACACTCATAGAATCCCAATTTGATTTTTCCATGAACCTGTCTAGTCCCTGTCCTTTGATAAGCTTTGTAGGTTTGATATCCAAGTCATACTCCAATAGCACAGCTATAAATGTATCCCTTCTTCCCTCTGGATCAGGTTGTGTCAATATATCTTTCACAACAACATTAAGAACATAAGAAACAACATGGGAATGCAAAACATAAACTATGAAATCTTTCAAAGTTTTGATCATGGCATATGCTTGCTTTTCGATGATGTTGTATTTGAGCTCAACATCTCTAAGAGCTCTGCTAAAGAAAGATATGGGCTGATCATCCCCTTCCTGATTTTTCTGTAAAAGTACTCCAGCTATAGAATGCTCAGAGGAAAAAGAAAACATAAGAAATTCCTTGTCAAAATCATGACTGATTAGCACAGGTGCTTCAACAATTTCCTTTATAATGTCTCCAAATGCTTGCTTGGATTCAATAGTTCATCTGATCTGATTATTCTTCTTAAGCATGTTTGTAATTGATCTCATGATCTCTGCGAAATTGGGGATACATATTCTTAGAAAGTTTACTATGCCTAGGAAATATTGGACTTCCTTTTTACTCATGGGGAGTTCAATTTTCTATAGAGTGTCAACTCTATATGGGTCAATTTTAATTCCATCTTGAGATATTATGTGACCCAACAATTTTCCTTCTTGAATGGCAAAGTTTGACTTCTTGGGGTTCATAGAAATCCCAAATTATTTGCATTTTGCAAATACTTGATGTAAATGTTTTAAATGCGCTGCATCATATTTGGAATAAACAATAATGTCATCCATGTAGATAACCACAAATTTATCTCTCTCTTTTGAAAAAGCTATGTCCATATCTCTCTGAAGTGTAGCTCCAACATTCAAACGACCAAAAGAAATTTTTGCATACATGAAGGTCCCCCAAGGTGTGGTAAATGTTGTTGTGTCTTGATATTCTAGTTGTACCTTAACTTGATTGTACCCTGAAAATCCATCCAACATGGAGATCCTTGCTGCCTCTACAACTTTCTATAAAATGTGATTTATCTTCGGCAAGGGATAGTTGTCCTTTAGGGACACTTTATTCAAGTTTCTGAAGTCAATACACAATCTGATTTCCCCATTTTTCTTTCTTACTAGGACTATGTTGGATACCCACTTTGAAAATATTAGTGAGACTATGATTTTGGCTTCATACATTCTCTTCACTTCCTTTTCTATTAGAGGGAGTAGCATAGGGTTCATCCTTCTTAGCTTATGCTTGAAATGATTTTCACCCATATTCACTGGTATTGTGTGTTGTATGATGGATGTATCATACTCTTTTAAATCCTCATAACACCATGCAAACACATGAGAAAATTTTCTCATTAAATCAACATAGTCATCCTTGATTCCTAGGGTTAGATATTTGGACAACTTGACAATTTTTGGTTCTTCATTATCCCCAATATTATATTCTTCCACTTCACTGTGGTTTGCAGCCACCTTAGGATTTTTGGCCACATCATTTTCATAAAAAAAAAATCCAATGGAACCAACCCTTTGGGTATATAATTGCTTTCCAGCTGCAGGATCTTCTTATCTCCTAGTGTTGTTAAGAACTCTGGTGGATCAAGTTCCCATTCATCACTTGCACAGTTCTCTTGATCAATATGGGTATTGGCAAAATCTTCGGTCATCTCTAGGAATTTATTTATCTTTTGACCATCTTCAAATATTTTCCAATGTATGGTATTTCCTATAATAGAGGGCCTATGATTTATATTTATCCCAGTGGGATAAGCAGTGAGTTGAAATTTATTGGCAAAGCTGGCCAAAATGTCTATTGTTGTGTTTTACTCCCTAGGAATGAAAGAAATATTATGTTCTGTGAAGAAATTATCAGACATATCCCAAACAACATTCCTATAAGCCCTCATTTTAGGATGCTTGGTCTCATAAACCCTATTTACTTGTTGGATTATTAATTCCGCATCTCCATAAACTTTGATCTTTTTAGCTTTTATATCTTTGTGTACATTCAGAACCAATAGTAGGGCTTCATATTCTACCACATTATTTGAACATTCAAACATCAACTTGAAGGAGTGCAACCTAGGGAATTCATTCTCTTCATCTGGGGGGATGATCCATACTCCTTCCCTGGATTGTTCTTTGTTCACAGCCCCATAAAATCTCATAACCCAGTCATTTTCTTTTTGGACTGTGGTTGTAGCTTCTATTTCTAGTTCCGATTTCTCATCATTGTCTTTTTCCATTTGTTGACCATTGTCTTCTGTGCTTTCAGATATTTCAATGCATTGTACATATATTTCACTTTCATACTTATCATTTGGTTCAAGAAGATTAGTAATTTTCACACCTTTCTCTTCTAAGCCAAGATCATAACATAAAATTGAACCTATATTAGTGTTTACAACAAATATGGGATGATTATCAGGCTTTCTCTTACTGCTTACTACATAGGACAATCTATGCTCTCTATATAGTCTTTTGTTTTCTAAAAACAAAAGGATGGTGGCATAGGACATATCCATCTGTAGGGTTCCTTTCAATTTAGATTCCCAAGATCTAGATAATAGCATCCCAAATTTGGGTGGAATATCAACCAATACCACATCCATTATCACATTTTTCTGATGTATTTGTGTCAGTGAGACAACCATGTCTTTAATCATCCCTAGACATTGGACTCTTCTTGAATCAAAGGAGAACAAATATTTATAGGGTCTGGTGATTTCTAACCCTAGACTTTCCACCACTGATCTTGGCATGAGGTTGTGTGAGGCCCCAGAGTCTAGCATAGCATTATGTAGTATGTGATCATGTATGTTCAAGATGATATAGAAAGGAGGAACATCATCTTTTGGGGCACTTTGAACATGGGGTCCAAACAGAAGGGTGGTATTATAATCATGCAAATTTAGAGTATCAGGCTACTTTCCTTCCTCTCCCTTCACTATTTTTAGAATCTGATCTTTATACTTTGAGTTTTTTACCAACTCATTCAAGGGAATTGAGATTTTTATTTTAGAAATTTCATTCTCTAAATTGAAAATAGAATGAATATTTTCCATGGTTTTCACATTATTTTCATCCCTTCCTTCTAGGCCCTTTTTAGGATCTTCTGCTCCTTTCTCAGCTGCCTTATCAGAGGTAACATTCTTTGGCTCACCCTTTTTAGGGGTTTCTCTTTTATGTTGATGAGAGGTAGATGGGTCGGAAGTGGCCTTTCCTTGGTCTACTGTTACCTTCCTATTTCTCAAATTATGTTGCCTCTGAAATTCAAAGATTGCATTCTGGAACCCTTTTTGATATTGCTCAGATTCGGATTCCTTTAGTCTACTATCTAACTGCAGAGATGATTGGTCATGTTCCTCTTTTGTTAAATAGAACTGGGGTTGTATTTGTTCAAAAATGTGGATATGATCTTTAGGCTGTCTATCTTCTTCTCCTCCTGCTATTAGGTTCTTAGCAAAAGGTGGTCTAATTGGCTGATTATCTTTATTTCTAGGATCCCATGGTCTTCCTTGTGGGGTAGGGGGTATCCTATAATTATTATTTCGAGCTTGAGGCTTTGTGTTTCCTCTGGAAGGAGGCCTATTATCAAGGGAGATCATAACCAGCATTTTTTCCATAGTTCTGATCATTTTATCAAACCTGGTGTCAATGGATTGGGATGTGGAAGGTTGGGCCGCCTCATTAGGTCTCTTTTTCTCAGCTTCACTTATGTGATTCATTTTTCCAGAGGCCATCAGATTGGCGTCTACTTCTACAACATATTTTAACATATCAGGTAGGGTAGCAAATATCCTTTCTCTCAACATAAGAGAAAATTCTCTATCAAAACAATTGGCATAGTGAAGTTTGGCTGCACCCACAAGAGGCTTGATGTCCACAGGGAAAGAATTGTACACTCTCATGAACCTAGATGAGAATTCTTGGATAGTCTCAACATTAGTTTTATTTTTGTTTTCATACTGAGTGAGAACCTGGAGGATATTCTGTTTATCCTTCCATCTGGATAGGAAGGATTCTTCAAACTTCTGATAGGTAGAAATTCCTCCATTTGGAAGGGTTTTGAACCATTTCTTTACTTCTCCTGCAAGAATTTGGGAAAATAACCTCATCTTGACAGCATCTTCATCTACCTCCTCCAGTTCTATGAAATTAGTAAGCTGGGCCACATGTTATTGTGCAGCACAACTCCCTTCCCCATCATATCTCCTGAGGCATTGGGTGTAGCTCGTAGGCAAGTCATGGAGATTGGCAGGGAGGGCTAGAGGGGAAAATATGGCATCCATTGCTCTTAGGTTTTTCTTGGAAAAAATAGGGATTTTTTAAATAGGTTTAGATGTGACTGTAGGTATTACAAGAGTATGACCTGAAGTATTAGGAGGAGTAATCAGGACCTAGGTGTTTTTACTAGTTGCTTTAGTGAAGAGAAATAGGTCACTATTTTCTTCTTTGGCTTGTAAATTCTCCCACAAAGCACTCAGACAGTGTGTCTGGAATTTTCTTTGATCAAACAAGGTTTCTTCAAGGTTTGTCTCAGATTTAGACCTAAATAAGCACTTCTCAAATTTTAAATTGAAAGAGATAGTCTCTATAGCATGTGCCTCTTCCTTAGGTAAATAAAAATACCTAATTAATGGGGGAATACCTATCTTTTATTTCTTTGCTTAGCAGATGATCTTCTCTGGATCTGATATGAAGTCTACTAGTTCAGGATTCGGCTGATTTCTAGTAGGTATCCTTCTAGAAGCCAGAATTCTCTCAAGGAAATCACCAAGTATCTCTTGTGGGAGTGTAAATTTGAATGTTGGAGTCTCCAGGGAAATTATCACAACCTTGATGTATCTGATCCTCTGTTTCCCTCAGAATTCTGATTTGTTACTTGATAATCCGTTTTCTGGGAGAAGAAGTCCTTCACTCCCTAGTATGGTCTCCAGAATGTTATCACTCAGGATTCTTCTGGGTTGCAGCAGAAGGGATCCCGAGGTAACTATTTCAAACCAATCTTTCATGGATGGAAACTAGCCTTTCCAACCATAGAGGGGGCTCTCTCTTTAACAATTCTTTCATCACACATGATATCTTTTTAATGGTATAGTTATGGATAGAAATTGGTGGCTAGACCTTTAGAAAAGGATTTTTAGGTATTTTTCAACTGGTTGGGGTCAAGGATAGGAGCATGATTGGGCATGGAGTCAAACTTTAATGGGATTTCTGTCACTTATGACTGATTTGGAATATAGTTTCAGGAGCAAAGGCAAGCTAGATGAGGTTTTTTCAAGTCAAAGATATCAGTAGATGGTAGCAGAAAGGGAAACAAATTCCATCACAGAGTTAGAGCATCTAAGAATGAATTCTAACTTGCAACTTCAAGAATAAAGGGTGGAGTATCTAATCATATGCATCTGAAGCATAAAATATGAATTTCAGACCATGTAATATTGATGTAGATACTGTAGAAGAAGAAAATCAATTGGAATAACATACATCATAACACTCATCATAAGAATCTTTGCTCCAAAATTAGGTCTTCATATTAATTGAAAGGTCGAGTTCAATACACACGCAAAGCCTTAATCTCTCAAAATCCCCACATCGAACCCTTGGTTCTTATTCAGAACCTGCCTTTATAGGATTAAAAAATATCTAAAACTTCTAGAACACTTCAGCTAGGTGTGGTCGTTTGTTAAACTCATAAATTGCAACATCTTCTTGATCTGTTAGACGTGCCGATGGGGAAACTTTAGTGAATTGTCAGTGTAATTTTGGATCGCAAAAAACCACTGGTTTGTTCTTCGGATCGGGTTGTTTCAAGATGATTTGCATGGATTGACATGTTGTATCTTTCTTTTGCATTTAGATCGAACCCCAGCTACAGAACAATCGAGACTTTTTCGCCCCAAATTCTGCATTTTTTCGTGGCCACAATTTTCTCTTATAAACCATCTTCAGTCCACAATCAACAATCCGCAATCCGCAAGGCGGAAGTTGGAAGTCTGAATTCAGAGCTTCCCAATGGACTTTGTCAAATTTCACTTCCGCAATACACAATCCACAATGCGGGTTCGTTGCAGATTGCGGAAATCAGAAACTTGGATCCGCTTTTCTGGGAAAGTCGAAAAGCTGGAAAACATCATGATCGGATGTGTTGCGTATTGCTTCCCATCCGTAGATATGGCTTTATTTTTCAATCCTAACCATTTAATCCCTTTTGAGTGCGGAAGACCTCCATTTCCTTTTTTTTCTCATTTTCCTCACTGTGGCTTGCTCATTTGGCTTGGAATTTGCTGATACTTAGCCATTTTTTGGGTTCCTTGCATTTTCCTTTGGTGTAAAAGGTTAATGGGCATGTTTGGGGTTTCGGTAGGGGGGTTCCCTTTCCTTCCCTTGTGGGAGCTTTGCTAGAGGTGAAAACACATGGGTTCCAATTTATTTTTTGTTTTACTACAATATTCATTTAGTTTAGTTGTTTTTTATTTCCATTTGCATGCACACACACCCATATTCATGAACTGTTACTAAGTAGCTCACAACTCTTTGTAAGTGCATTTATGCACTAGCTGGTGTGAAAATAATAACTACAGTTTTGGCGACTCCACTGGGGATTTCTTGAGATTGGGTATTGATTTGTATTTTTCTGCATTCTCTCTAGACATCTGAGAAGTGGTACCTGCTAAATCTCCTAGATCTAATTCCGATATAAGTCTAATTTTAGATCTGGGTTTGCCCTACCTTCATTTTTTCTGAGATTTTGAGGGTGGGTTTGTAATGGATATAGCATTCCTGCTATTAACCAGAAATATGACATATAATATTGCAAGTCAAACCTCCAGAAATTTCCTATCCAATGGCATTAGTTTGGTCGAAATCAGATTAACCAGTAAAAATATATCCTCTCTGCAGTATTTCTGTCTGCGCGGAAAATTACTGAAATAGTGTAGATTTGAAATGAAGATTACTTTGATTCCTGGAATCAGTTTTGACTGATTTTTTTTTTCAGATCATGTATTCTTTCGAGAAGAATTAAGATATGTATTCTATTTTTTAAAATTCTTCATAAAACATTACTAAAATTGTTCTAAGTTTTGCTGCACCATTTGCATGCATTTCTTTTAGTAGTTAGTCCTTTCATTTTAAAAGCAAAAGAAAAAGTTCAAATTTTTATTTCAGTTTCAGTTATTTACTTCAACATTTGCTTTCGATGACATTGGGTTTACACCACTTTTGCACCCACACACTCCCTATAATTCAAGTGAGACTAAAAATTAGTTTAAATTGAACACACATTAATCCCACTTGGGGACCCAAAAACAACTCGGTAGCCAGTTAGGACATTGGGGTTAGGCATCCAAATAACACCCCCTACGTCAAATAAATTTGATACATAGTTGTTGTCCTTTAGGGAGAAAAAATACTCTTTGATTAGCACGGTTGACACAAATTTACTAGGGGGGCTCTCCCTTAAGAGAGAAAGTAGCAAGATTGGTTCCGAAAGTCTGGGTGGAATGCCATTCTCCACTCTGTACCAAAGGACACCAACTCATTGTTATCATCACACATGTTGGCCACCATACTGGGTGGGTGACGACTAAAGAACTGAAGCTACGGTATACCTTTCATAATGTGCTTTTCCTGAGGTAGCTTATTTTCCATTCTTATAGGACTCCATTACCTGGGATCCCTCTCAATAGAGGGATATCCTTTATCCATTTGGTTCTCAATTTCCTATTTCCTAACTGCGTATTTCATCACCCTTCAGGGGATATGATTTGAGTGAGCTTCCATATCTTGTAGATAGGTTTTTTCATGCTCCTATACCCCATAGGTTAGTGAGTCTTTTTCTTTCTAGGAGTGCTTCTTGTTGGTATTCTGACCATTTTATTACTGCTCCACATATTGTAGCACACTGTTGTAGTAGGTGTTTTTGAGCTTGTTAATGGCCCTAGTGTCATTTTTTGAGAGATCTCCTTTTGCACTCACGGCTGCACTAGGACTTTTTAGCACCTTTTTTTATCACGACCCTTTAGCACTTTTACACCTATCATCATTGATTCCCCATGACACTCTTGCCATATACGAGGGAAGTCCCCATAGTTCGGTCCATTAGACCCTTCTCGTTGTGCTCCACTGAGACGCACGTCTTCGTCAGCGGATCTCCATCCTTATGCTCCTTACTTCACTTTTGACTCCTCTGATCTGGATACACCTACACCTACTACCCAATCTAGACCTATGGACGGAACCAATCCTAACATGTTTTTTGGAGGGATCGTCGGTGGTGGAACTGCTAATGGCCCCGTGGCTACCGCCGCTTCCATTCCCACCATGCACTCCATATGAACCTCCATCCTTGCTACTCTAGTACCTACTCCTAGAACTACAGTGAAACCATCTACCGTATCCATCCCTACTAGTACCAAACCTATTCAAACCACTGTTTCTCCAGCCAATGACGATACCCTTGGGGGAACTGACCCTTCCTACCAGATCCCTCTGCTCTTTAATAGTGGTCCCTCGATCCTCGTTATGACAACCGCCCATGTACCTGCATTCGGAAAAGGTGGCCGCATGCTAGCCTCCATGGCCAGTGCACCAATCAGTTCGACCATGCCACATCCTCCTGGAAGTTTTCCATTCATGGCCAGTCTCAACCTCACCAACCTGACTAGATTGACTAATGATCTGATCTAACATGACCCCACATGGCCTCCCATGCCCACCAAACTCCCATCAGACATCCCCAAGTTTGAGGGGAACGGTGGTGAGGACCCCCAGAACCATATCATGTCCTTCCACTTATGGTGTTCCTCCAACTCCATAGTGGATGACGAGATTCACCTACACCTTTTACAATGGATACTCACTGGCGGTGCAACCAAGTGGTATATTAACCAGCCCCATGGGATGCACTCCACTTTTACATCCCTCGCCTCGACTCTCCTGCAGTTCTTCCAGCTACAAGTCCATTATGATGCCAGTGTTGAGATTCTACTATCTTGCAGACAGAATACGACCACCCATATCATAGATCATATCCATGAATGGTGTAGACGTCGTAGTTTTTGCAAGATCAATTTAGATGAACGTATCTTTTTAGATTGGTTTTTGAAGTCTCTCATACCAGTTATTTCCAAGGATGTGGCATCCGAATGAACCCAAAACGAAGAAGAATCCATAGTCAAATCTCAACAGTTTGACCTTATCTACGCTCAGATGGGCTACCTTTACACCATACTGCCCGATGCTCCTTGCGATGATTCCTCCTGGAAGGATGCACCGAGGGAATCCCACATTGATGATGGGATCATTGGACATGTTGCATCTACTAGTCGACCATATGTCCATATGCCTCAAGCCTCCACTCCGGCTTTTAATCCTACACCCAGTTTTGCACCATACACCACGAGTGGTGGTCAGGACCCTTCGTGCGCCACATCCCATTTAGGAGCAACACCATCATATGTTCCACCGACCCAATCCCATCACATACATGTACTTGCTTGTCTGGAGCATTGCTACGATCATACTTCAGTGGCATATACCCCACCTACAACACCTCCTAACTATTACCATCCCCTCACTGCACCTATTCCCCCCCAACCACAAGCTCCCCCTTCATACTATCAACCCTCGGTATCCTTCGCAACTGCCCAACCCCTAGGCCCCTCCCATCCCACAAAGGAAAGTTTATGCCCAACAAAACCAACTGCAGAACCCACTTGGTCAACGGAACCAACAAGGGCAGCAAAATTGGAGACAGGGTTGAAATCGGGAAAATAATCAACAACCCCGAGGCAAGAGTATGTTCAATTTCACTGTGATTATAATTCTTGTAAAGTGTCTAAGTTGGTTTTTGAAAATGCAAAATCAGAGTTTCAAAGTGCTGAAATCTGTTTTAAAATTTAAAAATTAAGTATTGGAAGTTGACACTTCCAAAAGGGCAAAATCAGGTTCTAAAAGTGCCATTATCATATTTATCATATCAGAAAAGCGCAAAAACCAATTTCAAAAGTGGTGATATCAAAAGCAAAAGTATGCTTTTGGAACCTGGATTTGGCACTTTTGGAACCGGATTTGGCACTTTTGGAACTGGGTTGGACCTTTTGGAACCGGATTTGGCACTTTTGGAACTAGGTTGGACCTTTTGGAACCAGATTTGGCACTTTTGGAACTGTATTTGACACTTTTGGATCTTGGATTTGACACTTTTGGAACTGGTTTGAGCACTTTTGGAACCGGATTTGGCACTTTTGGGACCAGTTTTGGCTCTTTTGGCACCGGTTTGTCACTTTCAGAACCAAATTTGTCACTTTTGGAATTAGTTTTGGCACTTTTGGAACCTGGATTTGGAACTTCTGGAACCGGATTTGGCACTTTTGGAACCAAATTTTGCTTTATTTTGGGGTTTAGAAAGGATTTTTTTTTACCTGTATTCAAAGTGACTTGGACTAGAATATGTCCAAGTTTAATGAAATTGGCATTGTAGGGGTTCTGTGGCTGTAAGCTGCAATACACAGAGCTATTAAAAATCATACCTAACACCAATGGAGAAATTTTACACTTGGTATGAAGTAATAGAGGGCAATGCGCCCTATAGGGGTGCACCAGAGCGTTGCAGGATCCAGTGACGCGCTCTACACAACGGGTAAGTGCATCAACGACGCATGTTGCTAAGGGCTAGAAAGCATTCACGGCATAGTCTATTCACAATCTAGGTGCGTTAGAAACACAGTGACGCAAGTGATAAAAATACCAAGTGCGTCGGGCGGGGATCAAGCACTAAAAAAATGAAAATTTCTTCAAAAAATAAAAAGGTAACAGGTCCAATACTAATCTTAAATAGAGCCTGGATAACCCAAAGACTCTCTGATGGTCAAATCCAATGGTAGGAAGCAGTTAAGAGGATAAAAGTTTGATTAACATGAAATTATTGAAACCAAAACAAAAATGAAATTAAAGCTATGCATATCCTTGCCTAGTATGGTCTCCAAATTTGTTTATGCACAATCTGTATGAGCATACTCAAATATATCTTCCTAGTCCAAGTGGATCTAGAACAAATAGAAACACAATACTAGTTACTTTCCTAGATCAATAGAAATGCAAGATGGGCGAAGAGATGGCTTACCTCGAATCTGCAGTTCCTTTCTCCTTATTGTTCCAAGCCCCAAATCCTTCAGATCTTCAGTTGCAAAACCATGTAAAGCAAGTGGAAACACACAAGTAGTAAAAGCATATAAACATGAATTGATCTAGATTAACAGTTAAGGAAGAAAATCCTAAATGCCAATAACAAAACAACACTTATGGAAAGAAATTGTATTAATGTAATACTCAAAAGTACATAGGGAGAGAATGTTACAACCCAAGCCTTAACGTCGTAACTTCCATCCAACAATTCTATCCTCCAAGATATGATGCTCGCCTCCCAAAGGATGAAAAGGATCACCTAGAAATTTCACCAGCATAAGAGTACTATAATCCTTCCTCCCTTCATAATGGAGAGGGTGTTCATATTTATAAGGATAAAGGGGAAGAATAGGTTGAGGATTTAGGGGAGAGGCTTAAGGGATCATCCCACTAGGTTAGGGGATCGAGAGCCACCTTTCCAAGCTTCTAGGGATAAGCCTCCACATCACCAAGCTTCGAGAAGCTGCTCGAAGATTCCTTTTATCCAATTTAACCAACTCCGATGCACCTTTCATGAAGGAAACACGCGTCATAAGTGGATCACCACACTTTGTACAAAGACAACATGTGTCACTGACGCGCTCTGCTAAGACATAGAGTGCATCACCAAGGGTTCGAAACTCCTTTATCAAAGGAAGGGTGCGTCGAGGTGACAATAAAAGATGGAAAGGGAAGGACAAAAACCTTTCTCTCATTGTTTTAGCCACGCAACTTTAGGGATTAAGGCACGGAGCTGATACATGACTCATGATTACAAGATTTTGGTGTAACATTGAGGGAAGGATTGCATAGTCATTCTTTACCATTTCCCCCTTCCTCTGATTCCAAGAATGTAGTACGTGATGAATATAAGTCATCAGAATTACAAATAGTAGAGATTAAAAACTAGGATGAGGGAATTCATCATAGATATATGCTATTACAAGATGAGATTCATGACCAAAGGGTTGTGCACAAGGAAAGGTGAAATCCTTATAAATTCCAACCACATAACTATTAGAAGGAAAAAAAAATGTTGTAAATTTGATCAATGAATTTTGTGATAGTAGACCTCTATTCAGCATATTTATCTCTGATAAATAATCTTCCCTTATGTAATCATAACAGCTAATAACTCTCAATTCATGCATAATTTACAACTCGAAATCCAACAAGAAAAAGAAAAACAATGGTGGATGTTGAGAATCAATGTAATGATAATTTTGCTTCTAAAGAAAGAATGAAAAATGATGTACAACTATTAACTGATGGCGTCAGCTTGAGATTATGGAAACTCCAATTGAAAATTTAGTGTTGATAACACTATAGCCCTGGGGGTCTAGTATCAAGATTTCAGTGTGATGAAAGAACACTTATTACCAAAGGTAAAGATATTGCCATATGTCGAATCTCTTGACAAGTACAACAAATAAGAGGATGAGAAAATAAAGTGATTTTTACACTCCATTCTTACTTTCGAAGAGCTAATCATATGGTGCTTTTAGCCATGAATAAAATTTGCAATGCTCTAAGTCTTTCATTCATACATTTCATATTAGACTAGCCTTACATACCAAAACCAAAGAGATATATATTCCAATTAATTAAAAATAAAAAAAATAATGAAACTTGGAATATATCTCTTGCTCTACAATTTGGGAGTTAGAGCTATTATCATACTAGGCTTGGCATATGATCAATTTTAGCACATATGAGAGATTTATGTATTAAACTAGTATAGATCCATCTTAACTTTGGAACTACCAAGTGTTGAGAGGGATCAATTCCCTTGAGGTGCAATATTTTCCTCAAACTCTGCACTATAAAAAAAGGTTTGCACCTCAAGAGATTTGATCCCTCTTGGCTCTTGGTTGATCCAAAGTTAATATCCATTTATATGGATGTATGTTAGATTAGAAATAAGTAGATAGGATTTTTTGATTTCTGTTTGTTTTCTTTTCTTTTGAGCATTATTTGCTTGCTTAATTCTAAATGAATTTTAGACTTTGTCTCATCTATATATCATTTATACTTATATCTGATCTATATATCCCTTAAGATTGTTGGCATGAACATAATAAGTGTTTTCTTTTATTTCATTAGTTACTTATGATGCATAGTTAGGAACTCTTTAATTTCCTTAGAATAATATAACCCTAGTAGTTTGAAACCTGCAATTTGTTTTTTAATTTTGGATTTCTTTATGATGCAAATATTAACTTATTCATACTTCAATCAGATTAGTGTATTTTCTTTATTTATTTTGGATTTCTTTACCATGCAAATATTGACTTATTCATACTTCAATTGGATTAGTGTATTTCTTTTCCTTTGAGGAAATAAGGTTGTGTAGAATATACATTGATCCTAAATTTGTTCAAATGGTATCACATTGATCTCAACCATTGGGTTGGTCCCTAAAATTGAAAATTAGGGAACTAAATACTAGGTTAGAAACATATATTACAAGTATATGCTCTAATAAGTGAAATCAAAGCACTAAAACAGAAATAAGAACACAAATCATAAACTTGTTAACAATGATCATAAGACTAATGAGTTATACCCAACACATCTTAGCTTTTCACGTTCATTCCATGAGTATCTAATATCAAGAATTTGCCATTGGAAATGTAGTTATGCATTTCCAACAATAACAAGGCCGCATGGTGGCATAGTCCTTGCCACTTTGAATATAAAGTTAGCAAATGTGAATGAATATGTTAGTGATAATGAAAAAATTGGAATTGATATAAATTTTAGTTACAAATCTGAAAACAATTTACGTCAAATACAAAATTGATCGTAATGCCTCAAATTGTCAACTGATTGTAATGCCTCAGATTGACTTATGTTGTAATTCCTCAAATAAACATCATATCAACATCATGAAGATCAAAACCCAAGTTGATTTATGCTCATTACATGAGAAGGCCTACAAATAATGGGTGCGGGAGCAAGTCAGAAGAAACAATTTAGTCAAAGATTTGTGTCAGAGGCTGTACTCATGCGCTTTTCCCAAATAACATCGAAAGAAAACAAATACAACATATTGTCATGAATTATTGTAGATACCACATATAATTTGCATAAACCCAATATATTCATAAAATTTACTAAATTTGAGAGTGAGGCTTAAACATATCCTTGAGCATAAATAGGTAAAATAAAAAATGTAATAAAGTATAGTTTTTTATGTTGTGAAAAAAATGATCATTTTGATAGAGATATTTCTACCATGATTGCTTCAAGTCTAGAGGAGGCAAGCTCTTATCCATAATGATAAGGATTCATAGTAAAGTGTGTCCAATTACTCTAGCTATGAAAGGACTTCCTTTCTGGAAGAAAAAATATAATAGCTGCTATTGAGATGGAAAAGTTAAGAAGCAAGCTATCCCCTCCTGTGTTGGGAAAGGTCTTCACACCTTGAACATAGCAGCATAAATATTGATATCATCAAGTGAACAATCATCTATGATAAATTCATGTTCTATAACACTAAGAGTGAGAGATATGTCTATTGGTATGGTGCATGAAATATTGGCCATGTTACCCTTGTATGAATGTCTTGACATCTACCATTCAAATCTAGGTGAAAATGATTTGGAAGCTCGTAGTCTAAAAGTTCGATGATTTAGAATTGAAAATTTGATTTTTTCGACATGATTATGAAAAAATATGACATAATTTTTCTATATCTTGGTTACAACTGTCAAACTCTGAAATTTTGGGTGCCCTGAGGGTTTTTGATGGTTTTGAATCCGTTTCTACCATCAAAATTGCCATTAAAACATAGTTAAATTTAGATTTTGCAAAATAAAAAACGTCGGATTCCGGCGAAAATCCCGCGTCCAAGACAAGTCATCGAATATTTAGAAGGCTTCATTTGGAAGACCTAAGATCCACAATTATGTTAAATTAAAATATCTATATTTATTATTCAATGAAATTTACTTTTACCATTACATTTATCATTAATTTATATTATGTATATATCATGTTCACATGGACATAGTAAATTAATTAATATATGTTATTATTATATTATATCACTCATGCTTGGATTTTGACAACCAATACCTTTCCAAATTCCTCATGAATCCACTCATTATTATGCTTTTAAATTTAATCTAAAACACAACAGCACACAGAAATGGAAATGTCGAGGACATTGCCATCATGTGGATCTTGTCATTTCATGAATTTCAATAATGATTTTATATTATTAATTGGTTTTTTATGTTGGAATATTAGTTTTCAATTAAAATTGTTTAGAAAAAATTATCATGTCATTAATTGTATAAATTTGTATACAATGTATTTTTTTTCTTATTTATAAATTCAAAGATGAATAACATCTATATGTCAAATATAGTTTTTAGCGTTGATGTTTATATCTTCCTGAGGTATCCTCACAAGTCAAGTTGGTCTAGGAAAAGAAATAATAAACAATTATTATTATATATATTAAATGTAATCAAGTATAAATAAAGCACGATTCCGTACCTAGGAAAAGTGGCAAAAAGTCACCCATCAAACAAGTATAGATAAAGGAAGCCTCATTTATTTTTTACCAAGCAATTTGCTTCCGCAAGAAATAAGATTGAATTATACTACTTTATTAAATTCTAACATGGTATGAGAGCAGTCCTTAAAGAAACCTAATTTCTAGTTATTTTCCATATTCTCATTAGATGTGGTGTCTTGACTAGTGGTTTGGATTTATGAGGGTATTGGCCCATGGTATTCCCTTCCAACCCATGGTATTTCATTAGTATTTTACTAATTTCTATTTACTATGGATAGGTTTTGTATGTGGAATTTCACATATGAACATGGTTTTATTCCCAACACATGGTTTTACCAATTGGCTGGTGATTTTTATGCACATGTTAAAAATTATTTTACCACAGTTAAAACAATGATTACAAGTAAGGAACTCAAATGTAGCTAATATATTATTTAGAAATACACGACAACTTCCTTCTTACCCATGGTTTCACATAAGGCATATTATCCTATCAAGAGACTGGGGGTTAGTTTATTGCATATGTTTGATATGCATATGTGCTAGGGGTTTCTTTTATTTTATTTTTTTAATGTCATGTGAACCATGTTTAAAACCTACCCTTGTAATAGTTTCCATTCATGTTAAGTGGTGCTTGGTGGTGTATATTTCCATTAATGCATGTACCAAAACTAAAACAAAATGCAAAATACTTAGATGTAGAGTGTCCAGATGCAAAGAGTGCACGATACTCAGATGCAGAGTGATTAGTGTAGAAAGCAACAGGTTACTTTAGTACATGATTCTTAGCTGCATAGGGAATCAAGACTCAAAGGGACTCAAGATACATAAGGAAGAATTGCTTCCGAGATAGAAGGATGTGTTGATATGTGATATATTCTATCTGGATTGGGAGAATGGTGGAACTCTCCATGTGATGGAGAGATATATGGTGTGGACTGACATGAGATGCATGAGATACATGGGCACACTTGAGTTGAGTTACAAAACAAAATTTGAACCCAAAATCCAACGAGAAAATCCGACGAATTCCGACGAAATTGACCGTGTCATTGGATTTCACCTTTAAAATTACGAATTTTGTTCAATTTTTTTTAATTGATACCTAGCATTGTCGAATATACAATGATCGTCGGTTCTCTGATGACACTTGTCGGATATCCGACGAGTATTGTCGGATATGCGACATATAGAATATAATGGTAACTATGATAATATCGTCAGAGATCCGATGAACTTTATATTTTAGAAACTGTATATTATGGAAACATTCTGACATTGGCTATATAAGCAACGGTTTGTGGAAATTATATTCTTCGCACAGACTATTTTTCGTAAGAGAATACACAATTATTTCAATTGTTTTTGTGATTAAAAATAGTGAAGTGTGGAGCTTGATTTTTTAAGATTGATAATCTTCATTCAAAGTCTTTCTGATAAAATGTCAAATAACAATATTCCTGATCCAAACGAACAAAATCAACAATTTCTTGCTAGATTGTGAGATGGACTGAAAAGAAAGGGTGATGGGAAATTTTATTATCCATGTAATCAATGCGGGGGATTTAAAAGGAGAAGAATAAATATTACAACAACTAGAAAACACTGTAGGGAACATGGACATGCTGAGGGAGGACATGAATATTGTCCATTTGTAAGTTTTGCATTATATATGTCTTTATATTGATTGTTTTGTAAATGTATGTATTATTTTAATATTTCTTATATTAAATAATATATTGATGGTTTCATGCAATTATAAAGGAAATACATCCTACGTCATATCGTCCGGAGGAAGTGCTTCAGAACAAGTACTGGAGGAACATGGAGCTATGAATAATGGAGAACAATTTAATGATCATATTGAAGAAGATGATCATGCTGATAACATAGTTGAAGATGATGGTACAAACATATTGATCCATGATACATTTAATGTTAGAATGGATTATGATGATCATCATCATGAAAATGATGAGTTTGATGATGTTCATGATTTACCTCTTCTTGAGAAGGCATGTGAACCCCTTTATGAGGGCTCCAACACAAATCTTCTCTCTTCTATATTGTTGATAATGAACTTGAAGGTTATGAATGGTCTTTCAAACACATTAGTCACATGGATGTTAAGGTATGTAATATATTCCATCACATGTATATATGATCACTCTGAAGGTTATCAATGTTCGTCTAATAATTTGATTGTTAATTCATAAGTAAAAATATGGATGAAATGTGTTTCATTAATATTATTTATATATTATATTAACTAGTTTTTTATTTTAGTTTGTTGTAGCTTGATAGCTGAATTTTTGTTACCACCGTCAAATATTCACCTCACACATATCGAGATTTATTTTCCATCATGAAAGAAATTGGAATGCAGTATGAAGCAATTGATGCATGCCCCGATGACCATGTTATATATTATAATCAACATGATTTTGAAACAGAATGTTCAGAATGTCATATCGGTAGATATCGAACAGATCAAGTAACAAAAAAGGTGCCTCGCAAGGTTCTTCGTTATATTCACATTATTCCATGTTTGCAACAACTGTTCAGGTGCAAAATCATAGTGCAATTTATGTATTACCATGCACAGAACAGAAGTCAAGATGACGTTATTCGAATTCCTGTAGATGGGTATGCATTTAGAGATATAGAGATAAAATGGCCTCACTTTAAAGAATTACCTTATAATCTTAGGATTTATTTGGCAGCAGATGGTGTCAATCCATTTGCAGAGATGAGATTCATTTACCCGGTGTGGTCGGTGTGGCCTATTTTTGTTATCAATAATAACATTCCTCCATGGTTGTCAATAAAGAGGGAGCACAAAATGTTGGCAATGATTATTCCAGGTATGTGTCTACAATTTTTTTGTTTAATCTAGTGGCATCTCATTTGTCATATTTTGTTGCATAATGTCATATATATATTTTTTATTTTTCTCTTGTGCATGGTTTATATATCTAAATGGTTGTAATAATTATATATTTTATATGTTCTAATCAATTAGGTAAGTACAAAGTTAAAGATATGAATGTATATATCGAACCTCTTATTGACGAGCTACTAAAGTTATGGAATGGCATCACTATGTATGGCGTATCTAGACCAATACGACAAAGAAAATTTCAATTCCATGCAATGCTTGTATGGAAAATACATGATATCCTAGGGTTAACCCATTTTTGCGGTTTGTAATTATAAGTTCCAATTTAATTGCTTTTATTTTTATGAACTAGTTAATATATTATGCACGCATGTTTTTTTAAATAATCCATTCATTTTATATATAATTATAACTGACATAGATAATCCATCTCTTTATGTAGGTCTTAAGATAAAGGAAAAATTTGCATGTTCACTTTGTGGTCCTAAGATCAAATCTCGTCGTTCAAAAAGTTCAGGAAATGAGGTGTTTGATGAGTATAGGCACTTCCTCTCTAAGAATCTAGGTATCAAACTACCGAAAAACATTTGTTGAATGGGAAGCAAGAGACTGCATTAAGAATGTAGAGAATTAAACCTCACCTATGGAAGTTGCAATATAATAGAAATCATCAAGGTACGTATGAATCATCGTATATGAAATGTTATGAATTATTTTTTATTGTGTGTTGTTTACTGTAATTGACATTGATTTCTGTAATTTATTTATAAACTATGATTCATGATGGTCGTCATGATCATGAAGGCATTAATGGGCTTCCATGAGGAATGAAAATTTATCCTAAACAATTCAGTAGGTTTCCCTACTATGAGCACCTACAAATTGCTCATATGTTTGATACAATGCATATCAGAAAGAATGTGACTGAAAGATTATGGAGAATATTGGATGGAAGGACTGAGAAAGAAAAAAATGTCAAAATTTGCAATGACATTCAAGAATCCAACCATGCAATGAAACATGTCATTCAATTTCATAGCAACAGAGACCAAATTAATATAAACTCACTTCCATGGATGTTAACGGAGCAGCAAAGTAACGTTGTAAAAGAAGTCATGCAAAAAAATAAATTTCCCACTGGATTTTGTTTAAATATGAAGAATATCATAACAAAGAAAGGTGATTTTGTGGGGGTGAAAACGCATGATTGAAATATCTTCATGAAGGTAATTATTATGGTATGCATATAATTGCTATATTTTTTTATTCTAGTGCATATTGTTGGTATTTTTTTGTCTACTTTTTGTAAAAAAAATGAAACAATTTGAATATTGTTACAGTATGTTCTACCTCTCTCTCTCACAGACAACTTCGACAACAATGTCAAACAAGTTATATATAATCTTGGGAAATACATGAGGTAAGTAGCGATTTTTTTGCATGCGCTTAGTGTTTGTTTAATTCATTATAGAACTTATATTTGATTTTTGTGCACTAATTCATGTTATGTAATATCATGTTTTTTTTGTTGAATATCAAGATTGGGTTGCATCACTTGTAGATGGTTGTCATCTAAAGAAATCAATAAAGAAGATAGAAAGTATTGGAGGAGAGAAATTCCTCGTTTCATGTGTGAAATGCAGAAGCATCTACCTTTGGCATTTTTCAATGCACAAGAACACTACCTCATACACCAAGTTGAGGAGATTGAATTGTGTGGACCTCTACACTCAAGGTCCATGTGGATGGCTGAGAGGCAATTGAAATTTTTTAAGGGTTTCGTTAGACAACGAGAAAGTCCTGAGGGTTCTATGGTGGATGGATATATGGTATACCAAAACATGATGTATATTAGTGAATGTCTTCCTAAATTAGCGTCAAAGCTCAATTTAGGCCGCATTTGTCATCCAGACTCCAATAACAATTTTGAAGGGGAGTACCTGAAGGGGAAAGGTAGATCGAGGAAGGTAAAAGGTAATTATTAGCTAGTGGAGTTTAATTAATATAATACATTTTACTGTTGATTTTTATTTATATATCATACTTATTCTATTTTTAATATTCAATATGCATCAATTAAAGGTGTATACTTTGTTAAGTGAATATACATTTTTATTGAATTTTAATTTTATTTTCATGAAATAGTTGGTCGAGAGTGGGATGCACTTCATTTATACATCACAAACAATCTTCACTAGATGAAGGTATGGATTGAACGATGTGAACAATATGGTCATGGAATATCATGGGAAGGTGTGGCTTCATTAGTTAAAGCAACTCATCGCAATGGAGATACCAATCTTACATAAAGGGAAAATGATTTAGCATATGGTTTAAAAGATAAGCAGGCAAGCATATTAATCGACCATACTATTTATTTATTTTGCAAATATATTGGTGTACACGTCGATTTTTTTTTGTGCAGGGAATAAGCATGCACTTAATCATCAATGGATCATGACGTAATCTTTACGTGTATGCCTTATTGTAGGTAAAACACCATAAGGCTATGTGGTGCAATGGCTGTAAATATCGCATCAAAAAGTTGGATGAAATGAAGAAAACATCATATTGTGGGATATCTGCAGTCTTTGAGGTGACCAATGTTTCCACTAGAAGTGACAGACATCCAAAAGTCTCAGAAAATCGACACTATGGGTATTTGGAATATATTATTCAGTGTGACTTTAACTCCTTCAAAGTATTTATGTTCGTTTTCAAATGGTACAGGTTACAATTGAATCAACGTGATCCCGATAAAACTATTATTGAACATGATAATGGATTTAACATGGTTAATACAAGGTTGTTTGAGACAGGAACGAAGCCCTATGTTCTTCCAAGTCAATGTGAACATGTATTTTACTCTAAGGCTCTAGGTAGAGGGGGTTGGTCATTTGTTGTGAGACGCAATCCAAGGGGAAGGTCGGTAAAGTATAACATAGAGGAAGGTAATGAAGAGGGTATCGAAGAAGAAGATGATGTTGAATATGGTCAACATGATTCAGATGATCATGTTCCAGAGGAAGATGTCGAAGAATTAATTGAATCAGATGATGTAGAAGACAATATCCATGAAGATGATATCGACGATGACATGATGATCGTAACTGACATCAACGATGATGATAATATGGCCAATCCTTACAATGTTGAATCCTTACAATGTTGAAATGTATGAGGTATGCCTTAATATATCTACTCTATATATTTTGATTTAATGTTACAATACAATTATTGAATTTTATTGGTACATATAAATTAACTGTTTCTTAGTGTTTTTTCCATTTTCCTGTATGTTGGCATATGTTATGATTAGATACGTTGCTTCTTAAGTATGACAAAAAAAACAATAAATTATTTTTTTGTAAATAGATTTTTTCGGGTTATGAGGGATTGAGAGTAACGTGAAGGGGGGTGGGTTAGATGAACTTCCACCTTCATGTGATTGGCCTTGTTTAGTATAGAATATTAAATTATTCTCGAAACAAAGAGAAGCTCAGTAAGGAAATGCACAGTTATCATGCTAACCCAAATGGCATTCTTGATCATGTAATGCACAGGGCCAACATTGAAATCTTTTAAATTTGTGCTTGCTTGGAATAAAATTTGGCATGGTTAGACTAGACGCATGCACTCAATGGTGTGGGATGGTTTCCAGACTCAAACATGACTGACACTAACAATTCGAGCATAAAAAACCATACCTATATATTAATTAATGTGCTACATGAGGCCAAGGTTGAAATTTTTTAAATTTGTGCTTGCTTTGACTACAATTTGGCATGGTTAGACTAGATGCATGCATTGAAAGTGTGGTAGGGTTTCTAGACTAAAAAATGAATTACACTAACAACTCGAGCATCAAAAACCATACCTATAGATAACATTGAATTTTTTTAAATTTGTGCTTGCTTGGCCTAAAATTTGGCATGGTTAGACTAGACAAATGCATTGACGGTGTGGGAGGGTTTCCAAACTCAAACATGACTGACACTAACAATTAGTGTTGATGTATTTGTAACTTAGGAATGTATTTCATATATGTATACTGTGTTCCTATAGAGATGTTATTATTCCTCTATACGGGAGTGTCGTCATTTATATTGTAAGTGTCGTAACTTATACTTGATGGGTTATTAGACCACCTTGATGGGGTCAATCCTGTATAAGTCATGTGGGTTAAAGGGTTATTAGACCACCCTATTGGGGGTCGGCTCTATCAGCATTATATTATGTGATTAAGTTGAGGCCGACCTAGTAAGGTTATTAGGCAAGTCAAGTCATGTATAAATAGAGTGCGGGAGGCACACTATTTGATCGTTGACTTTCTCACTTATACACTCACTAGAGAGTGGCACACTAGTGGAGGAAGAGAAGCTGCTACCTAAAGACTATCTCTTATGCTTGGGTTTTGTATCATTGCTCTATCTATATCTGAGGAAGTTATTAGGGTTTTTCACCTTTATGGTTTTCCCCAAGGAAACTCTGTGTGTCTATTGTCTCTTATGTTTGCTTCTTGTGATTGATCTGCTATACATGTTATTCTCTTAGTAAAGATCCTATATAAGATTGAAATTTATGAAAAACTAACATGGTATCAGAGCTAGCCTGAAAGAAGGCATGGTATGGCATTTATGACACTTGTTGCACTTGCGAAGCTAGGGCTTGATATAGCAAAAACCAGTCATCGTAGCACTTTCGCTATAAATTCATTTTGGAGAAGTTTCAAGATCTGAAAATTTTGCAGCTCGACGATAAGATCCCAATGTACCTTGTGTTTGAAGCACATCATCTAATTCGTTGTACGTTTTGTTTTATGGTCCATACAATCTAGAGTTTCTGCCTCTTCCAGATCTCAGTCATAAACAAGTGACCTAGGAAAAAAGGTCACAACTTGGGCTAGGAAGCTCCAAATTAAATTTCGTAAAATGTGGCAGGTAGGGCATGGAATATAATTTCACAGGTTCGATTTTTAGAGGCCGAACTTGAACCAGTGACATGTGGAACTCCGTACAAGTTCACTCTAATGTTTTATCCCATAAACAGGTCACGTTGCGACACTTGGCATAACTCTCTCTCAGGGAATCCATTTGAGGTTAGAACTGTGAGGTTGGAAAGATAACAGGTCAAGCTACCACAGGACGAATTTGGAGACCCTATAGATCTGAAATTTCGGAGTTACACTAGAAACAATTAGGTGCGTATTTCTGTCAAAACAGAATTGGATTTTGAGCACCTTCATTCATGGCTCCGGGAATTTAGGGTTTCGGAGAATGTTGGAATTTTTTGTATCGAAGACCATGGCTAGATGATCCTCATAAAAATTGAAATTTAGAGACCAAGATCGAATTTTTTGGTTGGGGAGAAGGCCGGGCTTGATCAAACCCTAGTTCGGGACTTTGATCGGAAAAGTGGAAAATTAGGGCGTCTACAAAAGTTGGAATTTTTGAATTCTGTGACCATGGTTGGAAGCTCCTCAAGAAAATCGAAGTTTAGAGCTTTGGATCAAACCTTTTGGTTGGGTGAAGCTTCGGGAAAATCAAACCCTAATTCAAGGTCCTCCCGAGTGAATCCGAAAATCTAAAAGGCAATTTTGAGGGGTGAAACTTTGCAATTTTCAAATTCTGAGTATACCAGCTTGACCAGCTCAGAAAGGTGCATCTTCCTATCTTTTCAGAAGTTTGAAATTCATAGTTTGAATTTTTAGGGTTTCTCTGACAAACCCTAATCCAACTCTAGATCCAATTTCAACAAATCAAAGTGGATTGGGTTAATCCTAGAAGAAAATGTATTGGTCACCTGTATAAGTGAAGAAGTTCTTGTTTTAGAGGGAGATGAGGCTAAGACCTTACATAAGAAGATTACAAGCAATCTCGACAGGTATGACTTATCCAGGTATGTTTCGAGATCTGTTCATGATTAAGTTTATGGTATGTTTGTCTTCATTAAGGTTAGTACAATCTTGATTAACTTTAGACTTGTCGTATCACCTTAACAAAATTATGAATGTAGATATTCATTGATTAGGGTTTTGACACTTAGGATTGTACTAATGCATTGTGGTTTTGTATGAGGATGATGTTGTCCGCTAATATGAAAGGTATATCTAGAAAGACAAATCAAGTTCTAGATCAAGAACATATGACCATGGTGACATGAAGACAAAAGACTCATCCATAGTCATGGATCACATAGAAGCTCTACTTACAAGGTATGTATAATTTGGTTCCACAATGGTTAACTTATGAGATATGCAGGTCACTAGCACAAGTCATTTAAGAGAACAAGAATACATCATGTGGGTATGTTAGACATAACCAGCTAACATATTAATCCAGGTATGTTTTTCCTATATCAAGTTAGAATCCTACCTTGTGATAGGATCTCTTATATAAGTATACTTGGTATGATTGATAATGATTATTCATGAAGTTATAGGTTTGAGTAATAATGGGTTTAGGCATATTATGTTTCTTACTTTGATTGATGATTTGACTAACCAGAAAAGCCCTATGGTCAAATAGGAATATGCATGAGTAAAAGAATTGTGATAACTTATCTGTGTATGAAATGATATTGACCATACTTGTTCAAGATTACTTAGAATCATAATGTTTTTTATAGTATTAAGATTATACTAATGAATGTATGTATGAGACCTCGAGGATAACACAATGATGATACTAGTAAGTATGCATAGTGATCAAGGATGGATATATGTTCAAAGTCAGGTAATCCGGGAAGCAAATATCAAGAGGGAGCACACTCCAGTAGTTCCTGCAAGGAAGCAAATATTGAGAGGGATTCCACCCTACAAACAAACAAGATAAGTATTTGAATTGTCATTTCTTGTATATTTGATTGTTTAGATAATATTCTTCAATTATGTATATACTTATGTTCATAGACTTAGGTTGTGTATTATGCATATTAGAATAATTGCATTAATGAACAGTATACTACTAATATGCATGTAATGGGTAAGTGGCCTATGGCACTGTACAAAATTCCATTGCTACTTATCTAGAATGAAACCTCTTTGCTAACATGTTGGGAGTTTTGCACACTCTTAACAATGTTCTGGTAGAGATTGGAAAACATCTAGAAAGTTACGGGATATGGATAAATGTTGTATTGAAGCATTGGCTAAAATAATTGCATGACTGTATGACATATTTCTTTATGTGTAAGAATTTATTCTGAAAACTATGAGATGTTTCTAATCATGCAATTTAACTTGCTTTGTAGGAAAGATCGTGTACCATCACCTACAAAAGAAGGACTACAACATTTGTTCTAGCAACAAAGCTATCTATTGAAGATATTGAAGTTCCCAGGATCCGAGATGAAGTAATGGAAGAATACCATGATCCGTAGATCATGAAGAAAGATGTTTGGGATGTGGTCCCAAGACCAAATGGGAAGTCTGTTGTGACTTCCAAAGATCAAGCATGATGTAGATGGCAGCATAGAGAAATACAAAGCAAGATTTGTAGCTCGTGGCTTCTCCCAGAAAAAGGGAATAGAGTATGAAGAGACTTTTGATCCTGTATCCAGATACACTTCCATCAGATCAGTACTTGCTTTGGCTGTAGTGATGAAATGGAATATACACCAGATAGATGTCAAGACAACTTTCTTGAATGGTGTAGTCAAGGAGGAAGTGTATGTGGAGCATCCACTTGGTTTTGATACACATGACAGAGAGTCATATGTGTGTAGGTTGAATAAATCCTTGTATGGCTTGAAGCAAGCTCCTAGGACTTGGTATGGTGTAGGATAGACAACTTTCTATCCAGTTTGGGCTTTACCAAGAGTAAAGCAGATTCCAACCTTTACTACAAGGTTGAGGAAGGAAATCCAGTGATACTACTCTTGTATGCGGATGACCTGTTTGTTACAGGTTGTGATAGATTGATTGTTGACACGAAGCGAAAGCTTGCTGCCAAGTTCAAGATGAAGGACTTGGGGATGATGCACTATTTCCTAAGCATGGAGGTGTGGCAGAGTGCAGATGGAATATTCCTTGGACAAGGGAAGTATGCAGTAGAGATCCTGAAGAGGTTGAGGATGATGGACTGCAAGGCCATGGCCACACCTATGGCATCGAACGTGAAGCTTTTGTGTGATGCTTAATCTAATCCGATTGATGTTACGGTGTATCATCAGATGATTGGGTCCTTGATGTACTTGACGAACACAAGACCATATATTTGCTTTTCTATGAACACATTGAGCTAGTTCTTGACGGATCCGAGAAGTGTTCACATGGTTGTTGTAAAGCATATTCTGAGGTACCTGAAGGGTACGGTTGATTATGGGCTCAAGTATGATGTGAATCAAAATTTTAACCTAGAGGGTTATGTTGATTCAGATTGGGAAGGCAGTGCTGCAGATAGGAAGAGCACTTCTGGGTGTTGCTTCAGTATGGGATCAGGTGTGATCTCTTGGTTTAGCAGGAAGCAGTCCTGCGTAGCACTGAGTATAGCTGAAGCAAAGTATGTCACAGATTGTTCGGCTAGTTGTGAGGAAGCATGGCTTAGGAAGCTACTGTTTGAGTTATTTGATCTCCTATTGGATTTTACTGCTATCTTTTGTGACAACCAGAGTTGTGTGAAGTTGTCTGAGAACCCAGTGTTCCATGATAGATCGAAGCACATTGAGATCAAATATCACTATACTAGGGATATGGTGCAAAGAGGAGTAGTGAAGCTTCTGTATGTTGCGACGGATGAGCAGGTTGTAGATGTGTTGACGAAACTACTAGCCAGAGTGAAGTTTGAATACTTCAGAGAGAGGCTTGGTGTTCTTTAGATTAATGACACTTTGAGGAAGAAGTGATGGACACATTTGTGGGAGCCATTCCAAGCATGGTGAGAGGAGGATCCTTCACATGGTTGTGGATGTAAGCATTGGATGATGAGCATCGGGACGATGCTCTCGTTACTGCTTTGTATATGCATCATGTTGGATGCTTGATATGATCAGGTGGATCATGCATTTATATATGTATCAAGTGGATGCATTGTATGATCAGGTGGATCATGTACTTATATGTGTATCAGGTAGATACATTGTATGATCGGTTGGATCATGTATTTGTATATGTATCAGGTGGATACATTGTATGATCAGGTGGATCATGTATGATGATATGTATCAGTTAGATACATGATATGCATTAGGTGGATGCATTGATGATCAGGATGATCATGCTATGATGACATGCATCAGGAGGATGCTTTGACATGATCAGGTGATGAGTCCGAAGACACAGATGCATAGAGCCTTTCCGACATGGTGGTAGATGTGTTCTCCCATGTGCGTTGATGTAAGTGCAGAGCCTTTCCGACATGGTGGTAGATGTGTTCTCCCATGTGCGTTGATGTGAGTGCTGAGCCTTTCCCGAATGGTCAGAGGAAAGTCCTTCCATGCCAGTGAGTGTAAGTGCTTTGTTGTGTGCACCAGGGCTGTGCTTTGTGGACGATAATATGATCTGTATGATCATGAGTATCAAGATGATACTCCGTGGCTGTGGATAGGTTGTGTAGTGGCATGTAAAAGGTCCTCGGAGATCCTATAGGTTGAGCTGTGTGCTCGTAATCAATCCTAGGATGATCTTTCGAGTTTTTGCTTGACGCACATAATTAGTCTTGGGATCCACAGTATGTCCAGTGATGATGAATACCTACAGGTGGTGGGCCTACATCCAGCATGAAAAAGGGCTAGCTCTGTAGAACTTCATATGACGATTAGATCGGAGATTGATTGAGATAGCAGCAGCCATGACAATGACGATGATCTAGTGACATTGATCCAAAGAAGAAGACTTGTGCTAGCATATCTGTGTCGAGAAATACCTTCCTAGTTAAGAGGGAGTGTTGATGTATTTGTAACTTTGGAATGTATTTCATATATGTATATCGTATTCCTATAGAGATGTTATTATTCCTCTATACGGAAGTGTTTGTATTCCTATAGAGATGTTATTATTCCTCTATACAGAAGTGTTTGTATTCCTATAGAGATGTTATTATTCCTCTATACGGAAGTGTCGTCATTTATATTGTAACTGTCATAACTTATACTTGATGGGTTATTAGAACACCTTGATGGGGTCGGCCCTGTATAAGTCATGTCGGTTAAAGGATTATTAGACCACCCTATTGGAGGTTAGCCCTGTCAGCATTATGTTATGTGATTAAGTTGAGGCCGACCTAGGAAGGTTATTAGGCAAGTCAAGTCATGTATAAATAGAGTGCGGGAGGCACTCTATTTGATCATTCACTTTCTCACTTATACACTCATTGGAGAGTAGCACACTAGTGGAGGAGGAGAAGCTGCTGCTAGGAGACTATTTCTTATGCTTGGTTTTTGTATCATTGCTCTATCTATCTATGAGGAATTTATTGGGGTTTTTCACCTTTATGGTTTTCCCCAAGGAAACTCTGTGTGTCTATTGTATCTTGTGTTTGCTTCTTGTGATTGATATGCTATACATGTTATTGTCTTAGTAAATATCCTAGATCAGATTGAAATTTCTGAAAAACTAACAATTAGAGCATCATAAACCATACCTATAGATTAATTAATGTGCTACACATGGCCACCGTTGAAATTTTTTAAATTTGTGCTTGCTTGGACTGAAATTTGGCATGGTTAGTCTAAGCACATGCATTGATGGTGTGGGAGGGTTTCCAGACTCAAACATGACTGACACTAACAATTCGAGCATAAAAAACCATACCTATAGATTAATTAATGTGCTACATGGGGCCAACGTTGAAAGTTTTTAAATTTGTGCTTATATGGAATAAAATTTGGCATGGTTAGACTAGACACATGCATTGACTGTGTGGGAGGGTTTCCAAAATCAAACATGACTGACGCAAACAATTCGATAATCAAAAACCATATTTCCTATAGATTAATTAATGTGGTACATCACGGGGCCAGCGTTGAATTTTTTTAAATTTGTGCTTGCTTGGACTAAAATTTGGCACGATTTGTCTAGATGCATGCATTGAATTTCCCATTGTGAAGTGTATACAATTGTTTTGCTTTACCTAATTATTAGTAAAAATAGGAAATTTCAAAGGATAAAAAATGGGTTAGGTTTGGCCCACTGGTGACATGTTCTATATGATTTAATTTCTATTTTCTTGCTTGGGAATTATGAACAACATTGCTTGTTAAAAAACATTCTCAAATGATTTCAAAAATATTTCCAATTTGTTCATTTAGGTTTAATGTATATTATTACATCCTATTTTGACAATTGGATTTACAATCAAGGAAATGGCTAGAATTTTGTATGTAAGTGTGAAACCATGTATAGTGTATATACTCAAAATGGTTTTTCTTACTCAAATATATTAATACAAATCAAATATTAACTTCAATGAGATTAATGAAGATTCAAAATCAAAATGAATTTACATTGAGGAAAAATCGTATAAACGAAATTTGTAATAGTTGACAATTGAACCCAGTACTCCAAAGAATGGCTAATTTTAGAAACAAAGAGCAAAACCAACGAATGAATATTAAACTGATAGATTGGATCAACATATATTTCTACATTAAACTTCCAAATAAAGATGTCTTTTGACTTTGTTCCTTACAATAATGGACATGCACATTGATGTATTTCATGTTCCCCACAACATGAATATCATCTCAATATTAACATCGAAATACCTAGAAAAATGACCAAACCATATATCAACATGTGGTTTGAATTATTTTTTTTAATACACTCATGAGTAATTCAGCTTGGGTGTGGAAATTATGGTCATTTTCCTACTTGAAACTCAAAAATATTGCTAATAAATTTGCAAGATAGATGGAAAATTAAGCTCCAATTTGAAAGTTGCATTAATTATAACCTAGCATATTTTTCACCAACAAGCAATCAAGGACAATAAATGTACACATGTATACTTAAGCAAGACCATAAAATATCAAAATATGCGTTCATTCTAAAAAATCCCAAATTGGTGCCACCAAATTGAAACAGCTATGTGGAATGATTATTTTTCAAAACGAAGAGCAAAAACACCAAACACTTATTAAAACTCAGTTTAGATCTATATACAAAGATTGTTAAATTCAATTAACAAATAGAGATCTCTTTGAACTTTTTTCCTCTCAACAATGCATAGTCACATCAAGGTAAATCATGTCCAAAACATGGCTAGCCACTCAATATTAGCATCAAAATCCCCAAACCCTTCCCAATCACATAAATAACTCTCAACTTGTGGTTTAAACATTTTCCAACCCATTTAGTGAGTGGTGTGGCCACTATAATTGTTTGTCATCATGAAACTGAGAACAATCCAAAGAAATTTATAGAGGTGACTGGACAATTAAGCTTGAAGTTGAAAACTATAGATAATTATAACCTAGCAAATTTGCAGTAAAGAAGCTGGGACATTGAATGCAATAAAAGGAGTGTTTTAGGACATGTGTGGTGTTGATGTATATGTAACTTCGGAATGTATTTCATCCATGTATTTCATTTATATATTATTGTACTCCTATAGAGATATGTCATTCCTCTATACGGAAGTGTCGTCATGTGTATTCACAAGTGCCGCAAGTGTGTTAACTTGTCGATGGGTTATTAGACCACCATGTGTGGGGTTGGCCCTGATTTATGTAATATATGGTTTATGTACCTAGTTATACAAGTCGGCCGCATAAGGTTATTGGGCAAACAAAACAAGTATAAATAGAGATCGGGAGATCTCTATTTGGATCACTGAGAAACTCATTCTTCCTTCACTCGAAAAGTGGCGCACATGTGAGGAGGAGGATCATCTACTACTAGGAGACTATCTCTGTGTATTTGGTTGTACTTTTGGTTGAGCTATTGCTCTCTCTATCTCTGAGGAAGTTGTGGGGGTTTTCACCTTAGGGTTTTCCCCATGGAAACTCTGTGTGTCTATTGTCTCTCATGCTTTTGATTCTTATGATGATTGACATGCTTGTTATGATTTATATGCATTGATATACTGTACATGTTGTTCTCTTAGTAAAGATCCTAGAGTATTGTGAATTAATACTCAAAATTTAACATGGTATTAGAGATAACCCGAGAAGAAGACATTGTGCAGTGACGAAAACTAGGGTTTCTTGTTTATTGGGTTTCTCTCCACATATTTTGGAAAATCCGTATAGTAGATTGACTCTACTCATCAAGGAGAATCTATCTATCCAATCAGAATTCAATTCTGAGCATTTTCAGATTCGGCCCTAAAAATTAGGGTTTCCACAAAAATAGGAATTTATGGAATCTAAATACATAGCTAGAAGCTACTTGCAAAAATCGAAGTTTAGAGCTTTGGATTGAGATTTTTGGCTAGGTAGATCTCCGGGAAACTCAAACCCTATTTCAGGGTCCTCCTTAGTGAACCCAGGAAGACAGAAAGGCATTTCTGAAGGGTGAAGCTTTGCAGATCTCAAATTTTGAATACACTAGGCTAATCAGCTCATCAAGGCACATCTTTCTATCCTTTCAGAAAGTTGAAATTCATATTTTGAATTTTTAGGGTTTTTTCAACAAACCCTAATCTGGGACCAAATCCAGTTTTCAGCCAGTCAAGTGGTAAGACCTAAATATTTTCTATTTCCATTTGAAGTACTCTTTAAGATGTCTCACCACACCAAGCTTGAGGATAAGCTTGAAGGGGTTGATAACTTCCGAGCCTGGAAGTATATTGAGTTAATCCTGGAAGAGAATGAGTTGGACTCATATGTGAAAGAAGACATCCCTATCCCAGAGGATGAAGAGGCCAAGATATTGCATAAGAAGAACTTGGTCAAGGCAAAGAGAATCATTGTTGATTCTATCAAGGACCATCTCATCCCCCATGTGTCATCTCTGAAGACACCCAAAGAGATGTTTGACTCCCTGACCAACTTATTTGAAGGGAAGAACATAAATCGAAAGATGACTCTGAGGAATCAATTGAAAGGGGTCAAGATGTTGAATGGAGAGACCATTCAATCTTACTTCTCCAAAGTCTCTTAGATCAAGGAACAACTTGAAGCTGTGTATGAAGTAGTGGACAATAGTGAAGTAGTTATGACCACTTTGAATGGCCTACCTAGGTCATGGGACTCCTTTATTCAAGGAATCTGTGCAAGAAAGAAATTGATCGCTTTCAGTAGACTGTGGGAGGAATGCTCTCAAGAAGAATCTACGCTTGTAGCTCGAGAAGAAAAGATGGGAGGTGAAGATCAAGCTCTCGTAGCTCACACCAAAAGAAACAAGCCTAAGAGGGAGCACTCTCACGACAAAATATCCTATCACAACCAACAAAAGAATAAGAAGGATCTAAGAAGTTTCACATGCAATGAGAAGGGTCACTTTACTTTAGAATGTCCCAAGAACAAAAGGGATAACAACAACTCTAGCAAGAAGAAGAAGGGAAGCAAAAGAAAGTTCCATGCTCATGCTGCCGAAGATGATGAACCTCCAAAGAAGAAGGCTAGGGCAGAAAGTGACGATGACTCATCAAGTGAAGAAGAGTATGTTCTAATCTCTGCTCTCACAGGTACTATCTCTCATGGTTGTAATGATTGGTTAATTGACAGTGGGGCTTCCAAACACATGACTGGGTTTAAATAATCTTTTGTAAATCTATCTGAACATGAATCACCCCATAAAGTGAAACTTGGGGATGACTATCAATACCCCATCAAAGGAAGTGGTGCAACCTCCTACGACCTAGAGTTTGGAAATTCTTTGAAGATGAAAGAAGTTCTTTATGTACATGGGCTCAAGAAGAATCTTCTCTCCATCTCTGCATTGGATGCCAAAGGAATGAGGGTTGCATTTGTAGATGGCCAAGTCCTAATGTGGCTAAAGGGTAAAACTATTGATGATGCAGTGGTGATTGGAGAGCAAGAGGGAAGATTATATAAATTGAAGGGACAACCTGAACATGCCATGGTACATGATTCCATGGAGCCAAGTGAAATTTGGCATAGAAGACTTGTACATATGCACTATAGAGTATTACCAATTGCAAGTAAGGTTGTAGAAGGTCTTCTTGAAATTAAGACCAAGCATGAAGGTGTTTGCAAAGGATGTGCAAAAGGTAAGAACATTAAGAAGGATTTCCCAAGCAGTGAAAGCAAGGCAAAAAGCATCTTGGAAATTATCCACTCCGATGTATGCAGTCCTATGTCATCCAATTCTCTGAGTGGGTATGTTTACTATGTCTCTTTCATTGATAACTTCTCCAGGAAGACTTGGGTTTACTTCTTGAAGAACAAAGATGAAGTATTTGATAATTTCGAGGAATTCAAAACCTTGATGGAGAACCAAACTGGTAAGAAGATAAAAACATTCAGATCCAACTATGGTGGAGAATTCACCTCAGGTGACTTCAAGAAGCTATGCAGTGATTCAGGGATTAAGAGGGATTTGAATGCTCCTTACAATCCACAACAAAATGGAGTTGCAGAAAGAAAGAATAGAAAAATCATGGAAGCAGCAAGGGCAATGCTGCATGACCAGGATCTACCTATGCATCTATGGGAAGAAGCAGCTAGAACAGCTGTATATGTGCAGAACAGAACACACCACAAGATGTTGGACAACAAGACACCAAAAGAGGTCTTCTCTAGTAAGAAACCTGAAGTCAGCCATCTCAGAATATTTGGTTGTCCAGTATACACTCATGTCCCAAAGGAAAAGAGGACCAAGCTAGATCCTTTAGGAAAGAAGGGTATCTTTGTGGGTTACAGTGAAAGCTCGAAGGCTTACAGAATATACTTTCCAGGGTTTAAGAAGATTGATGTCAGCAGGGATGTAGCATTTGATGAAAACTCAGCATTCATCAAATCAAGGAAGGCACTTGTTGAAGATTATGAAGAACCCAAGGAAACTAGATTTCAAGACACTACCATGACTGAATCAATTCCAGATGTTGATCATGAAGTTGAAGATCTGCAACAACCTATAGATCCACCACGTGAGGACAACTCTCACAAGAGGAAACCTGCATGGTCTAGAGAGCTCATTCAAGATGTAGAAAGATTTGGCATTCCAGAAGAAGAACGCATAGCAAAGAAGAGAACTAGATCTCACACCAGCTATGTTGCTTTACTCTGTGATATCATGAACAAAGAACCTTCCAATTATGAAGAAGCAGCAAAAAAGAAAGAATGGAAGGATGCCATGGTCGAGGAATACCAATCAATAATGAAGAACGATGTTTGGGATGTTGTCCCAATACCTGATGGGAAGTCTGTTGTGACTTCCAAATGGATCTACAAGATCAAGCATGCTGCAGATGGCAGCATAGAGAAATACAAGGCAAGATTCGTAGCTCGTGGCTTCTCTCAGAAAGAGGGAATAGACTATGAAGAAACTTTTTCTCCTGTAGCCAGGTACACTTCCATCATATCAGTAATTTCCCTGGCTGCAACGATGAAATGGAAGATACACCATATGGATGTCAAGACTACTTTCTTGAATGGTGTAGTCGAAGAGGAAGTATATGTGGAGCAGCCACTCGGTTTTGAAACACATGATAGGGAGTCACATGTGTGCAGATTGAAGAAAGCCTTATATGGCTTGAAGCAAGCTCTTAGAACTTGGTATGGTAGGATGGACAGTTTTTGATCTAGTTTGGGATGTACCAAGAGTAAAGCGGATTCCAACCTTTACTACAAGGTTGAGGAAGGGAATCCTGTGATTCTACTCTTGTATGTGGATGACCTATTTGTAACAGGAGATGACAGATTGATTGCCGATACAAAGAGGAAGCTTGCTATTGATTTCGATATGAAGGACTTGGGGATGATGCACTATTTTCTAGGTATGGAGGTGTGGCAGAGTGCAGAAGGGATCTTTCTTGGACAAGGGAAGTGTACTGTAGATATCCTAAAGAGGTTTAGGATGATGGATTGCAAGGCCATGGCCATAGCTATGGCATCGAATATGAAGCTTCTTTGTGATGCTTCATCCGAGCCAGTGGATGTCTCTATGTATCGTCAGATGATTGGTTCCTTGATGTACCTGACGAACATGAGACCAGATATTTGATTTGCGGTGAACACATTGAGCCAGTTCCTGATGGATCTAAGGAGTGTTCACCTGGTTGCTGTAAAGCATATTCTGAGGTACCTGAAGGGTATAGTTGACTATGGGCTCAAGTATGATGCAAATCAAAAGTTTAACCTACAGGGTTATGTTGATTCAGATTGGGCAGGCAGTGCTACAGATAGGAAGAGCACTTCTGGGTGCTGCTTCAGTATGGGATCAGGTATGATCTCTTAGTTTAGCAGGAAGCAATCCTGCGTAGCACTGAGTACAACCAAGGTAGAGTATGTTGCAGCCTGTTCGGCTAGTTGTGAGGGAGTATGGCTGAGGAAGCTACTGTCTGAGTTATTTGATCTACCATTGGAGGCTACTGGTATCTTCTGTGACAACCAAATTTGTGTGAATCTTTATGAGAACCTAGTGTTCCACGACAGGTCGAAACACATAGAGATAAAATACCACTATATCAGGGATATGGTGCAGAGAGGAGTAGTGAAGCTCCTGTATGTTGCAACGGATAACCAGATTGCAGATGTGCTGACGAAACCACTAGCCAGAGTGAAGTTCGAGTACTTTAGAGAGAGGCTTGGTGTTCTTCAGATTGATGACACTTCGAGGAAGAAGTGATGGACACATTTGCAGAAGCCATTCCAAGTATGTTGGAAGGAGGATCCTTCACATGGCTGTGGATGTAAGCACTAGATGATGAGCATCAGGACGATGCTCCAGTTACTGCTCTGTATATGTATGTATGCATCATGTTGGATGTTGGATATGATCAGTTAGATCATTTATGTATGTACGTATCATGTTGGATGCTGGATATGATCAGTTGGATCATTTATTTGTATATGTATGTACGCATCATGTTCGATGCTGGATACAATCAGTTGGATCATTTATATGTATTTGTATATGCATCATGTGGGATGCTTGGACCATGTATCTGTATATGTATCAGGTGGATACTGTGTATGATCAGGTAGATCATGTATGTTGATATATACCAGGTGGATACATTGTGTGGATCATGTATCTATGTATGTATCAGGTGGATACATTGTATGATTAGGTGGATCATGTATGATGATATGTATCAAGTAGATACTTGGTATGCATCAGATAGATGCATTGTATGATCAAGATGATCATGGATGATGAGCTTCAAGATGCTGCTCCAGATGACATGCAGCAGGATGTTGCAGTGATGATGATCAGGTTGATCATGTGTACATGAGGATGATGTATGGTAAGTATCAGGTTGATACTGTATGGCCATAGAACAGGTTGTGCAGATGAGCATATAATTTGGCCCTAGGAGATTTGCAGATAGTCTTTCGAGGTTTTTCCTATGTTATGTAATCTGGCCTTGGGATATCTGGCAAATGCTCTTTCGAGGTTTTGCTCTTGGAGGACATATAATTTGGCCCTGGGATATTTGCAGATAGTCTTTCGAGGTTTTTCCTATGGCATATAATCTGGCCCTGGGACATCTGGCAGATGCTCTTTGGAGGTTTTGTCCTATGGCATATAATGTGTCCCTGGGAGATCCGATAGGTTGGGATGTGTGCCCGTAATAAGTCCTAGGATGCTCTTGTAAGTTTTTTCCATGACCACATGTAATTTGTCCCTGGGAGATCCTATAGGTAGAGCAGTGTGCTCGTAACATCCTAGGATGCTCTTGCGAGGTTTTGTGGTGACCACATATAATCTATCCATGGGAGATCCTATAGGTAGTGTTGTGTGCTCGTAACAGCCTGGGATGCTCTTGCAAGGTTTTATGGTGAGGTCACATATAATATGGCCCTGGGAGATCCTATAGGTCAGAGTTGTGTATCGTAACATCCTGGGATGCTCTTTCGAGGTTTTGTGATGCACGTAATAAGTCCTGAGGATTCCACAGTATGGCCAGTGATGAAGACCTACAAGTGGTGGGCCTACATCCAGTATGAAAAAGGACTGGCTCTATAGAAATTCCTATGATGAGTAGATTCAGAGATTAGTTGAGATAGCAGCAGCAGTGACAATGATGATGATGATGATCTAGAGAAGAAGACTTGTGCTAGCAGATCTGTGTCTAGAAATACCTTCCTAGTTAAGAGGGAGTGTTGATGTATATGTAACTTTAGAATGTATTTCATCAATGTATTTCATTTATATATTATTGTACTCCTATAAAGATGTGTCATTCCTCTATACGGAAGTGTCGTCATGTGTATTCACAAGTGTCGCAAGTGTGTTAACTTGCCGATGGGTTATTAGATCACCATGTGTGGGGTTGGCCCTAATTTATGTAATATATGGTTGATGTACCTAGTTAGACAAGTTGGCCCCATAAGGTTATTGGGAAAACAGAACAAGTATAAATAGAGATCGGGAGATCTCTATTTGGATCACTCAGAAACTCATTCTCCCTTCACTCGGAAAGTGGCGCACATGTGAGGAGGAGGATCATCTGCTACTAGGAAACTATCTCTGTGTATTTGGTTGTACTTTTGGTTGAGCTATTGCTCTCTCTATCTCTGAGGAAGTTGTGGGGTTTTTCACCTTGGGGTTTTCCCCACAGAAACTCTGTGTGTCTATTGTCTCTCATGCTTTTGATTCTTGTGATGATTGACATGCTTGTTATGATTGATATGCATTGATATACTGTACATGTTGTTCTCTTAGTAAATATCCTAGTGTATTGTGAATTAATGCTCAAAATTTAACATGTGGGAGTCCGGAAACCGTCAAGCAAGAAAAAATGAAATCATTAAAGGAAGTGTTTTCCAATTTTTAAAAGCGGGGGCCTTAACATTTCACAAAATTCAAGGGGAGATACTGTGGCCCAACAAATACAAACATGTTGTTGTTTCTAGCCCATGCCATGACTAATAATTGGTCAATAAGAAAGCATAACATTCAAGAATATTCTATGTTGAACTCCCTTCATCCATGCGTCTAGTCTAACCATTATAATGATTATCATCTAGATGACGACAATGATAATGATTATCATCCATATAATCATGAACTCCATCTATAATGAACTCATGCATCAAGGCATGATAATGATTATCATCCATATAATCATGAACTCCATCTATAATGAACTCATGCATCAAGGCATGATAATGATTATCATCCATATGATGACAATGATGGCCATGATGACGACGATGACGACGGTCATGATGACTACGAAGATGACAATGATTTTTTTATCAACATCATCGTCATAATCATCACTGATGATGATGATGATGATGATGATAATGATGGCGATGATGATGACGATGATGATGACGATGATGAAGACGCTGGTGTTATTTATGATGATTATGATGATTATTGACGACGATGACAATGATGAAAATTGTGATGACAATGATGTTCTTGATGATGATGATGTTGATGACGATGATGCTGTTGTTGTTTATGATGTTTTTTTTGTTTCTAATGATGATGATGATGATGATAATGATAATCATATATACGACAACAATGATGGTCGCGATGACAACGATGATGATGGTTGTGATGACTACGACGATGATGATGACGACGATAATGGTGTTTTTTATTGTGATTATGATGATGATGATTAATGACAATGACGACGTTAATGATGGTTATGATGATAATGATGGTGATGATGATGATAATGAAGATGATGATGAGGACGATGTTGTTTTTTGTGATGATTGTGCTGATGAATAGTGATGACATCGACGTTGATGATGATGATGACAACGATGGTTTTGTTTATGATGATGATGATGATTGATAACGACAATGACATTAATGATGATGCTTATGATCACGATCATGATGAAGATGATGATGCTGATGATAATGGTGTTGTTTAATATGGTGATGATGATGATGATTAATGACAACGACGATGTTAATGATGCTGCTTATGATGATGATGGTGGTGGTGATGATTAATGATGACGAAAATGTTAATCATGATGCTTATAATGATGATGATGACAACACCGATGATGATGATGGTGACACTAATGATGTTGTTGTTTATGAAAATTGTGATGATGACAATTATGATGGGGATGGCGACGATGATGATGATGATGACAACGATAATGAAGATGAAGATGATGATGATGATGATGGTGATGATGATAATGATGGGGATGATGATGATAGTGACTATTATGATGATGACAATGTTGTTGTTTGTGATGATTGTGTTGTTGAATAGTGATGACATCGATGTTGATGATGATGATGATGATGACAATGGTGTTGTTTATGATGATGATGATTTATGATGACGATGAAATTAATGATGATGATGACGATGACGATGATGATGAGGATAATGGTGTTGTTTAATATGGTGATGATGATGATGATGATTAATGAAAATTATCATGGGGATGGAGATGATGATGATGATGATGGTGATGATGATGAAGAAGATAATGAAGATGAAGATGATGATGATGATGATGTGTTAAAAAATATTAAAGTAGGAATGATAGTTGGGATGTGTTAAAAAATATTAAAGCAGGATAGGTAGTTGGATTTTAACAAATCCATAGAAGGTTATCAAATCATGGTTGGAGGAAAAATTATTAGATGAATTTGAAGCTCTCCATTTTATAGTCCATTGGGCCCAATGGAGAATTAGAAATGAAGTGTGACTTGATGATTGGATGATCAATATTATATGGCTCTTCTACAATATTTGATATCCCTTTGATGGTATTTGGAAAGAATCAATTGTAAAGTCCTTCATGTAGGATGGGACAATGCATATTGGTTTAAATTTTCTATAGTGTCATTTTGGTGGAGGTCCTGAGAAAAATTGTAATATCCCCAATTTTTACCAACTTAAATATATATATATATATATATATATATATATCCTACAAAAGAGACATAATATCGACTCTATTATGGGTTGTGTCATTGAATTATTAACTTTGTCCTTAACTAATTTAATGTTTTCTACATTTATTATTATAAAACTTTATTTTCCACTATGCTTGGCATAGTCTTCTGCCACCGGGTAGTCATTAATTTATTATTTTCTTATCGGAACTAGAAGGTCAACTCCATTATTCCATGCTCACCATGGTAGACACACTTACCACTATACCACTTAGTGTAACTTCCTAACCCCACTTCTATGCCTAACCTCTTTGGTCACACTTAATATTACTCCATCCCATGCAATACTAGCGTTACTAAGTAGTAAGTCTTACAATGCTTTCCTAAGTCCCACAGCAAGTCACACGCATGGATCATATTATTGACCCCTTGCACTAGAGGCAAAGTGTCATGCTTACCCACTTGTCTTAGGCTTGAATAAGGTCACACAAATACAAGTGGTCACACTCCAAAATTATATATATTTTAAATACATAAAAAAACAAATAAAAAAAATACAAAAACAAATCAACAAACAACAATTATAAAATACAAACAATACAAAAAAAAACAAGTAAAATAACATACCTTTCTACCTCCCGCGCCAAACATGCTTCATTGTAACTGGCCTTATTCTCTTGCGCATGCACCCTTTGAGTTCTTTGAGCTCTGAGCAGAGCATTTCGGGGCTTCTGTGCGACCATTTTTTCACCGAGCTATGAGGTGTGTTGGATTGTGGCCATGCATATTCCTCTCGTGTGTGCACCCTTTGAGTTCTATGAGATGTGAGAAAAGCATTTTGGGACTTCTATTAAACCATTGTTTTCGCTAAGCTGTGAGCTGTGAGCTGTGTTAGATTGTGGTCGTGCATCTTCCTCTCGTGCATGCACCCTTTGAGTTCTGTGAGCTGCGAGCAGAGCATTCCAGGGCTTCTGTGCAACCATTGTTTTCGTCGAGCTGTGAGTTGTGAGTTGTGTTGGATTGTGGCCGTGCATCTTCAACCTCTCATGCGTGCACCCATTGAGAAGAGGCAATGTCTCCCAATTCTATGATTATGAAGCCCTAAATTTTATGGGGTCCAATTCATAGTTTGAATGGTTGATTTCATTATTGTATATGTTCGTTTTCCCTTAGAAATCAATATAAATGCTAAATTATGGGCATTTGAACCCCATCTCTCTCCTTTGGCCACAAATTCTTGGCCCTAAACCCTAAACAAGTCAATCAATACTCTTGGGCATTGATGTCCACTTTTAAGCATGTCTATGGATGAGAAAGCTCACTAATCGTGTAGACAGAAACAACTGTTTCCAAAGTATTTGGGTCATCAAAACCTTTTTTATTTTTTTTCACGATGCTCGGCTGGGGTGAGTTTTCATGCAATATTTATGTCAACATGTGCTTGTTCACGCTCTGCAGTAGCACTTGGAGGATCACCTTTACTTTTGGATTTGGAGTCTCTATCAAACCCTACCTTATCATCTCTTGGCTATCGTTTTCCTTTGCAAGGAGTCGTTGTGTACGCAATTTATTCTTCTCCTTCTTAGTCAGATTTAAAGGTTGCAGTGGAGGTGGAAGAGGTTCCGCTAGAGGCTCAATTGGATAAGGATGCTCTACATATATAGTAGGTTTTTCCATCTTCACTTTTAAATCACCTTCCCTCACATCTGTGTAGCTACCAGAGGGTAACAGAACCATATCCCACAACTCAACATAAGGTATAGGATCCTTTGGTTTCTCTTCTTTTGTAGGAAGTATTTCTGACACTTCAATCAGATTAGGATTTATATCAAGCTTAGCCTTTTCCTTGGCAAGTTGTGCTTGCTTGATATTCAACTCGTTTACCTATGATTCTCCGAATTGGATCTAAAATTTCAATATTTCTTCCTCCTTTGACCATCTTCCTTCCTCAACAAATTGAAATGTCATCCTCTTAGGCCTCAAGATATTTTTTTTATTAATACCCATTTTTGGATCAAAATGGGGATTGGAATTGGAATCTTCATCAAATTCTGGCCTTAGAATTTGAAATGCTTATTTTTGTTTGTTTGTTTATGTTCACCTTCAAAGTGCTCAAGTTTGTAATTTTTGGCTTATCAATTACATTCCCCTATTCATCTATTTCATGACCCTGAGCATCAAGATGAAGAATAGGATATCTAGCAGGATTATGTTGGACATCATTACCAAATTGATCAAGCACTTGTCCAGGAAATATACTCAAAATTTGCTTCATAGTTATATAGTCAAAATTTATTCAAATTTATAGAGGGAATTCAAGAAAACATGAAAATTAGCTTATCTTATCTTCTTATCCCCAAAATCACCTATCCTTTATCAGAATGAGTTCACCTTATCTTATCTTGTTAGTTTAAAATCCCCAAAATCCCTACAATGTAAAATCAACCAAAGGACCATCACATTCAGTTATTAGTGCAACTAGAATCAGTACCACCTTTAAATCAATGCTTTATTTAATACCATTAATAAAAACAAAGCACATCTATAAATAGAAATGCTGAAATGCTTAGGAAAAATACAGTAGAGTCTGAAAAATAATTTACAGGGTGTATAAATAACTTTTGATACGTAATAAATATGTTATTCTCATTTTAATTATAACAATATCAGTTAACAATTGATTTTCAAATCCGCTTATTCATTTTTTCATGTATGACATAGACACATGGTGGGTTGAAATGCTCAGATTGCTTTTTCTCTGTATCAAGGTAAAGCATGAAACAATAGGCATTAGCCTTTCCCAAAGGGTTTCTATTGACTATTTTCTTTTGGCATGATGTGTTATTTTTGTGCTTGTCTTTATAAATGATGACCCTTGTGACAATCCCAAAGGGTTTCTATTGACTACTTTCTTTTGGCATGATGTGTTATTTTTGTGCTTGTCTTTATAAATGATGACCCTCGTGACAATATAGAAAATAAACAAAATGATCTGCTATCCATAAGGATATTTTGGGGGCATTGACATTTGATGGTTTATGTTCACTATGGTGAATTTGGAAACATTGTTTGCAAGTTGCTTTCATTTTGATGAGAGATAGGTGATGCGAATGCAATGAAGAATAATTGATTTATGTCTAGACATGTAAATATGGAAACATTGTTTGCAATATGAACTCATTCAGATAAAGGATAGGTGATCTCCTTATCTTCAATTCTCATCCATTTCATTTCACTAGTAATAAGGAGCTTATAAAACTCACTCAAAGTAGAGAATGTATGTTATATTTCTCATACTCTAGATATCGGGTGTGCTTGACATAATCAAAACTTAATTCTTTTCCAAATTGCGTGCCAACAATTATGGGCATTCCTTTACCAGACTGTCTAAATTATTTTCCATTTTTGTTCATTTACTAGCAAATGGGATTGAAAGTGGAATCAAATTCCTAAGGTTCACGTATGTAGAGTTGAATGTGGATTGAGGGGTGACATTGTGTCAAACGAGGTTGGCAAGGTCAAATAAGAGGTAGTTATAAGGAGCTATTGCATATATTTGACCTTATTTGACCTTCCATCTCTTTGAAATTTCAAGTCAAAGGTAGTTATAAGGAGCTATGGCATGTATTCATGGATTCATGGTTACAAGTGATGGGTCAGTTTCCAACCATTACAAGGTTAACTCAATTTAGGAATGAAAACCTAGTTTAAACCCTCGTGAGGATTAGGGTATCCACATAACCTTAAAATACAATATAAAATTAAAATAAGGGATTGTAAAGTGACAAGGATGCCTAAGTTATTCATGCAGTCATAGCTATGTATGGGTTGTCCCATATGCTCCATAGTTGTTGACTACTCATACCTCATCTAAATGTTAAGGCCAATAAAACATTTTCAATCCTCGATGTAGGTTATATTTTGTTGTTTTTTCCTTGCTAAGCTTGTTTATTCCATTAGAATTCAACAGATCTTCAATAACCATAGCTATTTCTCATGGTTATATATATATTAGCTCCACATTGTCATGATTTTATATAAAATTGGCATCCAATATGCTAGTTTAGATGTTGTCATTGAAACAACTACATCACTTGCAATACCATTGCTTGTATTTCAAAATTGAATACTTCATGAGAGAGCCCATTTTTCTGTACTACTATACCATTTATTCATACTATCATGAGGGTAAATACTAAAATATTTATCTCTTATGGGAATACACTATAGGGATTGATCTCCTTATCTTCAATTCTCATCCATTTCATTTCACTAGTAAGAAGGAGCTTATAAAAACTCACTCAAAATAGAGAATGTATGTTATATTGCTCATACTCTAGATATCGGGTGTGCTTAATAGACTCAAACCTTAATTCTTTTCCAAATTGTCTTCCAACAATTATGGGCATTCCTTTACCAAATTGTCTAAATTATTTTCCATTTTTTTGCATTTACTAGCAAAGGGGATTGAATGTGGAAACAAATTCCTAAGATTCACGTATGTAGAGTTGAATATGGATTGAGGGGTGAAATTGTGTCAAATGGGGTTGGCAATGTCAAAACAAGGAGCTATTGCATATGTTTGACCTTCCATATCTTTGGAAGGTCAAATAAGGGGTAGTTACAAGGATCTATTGCATGGATGCATGGATGCATGGTTACAAGTGATGGGTCAATTTCCAACCATTGCAAGGTTAACTCAATTTAGGAATGAAAACCTTGTTTAAACCCTTGTGAGGATTAGGGGATCCACATAACCTTAAAAGGAAATATAAAATTAAAATAAGGGATTGTAAAGTCACAAGGATTCCTAAGTTATTCATATACTCAAACCTTAATTCTTTTCCAAATTGTGTGCCAACAATTATGGGAATTGCTTTACCAAACTGCCTAAATTATTTTCCATTATTGTGCATTTACTAGCAAAGGGGATTAAATGTCTATTATATAAATTAATGTATGAGATTTATTTGTTTAGTGTCAAACTCATTCACATGGCCAATATACCTCATCACACATATACCTCATCATGACCACATGATCCGTGTGGACCCTTCTTCATACAGTGATGATGAACTTTCAGGTTATATGGAACATTTGTACATTTGAGAGAGAGAGATGACTGGTTGTACCTTCCCCACCTTGGTTGATTTACTTTTGGTCCTTACACCTTGTTTTTTATTGGCCTTGTGGTACCTTGTCCTTGGAGTGTGGTTAGTAGGGTCATTTCTCCCATATTGAGTTGTTTCTACCACCCTTTAACGTTTTTGGTCCTTTGGGTACTATGGTTGTTTGTCCCCTAAATGACCCTAGTACCCCACTTATCATTTATGTTATTATTTATGACACCTTTTTATTTTATTTGTTATTTTATTATTTTACTTTCAATTTTTAATTTTTAATTTTTTTATATTTAATTTTTAGTTTTTAGTTTTTATTTTTATTTTTAATTTTAATTTTTTGTATGAAGTAGTTCCTTCCTATTTTAATGGAACCCTATTTTTGGACTTTAATGGAACCCTATTCTTTTGTTGACTAGTCTGACTGAAGGTAGCCATGGCAATTATGAGATTGTTATCCTAAATCTTATGGAAGTTCGATCTTCCTGCTTGAAGGCTAACTTAATACTGATCTGTTGTTTTACTTGTGGATAAACCTGATTTGCTATTTAAGGGTTTTTTTTTTTTATTCTGAGAAATTTGATCTACTATTTAAATCCATGACTTGAAGTTCATTCACCTAGGGAATGCTTGTGTGAACTCAATATTTTGTTTGGGTAGATTGTAACCCTAGATCTTCCTCTTTGATGAAGGTTGTGAGCATGATTGAGGAGGGTCGTGAAGCCTTAAGTTTTATCCTAGCATACTGCATGCTCCTTTGAATTCTAATTTGTTTGTTGTCTGATTATTTGAGAAGTTTTTATACTTAGCTTGGAATGAGTTCTCTTTGTTTGTCTTAATGTTGAATCTTATCTTTTTTGAGATCTCTCCTGTTAAGACTTGTCCTGTCAGACAAAATTGTTGGTGATCAGATTTGTGTTTTTTGTTAAGCTTTTACTTGCACTAAGACTTTTGTTATGATCATTCTTTTTGCTTTATTTAACTTCTATTATGAATGTAACTGTATTTTTCTAACTATTGTTGCATACAACCTTCTCTCTCTCTCTGGTTTGTACTTACCCTTTAGTGGGGTCAGTGGGTTCCTAGTGTTGGTTGACCTCTAAGAGGTACCGTTTTGACTGAAAGTAATATTTCTGAGTATAAAACAAGAAGGTTCCACATTACAGGTAAGTACCCAAAACCTATCTTCTTTTGCTCATGTTAATGTTGATTAATTATTGTTAGTAATTACATGTTATTGAATATTACTTTAACAGAGTGCGCCAACTAGTAGTGTTAAAGTGGAAAAGTTGAAAGAGATGAAAATTATGTTTTGTTACTGTTGTACTGTTTAGTTTCAGTACTTGTTTATTAGATGTACTTTTGTATTAAAGTATATTGTTTTTTTTTTCTTCTGCATAAAACCCTAACTCTACCAAAAATTAAGAAAATGTAGATAAAAGATTTGAAATCCCAATAAATATACTTATCTATAATGCTGGTAAACAAAAGTGATAATATCTCAATTAGAAAACAAAGACTTATACATCAAGTACTTTTCAGATATCATAAAATCGAGTGAATGCTACACTAGAGTTCGTCCCTCCTCTTGAATACAAGTTGTAAAGGTTGGTGCTATTGTTGGAAGAGTTGAAATGATATTTTAACTTGGAAATAGTAGTGTGATTACTTTTTATAAGGAAACATGGAATGAATTGGGTGGTTGGCATGTATTAAAGAGAAGGAAATCCCTAGAGTGTTGGGAATTTTTTGTTTCATGGTAATAGTTGCATATGTGTATGCACAAGCACATACAAATGAAAATATGTGCATATGCATGAAACTAATACAACACAGGGCGATAATAACAATATGGAATCACTTCCCTATCCAATGCGCCCTAACCATATTAGGACTCTTTATATCTATTTCATATTTCCACAAGATTCTAAAGGTCATGGTTGTCTCATCATATTGGGAATGCCAATGTGGTTCATATGACAATTTCAATAAAAAATAAAAGTTCAAATACATTAATAAAGTAATAATCAAAATTTTCGGTCTCACTTGAGTGCTAGAGGGTGGGATGATTTAACTCCATTTTGGAGAAATCAACATAATCAACTCAAAATACTTAAGACATCATGAATTTATCATACTAATTTGAAAATAAGCCATGCACATTCATTTTAAAAAACATATGTCAACAATATCTAGATGGACCATTAAAATTTGTCTGCTTATGAAATTCTTATCTCTCTAAGGATAATATGACAATAATATACAGAAAAAGAAGGGAAATATATGGTAATCCAAGGGCTCATCATATCCCCCCAATTGGAACGTTGCTTACATATATGCAATATAGAATTAAAATAACCCAAAGGTAGTGTTGTGCTTTAATAATTCTTCATATTCAAGTTCTTTCTACTTGCATATCTCCCTATGTTCTTAATATGGCACAAAGTGTATAATGGTGTCTTTGTCATGATATCCTAACTCATTTTCCATTGTATTCCATCTTTTCTTCTCCTCTCTCTCTAAGTCAATTATATGATTGGTATATTTCCATGACGGAGTGGGGTGTAGCAAAAGTGGGAATCTAAATCTTAGGCCAATCTTTTGATAGTGTCCACATACAATTGCGATTTGTATAGATAAATTTTTAGGCCTTATGGAGAGTGACGTTTTTCACATATTCTCCCTCATTTTCTATACACGAAATTTTAATTACCTTTTCAAATTGATTCTCTGCAAGAGATTTAAAGTCCTGAAAGTGCTAGAAAACCTCTAATTTTTTCTTGAGAAAAAGCACCCAAGTATGCCTATTCGTCAATGAAAGTCCAGACATATTTGGCTCTATTCAAGAACAAATGAGGAAATAGACCCATAATATTGTTTTGAACAAGATCTAGCACTTCAATTGCTCTCCACACTTCACCTTTGTCAAAATTTTCCTTTGGATGCTTTCCATGTATGAAACCTTGATAGACACCATCAGAAAATTTGTTATTCGATAAGCCTATAAATGTGTTCTGCTTGTTGAGATACTACAAATATTGGTAGTTGACATGGTCAAACCATTCATTCAACAATCTATTCACTTCATCTAAATGAGTGAGAATGATAGCAGAAGGAACTTTGGAAACAATTTTTTAGAACATGTACAACATTGACTAGTAATAAATTTTACAACAACAATTGTAGCATTTTTTGTCATCTCACTAATGACCATACTTACATCCATTATATCTATAGGTAGACATGGAATAATCCTATACATAGTGGGATGAGTATCCAACAAAAATACATTCTAATTGAACATTGGTGCTTCTAGTAGTCTTGGTAAACATGGGAAGGATAATTTCAAATTCTTTTGTAATGTCTTGGGACTTACTAAATGTGGAAACAAGCATGAGCTTACTGTAGGACATGGAATGTCTCTAGAAATGATCTTATTAATTAAATTCTCATTCCTTTGGCCAATTTAAGTCTAGCAATTGAGTGAAGGTTAGTATGGCATGATTTTCCTATGATTGAAAATTCAACAACTACCTCTATGTTATTTCATTATTCCCTTTCATGATCTATATCTGATACATGTTGAATCTAGTAATTGTTCCATGTAAGAATTAAAAACATATTAAATCAATAAATACAATAATAAATAGTACCAAGCAACCTAGAATATCCTTTCCTTATTAACAATATTAAGAAACTCACATGTTTCTCAAGTTTATCCAATTGACACCCAAATTGTCATGTTTGTAGCCAATATTTCCATCTTTTGGTGAAGTGCCTCCAAAAATTGTAGCCTTCTTGCTTCTTTGCATACAAGAAATAGATCTAGGTGGATAGAATAACTTGTTGTGTTAGGTTTCAAAGAACCTCCCTCCGTAATAAGTGTTTTGAATGTTGAAGTTGCAAAGAAATCCAAAGAAACATCATAAACTTCCTCCTCTCTTTTTTTGCATGTCTTTGCTCAGTTTGAAGGGGTCCAATTTTATTTTCCTTTTTTAGTATGTATTTGGTTTGTTTCAAAATATATCCTTATTGGAAATTATTCTTGGATCCATTGTTGTTGCACCAATTTTAAAATGCCATATGTCTCATAGCTTTTGCATAATCTTTGTATTGTCTCGCTATCTAGAACATTGAGTCTTTATTTCCGCTTAAATATGGTGTGGTGTAAAAGTTATTTTCTCATTGGTTTCCTATATAAATTTGTGTTTGTATTTCCTATCAGTATACCTGCTAGAACAGGCTCTCTTCCATTTCCAATAGGTACAGAAGAGATTTGAGGTTGAGCAGCCATTTCACAATTTCCATTTTTCGTATTGCATTGCTGAGGATGTTTTCCTATGTGTATTGCTCTTAAAATCCTATATTGACATTTGAAAAGTGCTTAGACAAATCACTATGTGTTCCTGATTTTCCTTTTATGTTTACAAGATTGTTTGCATTGGAATACTTTCTACTTAGATAAACTGATAACTAGTCTTCAATGTGAAATAGGCATATCCATCTAGGAGGTTGCTGCTGGAATTGTCATTTGCAATTCCTAATCAACTACTTTGGGATATTGTCCTACCAATTGGGAACAAAAAAAAAAAAAAAACATCCCCTTCATTTTTACCAGCCATGATTTTCCCATTCACATGGTCCACATGTTTTCTTTCATGGTCAACTTCATGTACTATATCAATATTAGATTTACTTTGTATGTAAATTAGCTTTTTCACATCTTGAATAATAGATTTGGATAAATAGGGAAAGTCTCACTATACCTGGGCATTATATACTTGACCTTCTTAGACTTGGGATTTTAGCCTTTCAATCATAGGTTTCATGAGCAAAAACAACAATAGCATTTTATATTTTTATGTTATGTTACAATATTTGGAAGAGGTGAAGTCCGTTTGGAACTACTTTTTTTTTTTTAATTCCCCTATGTCATCGCATATCCGACGACACCCCCAGTAAATCCGACGACGGTTCCATACCTCTAACGGAAAATGTCATCATACTTTGTCTTGTGTCTATGGCCACTACTGTTGGAATTTCGACGCATCCTTCATCGGATATCTGACTTAGGAGTATGTTATATTTGCAGGATATCAGACATCTTCATGGTCGAAAATATGAACCTTCCCTATGTAAGTTAGGTCATATATGCAATGAGAAGTCCGACGTCTTCTTGGTTCGATATCTGACCCTTCCCTATGTAAGTTAGGTCGGATATGAGACAGAAAATATGACATATTCTTAGTCAGATATCTGACCATTCCCTATGTAAGGTGGTTCGGATATCTGATGTCTTCTTGGTCGAATATTCGACCCTTCCCTATGTAAGTTATGTTGGATATGTGACGGAAAGTCTGACGTCTTCTGGTGTCGATTAATCGACATTGTAGTGTTGGATATCCTACGAGAGATTCTTGCTATCGGATATTTTCCGAAGTTGAACCGACATTTTAAAAAAGAGTGGTTTGTCGTGTTGTCGACATTCTGATGACGAAAATAAGACATATACGCTGTCATATTTTGGGTTCATATTTTCATGTGTTACCATGATATGCATGGATGCACTCCTTGACTTACCATGAGACGCATGGAGGCACTCCTCATTGAGTTGAGTTACCATGAGATGCATGAGATACATGGGCACACTCCTCAATGAACTGAGTTGAGTTACCATGTGAAATTACACTCCATGCGATGGAGTAGCCATGCAATGACATGAGACATTTTCAAATTATCTGAGGTTGACTATCACCTAAGCTAGGCTTGGAGTGATGGAAAATGTCTCCCTCATTGAGAGGGAGGATTGATGATGTAGTATTAGTGAGACATTCTCCCTAAGATGGGGAGAATGGTTTTACTCTCCCTTCAGAGGGAGAGAGAGGGAGTTGACTACTTTGATGATTATCCTCGATGGACCGATTCAAGTTGATCTTTGACACCTCTCAATGGAATGATTTGTGTCAAGTCACCTGGGTTGGTTCCCAGCAACTATTCTGAGTTGGGAGACTTGTCACCTGGGTTGGTACCCAACAACACTTGTGGGTTGGGAGACTTGTCACTGGATTGGTGTCTAAAAACTCTTGTAGTTTGAGAGACTTGGCACTTGGGTTGGTTCCCAACAACCCTTATGGGTTGGGAGACATGTGACTGGATTTGTATACAACAACCCTTTTAGGTTGGGAGACTTGTCACTGGATTGGTCTCTAGCAACCTTTGTGGTTGGGAAACTTGTCATCTGGGCTGGTGCCCAGCAATATTTTGTGGTTGGGAGACTCATGGGTTGTAGCCCATAATGGATGTCATGTTGGTTGTAGCCACATGTTTGAGAGAAGACCTTTCTTATGATGCAGAGAAGTCCAACAAAAGACTTGATGATCAGGTGATATCCATATGTGTTCTAACATGATGATACCTTCCTAGCTAAGAGGGAGTGTTGGTGTTTATAGCTTCGTGAGGTATCCTCATGATTCAACCCAACAAAAGAAATAATAAACAATTATTATTATATATATTAAATGTAATCGAGTATAAATAAAGGACGCGTCTGTCCCAAGAAAAGTGGAAAAGTCACCCATCACACAAGTATAAATAAAGGATGTCTCATTCATTTTTTACCAAGCAATTTGCATCAAGTGATCTCATCTAGTGTGGAACTGGAAGACTCAAGGACGCAACAACAAAAGAAGGATAATTTATGGGCTTGATATCTTTAGGGCAATTTTACTATTCTATCTGGTTATACTTGTATGTTCAACTAATTCTCTCATAAGAAGGTTGTTGGGTTTTCTTCCCTTGAGTAGAAGGGTTTCCCAAGATAAAAATATTATTGTCTCTTTGTTTCTGTGCATGGTTTATTCTTTCAGTGATCCTAATTTTGATTCCGAAACAATAAGATTGAATTATACTACTCTATTAAATTCTAACATTTAGAAGTAACTTGATAATATCTATATGTCAAATACAGTTTTTGAAAATAAAATTACTATTATCAATATTCTAAAAGTTCATTATCATGATTGATGATTAACGTCCACTAAGACAAACTTTGGAAAGGAATTATTTAGTTTGCTTTAGAATTGTATTCCTATGTTAAAAAAGCTTAGAGAGAAGAATTCCGAAATCACTATAATTTTGATGCGCTAGAAGGATAAGAAAGCTAAGAAGGTCAGTATTATAAAAATACAAATCTTAACAATTTTGGAATATAAAATTTATATTATTTAAAAAATATTAAAATTTTATTTTGGAACAAATAAATTAATTAATTGTAGATAAATTATATTAATATGGAGATTAACATATATTTTATTAATTTATTTTTACTAATAAAAAGTTATTAATTTTTTTTTAAATATAAAAAATAATAAAATACTATATAAAAATATTAAAAATAATTTTAAAAATATAACAAGTAAATTGTTATATCATTAGTAAAAAAATATTAGTTTAATAAAAACTTTGCAGTGTTTGTACATACTAGTATAGATCCATCTTAAACCCGTATAAGCACCAAGAGGGATCCAATTTCTTGAGGTGTATTTCTTTTTTTAAATTTAGACTCAAGAAATTTAATCTCTCTTGATTGATAGATCCGGGTTTAAGTTTTAAGTTTTTATTTCATAAATGAACATTTTTTTTTTATTACTTTTCATAATATTTTATTTATGAGCAGACATGGATTTTTTTTAAATACTTTACATAATTTTACTTTTTTTTACATTTTAATTAATGGCCGACAATACATTTTACTTTTTTACTTCAAGATTACAAACGTTACAAGATCTCTCCCATAATATTCACTATTCACTATCACTATTACTAATGTTACTAGGCCGACATGTTACAAACGTTATTAATGTTACATCACGTTACAAGATCTCTCCCATAATATTCACTATCACTATTATTTGTTTTCCCTCCCATAATATTCACTATCAGTATTATTCGTTGCCGACATGTTACTAACGTTATATCAGTTATATCAAGTTACAAGATCTCTCCCATACTGGACTTTAGAGCTTCTCTCTCTCTCGGAGCAATAAGGAATTAATACATTAAATAAACATAATTCCGTTTAATTAGAAATTTACTAAATAATTTAAAGGATTAAATCTTTTTAAATACAATTTTTTTTAAAAGTGCAAAATTTTAAAACAAAATTACACCTTTTAATACCTCTAAAAATTTGGTAAATTGAAAATTAACATAGATAATTTGCTTTAATGTAAATAAAAATTGAAAACCAGTATTCTTAAAATAATGAATATAAAACACAAATTCAAAATAAGAGAACATCTCATTTAAACACTAATCTAACACAACTTTTTTAAGATATTGATTACGGAAGAAGATACCAGAAAATATAACAATATTGGATTATGGAAGAAGATAACAGAAAATATAACAATATTGGTTTGGCCATCACTTAGTTAAATATCTTTAAAAACATTAACATATATGATTGTATTTCATCAATAATTTAGACCTTTTCTTTTATATATAAATAAATGATGATTTGAATTTTCATTTATATCATAAATAAATGCGCCGTCGTTAACGACGACTTTAACAACAAATAATTTGATTACATAAGGTTTAAATATCCACAATGGATAACACACCGGATTAAGTTTTAATAAATTATCAATATAATATAATATAATAATAATAAGACAGGACAAATTCATGGAATGTACTGGTAAGACGCAGCGATATATTCAAACGAATGAAAAACAAATCCACCGATTTCCCTAATGCAGAAAGTCAACATGCATGGGATTTAAACCATTTTCTCGATAGAATTCAAAGTTACTCAGCGTAATTGAGGGACGCTTACCCAATGTAATAATTTGAGTGTTTATTACAAATATTATCTTCTTGATATATGTGAAAGTGATAAAGATCCACTGATTTCAGTTTTAACATATTCGCTGAGTTCGACGTATATAAATCCACTGATTTTCAGTTTTAACATATTCGCTGAGTTCGACGTATATAAATCCACTGATTTTAATATAGCAAGTTGTGGTTCCAGTGTTTTCCATCTTTTGTCGCGGGATCCCACAGGACAGGTTTGACCGTGGGTATGCTTCAAAACTTCCTATGAGCGATGAATCCTTTTAGTAATTTTCAATTAGCTTAGAGGAATTTAAATCCTGGATTTGTTAAACAGTTAGAAGGCTGATGTAACTGAATTGCAAATTTCATGTTTTTTTCCTCTGATTTTTTTCGAAATTTTATTACTTAATCAAATATAATATATTATTATATTATTAAGTTACAACAAGCTCTTGGGAAGGTTACAACAAGGTTAACATCCTCCTCTACCCAGCCCAGCACTGCTTCCAACATCCACAACATTTTTTTCAGTGTCCTCACGTAACATTGTTCTACATCTACCTCAAAGTTCCATTTCTTTGTGAATTTGTCCCACAAGGTTGCACTACCTCTTTTCCTTTTACCTCATATGTTCCTACTTCCTTATGCCGTTGTTGCTTAATGGTGCTTATTACCACCCCAACCTCCTTCTTATGCACCATCCCCACTATTTGAACATACACCACTAATGCTTGCTACTTAGGCATCTCCCCAATCCATTCTTCTTAGAATGTAACCACTCCTTTGATGTAATCACTCACTATTGACTACATCTCTATAACCTTCTCATGTAGATTTTTCAAAACCTCAACCTCCACAACCTCTACCCAATTCTCTTCAAGATCGAAGTTGTATCTTCTTATACAACATCTACCCAATCCATCCATTAGAGGTATGCTTCAATACACATTTAGATAACTCTACCCAAACATTACACCTTTGCTAGAGTCATCTACAATTATCCTCTTTCTTTGCTTCTCTACTCCACCAGTACTCTACCTCTACACCGCATCATCTTCTCCACATGGACAACATTCTTGTTGCATATTTATGTTGTATACTTCTACATTTGTTCAAGAAATATTATTAGCAACACTTCTTGATATTACCAATGTAGTAGATAGTGTAGGAAAATTTAATGGTTAAACAAGGCCCATTGGTGCATTTGGTATATATCAAGACATTGATAATGGTGAATTCATACATTTCCTAGGCACCATAAGTCCTAGGATATTTTTTGAAAAATCTTACAATGCATATATTTACATGGAGCACACCAGCATAACATAACATAATTAAAAGAAGATCTCACATTTTTGGAGTGTGTTTTCTAATAGGTATCATCAATGATGCTTCTTGATATTATAAATGAACCATTAAGATATTGTGTCATTAAATAACTCAAACCTATTGTTAGGATCAAAAATTCAAGGAAGCAAAAAGAAAAATCTTATTCAGAAGGGGTCCCCCCAAGTATTTTATAAGCTCACCAAGAAAAAAGATGGCAGGGGGTTGGTGGGGGGGAGGGGGGTAGTGTTTCTAGATCAACAATTGGAGACACACTGGAAGGAATATAGATCTCTAGAAGAGTTGAGAAACAATACAAGTTATCTTGAATAAACAAACTACCTTTTCTAGAGAAACTTACCTTTACCCCACATTTGTTCCCACTAGAATTTGTTCATTCGAAATAGCCTCGTGAATGCCCAATCTCAAGATTGAGTAGTTCATTAATTAGAACTACAGGGTATGTGACATTAGTTCATCCACATATTCCTGTATATTACGAAAAATTTGCTACAAATAATAAACATGTGATATTCTACTCAGATTGTTTATTTATGTTATTGTGGTGGTGCTTTATTGTTAGTGAGTGTCCATAGCCCTAACATAGTCGCTCAGGTAACACAAGAATTGCTCTATCGCCAACAAGCATGCATATCCCTAGCAAGGATACCTTCATATCCCACATGATCTAAAGTCCTTTCCCAAGCCTTTACCTTTTGGTTTTGTTGAAATAATATGTAGCCGGTGAAGATATTCTTGTATTGCATAAACCCTAATGTAAAACCCTAAAATAATAATGCTAAAGACATACTCTCAAGAAATCAATTGAAAATAAACAAGTTGGCCCCACAAAAATTAATGGGTAAAACTACCCCAAACAATGGGAGAAACTGCCCCAGTGAAGTCGGTGCTATAGTGAAAAAGTCAACTAGAAAAGAGTATAAATAAGGGGGTTGAATTCCTCATTTGGAGACATCACACAAGTCCACTCAAGCTAGTGAGAGACAAGTGCACAAGAGAGAGAGAGAGAGAGAGAGAGAGAGAGTGGTAGTAGCTGGATGAAGACATATATTCTTGGGTTATCTTATCTTTACTTATTGTGTATTTTTCTATTAGAGAGCTTTAGCTCTTCATTGTATTGACATTGTACTTTGTTGACGAATCTATACTGAGAAGTTCTGTTGGGTTTTTCCTGTGAAAGGGTTTTCCCAAGATAAATCTTTGTGTCTATTATTGAATGTATTTCTTTCTGTGATACTTATGCATGAAATTATTATGATGTGAATGATAAATTGAATGAAGGTCTAACATAATTTCTCTTAAGTAAAATTCTAACATGGTATCAGAGCAAGACTGAAAGAAAGCATTATGACAATTGTGAAAGTTGGAAACTAGGGATTCTTATTTCTAGGGTTTCCATCCATAGATCGAGCTCGATATTAGAATCCCTCAACTCTGCCTAGGAGGGTGCATATATATGTGGAGTCAAATCTTAGATCCGAGAATTTTATGTTTTGACCTAAATTCTACATAAACTGCAGAAATTAGGGTTTCCTGTTTTTGCTTGTTCTGTCCTTATATTTTCAACTGAAAAAGAGGTTTGCTCAACTCTCCTTGGGAGGGAACATTTTTCTAGTAGATTAGATTCCACATTGAAGAACTTTCAATTTTGACCCTCCTCGTATAAGGGTTTCCAGAACTAGATTTGGCAAGATGACAAACAACACCAAGCTTGATGAAAAGCTTGAAGGGGTTGATAACTTTATAACATGGAAGTATAGGATGCTCCTCATCCTAGAAGAAAATGACTTCGCAAAGTATGTTGAAGAAGAGGTTGTGGAGTCAGATGGAGATGAAGATAAGGCAAGGCACAAGAAGAACATGGTTAGGGAAAAGAGCACCATTGTTGATTCTATCAAGGATCAATTGATCCCTCATGTCTCATCAAAGAAGACTCCAAAGAAAATGTTTGATGCCTTATCAAGTTTGTTTGAAGAAAAGAACATCAACCGAAAGATGACACTGAGAAATCAACTCAGGAATGTGAAGATACAGGAGGAAAAATCCATGCAATCCTACTTGACAAGGGTATCTCAAATCAAGGAACAACTTGAAGCTATTAGAGACATGGTTCAAGATGCAAAAGTAGTGATGAGTACTTTGAATAGTCTTCCAAGGTCATGAGAATATTTCATCCAGGGAATATGTTCTAGAAAGAAGTTGACAAAGTTCAATAGACTATGGGAAGAATGTACATAAGAAGAAGCTATATTGGTAGCAGGAGTAGAGAAGTTGGGAAATGATGAAGATTAAGCACTAGCCACACACACAAAGAAAGAAAAGAGCATAAAATAAGTTCATACTTCAAATAAGTCTCAAAAGTTTTAGAAGTCTTAAAAGGCTCAAAGAGATTACTCAACCTTTAGATGTACAACTTCCAGAATCTGGGACATATTGCAAGAAATTGTCCCCAAATAAATGATCAAATCAAGAAAGGAAAAAGACAACATGCTCATACCATAGAAGATGATGAACTTATTCAAAAAGAAAACAAGAGAAGATGATTCAAGTGAAGAATATGTTTTGATATCAACTCTTATAGGGACAGTCACTCATGGAAGTGACACATGGCTTATTGATATTGGCACCTCTAAGCACATGACTGGTTGCAAGGATTCTCTCACAAGTTTGATTGAGAAGGATTCACCTCATAAAGTGAAGTTTGGAGATGATTATTAGTATCCTATTGAAGGAGTAGGAGAGGCCTCCTATAGGTTGGATTCTGTAAAGCCTATGAAGATGAAGGATGTGTTATATGTACTTGGTTTGAAGAAGAATATTCTATCAATTTCAACATTGGATAAGAAATGATCCATAGTTGCCTTCGTAGATGGAGAAGTTCTCATGTGGTCAAAAGGAACGACCATTGATAATGCAGTTGTGATTGGTACTAAAGAAGGAGGACTATACAAGTTGAAAGGACACTCATATTCAGCTTTAACACATAGTACCATGAACCCAAGTGAGCTATTGTAGTGTCCCCCTCACCTAATATGACCATCGGGAGGGGACATTAGCTAAATTCGGGCTCTCAAATTTCGCCCAAAATCCATAATACGAATTTCAACATATACAATGTGTGCATAAATGTAAATAAACATGTACAATGGAATTAAAATCTATCCACACACATCTAGCATGCAAATAAAAACATAAACATTATAGGCATCGAATAAAAACATTGTAAATTCAAATGCATGAGAATACTTATCTTTATCCATTGTAGATCCAAGCAATTGGTTGTGTAAGAGCATTTTTCCACCCAACCATAGGCACTTTGTCCAGCATATACTCTTTTTGCTGAGAGGACACCTCCAAGCTGGGTTATGAGGCCACCAGGGTGAATGAAACACCTATAGGCTTCTCTCTGTAATCCCACAATCCATTCTTATCTATATGCTTAGCCAAATGCTCATACAAAGCTCTAAAGGGGCCTCACTCAACCCTCATAGCCTTGGCTTCCATAATACTTTCCCCACAAAACACCCTTATTGGCTCAGGTATCCCCTTCACCAATCCACGACTCTCTTGGGCGATCCGTCTTGTTGGGTAATTCCAGTGTGTGCATAGAAGAAGTCCAATCTGATATGTACTGTTATAGAACCACCCATATCCTCAATTCATGGCTTTTAAAGCACATACGAGTAGTAGAACTCAATGGGTAAGGGTTCCTAGCTTTCTCAATCTCTCTCCTCTCCTATAGTCATCACTTTTCCCTTCCAAATCTGCAGCATGGTCTCCAAATTTGAATTTTTGGGTTAGGGACAGTCTAGTATGCTCATGGACAACAATGGAGAGCTCTGGCTAGTGTAGATCTGCATGAAAGAATTAGAGAATGAGGGTTGACTCTAAGGGATATGAGAAAATGGTGAAAAGACAACTGACATAACTTTTTATAGTAGAAGAAAGGACCCTTGGAAGCTACAAACTAACTTCTGTCATCACAAAAATTTCACAAAAGTGCAATTAGCCCCATGCTTCAATAACTACATGAGGTAACTTTTCCCACCAACCTCACACATGCATTAATGATGGGAAAATAGTCAAAAAAGGAGATAATTGGCTTAGTCAAGGCACATGACAGAATTGTGGGGTGAGTTCTAAGGTTGACACTTGGCAGCAAGGATTTAGTATCCCATTGACCCCCTTTCCTCTTCTCCTTTAGTGGAATCATAGCCCCTTTGATGCTCTTTACACAACCATTGTTGGACCATTTTATTATTTATGCACATAATATTTACATATATTCTAAATAACCATAAAATCCAACCAAACAGTCCAAATAAAATATATACGCCATACATGCCTAGCCATTCACTAGTCAGGCCTTGACCTGGAGCTCCGTACTAGGAAATTACACTAGCATATTTACATCATTTACATAATTTCGGTTAAATTCATTCCAAGCCAAAACTAGGGGTATTACAGCTATGGCATAGAATAATTTCTCACTGAAAATACAAAGTATTTTTTATTGTGAGCAAGGTGGTAATAGGTTTTCCAGAGATCCAGTTAGATCTTGATGGTGTTTGCAAAGGATGTGCACAAGGAAAGAATGCAAAGAAGCCGTTTCCAAGCGGTGACAAGCAAAATTATATCTTGGATCCAGTGCATGAGGACCAAGGATGAATACTTTAGCAAGTTTTGGACTAGATGAAGAAGAAGATCAAGGTCTTCAAAATCAGATGATGGAGCAGAGTACGCTTCCAGAAACTCTAGTGATTTCTATAAGGAGGTATAAATCAAGAGGGATCCTACAAAACACATGAAATATAAGTATTTACTTTCATTTGAGTTATTCCTTAAACTCCTGAGTATTTTGAAGGATATTTCTTATAACAGTTATATGTAGATTTGTGACACATTTTTCTTTTATGTATTTATATATTATTGAGATTGAGTAGCAGTAGGATCATGTAGTGCATGCTATGTATATATTGGGTAAGTATCCTATAGTACTGCACAACATCCCATGATTCCTTCATGGGGAAATGGATGGTTGTTGTGCTGAATCATTGGCTAAGATGCATTGGTTACATGACTGTGTGCATTATGCATAAGAAGTTGTCATTACATTGAATTGATTGATTAGTATGTAATGTTGCTAACCATCTAGCTAAATTTGACTTGTAGGAAAGACCATATGCCATGACCTAAAAGAGAAGTATGATAAGACTTGTTTCAAAGAACAAGTGATGGATGTGAAGTCAACTAGGATACATATTTCATTGATATCCACAGAAAGAAAGAAATTGAGACCATATTCCACCTATGTGGCATTGTTATGTGATATCATTGATGAAGAGCCTACATGTTATGAAGAGGTTACAAAGAAGAAAGTATGGAAGGATGCTATGATTGAAGAATACCAATCCATTATAAAGAATGATTTTGGGGATGTGGTGCTGAGACTGAAAGATAAGTCAATGGTATCTTCAAAGTGAATCTTCCCTTAATTAGTCAACTTAAGAATGCTTGACATAATTCTTCTCATCAACCGAACACCAATTATGTAGCCATCCCAAGCTAATAAACATATGGATCTACTTGGAGTTGATCCTTGAACATAGGCAGAGTACTTAATTCTACTTAATATGTATAAACAAGACAAGGGAAGTAATCCATTCCCAATCAATTTATCATGCCAACAAACATAGTTAACACCAATGCATTAGCTTACAATGCATTAATAACATACTTTACCTCATGAGGTTCAAGCCCTTATCCCACGTAATCCACTTAACAACAAAAATGACATGGATTACAATTCACACATAGCCAACCAAATCATAGGCATTTGTCCATGCATACATATGCATTCAAGCACAAGAACAAATCCACTACATGATCACAGATGGGAAATACCATCTCCCTTGACCATAGAACAACACTATAAAAGAGTCATCAAGGGCATATCCCTCTCTTCTTCCACAATATCCCGTTTACCATTAGGATCAAGGTCATAGGGCTAAGCCCTCTCATTCACTTCTTGCAACAAAAAGATAAGCACAAATTCCTCTCGTCGGAGAACATTAAAATACTTAAGTAACTACTGGATTTAGAGTCACCCTCTACAAGATCATGGAGGGACAAATCCCTCTCTCTCCGGAATTAATATATCTAAGAGATCCTACAAATGGTACATATAAATGCAATTACTCATCCATCCAACACATAATGCATATGTATGCAATTACTTACACACACATGACATACACTACAAGTCTATAATAAAATTATCAAGATAATACAATGCTAGGGATACACCCTTTCTCTATTATGGCATGCATCTCATTATCTATCCACAAGCATATTAGACATGCATATGCATTACATCCAACTAAATATGGGCATAAGCCCTCTCCTGCAAAGCATGCCAAACCATGCCATCACAATTAAATATAGAAAATAACCATTCCAAGACAACAATGAGAAGAATAGGCCCTTCACCACCATACATATAAAATATTTATATATGCATGGGAAAACAATGGGATACACCCTCCATATATAAATAAATTTATACATAACAATGTGTAATAATTTGTAACAATTTCCAAGTTAAATGAATAAATTTCAAGTCACACCCAATTTTCAATTTGTTAATTTCCACAACAAATTTCAAGTTACTAGAAATTTTTAAGTTAAATGTACAACTATTAAGTTATTAACAATTATCAAGTTAAATACATACTTGATTTTCAAACTTTACTAACAATTCTCAAGCTAAATGTACAATTTCAAGTTACATACATATTTAGTTATTTTGAATTTAAGTTACAAACAATTTTCTTGTTTTTAATGTATGTTCAATACTTGTACCAACTTTTTATATCCATGAATGTAGGGATAAGTTATATTTTTTTCCATATAGTGCCATAATAAGGAATTACAAAAAATTATTTGCATAGCCTCATGTGAGCTCCAAATCTCAAGTCACTAGCAATTTTCAATTTGTTAATTTCCATGTAACAAATTTAAAGTTACTAGCAATTTTAAAGTTAAATGTACACGTTCTATCAAGTTAAATACATATACTTGAATTTCAAACTTTACTTAGAACAATTCTCAAGCTAAATGTACAACTTCAAGTTAAATGTACATATTTAGTTATTTTGAATTCAAGTTACAAACAATTTTCAAGTTACATATACTTGATTCTCAAACTTTACTTAGAACAATTATCAAGCTAAATGTACAACTTCAAATTAAATGTACATATTTAGTTATTTTGAATTCAAGTTACAAACAATTTTATTGTTTTAAAAGTATTTTTAATTCTTGTACCAACTTTTTCTATGCATGAATGTAGGGATAAGTTATATTTTTTTTCCTTACAGTACCATAATAAGGAATTACAAAAAAATATTTACATAGCTTCATGTGAGCTCCAAGTCTCAAGTCACTAGCAATTCTCGATTTGTTAATTTCCATGTAACAAATTTCAAGTTACTAGCAATTTTAAAGTTAAATGTAGAAGTTCTATCAAGTTATTAACAATTATCAATTTAAATACATATACTTGATTTTCAAACTTTACTTAGAACAATTCTCAAGCTAAATGTACAATTTCATGTTAAATACATATTTAGTTATTTTGAATTCAAGTTACACACTATTTTCTTGTTTTTCATGTATTTTCAATTCTTGTACCAATGCATTTCAAAACACTTCAATTTGGTACTTTAAAATTAACCTCCTTGCATAGTGCATTTCTGATTGAAATTCCCTTCACATGAATTTTGATTATGTAGGGATAGATTATGGCCATCCATCACATCATTATGATCAAGAATCACATGACCCTGTGCCCCCTCATGATCATGATCAACCATCACATGACACTTTGCCCTCTCACATTTCAAGTATAATTGGGAGTTGCAGTGGGGTTGGAAGGGGTGGAAATTATCTAGAGGATTGTGCGGTTGTGGCTGCATGAGAAGAGCTCGGGAACTCGATCCCTAGTAACACAGTTAGAGAGCATGTCAATAACATAATTAAGTCATATTTTGAACAACATTCAATGATGGCACAAGCTCAATTCCAAATTGGGTTGATAAAACACAAAAAATTGAAACGTGCCTCAAAAATGTTGGGTTTTCAAGATGCTAAAACAAAACAGACATGCGAGAATGCAATAGAAAATGTAAGAACTGCATTATCTTTGTTTGCAAATCAAGAAATTATGATATCTGAGTTGCTCGTAGGGAAATTACAATGGTTTTTGTGGCACAAAGCACCTCAAGAAATCGAATGGTAGCAACAATGGCATCATTGCTCAAAGTTTCAAAAAGAACATTGTTCAAATATACTAAATTCAGGGTCCGGATAGATGAAAATGATGGAGCTACTTGTTGGGATCTTATTTGTAGGGAACCCTATCGAGGCAGGATGGAAGAGGGAATTAGAGAAAGGGTGATAGAGTTTTGGAATAGGCATTCCCGTGCTATTCCATATCGAAAGCATGTCCTGCGACAACATTTATCCAAACGCATTTATCAGGAGCACTGTAAGCATGTGATGGAGATGACGGGAGTTGCACTTTACAAGGCATTCCAAGAAACCAATCCTGGTGTTCAGATATCATTTAGTATGTTCAACAAATTGAAATCATGGTATATTAGGCCAAATACGATTCGCGACACTTGTTGCTGCCGATACCATGTTGAATTCCAACTATACTATGACACATTTTTGGATTTTTACAAAAGGCACTGGAACAGTGAACCAACTCCTCACACCGTGGGAGATTTTATTTATATGATATTATGCAACATGAATCCTGAATAAGTATTTTTCAATAAGAGGTGTGTAGGTGGGAGAAGATGCCCTGAATACGATGATTTGACATTGTTCCATAGGAAATTTCCTATCGATCCAACACAACCTGGACTGCCAGATATCACAGTTATGTGGAAGAGGTACGAGTATGTCTCCATGAATCCACCATCTTCTTCATCCTTTCCATCTAAGAGAATCGACTTGCTCGAGGATGAGATTCATGTTTCAGATTTCATGGAGAAGTTTCAAATTCAGATTTATAAATACATAAAGCACTCCCATAGGTCCAGGTGGCAATATTAAGAATTCAAACATTCTTGTGAGGTATTTGAACTGGGAACAATCTTATCAGTGGTAGAATTTGTTGAGAATTACACATTTTCTCCTTAGAGAGAGATACAGAGTGAGTATTATCACTCCGACTAGGTGTCTATCTTCGTACATGTATTGTACAGACATGCTCAAGAAAGAATTGATGGTAGGGATAGCACTCGTCAGTCACACAAAGTGATCAAGGATTGCCATTTTTATGTCAATGATGATCGTGAGAATGACACATTGTTCATTAACACTGTTTTGGGTTGATTTATGATCCATTCAGACAAATAGGCATATCATTTACTGAACACTAGATTTGGTCAGATGGGTGTGCATGGCAGCTCAAATCGGAACTCTTTTTATTGGTTGAGTCACCTTCACAAAGAGACAAGAGTTTAACACACCTGGATATTTTTTGAAATAGAGCATGGAAAGAGTGAACATGATGGCACAGGTGCATGTGTGAAATGAGCACTTCAAAGGTCCTAGATGATTCATGGTGCAACCCGACTCAAATGCTCCACGGAAGTAGTTGATTGGTGCACACGAAATTTGGGACATCAAGTTCGCGAACAAGTTAGGCCGGTGTGCAGGTAATAAACTCCAAACTCCATTAATAAGCTAATAACATTAAATATCATCATTTCTAGAAGAACACCTACTCAGTAGGAATTTATATATGACAAATTAAATTCCATGCAGGTTCTTTTGGGATATTTCCCTTGGTGACGTGAATAGATCCATGTCGTGGTATTGTGAGACCATACTTGGTACGAGGGAATTACATTCTGTCCGGAGTAAAGAAATGGGCGGCATATTTTCCATTGAAACGAGGAAGTATGCTTGTTTTTGCAATTTTTGCATTGATGCAAATGGATGCGGGCTTCATCATTGTGAAAATTATGTATATGTGAAACCATGGAAATATGTCCCTCTTAATACAAAGGGCCCACATCCAATTCCAACATGGCAAGAGATGCACACTAACAAGGAAATGGTCTCACTAGATCATGATCTATTTTCTGATGTGGTTAGGGAAGGTACATGAATTCATTAAGTTAATTAGTTCACTATATATTACATATATACAAATCTTGTAGAAATGCACATAGGACATTTCAATAATATTTGTAATTTCTCTCGCAGGTTATGTATTCGTTGTCATTGCACCCCCCCACAATCAAGAGAATGTGGCATATTATTTGATGCGGTGCACACAAATTAAAAGTAGGTTGGTGCAACCCTATCAAGATAAAAGTAGGTTGGTGCAACCCTATCAAGATAGAGAGTTCACATACCAAATTGAAGACCTGGTTCTAGTGGGACACTTTTTTGAAAGGGTGAAAAAATAGGGTGCTTATATTATTTACAGATATTTTATGCATGAATATATATCATGCCAATATAGTCATTTGGTGGTGGCAGCTTAGATACATCTAACAGAAATCAAGGTGAAGAGAGGTGATCCAAAGAGATGGAAGAATCTGATCATGATCGTATTCTGGAGACTTTCATTCCTATAACCCATTGGCTAGATGAATGAGTTACATGTATGCCACTTGCAACATTAACATAGCTGTCATGTTGACTTGTTGAATATTTTATTGGAGATTTTTGTGGAAGTTGTTTTTTCCTTGTTTATATAGGTTTTATTTTGCAAGGTGACCAATAGTTTTATAAATGTATTTTTTTAGATGCTTTAATGCCAAGATTAAAAATACTAGATGAGAGGTTGTTGTGAAAATTGGGTCATGGTGCTCCAATGTGACAAGCACATTGATACTTTGAATACACTTGAATGTATGGTCAGTGCTCCATGAACTTCCTTCATAATAGTTTTAAAAATATTTTTTTAGATGCTTTAAAATCAATATTAAAGATCTACTAGATGGTTGAATATTATCCATATCTAGGATAAACATGTGTTAAAGAGTCATAATCTCTAAAAACCAATAATTATTATTTAATACAACCACCTAACCTTATAAAACGGGTAAATTTTATTTGATAGTAGTTCTAGGAAACAATTTTTTATTTAAAGTTTATGTGGATGGATAGAAACTAAATCCTCCAAGAAATATCCCTAAGCTGCATGTATCCATTCATAGAATGTTTCATACACACCACAATCTTCTATTTGATAGAAATGAGGAGATGCGATACCTATACAACCTTAATATAATTGTAACTTAAATTTTAAATTGTAATTTAAAATACATCTATACAATGTAAAGTTGTAATGTATTCGAATTTTAAATTTTGATTTCAAATGCAATTGTAATGTAATTGAAATTTAACTTTAAATTGTAACTACACATTGGATTTTCAATTGAAATTACAAATTAAATTTGAAATTTTAATTTGAAATTTGAAATTTTAATTTGAAATTTGAAATTTTAATTTGAAATTTGAAATTTTAATTTGAAATTTGAAATTTGAAATTGTAATTGAATTGGAATGTGTAAGTTGTATTTGAATTGTAATGTGTAGACTACATAATGTAATTGTAATTTCAATTTTAAATTGTAATGTACAATTGAATTCTAAATTTGCAATTTTCAATTTTATTGTAGTTGAAATTGAACTTTTAAATTGTAACTACACATTGATTTTTCAATTGAAATTACACATTAAATTTGAAATTTGAAATTTGAAATTGTAATTGAGTTGCAATGTGTAAAATGTAACTAAATTGTAATGTGTAGACTATAATGTAAAATTGTAATTTAAATTTTAAATTGTAATGTAATTGAATTTTGAATTTTGAATTTGCAATTGTAATGTAATTGAGATTGAGCTTTTATATTGTAATCACTATACATTAAATTTGCAATTGAAATGACAAAACATAAATGTAACTGTAATACCTATATCTAGATGTAATATAAAAGATGATCGATTTCAAATCAAGATACAAAATACACATGAAGACCTCAATATAATAAAATATACATAATATATAGCAAAATATCCAAAAGTCCATATCCAAAGTCCATATATCATAAAAGTCCATATATATGATAGAAGTCCATATCCAACATATGAAAATGTAAACATAGATCATCCAAAACATGAAAAATATCCAAAACATGAAAATATCCAAAATATGAAAATATCCAAAACATGAAAATGTATACATCATCAAGTCATTGGATGCTAGCCCCACGAGGCCCTTGATCAGCCCTGTGAATTCCTTCACTTGCAATAGACCCATGTTGGCCTTGAGGAGGTAAACTATGAAAGAAGGTCTAGATCTCAACATACTGTAAAAGTTAAAATTGTGAACTATGTAAGTTAATTAGATTTTGACCAATGTATAATATTCAACAAGAAGTGAAAAATTTTAATGGGTGGATGTGAAAATCACCTGACTCGAGTCAATGGTGATATTTGGCATCTAGGTTGGAATCTGGGTAGATGGGCCCTATCAGGACCACGTGGACGAGATGCATCCCAATCATCTAAGAAAGTGATTGTAGCATCGACGCCCACGTACAGTGATACCTGTGTAAGATGCCATTACTTGTAATAAGTTACATTTATTAAAAATTAAAACTAAAACATAAAATTTATAATTCAAGAATTAAAACATAAAGTATAAATTGAAATTACTAAATGTGAAATGAATTGGAACATAAATTAAAACTTACCTTTGTGTCTAGGCCTGGCTAGTCAGGACCTTCGTTGTCCTCATGTGTATCGTCTCGAGAAACGACCTTGCCTTTTCCTTATACAATTTGAAATTCAAAGTGAGGATATAAGAAATAAAATTAAGAATTAAGAATTAAAACATAAATTATAAACCGAGATTAATAAATATAAATTAAATTGGAACATAAATTATAACTTACCTCGACGACTATGTCCGTCGAGTTAGGATGAGCGGATGGACCAACCGATGGGTCACTATGAAAGAAATCATCCATGTATGTGGTCCCCTGCATGGAGCAATAAAATACACCCCTTAAGTATTATTGGGAATTCAATTTATGACATATAATATGATGTAACATGAAAACATATATACATAATTGTACAAAAATATACTTTTCCAAGAGCGTCGTATCTACGATACATCCGAAAGTATGCATCTTGGGAGAACCAAGCATACCCCTATATGGCCTCGTCATCAAAAAAATTGAGTAGGTCATTGTCGACCCACTCTATCTCTGGCTTTGCAGGCACAGGGGGTGGTCTAGATATCTCTCCCTACATAGAAACAATAGCACTTCCCATGGAAGTGAACAACGAGTCTGCAATACCCTGTCTAGCTTTTGTAGAAAGTTGGGATGGTTGTGTTACGTCCCCTGAACTAATAACTATCCTATCTGGAATTGGTACCAACCTCAGAGGGGTTGGCACAAAAGAAGGGTCTCTACAAGCTCCAGGACATTGGTACTAGCGTCCCCTCCCAAAACCAAAGAACTCAGATCCTGTGCTGGTGTAGTCTAGGTGTATATCTAGAACAAACTATTCATATAGATGTTTTTCAAAATACAACAGGACCTGGTCATGGTGGGGGAACATGCCGCACGCTCCAAGGAATCTATCATACACACACGGTGCAACGACCTCGAGATAAACTTCTTGAGTCTAAGTGGTTGACCGATAGGGCAATCAGGAGGGATGTCAAACAAAGTTCCCTTGACATCATGCCGTCTTGTGGTGGCTTTGAAATCGTCCCATTTATGGGGACCCATGACATTCTGTCTTCTCCTCTGGCATGTAAAACACCAGATGTCACTCACAAGTCCCACTTTCTTATAGAGGGACAAAATATCATCAACTATTGTCAGCATCATGAATAATGAGCGTCTGGTAGGAGAATCCTCCCTGAGTGTGCAAACGCATGAGTGCACCCACTCTCGCTGGGTGGTAATATTAGCAAGAGTGATATGGGAAACCTCATCGTCGTATGATCCTCCTGATGCACCTGCGATCCAAACAAAAACACAAATGTTAGTGAAAATATATATTATAACTTGCAAGTGAAATTGAATGCATTCTATATTAAAAATTTACTGAAAACGTATCTAAAAAAATATGCACCTAATGTACCTGTGTCCTGGTGCACATCCTCCTCCTCAGGATCAAGATGTATATCATCGAGATGAATGGACGCACTATCTCTCATGTTGTTTCCATCAGCAGTAGTTGATCCCGGTGTGGCCTCGCTCCTTGGTGAACGAGAGCACTGACGATGGTCACCCTGTGGGGTGATGTCGGATTGTCTCGTGCTCCATCGAGTATGAAGCAACGAAGGTCGCTCTTGAGAAATCTCTGCATCACATTTCAATCTATATTTCAATTTCAATTTCAAATTAAAATTTAAAAATCAATTCAAATTCCAATTCAATCTCAATTTCAAATTTCAAATTTCAAATTTCGATATCAATTTCAAACTTCAATTTCAAATTTCAAATTTCAATTTCAATTTCAATTTCAATTTCAATTTCAAATTTCAAATTTCAAATTCAATTTCGATTTTGATTTCAAATTCCAAATTCCAAATTCAAATTTCTAATTTCAATTTCAAATTCAATTTCAATTTCAATTTCAAATTCAATTTCAATTTCAGATTACAATTCAATTTCAATTTTAAATTTAAATTTTCAATTTCGATTCCAATTTCAAATTTCGAATTTCAAATTCAAATTCAAATTTCAAATTTCAAATCCAGATTCAATTTCAATTTCAAGTTCTATTCCAAATTCAATTTCAATTTCAAATTCAAATCAAATTTCACCTTTCAAAATTCAATTTCAATTTCAAGTTTCCAATTTCAATTTCAAATTTCCGATTCAATTTCAATTTCAAATTTCCAATTCAATTTCAATTTCAAATTTTGAATTCCAAATTCAAATTTCCAATTTCGATTTGAATATGAATTTGAATTTGAATTTCAAGTTCAAGTTTATATTGCAATTTCAATTTCAATTTCAATTTCAAGTTCAAGTTCAAATTACATTTTCAATTTCAATTTCAATTTCAATTTTCAAATTTCGAATATCAATTTCAATTTCAATTTTCAAATTTCAAATATCAATTTCAATTTTCAATTTCAAATTTCAAATTTCAAATTCAAAGTTCAATTTCAAGTTTCGATTTCAAATTTTCAAATTTCAAATATCGATTTCAAATTTCAAATTTCAAATTCAAAGTTCAATTTCAAGTTTCGATTTAAAATTTTCAATTTCAATTCCAATTGCCATTCCCAATTTCCAATTTCAATTTCAAATTCAATATCAGTTTCATTTTGAATTTTGAATTTCAATTTTAGTTTCAATTGTAATTTCAATTTCCAATTTTGATTTTGATTTCGGATTTCCGTTTAAAATTCAAATTTCAAATTCAATTTCAAATTTCCGTTTCAATTTCAATTTCAAATTTCAATTTCATTTTCAAATTTCAATTTTCATATTTCAATTTAATTTCAAATTTGTATTTCAAATTTCAATTTCAATAACAATTCCAATGTCAATTCCAATTTCCAATTTCCAATATCATTTTCATTTTCATTTTCATTTTCAATTTTCAATTTTCAATTTCAAATTTCAATTCGATTTCAATTTCATTTTCAGTTTTCAATTTCAAATTTCAAGTTTCAATTTCAAATTCAAATAAAATTTCAATTTCAATTTCCAATTCCAATTCCAATTCCATTTTCATTTCCCAATTTCCATTTCCATTTCTATTTCAATTTTCAATTCCAATTCCAATTCCAATTCCAATTCCAATTCCAATTTCCAATTTCCAATTTCCAATTTCAATTTCAATTTCAATTTTATTTACAATTTCAATTTCAATTTCAATTTCAACTTCAGTTTTCAATTTCAAATTAGTGCATGAGGGTTGTTGCTTGGTCCCATAGTTGAGAGATGATGGAAGAAATGTCTAGGAGATGGTTGATCGATTATGGATCCTGAGAGCATAAATGACAATTAGAGGACCCATTGAATCCATGACGTTGTAAGTTATCCCATATAAGAATCATTCTACATCCCACGAGCCAGAGGAAGGAGCATAATTTGGGTCAGTAGATGGACCACTATATTCTTTCCCATAGCACATCTTTGTTCTGGAGATTGGCCCCCATTTTTCAGAGAATATTCCTCTTTGACTATGAAATTTCCTGAGGTTGAGTGTCCCCATTTGAGAATGTAAGGGCCTTTCCTAATATTAATCTGTCATTTTCTAGCTTCCTCCATCCTGGACTGGATACCCACATGCTCTAGGATTTCAATCTCGGCATTCATGTTTTTCCATTGTCCCCAATTATATTCCAGTTGAGACTACCTCCAATAGAGAGAGACAACATGATCTTGGTAGCTATCAATTTTCTACATTATGTCTAGTAAAGACTCTTTTTCCTGAAGGAGGGGGATTTGTTGCCATGAATCTGCCCAAAAGTGAGCAGAATTGCCATCTCTTATCTCCCAAAAATAGTGTTCTATGATCAGGCCACGATGCTCCATACTGCATTCCATATCAAAGACCCTTACTGAGGCTATTCCCATCGAACTAGATTGTTATCTTCCACGTTGAGGGAATATTTTTCCCTCCAGAGTCTTGTCCAACTATCGTTTGGCCTTTTAGCTAGTGCCACCACACTTTGGCACTTAGGACCTAGTTCATAGTTTTAGGGTCTTTGAGGTTGATACCTCTAGAGAATTTGGGTTGGAAAAGATATTCCCATTTGACAAGGGCCCATTTTTTTCCTTCCTCGATCCCACTTTACAAGACTTTTCATTCAATGCTACAAATTGTCTTTAAGATTTGCTTAGGAGTAGCTAGGGTAGAAAAAAGATAAAGAGGAATGGCTTGCAAAAATGACTTAAGAAGAGTTATGTGACTAGGTAAATTTAGGGTACGAAAGGTCCATGAAGAGATAATTCTTTCTATAGAGGTTAAAAGGTCTCCCCACGAACTATTTATGAGGGCGTTGTCTATGAGTGGTATGCCTAAGTATTTGGATAGAATGATGCTCCTAGAGAAGCCTATAATCCTAGAAATATGACATTGAATACCCAATGGGTTATTAAAGAAGAAGATCTATGATTTGGATTTATTAATCAAGGCATTGGAGGCTTCACTAAAATATTCGAGAATGGTCTAAAGAGTGGTGGATTCTTTGACAAAGACCCCCCTCATGAGGAGGGTATCATAAAAAATTTGGCTATGAAAGGGAGGCAAAGTCATACGATGGAGAGGAAGACCAATCATGGTGTGATACTGAATAGACGCCTTACTTATTCTACTCAGACCTTCCACCATTAGGATGAAAAGAAAAGGTGAAAGTGAGTCTCCTTGGTAGATTCCTATAAAGGGAGAGAAGGTTTCATTAGGGGGGCCATTAAGAAGAATAAATAAGAAGGAAGATGAGGTGAGGTTCATTGCCCAGTTTATCCAATGATGATCAAATACAAAAGCTATGAGTATATCCTGCATATACTGCCAACTTACTTTGTCGAAATCTTTCAAAAGGTCTAGTTTAATGAGCATACATGTTGTTCTGGTGACCCATGGGGAATGAATCACTTCATGTGCCATGATGACACTGTCCAGGGTCTACCTTCCCTTCACATATCATGTCTTCTCTAGTGAAATAAGGCATGTAGTAGTGGCTTCAGCCTTAGCACAATGACCTTGGTGATGACTTTATAAATTAAATTGCAGAGGGCTATGGGCCTAATTTTTTTTGCATCTTCAACCTTATCTTGCTTGGGGATAAGGGAGATGAAGGTGGCATTTAAAGCTAACAGAAATCCCTAAGAGAATATAGATTCCTCGATCAAGAGGTAAACCTCTTCCTTGACAAGGGGCCAGTAGTGGTGGAAGAATTCCATAATGAAGCCATTGAGGCCTGGCGATTTCCCTAGTGACATTTCTTTCATTACATTATCCACTTCCTCCTCGGTTATGGGTCAAATCAAGATCACATTCTTCTCCTTTGAAATAGAGAGGGATATGTGGCACATGATCTTTCTTATATATTCCTCCTGGTCCCCATTTGGTTCAATCATGAGGTCGTTGAAGAAGTGCACAAGTTCCTTTTCTATGTCCTTTCGTTTCATAACCATCTCCCCCTAGGGGGTTCTTAATTTGTGGATCCGATTGACATGCATATGCTAGATGGTGGACTAGTGGAAGAACTTAGTGCTGTGCTCTCCCGCTTTAATCCATTGTATCCTTGACTTTTGATGCCAAAGGACTTCATCCTGTGAGTCATGTTCTACAATTTATTGAGCTAGGGATTGTTATTTTTCAATGAGATCATTTTTCCTACCCATGAGGATGATGTCTTGTTGCATTTGTCTCATCTAGGCATCTAGGTCTCTCTAGGATTTGAATATATTTCCAAAACTAGTCTTTTTCCAATGTTTGAGCTTCTGCTTGAAGTGTTTGAGTTTTTGTTGGAATCTGTACATTAGGGAGCCTTTATACATTGATGATTCCTCCCACCACATGTTGAGGTTGTCCTAGAAGTATTTGTTGCTAAGCCAGAATTTTTCAAATCTAAAGGGCTTGTAGAGCATGGGACCCATGATGTCAATAGAGATGTTTATGGGCCAGTGATCTAATCCATTATATGGGAGGGAGGCTTCTAGGGATATACTTGACATTAAAAAAGAGTCACATACCAGGAATCTATCTAGATGATAGGTGATCGGCTAAGATCCTAAGGGCCTATTGCTCCATGTGTAGATTCCATTATTGGTATCCAGATCAATCATCTAGAGGTCCCATATAATGTTTCCAAATTCAACACTATCCTTCTGAAGCCTTTGTATACCCCCATGCTTTTCATCCAATGAGGTAATCATACTGTAATCCACTCTAGATTCAATGCCACTTTCAAACCAACTCCTTGATATGTTTCAATCTCTGAAGGAAAATGAACTTCTCGGGAAGGGTTTGGGGTTCACACACATTGGTTAATATCCCTTGAAATTTTGACTCTAGAACTTTTAATAAGATTGATATTGTCTAGTGGATAGAGAAGGCATTGTGGATCTCCGCCGACTTGGGATTCCAAAGGATCACAATCCCCCTTATAGTTCCTCTTACATATATATCTACCATTTGCCCATTTCGAAAACTTCTGTATAGGATGTGGCTAGCTTCCTTTACAGAACACTTAGTTTCCTCTACCAAACACTTGGTTGACGGGGAGTCGAGTCAAGTGCTTCAGACAGTTTTGACGTGGATTGTTAGCTTTACCTTATGTTCGACAGAGTTGTGGAGAAGACCAAAGTGTAGAGGAGGTTAATGTATGGTCGAGTTTGCGGTTCATATCATGAAGGTGCACAATGGTTGGGAGTCATGACCCAACTAGTTCAGTCATGGGGACTAGTATGGACAAAAGCAGGACAAGGTGGCAGCATACTGAAGCTAAAGTAGGTGGATGATGCGACGACTAGAATGAGTTGAATATTTCTCGACTTTCGACAAGAAGGATCGCCTGCCCCTTCGTTTAGTAGATAATTGTGAACACCAATATCCTGTAATTCACCTGTATCCAGAATGGTGAACACAAGAAGGATCGACCCACCGTTCTTGAAGTCTATAACTATTATGAAAATAATATTGGGCAGAAGAAGGGTCGGACTCCCTTTCATTTATGAGGGAATTGTACAAATATTCAACCTACGAAGGCTATTCCGTTAATTCATGTATATCCATAATGGTGAACACTAGAAAAATACTGAGCACAAGAAGGGTCGGCTGACCCTTCATTTAAGAGAGAAATGTAAAAATATTTAATCTATGAAGGCTGGGACAACAATTCCCGACTTCCGACTTCCACAGTAAATGGTAGGGATCGGGACATTGCCTAAGTTATAAAATATAAACAATATTTATCCCGACTTCTGACAAGAAGGATGGACCACCCCTTCATTTAGTAGATAATTATGAACACCAATATACAACAATTCACCTATAACCAGAATGAGGAACAAAAGAAGGATCGACCCACCCTTCTTGTAGTTTAGAACTATTATGAAAATAATACTGGACAGAAGAACGGTCGGCCACCCCTTCATTCATTTATCTCGGGCCTCATTCAAAAATGGGGTGTGGGTTAAAGACATTCAACTTCAAATAACCATCATATTATACATACAACATGTCATTTAGTGATTTGTATATTTTTGACAACTTCTACATTTAATCGATGTAAATTTTATTGGACAATTCTCATATTATTTATGGACATAGTATCATGTACTGGTGATGTGTTTCAAAAATTGCAGAACATGAAAGCAATATACTTAGAAACATTGAAACATAATATTTTATTGACTGTGTTGTGTATGTATTTTTTTGTTTGCAGATACTAGAAGATTTGTTACTAGTAAACTATTTATTATTTTCGATTTCAATGGAGTTTTGTTGCATGCAGTTCATAAAAAAAAAGAATTTCGGATTTCCACGAACACTGGATATTGAATCAACCACAAAGTATTATTTTATATGCCCAGGATTTAGGGAATTTTTTGAAAAATGCTTTAGTATATTTGAATTTGGGGTATGGACATCTGCACAACAAAAAAACGTTCATGATTTTTTGCCAACATTATTACAAAGAACGAGATTGCAAAGGGAACAATTTAGAGGAATTTTAACACAAGAATATTGCTCTTGCATAGCCAGAGAGGGTTATCAGGGTGACGGAAATCCTTATGTATTTCTCAAGCCTTTAAACAAAGTTTGGGACATTTTGATCCATGGTTGGGATGCTACAAATACAATGATTGTAGATGACTCGAAAGAAAAACATGTTTGTAACAAGGAAGGGAATTGTATTATAATAAAAATGTATACTTGCCAAGATGTCAATGACACATTCTTGTTAGATCAATTATGGCCTTGCTTGCTACACCTGAATGGCATGAGGTATGTGAGGCCAATTGTGAATAAAATGAAAGTATTTTGTTAAATAATACACTCGAATGTTTGTTTGTACTAGTATGTTCAATTTCACTGTGATTATAATACTTGTAAAGTGTCAAGTTTGGTTTTTGAAAATGCAAAATCCGAATTTGAAAGTGCTAAAATATCTTTTCAAAATTTCAAATTTCAGTATTGGAAGTGTCAAAAGTAGTCTTCCAAAAGGGAAAAATCAGGTTCTCAAAGTGGCATTATCATATTTATCATATCAGAAAAGTGCAAAAACCAATTTCAAAACTGGCGATATCGAAAGAAAAAGTATGCTTTTGGAAACTGGATTTGGCACTTTTGGAACCGGATTTGGCACTTTTACGGAACCGGTTTTGGCACTTTTGGAACCGGATTTGGCACTTTTGGAACCAGATTTTGCTTGATTTTGGGGTTTAGAAAGGCTTTTTTTGACCTGTCTTCAAAATGACTTGGACTAGAATATGTCCGAGTTTAATGAAATAGGCATTCAAAATTCTTACTAAAATTTAATAAGAATGGTAACATTTCTATCAAAATTTATTCTTAATTCTTCTACAAAACAGTTGAATCCAATTATGTTTTCTTTCAATTTCTTGATGGTTAAATTTCAGAAAACTTCTCATTACATGCACCATATAATAAATAGTAATAAATGTAAATGTACTACCTATTAACAATAAGAAATTCTTTTAAATAATGGTGGTATACCAAACAAATTAATCTAGTATGAAAAACGATATGTCATTGAATCACAAATTTGACCAAAATACATAATAATGAACAATCTAAGATGATTTATAAGTGTTTCCTTGTGAAATCTATTAAAAAAACTAAAGATACAATAAAGACATCATTCAAATTCACACAAATTTAACATTATAATAATCCATATGGTAGACGCAAATAGATTATCCTTACTACCCGCATCTCTATTAAGTTGGAATTCCATATTTTTAAAATTTTCATGTCCCATGTTACTTTGATTGTAATTGTTCTTTGAAGGACAAATTTGGTGGAATGATCAAAAACCCCTTAGAAGTGTGTCCTTGTTTGATCATTCATTCATTATCCAATTTATATAGTATACTTTGAATATGACATATTTTTACTACTGTAGTTACAGTCTACAACCAACCAATGTGCATTGTCACCGACTCGCTGAGACTTTGTTGTGATTATAGCAGTTAGAATTTCTGAATTTATTTTCAAGCCATGTGAACTTTGTGCATTAATTCTGCCAATTACCATGCCCTTGACTACTGATCTAGCAATGTATAATTAAAACTTGACGTATCCACCATTTCCTCATGGTGGAAATTTTTTTTGTTGATGCTTCTTGTGCTATAGGGTTGCTCATGTATTTTTTGGAGCCTTTCCTCATGCATCGCACCCTTTCATTTGATAATTATAATCTACAAGTTTCATCATTTAACTACTCTAGTTTCTTAACATTGCTATTGATTCTTGTATATTTTTCTCTATGGTTTGCCAAAGTAGACGAGGTTCTCTTTCTAGCTCTCTCAATATTTGGTGCCTAAGTTCTCTTAAGAATGGGGCAAATGAAGGGTTTATTTTTCCATTGTGAGCGTGTGATGTATGCAAGTTGTATAGTTTCCATTTCAACTCATATGTTGGTTTTTTCCATCTAGTTTTGGAGAGTATGTTAAGTAATTTTGTTTAAAATTTTGACTTTATAATAGCATGATTATTTTACAAAAACAATAATTATAAATTTTAATTAGTTAATTTTTTATATAATTGTTAACACCCAAAAAGTGCTCACTAGCTCATTCCCTTATTCACATGATCCATTTGTCCATTTTTCCACCATTTGAACCTCTAAAACCATCAAAAGGTCACCAAAAAGACCATAATACACCTTTTTCCCCTCAAAATATATATTTTTCCTCAAAAAACCCTAAAAAAGGGTCCAAAATTCCCAAAAAATATTAAAAGGGAATAAAAATATTCAAAATATTCAAAAAAGGAAAAAGAGGAAAAAAGAGACCTAAACCATGTTGGTTAATACCATTGGTTTCCTCAAAACCATAATGGTATTCTCCATCACCAAAAACTATAAAAAGGTGATAGGGGCTCCTCACTTTCCATCCACATTTCATCCTATCCTTAAGCTGCCAAATTCCCATTGAGAACCATTGCCTCCCATTTTGAGTTTGAAGACCCCCATTTCAGCATTTTGGAGAAGAGACCATTGGAGCTTGGAGCACCTCAACCTTGGAGCTTCTCAACACCAAACATCCTCACCTTTGAGGTAATACAAAAAATATATTATTTTTTACTCTTGTTCTTCCATAGATCTCTTGTTATTGATTTAGTTCTTGTTTATCTACACATGCTTATGTTAATGTTAGATTAGATTTACAATTGTTTTTGCTTTTATTCGAAGACTGCTATTACAAGTTAATAGGTGCTTTCTTGCACATGCTTGGTTGAAAAACCAAGAAACAATAATTAGTGTTTAATTTTTTAAGATTATAAAAATTTAAAAAATAATATTTTATTTTCAATTTTTTTCCAAACATATATATACTTGATTCACACGTCTCAATAGAACTCTTCATCCTTTGAAGGGTTAAATTAAGGGCTGGTGCAAGCTAATGCTGGCCACTCATGACACGTTAGTCGCAATGGACTCATGGAAAAATAGAAATCTAAATGTCAAAAAGCAATATTAGAGCTACCTATACAACTTTTTAGAATATGGTGCAAGAAGATGAAACATAGACAATCGGATTACCTTCCGGAATATATAAATATTATTTATGGAAATTAAGTATAACTCCCAAAATATGGGGTTCTCCTAAGGTTGCTATGTTATTTTTTTTTTAAAAGATAATGAATATGTTTGCGTCAGTCCCCTGGTTTGGTATGCAAATGGTGGAATTTTGTGAAAAACATTATATACAGTCGTAGATAACATGTCATTCTAGTGCAGCACTATTTTTCCATATTTATTTATGTTAATTTTAATTATTTTTTTAATTAAGGAAGTTAGCCAAGCCCTA